>QYAN01000005.1:152236-756497 GCA_003988815.1 Chlorencoelia australis
CATTCTTAGATATATAGGAGGCATTCTCTAACTACTGAATTCTATTGACCATTGCATTCTATTGGATATTGCATTCCGAACATTATTGGTACCAACAGTAAGACACCAAATTGAAAAGTTAAAGTGGGTTGTAGTTCCAGACTGAACATTGAGACAGATTGTGCAAATTCAAGAACCTTTGTTCTACTTTACGGTCTTTACAATAAAGCTGAGCATTGCTCTCGCAAATCGACGTATTACAGGCATGGTAGCTGGGAATTGGCAATACGTACATTGGACCTTCATCGGCGTTTTTCTCTGCCTATTGCGAATCTGCACATTCCTAAACATGTTCCAATGTCTACCAGTTCCTGCAGGCTATAACTTATGGTACAATGGGTCCTTGAAGAATCCTGCAGAAGTGATCAAATGCCCTCTCGACCGGCATGCCATTAGTCTCGGAACCCGAATACTACACATCCTGACGGACTTTTCGCTACTCTGTGTACCGATCTTTATCGTTGCGAAGTTACATATGCCGCGAGCTAAGAAATACCGTCTCATTGCTATCTTCGCGGTCGGAGGAATGTCGACCATTTCCAGTGTGGTGCGTTGCATTCTAATCGTTAAATACATGGATGACTTCATGTATCAGTCATATGTAATATACTGTTTTGATGTCATTGACATAGCGTTCGCGTGTATTGTTGCATCTTTACCTGCTTTGAACGGCCTTTTGGAATTACTGGTTGGAGCCATCAAAACTACCCTTCATTCATTGACTTTTGGATCGATATCGTCGTCCAAGCAAAGTCATCATATGGCTTCGACGTCTCATTTGGACAGTTCGGCTGGTCCTTATCATCGAGCGGATGATGAATTAGTCCGACGAGCAGCAGTGAAGGAGAACGCCGGTGAATCTGTATTTTTAGATCAGTATGAGATGGATAGCTACGGAATTCTTGACAGATATGATTAATATTTACACACCTTAATCTTTACTCTGAAGAGAATAGAGGGTGCAGGAGCGCCTGTTTTCCTTTACCTACGTAAGATTAAACGCTCAATCGAAATGTAAGTAGATATATAAACATTGCCTTTTGATTGTGAACAACTGGTGCAAAAACTTCAGTTATTCCTGAGAATTTAAAACTACGGAAGAAAAGAAGAAGGAGAACAGGGGCAATGTGAGGAACGGGCTTCTCATTAATACTTAGAATCTAAAGCCAAGGAGAGGAGAGAAGAAAGGGGAAAAAGGGGCGTCAGGCCAGAGTTTAATTTACATCGGTGCCGGGTCATCTGACCATGCTAGGGGCTTATAGGTCAACGTCACAGCTAGAGACTATATAGTTAAACGAGATTAGTATAATATAATTAAATCATTATAAAAAGAGATTTTTTAAGCCAAGGAGAAAGAAAAAGAGAAAAGGCGAAGTGCGGAGTGGCATAATACTAAATACATAGTGAGGTCACGTAATACACGCTAGTCAAGCGAGGTTACTAATCACCTAGTAACGGTAGGCCTTACTTCGTATCTAATCTTATCTAGCCAGACAAACTGCCACAATAAGACTATCAATATGACGATCTGTTTGTGTGTATGTTGGCGGATTTAATGATGTGGAAATGAGATGTTGGTGGCTACGAATGATCGACACTTATTTCGTTGCCATAAATGATAAGAGTCATGTGACTGACCCCTGAGCCCCTTACTGTCTCAGTGAAATCCCGAAGAGCCCTATTTCAAGGGATAACCCTTAAGGGACTTCTCTCTTCTCTTCTTTCCTTTCTCTTTAGCTTTAGATCTTGTATTTATTGTTGAATATAACTCCGATTCTCAGACGACGCGTGACTAACTCTTTTTCTTTTCTCCTTACTTTTGGATTCTAGGGGAGAGATAAACTCCAAAAAGAGATGAAATTCAAACCGGTTATTCTTACTAAAGTCGGCATCGAAAAACTCCCTTGGATTTATTAAGAATGCTAGAATCTCTACCAGAAAATGGGATTTGGAGAGGTAAATAAGGAGGAATGAGAGGCACAGGAGATTGCAATTGGAGGAGAAAGAAGAATAGCACAAACCACCATACTTTTTCTTTTAGTCAGTCATCTTAGGGTTTCCACTCCTCCCCATTCATTAGACCATATAGACTAGGGGCCTACTCTACCTCTACCTAGCAGTTTTGACCACTTGCACCTGACTAGGCTTTCGACCTCAAAGCTAGATATAAGTAATTAGATGAAGCGAGGGGCGGGAGTTTCGGTCTTTTCTCCCACAAATGGAAAAGAAAGGAAAGTGAAGGTTGTTTCCTGTTGAAGATGTCACTTCACTCTTAGAAATGCACTGAATACACTGAAACAAATACCATTTTCCACTTGGGAAGCATGATTCTAAATCCAAAGGCCATCCAAGACCCTAAAATACCATCAACGCCGAAGTACTTGCCGTCAAGAGCCATAAATAGTTCCACCAATAATAGGCGCCTCCAACTAAAAGTAGATAGTATGCAATTGTGTATACCACACTTAACTTCCTAGCCCTTAGTCCATCTTCACTTTTCTTCCCTTCATCAAACCCTGGAGTGATCTCGGGAGCAGTCAAACGTCCCCAAAATCTTGGCAGTCCCCTCCAGTTACAGAATACATGAACGAGGATCACTGTTAGCAAGCTTCCCGTCCGCAGATACAGGAATGTAACGTAGCTGCCGAAGAGAGTTGTATAAGAGAATTGAAGGAGAGAGCGCAAGAGGACAGCCACCACAGGGGTTTGTGGGTGTGTTATTCTGAATTCGTAGAAGTGATGGACGTGTGCAAGACCAAATATTACGGGGGCTAGGACGATGATTGTCGCGTTTGAGGCGTTAGAGAGGAGAAACAAGGGGATAGAAGCAGAACGAAAGAGGATTTCCTCGGTGATTGGGCCCTGGTAGTGGATTAGAATGCCGTTGAAGAAGCTGGATTTTGTTAGGAAGAGGTGGGACATACTGCAACAAGATTACGCCAGTCCATCCAGTCTTCCAAGACTGCTTTCAAGCCACGAAGACGTATCCAATCCCGCCAACCACTTTCGACAATGCCTGCCTCGAAAAGAGGGGCAGCGAAAAGAATAGCAGTTAAGGCGAGACCTTTCACAGCTTCTTCGAGTCCTATTGGGAAATAACCCATAGAATGGATTGTTTTAAGTGGGGACCCGCCATCAACAGAGGACAAGGCGACGAAGGTCACCACACAGCAAATGATGCACGATACAGTGACCGATCGAATGCGGGCACGGATGACGGAAGGGGCATCGCGATGGAGAGTTGGTGAAGGTCTTGTAAGGGAGGATATATAGAATGGGAGGACATAGATGAGAGTGTAGATCACCTACATGGCTGTTAGTTGAGGCATCATGCACGCAGAGCAGGTGGAGTACTGCAGCAGAGATATGGAGAAGGAACCCACCAGCAGTGTTATGGCAGATGCAGTGCTGATTGCAGGCAGATCCGGTTCTAGATATTGCGCGTTGTCAGCGAGGAAATTGGATGACTGGTATCGGTTGCAGCAAGCTACTGACCTTCGACTCCTGTTACGTAGTCTTTGATTCGCGAATAGAGGTTGGGAGGAGAGGGAGGAGCCATGGTTTTGGTGAGGGATCAAGTTACGAGGTTGAGGTCAATCCAGTCGGGTTCGCGTCAACCTTACAAAGAGCTGGCGGATGCTTCCTAGGAGGGTCAAGTTGATCTCCAGCGATGGATTTGATGACGGGATTCTCGTATGTCGGTCGTATTGTTGTTCCCCATTCTTGGGTTAGATTAGGTGGGAGAATCGAGGATGTTGTTGTGCCTAGTTGGGAAGACTGCGTGAGCGTGCACAAGTTTGCATATGCAACACTCAGGCGAGACAAGGCTAAGGCAAGAAGTACTTTAAGACATTAAGAGTACATAATTTTGAAATTACCATGTTCCTATTTAAAGGAAGGAAAAGGAATAGGAATACCAATGATCAAGGTCTTGATTTTTTGTAATTATTGCTTGTTTTCATTTTGGGTTGTTCTGATCTGTTGTGTCCGGCGCGTCAGACTTGTATATATATATTAGTGTGTAAAAGCGGATTGCACAATTGCAAGTGCCAGAACAATATTGGAGTATTGGAGTATGGGAATATGGGAATATTGGGACATCGGATCGAGATGCAAGAGCCATCCACAGATTCCACATCAACAACATCACCACCAGAAGAGATTGTGACCTCATCCTCCTTCTCCTTACTCTTGCGCGGCGCGACTAAATCAACAGACAGACGCGTATTGAGTAGCTTGATATAATCCTGGTACGCGCAGTCGATTCCTGATTCTTGGCCGAAGGCGGAAATGATCCTTTTCGCCCTTTCCGCCTCGCTAATGAATCCACTTTGCTCCCTCATCCATCCCAATCGACACATCTCCCCTGCAAGAACTGGAGGAGTGCATATCATCATCTTTTCTTATCGAGACAACCAGTGTTTCTTCTGAGGTAGTAGACACTACCATTGAGCTGATGGAAGACAACTGGTTCAAGTCCAGTCCAGGCCAGGCCAGGCCCGTCGAGATATATTAATATCCTCTCTGTTTCCTGTTCCCGCCCGGCTAAGTCGACCGACTCGAATCGCTAAGAGCCATGTCATATCAAACGCTTCCACCTGCATCGATATCCGCTGACAGACATGCCACTACAGCAGCAGGAACCTGAACATTGCATGACACTAGCTTCTAATTCAGGAAGTCGAGCGCGCCAAAAAGAGGCTGAAGAAACGAGCAAACCAACCTCCCCGACCCCCTTTCCTATGCGTTGTGATCCCCATGCCGCCCCCATGTTCCAGCATATTGTCGGCGGTGTGCCAATGGCTGATTCCCTAACGTACTCGCATCTAAGCAAGGACTGGTGGGTAAACGGATGGCTGGACGGGATTAGCTATGGCAAGAAGAAACATCTCGTCGGCCTCCTCTTTCTCCTCCTTTCTTTTCCCTCCTCTCCTCTCCAATCCATTCAGTCTTTCCTTAAACGCTCTTTCTGTCCATATTCAGCAATCATTCTTCTGTAACGACCCCGATCACGATCACGATCACGACTTTAATTTTTCTTCTTTATTTCAATTCCAAAGGGATATACTATTAATACCAGATTTCACGAATATTGGATGCATTAATCCCATATCAGACGCTCATTCAAGCATTGTACTGCTCAATATCACGATCTCCACGACCTCCACGAACCCCCTAAATCCGGTGCAGAGAAAGAAAAGGATGAATGACCAATAGTCCGAATCCATCCGAGTATTTTGTTATGGGACAGAGAGGTTCGACATGTCCAATTCTCCACCACGAAGGCCATTGCACGCAAGGTAAGCAAAAGATCCCTTAACCCTAATTTTTGTTTTCCTTGAAGAGACAGCATTTCCATACTCACATCTTTTTTCTTCTATCTCAAAAGATCAGACTCAGAAACGAATCGAGCGGTCATTCGGCTGGTACCTCCCGAACCCCCACGACTCCTGGGCCCCCACAGCTACACCCAACCCCAATCCCAAAGCCAAACCATAAACGAGGATGACATCTACTCACGAACTCCTCTTCCGACACATCCAGCCCACATTCTCCTCCCTAGCACAGGGAAAAGTCATGGCTATGGCTATGACTACAGCTCGGTATACGGCTATCCAAATGCGAAGGAGAAAGAGAATGGAAAAGGGAAGGCGACGATTGGCGGGTCTGTGTCCGTCGCACCACAAAGCGAGTTTCAACAATCTCCCAAAGCGAACCACTTGACAGTCCCGAGTGGCTCATCTGTCTCGACAACGCATCAAGCCTCCCAAATTATCAATTCTGCAACAGGATCCTCACCACCACCAAGCCCAAGCCCAAGCCCAAAACCCTTGTCAAAAAAGCGCTTAGTAGTCAAAGTAGGAGACAAAAAGACATTTTCTCTCGTGCCGCACGATGGACCCCAGTCGCCTGTCGATGGTCCTTCATTGTCCACTAAGAGCTCATTCTCTTCTCTGAGGCATGTCGACAGTCGGTCTAATTCTAATGTATCATGCGATCCAATCCCAGAACAATCCATCAGCACAGCCGCACCTACTACTCCAGCTCCTAAAAGCAAAGTCCCAATATCTACGGATTCGCCTCCTCCTATAACCGGTTCACCCTGGAATTATCAGTTTGTTGGTGGCCTGCGTAAAGTAGCCAAGACTCCCGACCTCAAAGAGAAAGCTGCAGCCTTTACCTCGGACGACCCACTCCCACCCCTTCCATCCTTACCGGAAACATCAGGCGGAGCGGAAGCAACCTCGCACGATCTCCTTGCAAAACCGTCATTCCAATCGACCCTAACCACTACAACCACATCAGAGAATACGAACTACAAAGTTTACCGTGACATCTCGCCGTCTCCAACATTAGAGACTGCTCTTGTGCCGCCCTCAAGCAGTGATTCAAATTACGAAATTCTCGGGCAATCTACGCCTTCGTCCATAATCTATAGACCACTAACAGGAACATCCGAGGATAATTACGCTTCATCTGTAATCCACAGACCCCAGACTGGAACATCCGAGAACGACGACGAGAACTACGAACTTCACAACGAGTCTTCGCCATCCATATCCTATGTTAGTCTCGTACCTCACTCTGCTACTGCCAGATACTCCCAAGAATCATTGGTCGTACCGCCGTTGAAACCAAGGGCAAAAAGATCCAACGAAAGTTTTGGCTACTACAAATCAAGATCTAGGGAATCCCTCCGAACTGGCTCCTTGACTTCCATCTCGACGGTTCTCACCCAGCAAGAAGCCTATCAGGCAATTGTTGGCAGCGGCTCCATCATACAATTACCAATACTCAGTCAAAAGGCACGGGGGTTGAGTTCATGGGCGGAATTGTCAGGAAAACACCCACAGAGGTCACACATGCAGGAGCATCCGCATCAATGGAGCTCACAGCTTTCCACTGTGCTCTCCGAATCCGACGGAGGGACCGATCGCGGTTCTCGATCATGGTCGGACGATACAGGCAGGAGGAGCAGCGGCTTCCCGAGTTCACAGAGTCGCCAGAGTCGCCGCATGTTGAGCATCAGTTCGTCGTTGGCGCAGGAAGAAGCAGCGTCGAGATCAATCAGCGATCCGATAGAGTCGCCTCGTCCGGCTCTCAGTCGGAGTGGACAGCAGCGTAATTATGGCAATCCTCTGGTTGAAGATCAAGATGAACATGGTGATGGAATCACAGATATGCGAGATCTACGGCAACGACCATCGCGGAAGAGATTATCTGGGTACTTCAGTGTGACGTCTTCGAATGAAGGGCGGACGAATACGATGCGTTCGACTACAAGTTCTAGGGCTAATAGTTTGCTGGCTAATTCTATTCCCACATGGGCAAAGCTCTATTACGGTAGTGGTGAAAGACGATATCTAGGTGCGCCAGGGAGCTCAACTGAAGGTTCCTTAGAGAGTCGTAATAACTCATTACTTTCCCGGTCACCTAGCACAGATGGGTTTCCTCTGAATATTTATAGTCCTCGACGGCGACCACGGGAAACTCAACAGCTCACAGGAAGACGTTCCACTCACAGCTCTCTTGAGATCACACCTGCTCAACAATTAAATAATGAAGGGCGTGTAATAGAAAATTACCACCCTAGACAACACCGCACCTGGAGTCTTTTATCAAGCGTGTGGAGTCCGCATCTTAGGACTGATCGACGTGCTACGCGGCACAGTTTATGGGAGCCTCCTTCCGTAAACTGGTCTACCGAAGGAGGCTGGTTTGGCAGACGAAATGTACAAATAATAATGTTTGTTGCGGGATTTATTTTTCCTTTTGGTTTGTTTCCTACTCTCCTCCATTTTGCTGAAGTTAACGTATGAATAGCATGGATGATAGCGGCCTTACTACCACTACCACCAAACCCAATGTTGGATATGCGTGAACGGGATCACAGCACCAGTAATCTCGACGCTAACAATAATGTTTTGAATGACTATGCGAGGGAGTTTGGGCCTATGGACGAAGCGAGGTATCAGAGTGCGTATTGGTGGCGCAGGTTAAATCGATGGATGTCTTTGGTGGGGGTTATTGTCATTGCCGTAATCGTGAGTTCTCCCCTCCTACTTCAACGCCCATGGGCGGTCTAACTTAGTATATAGATCATTCTGGTCGTTATAGGCACTAGGCAGAACTGGAAATGAACTGTTCCACATAGCACTTTTTTTTAACGTCTTAAGTCGTACCACATGTCCACTGCGCTGGACACACCCACACAATCTTTACCATTTCCTACTACACAATTTCATAATCTTTATGACAGGGCTACGACCCCCAAAAATTTCTTCAAATCTTTTGTATGTATATTAGACACGATTCCCACGAACTATAGCGCAGCGCATAGGAATCCCGGGGAAGAAGAAGTATTTCTGGATGAGAACGGCACCTTTTTGCATTATACCCTTCAAATTTTTGAACCGTTGGATGACGTTTTTATTTTTAGTTGGATTTAGACAGATGTACGATTCAGAGGAGGTGTAGTAATGAACTAATGAGAAATCTTTTAAAAGTGCAGCGTTGTGAGTTTAATCTTTCGGGGAAGGATGATGATTTATGAAGGTCCTCAAGCAATAATTGGCTTTGGTATAAGAATTCTAGAGTTTGCGGTTCAGGGCAGAGGTTTCCTGCTCAAATTTTGAGACGCGGTGATCACGCTGGAGTCGACAGTCCGAACAAGTTATGAGATTTCTTAGCCCCCTTTCAGAAAGAATGCTGTGAATAGATTAGCGTCTTGAGAGAGAGGTGATTACAGTTCAAAACATTTCCAAAAGAAACAACGCTGATAGAACAACTCGCTTTGGCTTCCAAGATTTTGGCGCTTTCTCTCCGAGAAAATCAAACAGCAGATATGTCACCAAGAAGATCGGGAGGTTTGTTCATAAGACAAGTTTCGAGTGGTCATGAAGTCAATTACTTTTCTTCTGCAGAACTATCTATTCCTCCACTCCGCAAGCACGAAAGGCTATGATTATTACTAGCTAGTTTAGAAGTGAAGGATGTTGTCCTCTGCATTCCTACTACTAAATTCTCAGAATCTCGAGATAGATGCATTCCCCCAGCCTATCCCATGAGTATTAACCTTCTAGTAGAAGAAACCCAATATCTTTCCCGCCACGTGCTTGCGTCTGGCCTCTTCGTGGTCCATAATACCGGCAGAGGTGGTGAGAACGATGTGACCGAATTGACGTGCTGGGAGGAGCTTGACAACCCACTTCTCGAGATCAGTGATGCGGACATTGTAGCGGGGAGAGATGACACCGCATTTATTGAGACTATATTTATCATTAGCATCAGCTTGTTCCTTATAGAAAACGTCGAGAGTGATGCTTACCGGCCGTTCAATTGAATGACAATCTTGCCAGATCGGTGGTCATCAACCTCCTCGAATTCACCAATGTAGCCTAGTGAGAAAAAGAATTAGTATATGGATGTTGCGAATGATTAAACGTGTAACGTCAGGAGGAATATAAATCAGAGAACGTGTAAGATCTTCGCAATAGTATGATATATCGGCAACTTAAAGGACTATGGTCGTGTAGTGTTTTAAGACCGTCATCTAGTTATCATGCCGAATGGGGCTTCCTTCTCTTCCTTCCAACCTCTGATTCCCTCCTGCAATCCAAAAGTAAATGAGGTATAGAAGTGGACATACCGAACTTTTGCATGACGCTCAAATACTTGACGATAACCTTGGAGCTCGGATGGATTAGGACTTGACGCTTTCCAGACTTCTCGGCGTTGTTGATGGCATTGAGCGCATCGTTGAGGACGGAAGTCTTGACCATTTTGTCGTCGGGATGTGTAGAGATTCTCAAGTCGAGTATTCGTAAATGAGGTATCTGCGCCTGTATATTAGCCTTCATGGGCCTAAGAGCATAAAGAGTGCCCTCATGATTGACAAGAGGGTTCTAAAGCTCTTCGTCGTTGAAGAGGAGAGAGTAGTGTCGACATCTTTCAATCACGGTGTGGACGGATCAATCAATCAATCAATCACCACAAATTGAGTAGATGACGATTTGCTCCCTCTGCCTATCATGAAGGACTTTTGACCAAGTCGTCGTCATCGCCTGCGGGATTATCATACATACCTCAAAGAGGATAGGAGAATTATTATTGGTAGTGGTGTTGATGGATTGAAGAAGTCGACGATGTTTTGAAAGGAATTGATTTATATTTATTTTTTTCTATTGTGCGCAGAAAGATTTCAACTAAACCGCTTCAAGATTAGACTCGACCCCACGTGAAGCATAAGCGACTCCCACCCACATTTGAAAGCATCTTTCTCCTTCACGAAAAGAAAGAAAAAGTATCATAACATCTACCACCGCCCTTTCGCCTTCCAATCCTTTCAATTCGTTCTTCGAGGACCTGAAGACACAAAATAAGTCAAGATGTCTGACGCAGGTTCGTCTTTTCTTGTTACTTCCACCTCTTCAACTTCCCCGCAAACCCGCAAGCCATAATTCTTCAAAAAATAATTTCATACTAACTTGCTTCTAAACAGAAGAGCCCCAATCACCCACCGTCGAAGCCGCTGAAGAGGTTGAAGTCTCAGGAGATGCCGCATCCAAAGGTCAAATGTCCGTTCTCGATGCCTTGAAGGGGGTTCTCAAGCTTGCTCTCATGCACGATGGACTCGCCCGTGGCCTGCGCGAAGCCTCCAAGGCCCTCGACAGACGCCAGGCACACATGTGTGTTCTCAACGAAGCTTGCGAGGAGGAGGCATACAAGAAGTTGGTTGTTGCGCTGTGCTCCGAGCACAAGATCCCTTTGATCAAGGTTCCTGATGGAAAGCAATTGGGCGAGTGGGCTGGTTTGTGTGAGTACAATAATTATGTATAAGAATCTCCAGGATAAATATTCTAACAATGGTATCAAATAGGTGTGTTGGATCGTGAGGGTAATGCACGCAAAGTTGTCAACTGCTCTTGCGTTGTCGTCAAGGATTGGGGTGAGGAATCTCAAGAGCGATCAATCCTCCTCAACTACTTTCAGACCGAGCAGTAAAGGAAAAAGTCATGGATATTTGGAGTTTTCTTATACCAGATAGACTTTAGCTGAGACTTTCTTCTTCTAATGTACTCTAAATATGGAATGCTTTACTGGCGGCAATGAAAATTGGCATATGGGCACCTCCTACTGATTCTTTCTCTGTATGCTGCGACCTAGGACTGTCAGTTGATGCTTTGCTTGTGACGACTAAATAAATGCAGAGCAGCCTTGAACATTATAGAAGTTAGCACGCATATACTTAAAAGGGACTTCAAGAAACTGATTCCGTTCCTCAAGTAAGTATGCATTCCAGC
The DNA here is from genome assembly GCA_003988815.1 of Chlorencoelia australis. NCBI lineage: Eukaryota > Fungi > Ascomycota > Leotiomycetes > Helotiales > Cenangiaceae > Chlorencoelia > Chlorencoelia australis. The sequence goes on from QYAN01000005.1 coordinate 163,579, forward strand.
CTCAACCCATGTGAAAATCACTCCCACTAGCTGAATTATTGAGATGTAATAACTAATATCTTACTCTAAGATGTTTTAATAGTACCAGTAAGCCCGTGCGTTAGAAAAGTACAGCTCAGAAGCCCTATTCATCCATCATTCCTTTTTGCTAGTAACTCTCAATCCCAGAAAACCAGACACCTTTTACTCAAACTCAAATCCTACTCTCGTCATCAATCATTTCCTCTCGTTTCACTCCGTCCCGGAGACCCTTCCTCGAATCTTTCCTTCTCACTTCCTCCCCTCAACCATAACAAGATGATACCCAAACTCCGTCTTAATCTCCCTATAATTCGGCTTGCCCACGGTACTAGCCCCAAGTTCAAACGCCGTAGCCGCAAACGTAGGGTCTAAATCTCCCCTGCTTTTCCAGCCCAAACTACCCCCTATCACATTCATCAGCATATCCTAACCACCACCACTTACCAAGGCATCCAGAGAGGTTTAGATAACTCACCAGCTTTCGCCTTATCCTCCGAAAACTCTCTCGCAACCTCATCAAACTTAGCACCAAGTTTTAGTTTTTCCACTGCTTGATCTATCTTGCTCTTTTTCTCACACTATCTCTCATCAACAGGCCCCCGTCAGCTCTCTCACATACTCTCTCTCTCTCTGTCACACACACACACTTCCATCCTATTCGGGTGAGGAGACTGACGAGTATATGCCGGACATTAATCTGCTGCGCGCCTTTAACCTTCTCTGTTCCTGCCCCTCCATCTTTCTTCGCTTTTCCTTTCGCGGCTCCTTTTACGACAGTAACTTTTCTTTTTGGTGGCATACTTTCGTTTTGAAATGGCCTGTCAGGTGGTTTTATGGTTCTTAGGTTTTGCTGCTTGCTGTGGTTTTCTCGAGCTCTTTCACGAAGTCTGAATTGAATGCTATGGGAGGCGGGGTAGCCGGCTTATGAAGAAAAGTTTCTTAGCGAATCAGAACTCAAAGCTGTTTCGCAATTGGACTTCACTTGTATAATTATATCTAGATCAAAGTTCAAGGTCCATTCAAAACACAATACATTTCTTTCGCACGAATAGCCCTCGGTTTCTTGGGCCCGGATTCAAGTCGAGCCACCATTCCCATCAACGTTTTTTCCATGTTAAAACACTAAATTTTGCCGTTTTGAAGAGTTTTGCTTATTATTAGTTTTGCATAAACTACTTCCCCCTTATTATGCAATTTGTATAAGAGATTAAATAGACGATTTCTACAAGAGGGCGGATGCTACTAGTAGAATAATTTAGCTAGTATATTCTCTCCTATAATAAAAGGAACTTCCTCCCTTCCACTCTTCTTCTTTTCTTCCTTCTCTAGTTTCAACTTCTCTTCTCTCTCTCTCTCTCTCTCTCTCTCTCTCTCTCTCTCTCTCTCTCTCTCTCTCTCCCTCTCACCCAACACACACACACACACACACCTATTCTATTCACTACTTACCACTCTACCTTTTTACCTATAACCCATAGAATCTACTGCTATATGGCATATAATCTCGATGATATTTTAAGAGCATTCCTAAAACATCTTTAATTCACACCCTCTCTCTAGCTACCCTTGTCATTATATTCATTTCTGAAAATCTGCGGTGCATCTTTTGTCCACCGGTTAGCCCCCAAAGTTAACGCTCCCATACCTATCAGCTGATGAGACTTAAGAGTTGAGACAGAAGATAGATGCCAATTCCCCGGTCATACTCTCAGTTCCAAGAGAATTGATATAGTCACATTCTCTAGCGTCCTTTCAATCTTCACTCGAGCTAAGCGTCACGAAATCCTTAGTGTCGCAGCTGCGAAAGTAAATATGTCGCAATCGCTTCTTATATGTTTCACTAACTTTCCCAAATCTTTAGCTATTGTGCTGTGCTTGTAGCCTTCTTGGGAAATGTAGGACACCTATCGCCATGATCTCAGACTGGTATGCCACAATTGTTGTGGGGATAGGTCAATTACCATCAAATGGGGAAGCTTGAATAATGAAACGAATTGAATTATCAGGCCGTGATCATTGTGTAAGGGTATTCCAATCAAATCAGACTGGAGTAAATGCTTCGTAGGATGTGAGTTGTAAATTCTCATCTAATTCAACTGCGCTATATATGGAAAGCCGAAAGCATACGACACTTCAATTACCGAACTCGGGAAGACATGTTTTGATGCAAAGCCGTCTTTATGATCCATTTTGATGCTCCATTGTTAACACATTCCAGTCAATATGGAGCACCATTTCCCTGGAAGCCGAATACCCTGGCAGCTGAATGACTCCCTAAACGACTTACAGTATCACCTATTTCGATGGTTTTGGTGGTCTACAATGTTCACTTGTTGAAATATAATTTCGTGCCTAATACAATATAAAGTGCGCTCACATTTAGTCTTTGATTCTAACCCTGATGGTATTTGGTTGAGGGACCCGCACCTCTCTTGTCCCCTTCCCTTGCCTTTTTTTTAAGTTGTCCTTACCCTTTTCATCAACTTTTCCCTCATTTTTGGTTCTTGAAATTCGGTTCTTGCTTGATTGTATGGAGTGTAAAGTTGAGGCAGCTCTTAATATTCTTTTCGGAGCCTGGGACCTGAAAACGAGGATGGAGTTTAAGCAACTGGAGTATATTTGGCTGTAGTGTGAGCATAGGTTTGGGACAGCATTGAGCATTGAGGCCTCAACACAAGTGTTAAGCAACTGAAGCTCTTGCTCTTGCTTGATGTATGGAGAGTAAAGTGTGGATTTAGTACTGTTCAAGGTCTTTTTTCTGATAATGTTGGGGAAAGAAGGTGGAAAAGTGCGAGGAACTTATAGTTCTTCTTCGTGATCTGTCACTCACTTCAAGGGGTTTCACATCTTCGAAACTATTCACACTCTCTTGAGTTTCTTCCAGATAATCCATTGCCTTCCAGCGCATTCATATTCTCTCCGAAATTGAATACTACTATGATTTACGGCCGAACTTCACAAGTCCGCGCATTATTCACATATTATGATTGTGAAAAGGGATTGTTGCTTGGAGACGTAATCACGAGTGTTCCTTTGTGCGATATTCCACTCTGTTCCTAAGACGAAATAAATCGACTCGATCGGGGTCAAAGGGACATGGGGTACAAGGAGAAGGCCCATGAGATTTTCGAATCGATGATAAAGAACGAATATTCCATCTTCTTCCTCGCACTTACCACCCATTTCTCAGCCTCTTTCAAAGCAGTTTCAGATCCCCTTGAGAATAACAAATATTTTAAAGTGCGAATCTGCAGCGAAAAACACTACGGTGTTGTCGAAACAAATGGGCGCCTTATTCAAAAAGGGGAAGGTTAACGTCAGAGCGCGCGTAAGACCTAGTTGATTGATTGATCGATCCTGTTAACGTCCTATGTAAGTCTAAGACTATATATAGCAGGACGGTTAGAGCTTTTACCTTCTAGGATTTCTACAAAGGGCTCTGGAGTCTAGATTCAAAAATTCCATGTACTAGGTTGGTAGGCATGCAGACATAATAAGTATACTTAGGTATCCCACATGATCTCAACAAGAATAAAGCAGCTAGAATATTACGCTTGCTTTGCTCCTACCAAGCCACTCTTACAATACGGCCATAACTAATCAAAGATCAATGAAATCTCAAAGCGATAATATGAAATCACAGCACGAAAGGTTTTTATTAATACTATCTGCTATGTGCCAGGTTTATCTCTCAGTACTCTTTACGATCTTGAAATCGTAAACAGTCTTATTACTCATTCGCGCATTCTTCATCTTCCTAGGCTCACGCAACTTCTTCCTCAAATCATTCATTCATGCCCAGGTCTCCCAATGTGTAAACAACCATTTAACGACCACCCGAAAAATCAGGCTTATAAGTCTTCACCCCACCAACCTTCATAAGCTCCCTCAAAGCCATCGTAGCATATTGACTTGAACCCAAAACAAATTTCACAATGACTGCAATTTTTGCTACCGGTCCCGGCTCTTCGACAACCCCGCCTTCTCCTAGAGTTGACGTAATGGGATCATCTATCTTCTCAGGCTCTGTCTCGGATTTGATTTGGACGGTCTGTTTAGAGGTTGGGTCGGTAGAGGTCTCTCCAACGGGTCGTTTCCTGCATGGTGATGCTTCAAGTGTCACACCTCCGGCAGAATCATCTTCAGAAATTGCTGACTCAAATGACTTTTTGACACGGAGAGTCTTGTCCTCTTCATCTGACTCTGATCCACCTCCCCGCATAGTTACATCGTCGGCAATGGCTGAATCTTGATTTTCCTTCTTGATAGCCTCAGTAGCTGATGACTCAGACGTGGTAGTCTCTCCAACAATGATGGTGGATCGATACCCAGTACGGCGTCCTTCGTTCTCCGCTGAGGTCTGGATGAAAGTCTCCTTGTAGACTGGCTGTGGAATGGAACTGGGGTCAACAGCTGGGGCATTCAATCTTTCCTGCTTCCATGCGATAGCTGCTGCTTTATCATCTGCTGCTAGCTTTTCGGGAAGAGCCTTCCAAGCATTGGTCGCAGCCTGGTTGGCATTTAGTAATGTATTCTGGGGTATTTGGTCAACGGGATGGTGAGGAGAGGATGAATGGCCATTTTCGTTTGCATGTCTTCGAGTAAAAAAATCATTATAACGACCTCCTCTACCATTTCTTCCTCCCCGGCCACGGTTGCTTTGGGAATTACCTCCGCCTCCACTGCGTTGAGGATCACTGCTATCTGGGTAGCTCTTTATTTCGCCCTTGGCCTTCTTGATCTTCTCGTAGTCGGTCTCAACCAACTGCTCATTCTCATTGTAGTACTTCTTAATCTCAAAACTCAAGTCCTGACCAACTTGCGCAATAACCTTTCGGTAGCTACCACTGAGACTGAAGTCCTTCTGTTTGCGACGCATATTAGCTGGATCAAGACCCCCGCCACGCTCACTCATCATAAACTCCTTGTAGAAGACGCCGATATCATTATCTGGGTATTCGATATCGTAGCCTGGCGTTGGTAGGACAATGTCGAAGATGGTGTATTTTCCACTCTCGGCTTCCTCGGCAGAAAGTGGTCGAGCACGTTCGTAAATATCATCGTGATTAACTGCAACATCGTCCACCGCAGGATGAACAACTATCTCTCCGTTCTCATCAACTTCATCCTTCTTTGCTATTTCTTTTGCGGCTTGAGAGGCAACTATGACAAGATCACCCTTGATCACCTTACCTCCATATCTCTTCCAGCGTTCGCTCGCGGTAAAGTTCCAAACAAGAGATTGGTATGCATGGACATACATAGTCCGCAAGTTTCGACTAATAGAAAGAATAGCACCGAGATAATCATCTTTTCCATTTTTGGTGGATAGGTGACGAATGACACATGTTTCCGCCGTGAACTTTCTAGGAAGCTGTTGAACTTTTGCGCCTGATCGGCCCGTGGTCTTGAACTCGTGGATAGCAGCGGCACGAGCGATATCATCTCTGCCTACTCTAGACGTGCTGCAAGTGTATTGATCGGGATTGTTTGCCGCAGCCAAGGACTCCTCGTTGTATGTGAGAATAGCCTCCACGGCGCCTTGAAAATCGCCTTTCAGAAGCTTCATGCCAACTTCATCTGTGCCGATACCAAAAGTGCCAAATCGTTGGAGCCCAAAGTAATTGAGAAACCCGTTACTTTGTAAATCCTTGACGGCTTGGCCGACAATATCGCTTGCCAGCTTGATCTTGCTCTCTACATCCAAATCTGCATCATCACCAAAGTGAGCGTCTCGAAGTGTGATGGTAAACTGATTGCCGGAAAGTTCACCAAGCTCGAGAGCATACTTTTCGTACTTGAAGTCTCCAATTCTTGATGCAATCAGCTGAGAATTCAGATTCGCAAATCTATCTACATGTTGACGAAAGACGCTGACACGCTGGACTGTAACGGCTCGGCGATCCTTTGTGCCTGCAAATGCGAAGTCTCTAGGTTTGATTTTTAGGAGCCTGGAAAGGAACGTAATTACTTCCTGTAGGGAGAAGTGTTAGTCAGCATATCTAGACCACTAGAAAATGGCATGGATTGCGGGAGGCATCTCTGCGGAATTCGGGCACGCTTGTGTCGATCCTCACAGATGATATAAAACACGAAGTCGATCACCTACCATGGTATCTTTATTCTCCTTGTAAAGACTGAAATGCAAATGCTCGCCGCCAAGCTCTTGCCATCCAACGCGTCCCTTGACCTGACCACGCTGCTGCTGATATTGCGATCTTGGATTTTGATTTTGTGCCCCACCACCATTGCCACTTCCATTCTGATTACTATTTTGACGAGCATTCTGACGAGCTGCCTTTGGAGCTGCCGTGAACTTGATAATACCGGCATTGATAGATTCAGTCTCAATTCTTGATTTAAATATAAGACGGGTAACGGTATGGATTTTCCCTCGGAGTACACGATCGGTGATAGTAGCTGAGTGAAGGGAACCGAATGTTGTGTGTTTGGCATTTGGCATTGATTGGATCTTTGTATCGAATTCGATGATTTGATCTACAAAGGAAGTATTGAGATATTCAATCAGAAGGTGGCGATCCTCAGTTGAGATTTCTGAGAGCGAAATAGCTGCATTGTTTGATGATTCAGCAGTTGCTAGGGTGTCATTGCCACCCATAGAAACAGCTGGTTGGGCAGTATCAGCAGTAGCATTTGGTTCTTCTGCGTTTGGACCACTTGAAGCTACACCGGTTGGAGCTGGAGTAGGAATGCGATCAGCGACATTATTGTGCGTGGTGGAAATAGGCTCAGTCTGTTCTCGCGCATTAGTTAATGTTACTATTGAATAAGTGCGGTTGATTTACCATAGCAGCTCGCTGGAATTTAGGAGCTTGATCATTTATCAAATGGACCACATTGCCGCCAACTTCAATCTCATTGACCAAGAAGTCCGTGTATCTAGAGATTTCAACATTAGCTTTGTGATTCGATTAACAATCCAACCGAGAAGGGGGGCAATGCATAAAGAGAACCGCGCCGACCCAGAGAGCACAGAAAGCAAAGTAACGATCTCCGCGATCTAACAAGGTGGTGGCATTCTTGACAAAGATCTAAAGACAGAGGCGACGACGAGAGAAGATACTGATGATTTCCCATACACACGAAAATGAGCAACACCCAGAAAGAATCAAAGCACATACCTCTGTTTCAAAACGCCCGAAAAGCCAAGATTCTCAGGACTCAGACTGACAAAATGCAAGATGCCAACCTGAGCTTCCCTCCCGGGTTGGAACGTACCGTCCGAAGGCACTGGTTGCCTGGCGTGGGTAGATTGTGGAGGTTGAGTAGTCTCCATTGTTGCTGATGAATCCAAATCCATTGGAGTTGGAGGAAGAGGCTGAGTTGTGGAGATAGATTTTGGAGATGAAGATGAAGATGGAGGTAGATGTTGAAGTTGAGAGATGGAAGAAAGTTTTTGACGTTTGCGAGGAGGAGGTTCGTTTTCTACTTCCATTTCCATGTTTGGCGATAAATATGGCCTTGGGCTAGCCATTTTGGGCTTGGGATTTTAGATGCTAATTTACGTCATGTGCTTTCTAAAGGTGAAGTGAACTGGTACGCGATATAGATACAGCACAGCTATGCAATTGATTGACTTGAATGATATATTTTCTCTTTTTTACTAGCGTATGACGACTAGGAAGATATCCCATTCGCTTCAATGCCTTGATACAGTTAGCATAAGCCTTACCCCATCCACTTACCACAACTAAGCTCCTTATATATACATATCTACATATCTACCTTTCTACCTGATAACAAATACAACCTCCTATACATATCTACCTTTCTCCCTCTCTCTCTCCCTTAGAACAAATGCAACCTACTTCATATTTCCCTCCATTCTTAGTCTTCGCATCGCTCCCCGCTCCAATAGTCGCAACGCTCTCTTAATCGCCTCTTCTCTTCGCTCCTCCATTCTTCATATCCCTCCATTCCATATCGGTCTCGAATGTCCTCCCCAACAATCTTGAGATACATGATCCATTCATCAACCTGCGACGGCGTAGGTATATATCTCAATTCAGCCAATGATTTCTGCCCATCAAGCCTGACAAGATCCAGTGTCTGTCGATAGATATTCTTCTCTTGCTCAATCAGCTTGTATCCCCAGCTTTCTATTTTGTATCTGGCAACTGTCAGCAGCTATCCTCGTCGACGCATTCACAATTGGAGAAAGTTGGTCTGACTTACAATCCGTCATACCGAATGCCTGCGCTTGGCGCATCTTTGCTCTTCAGCTTCTCGCCTCTGAGGATCTTGACCGTGAGACCGATATCCGATAAAAGGCTTGTGTGGATGATACTTCGTGGTCCTTCCAAGATGTATTTGACCGTGTTGGCCATGGAACCCTGAATTTCTCTACCTGTAAGCAAAGGCAGTGCCTTTGCTTGTCTCTGTGTTCCTCTCGTTACTTCCTCTTTGGTACTTTTGACTATGCCATCACGAGCAGCACAGGCAAGATTGAGCCACCATCTACAATATTAGGTCAGTAAAGGCGATATTTTTGAAATTATTTCAGCTCTACTTACGCCCCTGGCTCAAATCTCTCGTCCCCTTCCTTCTCTGAGACGGGAACGATTTTGGAAACGAGCCATCTTTCGCCACTCTCTCGTTCTCCGGGATCCAGTGTTACATGTTGGAGTCTGCCCTCACTGTGCATTGTCTTCAGTCGTTCTGCATCCATCATGAAATATCGTCGTCCGAAGTTCTGAATCCATTTAAGATGCAATCTCGTAGCCCTAGCGATAACCCCGGCAAAGCAAGTGAAGGGTGCACTTTCAACATTTCTATCTTTGATTCTTGTGCTAATCAATTCTTCGAGGAGTTTATCAAACCTGGTTTCGGCAATCAGCTCGAATTCCAAGGCACACATTAGGTTAGAATCGTCGCCCAGGAAGTAGTCTAAAAGTTCCTCAAGTGCAGCTAGTTCACTAGTTGGGATTTTTGACGATTCAAGCGTTCCTCGTACTGAGTCGGACAGCTCAAGTAGAGCCTGTGCATCCCACGACCTATTATCCTCGCCAAATGATACTTGCGAAAACACAGAGTTCGCTCGTGGTCTCGGGGATATCAGTGATCCTGAAGAAGGGGTGGTAGGGTTTTGTGGTGAAAAGTAAGATTTTGGGGTGGTACTGAATGCGATAGGCGCTACGAATCTGTAAGGATTGAAAAAAACTTTACCGGGTGAAGGTGTTCTAGCTGCTTACACAGTCTGTTTGATATGAAGGTTGGACTAGCAAGACTGTCCGCTCCATCCACATTCCCTAGTCTCAAGACTGGACTCGAACATGGGCCTGTGATGTAATCAGTGTTTATGTCATGGAGAGCATCTGAATGAATCGTACTTGGGCTTACAGGTGTCTCATCGAAGACATCCTCTGCTCCATCCGCCCCACTTCCTCGACCATCTCTGCGGCCTTTGAAGTCCATCGACTGGTATTGCAGAATGGGTGAAATGACATCTTCCAGGTAGTTTGTCAGTATCAGACTTACAAGAAATTGTACACCTTTTAACTTACAGGATGGTTTAAATAGCAAAGGGCCAATGTTTCTGGGTCTAGTTACAGATACCCTTTTCACCTCTGGCTCTGGTAGAGTTGATGTGACTAGTTGTAAGTCAGTATTGCAAGATAGTTATTCCCCCAGTGACCCTCTCACATAGATTAAGTGGTTCCAGTGGAGCTTGCTCTCGCAACTCGAGTCCTATCCTGCCAACACCTGGGTAACTTCTCGTGCCCTGTCTTTGTATGATAGGACGCTTTTCAGAGAAGTTGGGCATGCGAAACTCAATGGAGCTTTCAAATCTATCAGCATGGTTATTTATCTTCGTGATGTTGACGAGTTTGGCTTTGCTCATTGGATTGCTCGACGCCTTGTCCATCGCTGCCTCTTGGTTCGAGTCCTCAAAGACGGTGGTTGACATTGTTAGACTTATCGAAACTCGATGGACCGTGTTATGAATTCTTAAAGTTTTCCTAATTAAAGATAACCCTTTAGAGGATCTGAGAAGTTTGTTGTTTTGATTTTGCTAAAATAGTACAGAAAAGAGAACTCAATCGACGTTAGCTCAACATCACCGCTTGACTAGGCAAGCACTTCTGATTGTTAGGGAAAGAACAAGGAAGAACAAGGGTAATAGTAAAGAGATTCGAACTCAGATAGAAATGTTTGAATTATAATCTGGCTTTTAGATGTATATCATGTTGCCATTAAATAATTATACGGAGCTAAAAGTACAACGGCTTTTTTACCAAAATCATTTGCTTGTAATTGACATAGACACGCAGCGAATCTGCTATGATTCCCTCAAACATCAAACCTATAAGATAATGCTCACTTATTCCTTTCCCTCAAAACCTACACTTCCACTCCGCCCCTCTTGACATCTAAACAAGTCTCTCCCTCCCCCAAAACTCATATTCCACATCCCTATTCCCCTAGCATCCACAGGAGCCTAGAAACCTAGGGAGCAGTGAGCTGCTAATTGTGCAGTAGTTATAATGAATCAAGAAACGCATTAACACAGAGTATGAAAACACTCTCCGAAACGTCATAATATTCATATCTCATCTCGATTCGCTAGACTTGAAATCTTACTATTCATTGATATATTGTGAAAACAATGCAGCCTCTTCACACCATGCGTTTCTTCATCTCCGTCTCTTCATCGCAATCCAATGCAACACGCTAAAACCCGGGCACCTACCAAAATCACACCCATATGGGTATGTCAAGTATGCTCCAAACACCACGCAGCAAATTAAAATCAAAAGAAATCATGAAGAGTAATCCCATGCCACCATCACCAAATGGTACTCGTAGGTCTGGGAGAAGTAGCACTCATCGGCCCGCTTCTTCCAGTCGAGAGAATCGATCCCATATGATTGGAAGATGCTGAAGTCGCGGATTTTGTCCCAGAGTCATCGGTAGAGACCAGGTTGTCTTGTTTGGTCGTTGGAATAAATAGAGTTGGATTTCGAGGTCCGGATTTGATCTGCTCTGGTGGATCCTCAAACGGAGACATTGCTCTTGGAGAATTTGGAGAGAGGGCTTCTTTTGGCGATATGGGTGGGGACTGCGTGGAGGTGGTTATGGTAGGTTTGGTTATGACGGGCAGCCTCTGTGTTGGAGATTGTGGATGATTAGCTCCAATAAGCCCTGGTGACTTCGATTGACGTGATATAGATGTGACATCCGCAGAGATTGCATCCATTGAAACCAAAATCTCGCTAGTAGCAGAGATCTCATTCTTCGAAAAATCTGACGACAGCGAGGTAACATTTGTCGGTCTAGAGGAAACCAAGGAACTTGCTCTACTCCTCGTCTTGACTAGCGGCTCTTCAACTTCCTCCTCTTCTTCGCTAACTTCATCACCACCAGGCACATTGGATACGGTCGAATTCGGCTCAGATATAAGTTTTGCTCGAGGCCGTTCATCCGTATCAACAACTAGCAATTCCTTTTCTCCCCGTCCTAGTAACCCATAGACCCTTACCTCACCATCCTGGATCCCTAAGACCGCGCTCGTACCAGCATACACCACTTCATCTTCCGTTCCTGTCCTATTTGCCAGCACCACAATAATTTCCCCTTCAGTTTCCGCTCGGATAAGAGGCTCCAGTCTGGCAAGCCAGTAAGATAACGTCTCCATATCCGGCTCTTTCGGAAACCTACTGAATGTGCTTGCGCTTTCGTTCGTAAGCCATGCCATAGACATAATAACAAGATTAGCCTCTTTATGAAGAACATGATATGCAAATTCCCACGCCGTCCATGGGGCTTCAAATTTATACGGATTTAGGTCCATACATATCCCCATAGCGACGTTCCCAAGCCCCTGGATCTGACCATCATAAAAGCCATCTGAACCCTCCAAAGCCCATGTCTCATCAGTGTAATATAAAAACGACTTTCGATAATTTGCAATAGTCTCTCCTTCGGAATTTACGGTGACAGCCGAGTTGTAGTATTCTTGGGATGTAGGCCAGCGGGGGGATACGTCTACTTTTTCGGGGTAGCCAACAGTTACTACGCAGTTGTATTTCAGAGCTGCGGTTCGTGCCCATAGGGAAGTGATGCCGGACGTCGTGGGTTCGAGGAAGGGTGTGATGTGCTTTAGAGAGCGGAAGTTGTACCCTAAATAGCTGTGAGCAAAGCTACCACGCAGGTCGACTGTGCTTTCGAGACGTACCAGTGAAAGCAAGTTCGGGTAAGACCAGGAGGTCGAGATCTTTGGGATTAGCTCGAACGAGCACAGCATCTGCGCGATTCAGGTTATTCTCAATATCCCCCACCTAGACGAGCCAGAAGATCAGTGACGTGTACTATTTAGAGTAAATCCCGACTCACCTGCGGCGCAAATTGTAAACACGCGATCCTCATACTTGCGATCAAAAGTGGGCACAGAGATAGATGTTAGCGCAAACGCATTCAGAGGAGTGTTAGCGCAGGAGAGGAGGTAGAAGGGACGGGATGGCCAGCAAGCTAGTAAGATATAGTGTTGCGAAAAGGGTTAAGTAAGTAAGGGGGTGATAGGTGTGATGGGATGTGTGCGATGTGATTTTGTTGCATACGCTTAACAGATGAAGCTATGTGGTGCCATTTCGCATCATTGCTCTTCTCAATTCTCATAAATTAAAGTCTCGAGTATTTTACCTTATTGCACATTGTTAGACAATATAGAGCACTCTCACAGACATGCAATTCGTATAGACATACCCAGATATTGCTGTGTCCTCACCGAGCAATTATCTGGTGGTGGGGTCGATGGGGCCAGGACGTATGGCATCTGCTTTGCCTCGGAAACATTTCCATTTACCTTTCGATTTATTCTATTTCTGGATAGCTTCGCTACCTCCCGGTCCCTGTTGCTTGTGTATGTATATATGCTATGTTAAGAATAAATGCATATAGATAGTTCGTCGAAGAATTCTTTTCAATAGAGACGCATCTGACTCAACCCATCCCTAAGATCAGGTAGCATTCCAAATATTGGTCGCCCCAGTATTTCCCGATTGGGGCCAAGGATGGGTCACAAGGAAACATGAAGAGTGGTTAGTATCTTTGATTTATCTGTAAGTAGTTTCCAGGTATCTACCCTGAACGCCTTCGCCCAATTATCTAGCCGTGATACATGCAAGCCAATAAAGGCCCACCCATGAACGCCATCTTGGTCCTTGTTTGTTATATATCATCAAAATCATTTGAATTCATCCTTTAGAATCCATTTACCTCGCAGTCTGCTATTGCCCTTCTCAAGAACAGCGATCTCTCCCAACATATGCTTGAATTCCGCACTTTCTTGAGCCGTCCTGCACATCCGATTGAAGTGATTGACAAGCGCCTGACTAGGGACCGACCCACCATGGGTTTTAATGAAATCTCGAATTAATTTCATGAAATCTTTGCCTCTCGGGACTCTCTCTGACCCACCAGGAGTACCAGACCTCGAGCTACTTGCACTGTCACCTTGTGAAAGTCCCTGTCGGTCAGCTAGACCTGCTAGGACACTCGAAGAGCTGGGTCCTGCACCTCGTCGAATATTGACTGGTCTTCCAGCAGATCCAAACTCACCAGTCCACGTCACTGTACCAGCTTCCAGATTTCTGGCAATATCACCAGCCTTACGAAGTGCCATAGCAGCTTCAGCGGCGACTCTTTTTGCCTCACGCTCCACCATGCCGCGATCCGCGACAATCTTCTTCTTTCCGTTGATGATCTGGTCATGTTCAAGCGCGCTGTGGACGCCCGATCGTGCGAAAATACCTTCCATGAGTCTAGCTTCATTAGATGATGGCGTTTCTTCGGAAAGATCGCCACGGAATGTTTCTAAATTAGCCACGCCTACCAAGCTTCGGACATCGGCATCAGAGCCTCCTTGCTTAGGTTCTGCTGGGTCGTTCACCTGAGATGTGATTGAGGTCGGCGAGCCAGCTTCTGATTCCTTGTTGAACTGTACCTCAGTACCCTTAAACATTTGTCCCGTCTCTGTTGTGCCATCTTCAGTTCCACCAAGAGTAAAAAGATCATAGAGGTCTTTCATTTGGAAGGTCTGACGCTGCTTTGGGTCTTTAAGAATCTTGTTAGTGAGGAATTGCTTGAAAATCTGGCGATGATATATCTTCTCTTCGATAGTACCTGCTGTCATGAGACGATAGATGGTGACCTCCTTTTTCTGCCCAAGACGCCAAGCACGCTCCCGAGCCTGTACATCTGTCGAAGGATTCCAATCTGGGTCAAAGATGATGACTCGATTTGCACCTGTAAGATTAACTCCAAGACCGCCGACTTTTGTTGTTAATAAAAAGACATGAATATTAGGCTCATTGTTGAAGCGGTCAACCAAGTTTTGTCGATCCTTGATGTTCGTTGAGCCATCCATACGGAGATAGTTAAACCCATCCAGTCCATTCACAAATTTTTCGATGATGTTGAGCATCAATACTCCCTGGCTGAACAGTAAGGTTTTATGCCCGAAGCCCTTCCACATTTCTAATAGCGCCTTGACTACCTGCATTTTGCCAGACTTGTTGGGGTTTCCCCATTTATAACCTGGTTTGGTTCTCAACTGTGGATCTAGAAGATCGGGATGATTGCAAATTTTGCGCAAGATATCAATTCCATAAAGTGACTGTCGTTGATGGTTCATGATTGAGGCCATCTCATCAGACGCAAGAAACATCTCATAAGCCTCTCGCTGTGGTCTCGTAAGTTTGCAGAATAATACCTGCTCGCTTTTCTTTGGAAGATCGGATGCTACATCACTCTTCAGTCGCTGGATGAGATATGGACTGATTGCTGATTTTAGAGTCTCTGCACATTTGGTAGCTGTGAGGACTTGTAAATTCGTAGCATTGGCGTAGCCACCAATCTTAATAGGTACCTCAAAGGCCTGTCGGAAATTGACCAAGGTGCCCAAACGCATGGGGAAAACGAAATCGAACAATGACCATAGCTCGATCAGATTGTTTTGCATGGGGGTTCCAGAGAGGATGACTCGATTGTGAGTTCTTAGTTCCTTGCAATAAATAGTAATAGCAGTGTTTGGATTTCGGATCTTATGGCCCTCGTCAAGCACAGCATAACCCCAATCTACTGGAATCAAAACGTCACGATAAGTTTGCAGGCCTGCATAAGTAGTAACCAGAACGTGACCATGATTTACGACACGATCAACAATCTTCTTCACCGGTTTTTGCGACTTAGGAGATTTCTTGTCGGAGCGTCCGTAGTAAAGATTCTCCTCCTCCTCTAGTTGGCCCTCACTCCTGACATTCAACATTCCACTGCCAGAGCTGTGTAGGATCGAGACTCGCAATGGAGGCCACCATCGATGGAATTCGTTCACCCATTGTCGGAGAACGGTAGCAGGAGCAACAACGATAATAGGTTTGTTGAGTTTCTTGCTATAATGTAGGCCAGCCAAGAATGATATGATCTGAATGGTTTTTCCAAGACCCATTTCATCACCTTCGGACCTGGTTAGCAGGGCGAAGGAATAGGACTGAGGAATAGAGTCTCACCAAGGATACCACCAACATGTTGAGCATATAATTCTCCCAACCATTGAACACCGGTCTTTTGATAATCAAAAAGTGCGGGGTATATATCACCAGGTAGTTTGAGGCCGTTGTCGAACTGGTGATCTGGAGCGTCTGGACATGGTTTAAACCATTCTTCTATATCGTTCTCAGCAACCACTTCGCCCTGCTGATTCGTGCCTTGTCGGGCCAATCTTCTTTTATCAACCCAGCTTTGAAGTCTTGATTGATACATCTCCTCATTTCCATCATCAATGCTAGTCAAATCGAGCTTCTCCTCTATTTTGACTTTCGAGGACTTGGGGCGCTTCTTAGAACCTTTTTCCGTTACGAGAGCATCAGTTTCCTCATCATCTTCGTCGTCAATTCCAGGGTCTTCGTCGGAAGCACTAGGGGTGAAAGAATCTACCGTATCGTCATCTGTAGAGGACTTCCGCTTTGATAATGATGCAGCTGTCACATTAGCTGACAGTCTTCGCTTCTTACGTGGTCTCAGGCCAAACTCGCTCTCAGGAATTGCTAAGGCACTACCTGATGCGCCAGCAAAGCCTGGCAGTCGTAGGTTTTGGTGAGACTTGAGCTCTGATGACTCGGCTATCGTTGGTTCCTCGTCGACTACTTCCTCCTCCGCATCCATCAAAGCCTCCGTAAGATCTCCATTTAGACCTCCGGACCGTCTGGCAGGCATTCGAGAGAAAGGTGTAATTTTGCCGGTTCGAATAAGGAAATCCCTCTGGCTTTCATTTGGCATGCGCTTATTACTGCCCGTCACGTCAGCAGGTGCACCGCCATCATTGCCACCGGAGTGGTGTCTCTCATCTACACGTTTCTGTATATCGATAATATCATTCTTGAGTGCAGCAATGTCGGCCTCGATTCTCTCGATCTCCTCTACACAACGCCTGTGCATGAGAGGGTTGTTCGCAAGAGTAGTCATGCGCCGGGTCTGAAGTCGTTTCTGGCTCTCGAGTTTATCAATATTGTTGTTGACCTTCTCAATTCGCTTTTGGTCTCGCTCGTCCTCTTGTTCGATCATGACCATGTTTGCTTGATTGGTTATGTCTCTCTCCAAATCATCCTGATCGCGGACACCCTCCGTCAAGCCTTTTAAAGCACTGGCTTCATCTTGCGCTTCTGTATTGTGTTGATCGACATCGTCTTCGAGAGCTTCATCTGCCACAGCTGCAGCGGCCTCTGCAATGCTGCCCTTTTCCTCCCTGCGTAGCTTAACAGTTGCTTGAGCTTGTGATTGTGGGTCGATGCTTAAATTGATTGGCCGAGATGGCTCAGTGGGAGAGTTCATGATGGTTGTCCACGATGCTTAAAATTTGTGTAGAATTTATCGAGGGGGTTGAAATTAGGACGAGGGCGATGTTGCCTAAAGTGAAGTTGAGGGTAGGTACCAACTCGAGACTTCGTAGACAAAGGGAAAGTATGAAAAGAGCGAGATAAAGACAAACTGTGTGTCACGAGCTTTTGATAATAATAAAAAAAGATAAAAGAAAAGTTATAAAGTCTTTGGAACAGAGAAAAGAAGGAGGCGAAATAAATTCAATCCGGAGTTTGGAAAGACAAGAGGTGAAGTTCTCAGATGCGTCATAGCCGACGAGATGTAATGTATGTCAAGCCACAATGAGGCTAAGGTTTTTTTTCTACAAGCCATATATAAGTTTCTCCAAACCGAGTCATAAGTACACAGATGGTTGAGATGATCTCAGCGCGTCGCCACTTGTAGCCTCCGCAGATGGATGACGATTGTGAATCTTTTCCAAATCCAAAGAAATTACCTCCATTTGAGGAAGCACCAAGACTCTCTTAAGTGCAGTCTATATTAAGATAATAACTCCTTATCTATGGTTACAGCCAGAAATATGTGCTAATCCGCTGCTGAATGAATGTGCTGGTATGTCTCCTCTTACCTACAAGCTACTGTGTGATGCTTTTATAGAGACAAATTAGAATCAAAGAGTCGATAATAAGGATATATATTAGCCTGCCAGAGACAACCTTGCAACACAATATATTTAAGCTTTACTGGCAGTAAACCCAGATAAATGAACACGAGATCTCATCTCAATCATGAAACGACAGCGCAACTCGTTACAGTTTTCCTCCAAGGATGCATGGGAGAAAGGCGAGACAACATACCTGCTCCTATGGACCGCGTCAGCAAGTCAACGAATCAACTCCTCTGACGCTCTGGGTTGACTAGTTGGACATTTTCTTTGTAGCTAAGTTACTGGCAGCATCGTATTGTATGTAATGGACAAACGAACAAACTCGAAACAGGAATTAATTTGCTTTTGTTCGTTCATTGAGTTGCACGGTCATTGGCGGTGTTGGCACTTGTCATTGCCAACACTCACTCCAATTGCACATTGAAAAACACCTTTTTCCATCCCCCGCTGCTGTGGAGATCGTTTGTTGGTGATTACTTGTAAGGCACCTGCCTCAATTCAACCCTATTCGGCTTGCCGTTGGGCATTCATACCTACTCATCATAACTCTATCCCATCCACATCCCATACCGAAGCCGTACTCTTATCAAGCATAAAGCGTTCAGCATTTGCCGCTGGCTGTGTCAACTCAAGAATCCACTAGACTCCTTCGGACACCACCTTCGACAACTTACCTCACCCCTACCCGTATTCCTATTGCTATTCTTCCTTCCGAAACTTCAACGCCATGCATCGTTGACAAGTACTTAAAATATACGGGCTTCATCTGCCTCTGCAAAGAGGGGTTTAATTCACTCTGCGACAGTCTTCTGCAGTGGGTGGGGATCCGGCTCTTTATACGCCTCCCTTAGACAGAGATACAATTGCAGCCTTCGTTTTCCCACCGCATCCTCTCGAATTCCTACATCTCTCTCCCCTACAAAGCCGCAATTATGGATCAGTGGAATTCTTATTCGGATTCGGCCGGTTCTTCGAGAAGATATAATGGCAATCCACCGCCAAATCAATCGCAGACGGCCAGAGATTACAACGGAAATCTGCAGGCCCAACATTCAGTCGGCTTCACATACGACCAATATCAGGGCGGATTAGCGGCACCGCATTCTCATACTCTAGCTGCATCTCCTACTGCGCCTTCACACACGAGGGACGGCAACGGCGATGTTGCTATGCAAGATTCTGGTGACGCTTACAACATGAAGTACCCAATGCGGCCTCAGCAGCAGCACCTCTCAGGTAGCAGACCACTATCCCACCATTCACCGCAGGAACCATCAACAGCTGCACAACGTTATTCCCCCATGGAAACATTATCGCCAGGTTCACCATACGGTGCTACCCCGCAGAACCAGTATGGCGCTCAAGCAGCCGGCCAGCGTCATTCTCCCTCGAGACCTGGAAGTTATTCTTCCCCATCTACCTACTATTCAAACCGACCGCAACCGCACCAATTACCCCCAATCACACCTTATGCCTCCAATAATGATGGTTACCCTAGCTCCGCCACAGCGCAGTTGAATGCAGTCTTTGGAAATGATCCGAAATCTCCTCGGCGGCCTATGCCGCAGGCAGCGCAAGGCCCTCCAGGACGAGGGCCAGTTCCGGAATTTACCAAAGTACGGTCAATGGCAGATCTACGACCCAAAGTGAATGCCCAACCTGCGTTTCGAAGAGCAAATCCTGAAGGGGGATTCATCAGTGTAAGATAAGACCCAAATTTGCGCTAATGTATACTAATTTCTCTGACAACAGCCACTGCAAGCCCTTACAAGTCATTTACCATCCACGTATCGAATATGCAATCCCAGCTTCAAATACGAATCTTCGAGAAATCCCCGCCGAGTCCTTACTAAGCCGAGTAAGGGAGTGAAGAACGATGGGTTCGATAATGAAGATAGCGATTATATACTTTATGTTAATGACATTCTCGGGTCTGAGGAGACTGGTCATAAGTATGTTTCGAGGTTAACCTGCCTGGATTTTTCTTGCGATGGTGAATGCTAACGTTTATTAGAAACCGATATCTCATCCTTGATGTTCTCGGACAGGGCACTTTTGGGCAAGTCGTCAAATGTCAGAATTTGAAGACGCAGGAGGTTGTTGCGGTAAAAGTAGTCAAGAACAGAACAGCATACTTTAATCAAAGTATGATGGAAGTCTCCGTGTTAGATTTGGTTAGTGCAATCTATTATGAGTTGCAAAATAAGCTAATAGTGTTCTCTAGCTAAATACGAAGCTTGATAAGAACGACGATCATCATCTTCTCCGATTAAAAGATACCTTTATCCATCGACAACATCTCTGCTTGGTGTTCGAGTTACTGAGCGTGAACTTATATGAATTGATCAAGCAGAATCAGTTTAGAGGGCTAAGCACAACACTCGTCCGGGTATTTGCTCAGCAATTGCTGAATGGTCTCAGTTTGTTGAACAAAGCTCGACTGATACATTGCGACTTGAAACCGGAAAACATCTTGCTCAAGAATCTGGAAAGCCCAATCATCAAGATTATCGATTTTGGATCTGCCTGTGACGAACGGCAGACTGTTTATACATACATTCAATCCAGATTCTACAGATCTCCAGAGGTCTTACTAGGACTACCTTATTCATCGGCGATTGATATGTGGTCACTGGGGTGTATCGTTGTGGAGCTATTTTTAGGCCTACCTTTATTTCCTGGATCTTCGGAATACAATCAAGTGTCACGTATAGTGGAGATGCTCGGAAACCCCCCAACTTGGATGCTTGAGATGGGAAAGCAGGCCGGCGAATTTTTTGAGAAGAGGCATGATGTTGATGATTATGGGAGAAGAACTTTTCATCTTAAGAGTATGGAGCAGTATTCCCGAGAACACGGAACAAAGGAGCAGCCAAGCAAGAAGTACTTTCAAGCAACGACTCTCCCAGAAATAATACGATCCTACGCAATGCCGAGGAAGAACATGAAGCAGAGCGAAATCGATAGAGGTTAGTAACATCGTTCCACAAAATCGATCAATAGCTAACTCACGCGTGTAGAAATGAACAACCGGGTTGCTTTCATTGACTTCGTCCGGGGATTACTGAACATAAATCCTTTGGAGCGTTGGTCGCCCCAGCAGGCGAAACTTCATCCTTTCATCACTCAGCAAAAGTATACAGGACCTTTTGTGCCTCCAATGAATCTCAAATCGAGTGCAATCAATAGGTCCCCTGCGCCGGGAACGCAACAGCAACAACAAGCTGAAGCATTAAGCAAGCAGAGAGCACAAGCTGCTCAAGCACAAGCGCACTCTCAAACGCATGCAACATCCCAAGTTCCGTACGCTGGAGGAGTTCCGATTGGCCAGTATGCCCAGTCGGCTCAAACTCAAGTACCACCGATCTACAATAACTCCAACAATATGTACTCGCCTAACCCTAGTAACCACCAAGGTCCACCGCCGCCGTATCCCTCGCAGCCATCTGGTCCATACAATCAAATGGGCATGGCGGGACAATCCTCAGCACAGATGCCACCAGCACAATATGGCCCTCCACAACCACAAAGTCAAAGTCTCTATGCACAAGCCACTATGCGCTCAGGACGCCAAAGAGCATCTACTATGGAAGTTCAGCAGGGTGGCATACCCGTAGCTATTCAAAGAGTTGCTAGCCACCTTGATCCTAGCCAGCCTATTCGTCTCCAACCAAGCCCTGCATACTATCCACCACCCCCAGATGGTGCCCCTGATGGGAACCCAGGGAGTGCGCGAAGGAGAGGTAGCAGGGCGGCTCAAGGTAACCAAGGTGCTCCCAGGAGTAATAGGGACTTCATTCGCAATCTTGAAGATCGGACGTTGGAGGAGGGATTTATGTCCAGTCAATGGCATTGAGCCTTCATGTGTTTGGTGAAAGTCCTGTAGATTCAGGAACTTGGCTCGGGGCATTATTCGCTCCCACTGTGGATTGTATGGATCTAGCTTGCATCCTTAAGTGCCCTAAGGATTTTTACCTGCTGCTCGCTTATTGAATTGTGCATATAGCATGGTGCTATTTAGAATTTGGGAAACAAAAATTTGGAACTGTCAGCACTTGGGAAAGCTTGGGAAGCCACTGAATTGTGCAGATGCCGGAAATTGATGATACCCACGGAGGATTTTATCTTATGACGGGAATAGGAAACGTTTTCGAAGCGAAGGAAGAATGATGCGTCCATTCCCAATTGGAGTGCATGGGAAGCAGATTGGTATGCAAAACACTTTAAATCGTGAAAATACCAGGATTTGCTGGCTAGGCGTTGACATTCATGTAATTTAAACACATTGCATGCATGCATGAAGAGAGAAATTCAGGAGCGCTGAGCACGCTGGACTTTATCTCAGCTTTCTTGTGTTATTGAAATCACCCCATCAGCAGTTTCTCGTTCTAAGTCTATTCTTTAAATTCTTTCCTTTCTCTCCCCTGTCACTTCCCAGAAAACAAAACATCAACTCTTCCCAAACAACGTCTACAACACTCGCTACAGAACATTTCTCTACTTGGTCGGTCATTCCTGCATTGTATTCCAGGGAAGACTTGACTATTCTATCGCTTTACGCTTCCTCAGAGCTTTTCATATCTCGCTGATCAACACACACTACCAAGTATCACCAGCCATTCTCACTCAGCGCCACTACTACGGCTATCCTCTTATTCCACCTCTCTTTCAAGCTAACAAGATAGCAGCCAATATAAGTTAAAAGCTCTCCCTTTTCAGACAATTCACTCTTAGATCTTTCTCTGTTGCTAGAGCATTCATTTCTGAATATTTCTCCCTCTTTACAGTATTTACAATATTAACTGCCTCCTTAGTCTCCCGCCCCTTACGGATACTACGACTACTTTACCAGTACTTACCTCAACCTAGTCGATATTTACCTGGTGAAGTATCTGGGTCCGGTCCCCCATTCACCAAAGATTTTGAACTAGCAAATTCGTCTTCTTGCAAGTGGAGTGCTGTAATAGGATTTTTTGAGGAAGAGTTCAATGAAATCGCCAAAATAGTCCCCGAACCTCCACTACCAAAAGTTGATCACTCTCGTTATACTGATGGGAGTTTCCCTAAATGGCCTGAATCACTTTCAACAAAATCCGCCATTGAGAATAATCGGCTATACTAATGGCGACTTTCCAAAATTGGTTTCATCTAGCAAGGGTCCGGGGATTCTCGCTGGTTTGAATGCCCGTCCTCAAGGAGCCACAGACTCAGCTTATGCAGTGGCATACTTTCATGTTGGCTTGGTATATTTGTGGAAGACAGCCGGGGAGTAAAACTGAGGGAGCTGGCGCTGCTGGAGCAAATTGCCGGGGAAGGCGTATCCTGAAGATATTGCATTCTACAAGAGAATGGCTTAAATGCACTTCCGGCTTCATTCAAGGTGATTTTCGAACAGCATGTATTGGGTACCTTTCTATCCAGATGATGGTATTAGTGATAGTCTTTTTGTATTTGTACTCTTCAAATCAGAACAACTATATAAATGCCCCATCAATTATGCACCTGCGAATATTTCAGAGGACATGAATGAAAATGAGACCAAAATTGACGGTCTAACTTTGGAAAGAATTTCTCATAAGGTAGGGGATGAGTTGTGATTCTCATTCTGCATGTTTCAACATATTTGAGAGATTTTCCGCCGAATGCTTCAATATAGTCCCCTAAAATGGGAGAGACCGACTTATCATACATTTTGGGCCTAGCAATAAGCTTGACCGTGGAAAGGATTGTAATAATATACGCAGTCACGATCATTGATGCAGAAAGAGACAACATACGAGATGCTCTATTTGGATATTTCACTAATACAGTTGATGTAAATGCCAAATGCCGAAATCTCCAGATCGCCATTATTATCTAGAGGCCAGATTTCCAGCTCCGCTCGATACTCCAAATCACAGAATGTGATTCAAATGGTGGCCCAGAATTGGCTATGTAAATTTTGCGAGAATCGTGTCTTGAGTGATGTTGTTTCTATGAGAAACATAAGGAATGGCTCGTTGTGAGAAGTCGAAGAAGATTGTAGGAAGGGAAAATCATCAATAGCCTCGACCTCTATCATTGCCGCGACCACGTCCTGCTTTACTACTACTACCGACAATGTCATCGCTGTAAAGAGGTCGTTCATAGTTGTCGTCGGTATCCATACGTTCTCCGAAACCATAAGAGCCGTCGATTACATCCTCTCTCTCATCCCGATCATCCCTATCGTAATCCCTTCTACGGTCTCTATTCCTGTCTCCTCGATCATATTTATCGTTGCCTTGGCGATTATTATCAGATACGATGGTATCGGCTCGTGGGCCAAGAGGGACGGGTGGAGTAGGACGTGCACTCGAAGTAATTCCGACCCCGATTTTGTGGTAAACATGGAGGAGATTGCCATCAGCCTAGTTTGAAAAGGTCAGCTGTTATTCTAGAAGGGAATCCTGCCTTGCTTACTTGTTGGTTATTAAAGGTATCAACAACGTTATCAGCGCCCTCCTTTGATTCGAAGATGATCTCTGCAATAACCGTAGGCCTCTCTTGAATGAGACGGCAACTCAAGCTTACTCCCCCAACTGGTGTCATCGCGCTCTCTATATCTGCAGCGGTGGTTCCAAAGGCGAAGTTCTTAGCCATGACAACGTATGGTCCTGCAAGCCCTTTAATTGACAAGCCTCCTCCTGGTTTCGAGCCCCCAATGACATTAAACTGGCCATTTAAGGCGGGAGATGAAGCTGAACGATCGAGAGCATTGCCTAGTCGTTCGCTGCGCGGGTTGGCACGGTATCTGGAGACACGGGAAACAGTTGCAGTTGGGTTATTGAGGGTATGTAAATCGTGGGTCCATTCGGCGTCGACATTGCCAGCTGCTGCTTTGACGGCAGCTTTGGGCTTTGGGCTGGATTTCGCTGAGATCGTTACATTTCGCTGAACAATGTTAATGCACCTTCTTCATGAAGTATACCTAGTCATCACACCTTTGCGACCCCAACTCTGCTAGCGAACGATGCGCCAGAAGGAAACTTGCGATTATTAAGTCCAGCTCCAGCTCCTGGCGCGCTTGATCTACGCCCCTTTCCAAGAATTTGGTCAGCCAGAGCCTGGTTTTTGCGACGCTCACGATCTGTAAATGAATTAGAAAATGTGGCCCATAGTGATCCATCTGCGTAACTGAGTAACTTACCAGCTTGAATGATGGAATTGAGATCGACAACAGGTGCTCTAGGCGCCATGATGGCTATAGTATTAACTTGGAAAGTTAGTGGGAAGGTTAGTAGATTTTCAAGGTTTATTCTGTTATTCCTTCCACTGGCTGGCTAGAAATAAATACAGAGGGAAAAGAGGGGGAAAAGAGAGATCCAGATGATGCGCTGCGACTCGAAGTTGTTCGACTAATTTGTGTGTGCAATTGTTGTCGACGAGAAAGGGATGAATAAACGCAAGGCCAGACAAGCAAGTTACTAGTTTTAATTTTAGCGAGAAAGCGCGATAGGACCTCCTTTTTTCTGCGAGGCAGGAAGCAAGGCTGACCATCACCATCACTAGCTTTGCCTATTTATTTCACATTTGCTCATTCTTGACCCTATACAACATCACAACACTTTTCACCCGAGCAAGATATTAGAAATCCTTTAATTTTGGTTATAGGTAAGTGCTGAAATGTTTTCACATGCATAAGTCAAAACTCCCTTTCAGATAGATCCGAGTACCACCCATTTGCTTTAAACGCAACCTCGTTCGCCTGATATGTACTTCCCAATTATTTCTATGGGAGATATTTTAGCTAATACAATACAACATGCAGGGACAGGTGTAAGTATGGATTCGGTATCTGCTATCTCTACTAGGAAGGACATCCAATATGACGAATCTCCTAGTCGTCATACTTCCGTTGACGTTAAATATGACCATGCATCCACTTCAACCAATATTGTTCTCTCCTCGCCTCGTCCTTTATCCCCCAAGAAAAAGTCTTTTCTCGATACTTTGCGATCAATAAGAACACTTAGCAGATCTCGCAGCCGAGATGCAACTGAAGACGTAGAAGACAGGGTCCCACGCCGTAGAGGCTCTGTGCGGGATCTCTTTGCTTCAATGCGCTCTAGAGGGCCTAGAGAAGCCAACACACAGCGTTCAGGAAGAACCCGATCCAGTTCTCCTTCGAAGGCAGACGCTCACATCGGTATGTTATGTTCAAGCAGGCTGAATAGTGAATATGTTAGCCACTAACTTCAATTTCATAGACCAGCTCTTTACCCCCAAGCCGAAACGAAGAAAGAGTCTGGGAGATCTCCTGGGAACCATTGGTAGTAAGGTATCAAGACGAAATACCACATATCAACACGACGAATCTCTGCCACTACCACACAATTCGCTCCACGATGAAGATGGTTATGAACCAATGGAGGCTTGGGGTGCTTTGCCTACTTGCACACCAGAAGAAAGTCCATGTGAACTGCCCGCTTCTCGGCACAGAGCTCTGGATTCAAGCTATGAGGATATCGAGGATTTCGCAAGCCGGCTAGAGCATATCATGAACAGTGAGTGTCACCAGACGGTTATGACTCTAGATCACAAAGCTTACTGATTGTAGGCATTGAGGTCATACAGAAGAGCGAATATCTAGACGATCGAAGAGATTCTGCATACTGTTTTGGCAGCCAGGACTGCTCGACTCTCTATCAAACATTAGCAGGAGATACAATAGCTACCGAAGGGAGTGATCAGACGAATGCGTACACACCGCTACTATCAGTACCCGAAGAGACTGAGGGAGATCCTTGGATTAGCTATATTGATTATGTTGAAACACAGAATTTCGCTTATAGCAAGTCAGATGAGGATGTCTCGCCATCTCCGTCGCCAGAGAAAATTCAACCAACTGAACCAAAAGATTTCTTGGGGGATTTCAGCCCCGACTACCTTGCAAAACATCGGAATCGAAATATGTATAATTTGAAAATATTCTTTCAATATCAGAAATTCATTGTACTGACGTGTCACAGCACTACCATTCGTGACTCGAACATATCCTTAAACCGCTCCGTATCGACAAAGTTGAGCTTTTCTAAAGAAGCTCTTTCTTTTTCATCGAGTCCACTTCGACATCAAGAAGTAGTGGATCTTGATTTGGGTCCTTCCTTTAAGATCAGTGATATCGACCCGGGATTCCGTGAGAGATCAGAACGAAGAAGAAAGCGTTACGAGATCCTGGCGCTTGACCATGGGCGGTCGGAAACTTCGATAATTGCAGATAGTATAAAGGTGGCTGTTGCTAAGTTGACTAAGAATCTACATTTGTCCTCAAATTCTGATGATCAATCGGATTTTCCCGACAAAGCTATCCTGGATGCTAGCGAAAGGGCTAGTTGTGGGCCCGACCAAGAAAGCGCAGAGGCAATGGCAGGTAGCACCAAAACGACTGTTGCCAAAATGGTGAAGAATCTACATTTATCCTCAGTTGCAGACGACCAATTAGACATCTTATACTATTCGACACTTAACGTAACGGAAGGAATATGCTGCGGATATGCTAATAATGAAATTTCAGCCTTTGCAAGGAATTTGACGGCCTCTGAGAAGACGAAGAACTTGCTTCCGCTCTCAATGTCAGAAAGCCGTTCGCAAGTCTCAAACCAGGTGACGCTAGATGTGACCGAAGGGCCATGTTGTGGGATCAACAGGGATGATTTGAAATTCTTAGACATAATCGCTGACGGATCTAATATTATGGAGGAGGTAATGGGAGAGGTTCGTTGAAACCCTAATCCATTGCTAGAATTTCATAATAGTATCCGGTAATATCAGAGTAAGACTAACTTTAGCCGAAGGGGGAAATGGAAAGAGGAAGCTGCTTGCCCAGCATTCCGTCATCTGTTGACCAAAGCCGTAGCACTTCACCAGTTTCTGAGCCCATGATTCTCAAGCCGTACATAGCGCTCAAGTCACCTGTCGAGCCTCTAGCAGAAAGAGTTGATGTCAAAGATACAGTGCCATCAAATCCGGCTACCAAGAGTGATCAGGGTACGCTCATCGTTCAAAAGGAAATATTGGAGGACGACGAGAATTTCAGGGTGACAAGTCCTCTGAAGGGGCATTCTCATATTTCGTCCAAGCATCGACGCCCTAAAAGCAAATCACCCTCTAAATTGCCTAAACACCACAATTCTTGGCAAGGACCTATCCGTGTCACTTACCCCAAGACTAAGAAAGAACCTGGATATTCGAAGCTTTTCGCATCAAAAATTTATGCAATCGCGGATTTATGGGACCAGAGTCCATGTAAATTCTCCGAATACTGTACTTACGATCCAAAGCGCCGTGTCCTTCGTGCATATCCGTTAGTAGACACTGAAAAGATTCCACCTAATCCCCAAGCAGCGACCGAGTCGGGAGTTGAGCTCGTATGGCTTCCATCCTATTTGAAAGATATGCCGAAAGGGAAAGACGCATTTGAGGCTGGCTTAACACCATGGGTAGGTTGGGATCTGGATATTTCACAGAGCGCGAGCTTTGTTTTGTTTGGCGATACCGAAAATCATCAATCTCCAGAGGAAATTGATGAGCTAGACAAAGGTCTATGGGAGACTCCGACTCCTAAGCGAAAGAGATCACTTCTACGCAGTGATGATGATAAGATTATTTCTGATTCCGAGATTGACCTTCTCTATATCGAGGATTTGGAACCTGTCAGCTGCGTCACAACAAGAACATGGGCTGATCTTGCCAGAACCTTTCGAGAAGCTCATGCTGGCCAAGAGAGTGGAGACGCCAAATCAATTTGCAAAGAATCTGCAAAGACCGCCGTGCTCACTTTTACCGGAGCCCAGCCTTTGACACGTAAATCCAAAGCTGAGGTAACCTTTAAAGAAGAGAACCACATGTGCGAAGAGCCTAGAATATGTTCAACATCGTCCTTGCAGGCTGGCTTTAAATTTTCACTATTTGGTGAAGAACTTTCTAGAGCGAGAGAAGGGAGCCTGTGGAGCAATGATACTATGGAAAGTTTTAATTCGATTAGAGAGGAGGGAACTAATGACAATGCTGGTAGCGACATGGAGGGAGACTTTAATACTTTTGATATTGGACCCGATTTTTTCCAAGCTCATTCTAATCAGGATGATGACACTCAACCTATGAAGGGTGCTGAAGAATGTATGAGACGTTGCAGTTGCGTCTCCGCTGAACACAGATCAATAACCCCTGCGATGGTGATTCTGGATGATCCTTCTTCCAAGTTGCCGCTTGATGAGACTGATTCGTTTGATGAAGCTAGCTGCGGGAGTCTCGATGGATTTAAAAACGAATTGTATGAAGCTGGCATTCGTGATATGGCATTCTACAAACATTTCGGGGGTTCTACTGAGGTCACTAGAAGTATTCTGCTCCATAGGACGATTGAGGCGGCACTCCAGGCTCGCATAGCGGAGCAAGGTCTTCGCATTGACAGAGGTGTCTTTATCTTGGAAGACGAAAACTCCTCGGGGAAAGCTTCTCGACAGAGGGAGTCGCAAGCTGATCGACTAATAGCAGCTATCAATGAATGCAAGTCGATAGCTGATGCCGAAGAAGCTTCTGATAATAATGATTGGCCCTCTTCGGATTTGTCGTACACGTCTTATGTGGAGGCAGAAGAAGCAAGATCTCATTTATGGCAGAAGGAAATGTTCGAGCCACGAAACGTTGTTCCAGCCCAGGATGATCGTCTAGTCTTTGGCACCAAGCAGGTCTCATTTAGCATTGCTGAGGGCAAGAATGAGCAATCATGCATTCATGTCTCAACAGCAAACGCTCCGCAAACACCCACGAAAGAATTATCACTCGATTCATCGGCAATTCTAGCACAGAGAGACGAGGGAGAGAATGGCCAATTCCGCGTTGCTAATGTAGCAGAAAACTCCTCTCAGACGACCGTAAAATTAATTGAGGGATCTCCATTCGACTCGCCGACAATGCTGACCTGGAGAGATGACTGCCGAGAGCGTTCTGATTCCGGAAATACAAGCCCGAGGAATACCAGCAAGATTAAGCGCCGTAGTCTGATTCCGATTCTGAAGAAGAAAGGCCTTGAAGCTGAGCGCCCTGGTCAAATTCCAACCCTGAAGAGAAAGAGCGTTGGTGCTTTAGTCGACATTTTCCAAGCCCATGGATTAATATCCCCAAGTCTCAAACGAAGCATTCACAGATCCTCAACCACGCCACGTCTTTGTGTTTCTCAAGTAACTAGTCGCCCGGTAGCTCCCCATCCTCGAATTGTTACACCGTCTGGTACGATATACAACCCATCTAGCGCGCTTTCCGTCAGCAACAACCAGCGTCGAGTTCCAGCCCCCGTAAAGCGCGTCCCTACTCCTCATGCTATTTTGACACGACCCTGGTCTTGCCTCAGTGATCCTGACACTGATGGAAGTTTATTTGAAGAGCAGTCACAACAGGGAGATGTCGAAATGGACAAAGAGAACACGCGTGATCATGATGCCCAGTTGTATGGTTAAATTTGATAACGGATTGCAGTGATCGTAATGAAAGTATTCTTAGTGGTAGTCTGAAGGTTTGGTGTTTATCAGGAGTACTATGAAATAAATATCATTAGACTAGATCATTTTCTGGTAGAGACGACCGGCTTTCGCCGGGGCTTCGATCATCAGGTATTCGTTATTATTAAAAGGACTATGTCCGAACCACAAAAGAAATAAATGTGTTTCTATAAGCTCTGTATCTGTAATTTGATCTTGAGCGCACTGAGAGTGGATTTCCAGAGTTTAATGTACAGGTAAGACTTACAAAGAGGCAAAATGTACAAAGGAGTGCAGCCCTTGCCGCTAATGTACAGGATAATAATCTTTACGATCAGGGATCCCCCCCTTAAGCTTCCACTAGGCTTCTATATCAATAGCATAGTCAAGGCCACAAGGGAGGGTTTCCATGGATCAGAGTTGATGTGGCAATTTTTTGAACGTTCTTTTCTCTTCCCGTTCCGAATTAGGGACGATCTCCCCCTACGTCTTCTAATAGACTAGTATAGTCTTCGATGCCCCTACGCAGATTTCTCATTTCCCAGAGTATCGGCTCCTTCCCGACGGATCAGTATCAGCCTTCTAATTATTCTCATCCATTTCAGGAGCCTCTTCGGTGACATCCCTTGACACCTTGAATGCACCTCTTCTTGAGGATGTAGCTCTAATCATTCGCTGCGTAAAAGCCGCAAATTTGTTGCGCTGCGCAACAATAGCACCATACATATCTCGCTCCACAAGAGCCCTATTCATGAGTATATCACAAACAGCAACCATTTTCCTAGTCAACGCTAAAATACCTTCTTGCATTTTTCCTTTATCGCTAGCACCCTTTTCGGATAAAGGGTCGCCGTAAGCGATGAATGATTTTATGTTTATGTATGAAGGGTTTAGTCGATCAAGGGCACGGAGGATTTGTTTTCCTTGTGCGTAAGCGGAGGTAGTGGTGACTTCGGTTGATCCCTTAACTGTTTTGAAATATGCTGGGGAATTGACGGCTACATCGAGGTAAGTACGGAGAGCGGTGAGATTAGGTATGTTTAACGCAGATTGCATGACGTCTAAGATTTTCCCAGCGTTGGTAAAGGCGTTCCGATTGTTTTTGTCGCGTTCGCATGTGCTCATGGCGATAATGAAAGTTTTGTCGGCCATGTATTCCTTGGGCATCTCGAGGAGGAGGTCGACTGTGTCGGCGCTGGCTCTCATGCGCCGCAGGACTCGGAGGTAGGCGTGATAGTTTTCTGCATCGGGGATTACGCCAAATTTGCGAGTGAAGACGCTCCAATAAATTACGGCTGCTTCTTTCCTCTGCATGCTGTCCATTACTTGCATGATAAGGGAGAGAGAGTTTCGACCGGGTTTGGCGTAGGCGTTTGCGGCTCTGCTGGTAGGTCTGGGGGCTTTGAATATATCAATAGCTGTGCCATCCTTAGGAGCTTCGGGTAGAGAACTCAATTCGTCTATGAAAAATGAACTAGTCTGCTCCTGCACCGTTTGAGCTACGACTTCACTTAAAGGCTCTTTCTGAGATATGGCTTTGGTAGGTAGAGCCATTCGAATTGTTTGGCGAGGTATGCCCATGGTTTGTTCAATCAAAGACAGAACATCGTCCACGTCTCTGGAATCCCCATTAATCAGAATGCGACCCATGGCACTAACAAGTTCCTCATCTATGAAGACATCTCCTCGGCGCCAGCGAGTGACAACATCTGCCCAAATACGCCGTGCATTCAAGCACGCCTGCCGGATATTTTGTCGTTTTTGCATGGGGGTTAAATCACCACGGAGATCTCCAACGGCATGCATTCGAAGAGCATTTAGTATGGTTGTATATGTGAGATTGTTTGGCGCTCGAATGCCTTTCTCTGGCATTGTGCTAACAATTGTAAACATGGCATCCAGATCTCGAGCTCTTGCGCACATTTTCAGAACAGCGTTCATATGGATGGTGTTTGGCGTAATGGTTTTACTCGAAAGCATTGAATGATAAAAAGCTAATCCCTTTGCAAGAGCCATCTGGGAATCCGGATGCTCTGTACAACCTCTAAAGATAATAGTGTAGGTCTGCGCATCGGGAAGCTGAGCTCTTTTTTTCATCTGTACTAGTGTTAGCACATGTTTCGAAAGGCTTGATATATGTGTAGTCTTACCTCATTATATGTCTTCAGGGCTGCATTCAACTTGCCTTTACTCAACTGCCATTCAATCAAATGATTCCAGCTGACTGTACATTGGATGTTCTTGCTAGCAGCACGCACAAGGGTTTGGCAATGTTCAAATTCGTCTCGTTGGAGAGATGTGCGGACAAACGATGCGAGATTTAGGGGATCTTGCAGACTTTTGAGCTTCCTTCGGATTAGGAAGTCATCTGGTCCAGATCCCGGGTTCGATGGTTTCTTATGAGCAGGCATCTGTCCCCTGGATTCCAACCATTTCGTTCTCTTATCTGTCTTGGTGTGCGCCGGCTGATCTGACGACCCGGCGTATTCATTGTTGGACCTTGAGGAAAGAGATAATGAGGTCGTAAGATAATCATGGTCATCTGTATTTTGGTGTGTTGAAGTGGAAGTTGAGGTGAGTCTTAGTTGGGAAATTGGCCTTTTACGAAAGCTTGTCCGCAATGGAGTAGATGTTACTGGAGAATCTCCGATGAGAGTCTGGAGACAACGCTTCATGCATGTGTGGCAAGTCAACATTATTTTCGTCGTCCCTAAAGATTTCTCAGATTTAGTCGCAAGCTGTGTTTGAGTGTCAGGAAATTTTGGGAAATTTTGAGAAATTGTGCCTGAGGCAGAACACTTGACTGGCACTAAAAGTACACGGGATAGGGGTAGATAGCCAGGAGATGGAAGAGGAAGAGACAACTTTACTTTCAAACAGGAAGTTAGCTGTATTGAGAGAGATGTTGTAGGAAATATCTAGGGAGGCAAGAAAGAGTAATAAAAGCCAAGTTTATTTGAAAATATTGCTGCAAAGCTTTAATTTACAGGAGTGGATTTCAACAAATACAGATAGGAGGTTGGCTTACAGGGATAATTATCGCGAACACGTCCAGCGCGTCAAGACCTCGCGCGTACATTTCAAAAGTGCCCATCAACCACCACCGTTTCGACTACCAATTTTACAATATTCCTTGCACTTCAACATTCTACTCTTCAACTAATTCAACTTTTCTCTAAAGAATGTTATAGTCTTCAATAATCAATCATTCATCTACGTTATCATCATGTCTAAAGCTGCCAATGCAAGAGCCAAGTTCGCCGAACTCCGTGCTCTGAGAGAGTCTGGCAAGAAGCGCCTCGACACCTACCAAGTTCGCCAAGAGGAGGATTTGTATGAAGAGGTCGATGAGGAGGGCTACAAAAAGGTCGTCAGAGATCGATTGAATCAAGACGATTTTGTTATAGACGACAATGGCGAAGGCTATGCAGATGATGGCCGCGAGGAATGGGACACGAGACCTGGATACAGGTCAGAAAGCGAAGAGGATCTCCCTGTAAAAGGCAGCAACGGCAAAACTGGTCAGTCTCTAGTTCTGCTATCCGTTGTCTTAAGCTAATAGTTGCATAGCAAAACGAAAACGCGAAGAAGACAAAGCCAAAAAGGAGAGCCAGGACAAGGGGATCAGCAACTATTTCACGAAAGGCCCTGTTGCTGTTCAGCCGAAAGCAAAGGTATATAAATGACATTTGCTTCAGAGTCTTATGCTAACCTGAAATAGCCAATGAAAACAAAAGCAGACGATGATTTCCTAGCAGGCCTCCTGGGCGAAGTAGACACCAATGTTGCCCGTCTAATTGTCCAACCCTCGAGAACGAACAAACTACAAGACAAGAGGAGAACAAGAGCTTTATCTCCCCCTGTGGATCAGTCAAGACATGCAGCGAAGAGGTCGAAGATGTCTGATAGCAGAGCTCCAGCAACACCTCCAATTGATATAGCTAACGACAACGACGATTTCAGCTTCGGCATGAATGACGAAGACGATTTTGTGATGGCCGACCCCCAACCCTCATCTCCTATAGCGAAAGCTATGGAAAGAAAAGCTCAAGTCACCATGAAGCCGGAGGAAGATGAGGACGAGGATATGATGGAAGTAGCTCAAGCTGCTGGAGTCGCCACTGCGAGCGTCAATATATCTGGTACAAAACCAGTGCCAAAGATCAAGAAGGAAGCGTATCCATCGCCTGCAAGCTCATCTCCAGTACGAGCCACGAACAAGGTCGACGCCTCAGCATGGAACGATGTAACAGACAAGTTGAACGTAGTGAATAGCAGCCAAGCATCGGAAACAGCCTCATTCGGGAAGCTTGATTACAACGACGCAATCGAAGCTGATGGTAGTCTCCGCATGTTCTGGACTGACTACACGGAAATCAACGGTAGTCTATGCCTTTTCGGAAAAGTTTTTAACAAGAAGTCAGACTCCTACGTTAGCTGCTTTCTAAAGATTGATAATATCCTGAGAAAGCTCTTCTTCTTGCCTCGAGAGTACCGCCAACAACATGGCCGAGATACCGCGGATGAAGTGGAAATGAAGGATGTTTATGAGGAGGTGGACGATTTGATGACCAAACTAAACGTTGGCATGCACAAGATCAAGCCTTGCACAAGAAAATATGCTTTTGAGCTTCCGGATATACCAAAGGAAGGCGATTATCTGAAGCTGCTTTACCCCTATTCAAGTAAGTCTAGAATACGAATTGGTTTACCACCATCTGACTTCTTTAGAACCCCAACTCCAGCCAGAACACCAGACTGGCTCAACTTTCTCCCACGTTTTCGGATCAAACACACCCCTGTTCGAGCAATTCGTCTTATGGAAAAATGTTATGGGCCCTTGCTGGCTGCGGATTGAGGGTGCTGAGTTCGACGTTCTAAAGAATGCCTCACACTGCAAATTAGAAGTTCAAATATCGAAGCCAAACCTCATCACTCCCTTGAGTGAGTCAGAGAACTTAGACGCTCCTCCTTTGACTATCATGAGCGTCGCCCTTCGTACTATGTTCAACGTCAAAGATAACAAGCAGGAGATTCTTGCTATCAGTGCTCGCATATATCAAAATATCTCACTCACCGATACGACATCTCCAGAGAAGCTGCCTTGTCAATCGTTTACTGTCATTCGGCCAGTCGCTTCACAATTCCCAATTGGCTTTGAAGGGCACGTGAAATCCCGAGCTAAGGGGCTGATCAAGTTGTGCAGGCACGAGAATGAAATCTTAAGCTTTTTCCTCGCTCGACTCGACATGGTTGATCCTGACGTTCTCGTTGGGCATCAACTTGAAGGTGTTGATTTCAGCATTCTTTTGAGCAGATTTCAAGCTAAGAGAACTCCACAATGGTCGCGAATAGGCCGAATGAGACGTACTCAATGGCCAAGCTCAATAGGAAAGATGGGCGGAAACTCTTTTGCCGAGCGTTCATTGATCTCAGGACGACTCTTATGTGATCTGGCCAACGATGCTGGTAAATCAACAATGACAAAGTGCACTTCATGGAATCTTACCGAGATGTGTAGTCTCTATCTTCCTGGACACAATCGTCGCGAGATTGATAACGATGTGGCACTCAAGACCTGGGCAACGACTAAGGATGGTTTGATGGACTATGTGAGCCACTGCGAAGCGGATACATTTTTTATTGCGGCTTTAGCATTGAAAGTGCAAATGCTTCCATTAACTAAGGTTCTCACCAACCTTGCTGGAAACTCTTGGGCGAGAACGTTGACAGGTACTCGTGCCGAACGTAATGAGTACATTTTGCTCCATGAGTTTCATCGAAATAAGTACATATGCCCCGACAAAGCTATATTTAAAGGCAGACAACAGGCCGAGGAAGAAAAGCTCGAAGAAGAAAGCGGAGATGTGAAGAAGAAGGACAAGTATAAGGGTGGCCTGGTCTTCGAGCCAGAGAAAGGATTGTATGACAAGTTCGTTCTCGTCATGGACTTCAACTCTCTTTACCCAAGTATCATCCAGGAGTTCAACATTTGTTTCACAACTGTTGACAGGACCAATCTGGTAAGATTAGAGCCATTCGTAATATATATCATTGCTGACATTAATTACAGTCCGATGATGAAGAGAGAGTCCCCGAAGTACCGACTGATCAAGATATGGGCATCTTGCCCAAGCTTATCGCTACCCTTGTTAGTCGGCGACGAGAGGTGAAAAAATTGATGAAAGATAAACAAGCCACCTCAGAACAGTTAGCCACATGGGACATCAAGCAACTAGCCCTCAAGCTTACAGCTAATTCTATGTACGGTTGTCTAGGATACACAAAATCTAGATTCTACGCAAGACCTCTGGCTGTGCTTACGACCTACAAAGGACGAGAAATTTTACGAAGCACAAAAGATCTTGCCGAAAGCAACTCTCTTCAGGTCATTTATGGAGACACCGATTCAGTCATGATCAATGCCAATGTGGACAACGTCGAAGACGCACTCAAGGTTGGAAATGATTTCAAGAGAGCAGTGAATGATAGATACAGACTATTAGAAATCGACATCGACAATGTTTTCAGGAGGATTCTTCTCCAGGCGAAAAAGAAATATGCGGCTATCAATCTAGTACAAATTGACGGCAAATACGCTGACAAATTGGAAGTTAAAGGTCTTGACATGAAGCGTCGAGAGTACTGTAATTTGTCCAAAGAAATTTCCTCAAAGCTCTTGAACGAGATTCTCTCCGGCGATGATGCGGAACTTGTCATAACTCGCATTCATGAATATCTTCGTGAAATCTCAATCAAAATGAGAGAAGACAAGGTTCCTCTTCAGAAATATACCATTTACACGAAGCTCGGAAAGTCACCCAAAGACTATCCCAATGCCGACAACATGCCCCAGGTTCAAGTTGCTCTAAGAGAGCTGTCCCGAGGAAAGACGGTACGAAAGGACGATGTTATTGCCTATATCGTTACTAGCGATGGCAAAACAACATCCGAAGCCGCCTCAAAACGATCCTATACACCTCAAGATGTGATGAAGGCCGACTCTGGTCTAAAACCCGACGTTGAATGGTATCTCTACAAGCAAATCTTTCCCTCGGTCGAGCGATTGTGCGCAAACATTTCTGGCACCGATACTGTTCGTCTTGCAGACTGCCTCGGACTTGATGTTCGGAAGTACAGCATCAATAACAATGTGTCAAACGGCAATAATGAGGTTGAGATTCATCCTCTTGAAAGTCAAATTGACGATGAGGTCCGCTTCAAGGATTCTACTCGCCTGGCACTGCGCTGCCGGTCCTGTAAAGTCACCTTCGGTTTTGAAGGCTTAATCGGTAGTACCGATATTTGCTCACCAGCTGGCATCACTTGCCGATGTGGACAGACTTTATCGAATATCTCTGTAATGGCTCAACTGGAACATCAAATACGACAGCAAATGTGCAAATACTATGAAAGCTGGCTTGTTTGTGACGATCTAGCCTGTGGAAATCGCACTAGGCAGATGAGTGTGTATGGACATCGATGCCTAGGACCAAGAGGTTTAGCCCAGGGGTGTCTTGGGAAGATGCGGTATGAATATACAGAGAAGATGATGTATAATCAACTCTTGTATTTTGCTAGTCTATTTGATGTTGAGAAGGCGAAGGTGTCAGTGAAGGGGACGGAAAAAGGTAAGGACCCAGACCCGTTACTAATCGACATCATGCTAACATTCCTTAGAACGTGTGTTAGCACTTGCAGAGCATAATCGTGTTAGATTCGGTACATTAAAAGGGGTTATAGAGAAGTATCTGGACAAGTGCGGAAGACAATGGGTCGCTATGGATAGCTTGTTTGGCAAATTGGGGTTCACTACTTGATTAGGGTAATTATTTGTTGGCGTTATAGTTTCATGAGGGAGTTTTTAGGATACCAGTATCATGTACCATGAACCACAGGAAGAATAATACATTTCTCTTTCCCCACCTTATCTGATCTGATATCTAATACCCGAAAAAGGCTAGCCTGCCGCTATTTACCGCCTTCACGAGATCGAAAATACTTCCAATATTGTTGCTTCCACAATTTTATATAGGTAACCCGACTTCAAGTTATTTGTGAGTTTCTAACTATAAGCGAGTGACTGTGGAGAACCGCTAAGATGGTGAACATCACGGAAAAGATTAAGGAGTATGTCGTTCGCCATTATTTAGATATTTCCCGAGCTGATTTTCCGCAGGATTGAGGAGGAGATGAAGAGGACACAAAGTACCCCTCTATTCTTTATATCCTGCATACTTTCACGACACCATGCTAACAAGACCGCATGCAGAAAATAAAGCCACTGGTATGTTAATTAAGGATCTTTAATTTTGGATGACTTCTGAAGTCTGCTAGAATATCATCTTGGTCTCTTAAAAGGGTATGTCGACAACCCTCAACCCGAATAAACCTCCGACATCACTAATCTCCCATCCTACATCCTAGAAAACTCGCTCGTTATAGAGCACAACTTCTTGAACCTACACCTGGCGCTGGTTCTTCCGGGGGTGCAGGTTTCGACGTCTCCAAGT
The DNA here is from genome assembly GCA_003988815.1 of Chlorencoelia australis. Lineage (NCBI taxonomy): Eukaryota > Fungi > Ascomycota > Leotiomycetes > Helotiales > Cenangiaceae > Chlorencoelia > Chlorencoelia australis. The sequence continues at coordinate 202,116 of QYAN01000005.1, forward strand.
CCGGCGACGCCCGAATCGCCCTCGTCGGTTTCCCTTCTGTCGGAAAATCGACCTTCTTATCTAAAATCACAAAGACAAAATCCGAAGTGGCGGCTTATTCTTTCACAACACTTACTGCTATCCCAGGAGTGTTAGAATATGGTGGCGCAGAGATACAGATCTTAGATTTGCCGGGAATTATTGAGGGGGCTAGTGAAGGGAAGGGGAGAGGAAGACAAGTGATTTCGGCGGCAAAGACGAGTGATTTGATATTGATGGTCCTGGATGCGACTAAGAAGGCAGAGCAGAGGAGGTTGCTAGAAGCGGAGTTGGAGGCTGTGGGGATTAGATTGAATAGGGAACCTCCGTTTGTTTCCTCTTTCTCTTCCCCTCTCGTCTCTATCTTTTACGTTCTCCCTCAAGAGAGGTATACTAATGAACACAGGAACATCTATCTAAAACCCAAAACGGCCGGTGGCATGAAAATAACCTTCCAAAACCCTCCAAAATACATCGATCAAAAAATGGTTTATAATATTCTACGGGACTACAAAATTTTGAACTGCGAAGTACTGGTCCGAGACGAGAACGCCACTGTCGACGATTTAATCGATGTGATCATGAAAGACCATCGAAAATACATCAAATGTCTCTACGTGTACAATAAAATCGATTCCGTGTCTTTGGATTTCTTAGATAAGTTGGCAAGGGAACCACAGACGGTAGTGATGAGTTGTGAGCTGAATTTGGGGATTAGTGATGTGGTAGATAGGTGTTGGGAGGAATTGAAGTTGATTAGGATTTATACGAAGAGGAAAGGGGTGGATCCTGATTTTGGGGAAGCGCTGATTGTGAGGAGTAAGAGTACGATAGAGGATGTTTGTGATCAGATTCATAGGACACTAAAGGATACGTTTAAGTATGCCTTGGTTTGGGGTGCAAGTGCGAGACATGTTCCTCAAAGAGTGGGATTGAGTCATGTGGTGGCCGATGAGGACGTGGTCAGTATTGTGAGTAATTGGAGAGCATAGAAAGAAAGGGATGGTTTGGAGTTCTGGCGCCGAGATCTGCATGGTTAGCACTTTTGACGAGCAACTTCTTAATCAATATCAAAATCGAGAAAAACGAAGTAGATATCATAAAAGCATCATGAATTGCCTATAGTCAAAAGCTGTCTCTCTCTGTAACCCAACAAAGACTATCAATTCCACATGAACTCCTTATTCCCAATACCATAAGATACCTGACTGCGCAATATCGAGTCCCTCATCGTTGGCTCATTGTTTTCCTTCTTGCCTTCTCATCCTATCCCATCTTCCCCAATCTCCACAGTCGACTTCGACAAAAGAAAGGATGCCTTGCGTTGTCATAAAATTTGTAATAGTGAATCCTGATTGCATGTCTCGGACTCTGAATGAAAATAAATGAAGATTTTTGTTGGTCATTATTGTTGAGCCGCCCTCCGTACTTTCATGCATCTCCACCATGTTGTCATTGGAATGAAAGAGAAGGAAGTTATTATGCTTGCTCAGATGGCTTTGATCCTTCGGGGCTAGGAGCTTTGTCTCCGAACATCGCTCCACCAGCGAGATTGATGTTTTTGGTTGAAGTTTTTGCAAAGAGGGAGCGGGGTTTGGCGTTCCTAGAGAGGTGGCTTGTCAGTATGGTTCTATGTGAAGTGTGTGAATGGGAGGAAATGGACAACATACTTTCCAGCTTGTTTGCTTCGATAGGCACTGAGTTTTGCTGTACAGGGGCTCATGATAGTATCTGATGGAGAGATGTATGTTGCTTGGCCCCTAGAGTAAATTCTGTATTAATAAAGTATCTTTGAAGAGTAGGGGGAAAGAAGAAAAGACATACTTGCTCTCATCAAGCTTCGATTGTAAGACCTGACGATGATATTCCATACTCTTTACATCAACTTTGGCAGCCTCCAGAGCTTGCTGAGTAACGACGGTGGCATTGACATCCCGATCAGCTAGGACATTGTTGATAGTAGACATGGTTGATCAGAAGAGGTTGGGTTTGGTGTGAAAGGAAACCTATTGTAGGTAGGTAGGTAGATGATTGATTTTATTTGACTTGATGTGATTGAATGTTTGGGTGATCTTTTTTTTGCGTGTTTTCTGAAAGTTGTATGGTTGTATTGAAGAAATATTATTTGGTTATGAGTGAGAAAAGTCAATAAAAGGAAAGTGACTCCCGTCGCTCAGGCAACTGCATTTTCCTTTCCCTGCTGAGTTGATCTCGTGAAACTCAGATCAATCATTTCGCGCATTGGTTATTCTTGACCAAAAATATTATATCAATTGAAGCTTGATTTTGCAATTCATGATAAAATAAAGCTGATTTTTTTAGGGGTCAAATTCCTACAACCAACCCCATCTATAACCATAACTATAATCAAAATACTACAACTTCGACTTCTCTCGAACTGTTGGCCCTGGCTCAACATGCTTAACATTGTACTTTGCGAAAAGCTGTTGTGTGATTTCCTTCTGTCTTAAAATATTGGCTGTAACTGCAGCACCTCTCTTATTCTCGTTTCGACCCATCTGTTGCAAGTGAACCTCATCTGGTCCATCAGCTAATCTCAATGTTCGAATATTAGCCCACATATTTGCAAGAGGAGTATCTTGGGAAACACCAGCACCGCCAAACGCCTGAACAGCACGATCAATGACGGTGAGAGCCATCGAAGGAACAAGTACTTTTGCTTCAGCAATTTCCTTCAATGCTCCCTTTGCTCCGAAATCATCGATCTTGATAGCAGCATTCAAAACAATCAGACGAGCTGCGTCGATCTCAATCCGTGATTTGGCAACCCATTCTAGGATGACTCCGTGCTCCTTCAGTTGCTTCTTAAATGGGGTTTTTGTTGGGTCGTTGATACGCATGAGCATCCAGTCGAGAGCTTTCTCGGCCTATAGTAGTAGTAGTAATATTAGCTTGAAATCATTTCCTGCATGCAGCTTAACTCACTGCGCCAATAGCACGCATGGCATGATGAATACGGCCAGGCCCAAGGCGACCTTGAATGATCTCAAATCCACGACCAGGGCCAAGAACAACATTGCTGGCAGGTACTCGAACATTGTTGAAGTTCAGGTGTCCATGTCCATGAGGAGCATCATCGTAGCCATAGACAGACAGCATCCTATTGATAGTGATGCCGGGGGTATTGGCCGGAACTAGAATAACTGATTGTTGCCTGTATGGATCCCTGTTTGTAGGATCACTCTTTGCCATGACAATATAAATTTTGCAGCGTGGGTCACCAGCACCACTTGACCACCATTTCTACACCTCGTTAGCTATGAAATTCATAGTCCAAACTATCTTGGCTCACCTGGCCATTTAAAATCCATTCATTTCCCTCTTTCCACATATCCATTTTGATGTTCGTCGCATCCGACGACGCAATATCGGGCTCAGTCATCAAAAAAGCAGATCGAATCTCTCCGCTCATCAACGGTCTGAGCCATTCTCTCTTCTGTGCCTCATTTCCATACTTTGCCAACACCTCCATATTCCCTGTATCTGGAGCCGCACAATTGACTGCCTCAGAGGCGACTCTCGACTTGCCAAGCTGCTCTGCCATCAAGCCATATTCGAGATTCGTGAAGCCGGGTGACTCCTTGTAGTGGCCTTTAGGAAGGAACATATTCCATAAACCGAGCTGTTGTGCCTCCTTCTTGAGGTCTTCGATGACTGATGGGTAGGAGTCCCATCTTTGGACCCCTTCCCCGAGTTGTGCGTGGAATACTGGGTCGGCACTGAAGTCTGTCAGCTCAATGCCTTAGGAAAGAGGATTTTGAATGCTCACGGAATACATCTTTCCTCTACAAATTTCTGAACAATATCGAGGGTCTTCTTTGCGTGGTCGCTGACTCTATTCACAGCCTATGTAATTAAGTTTGTATTAATAGCTGGGGAGGGGAAAAGGTTAGGTGGATCTTACAATGAGGGGAATTCTGTCAGACATTGTTGCTTTTGATCCCTGTGGATCAAACTCTAGTGATGATGACGACGATTTCAATGTTCTCCAAAAAAATTCCGCACTGTGGAAATAATAGGATTGAGAAAGATAGAATGAGGATTCTTTGTATATTTTAACCCAGCTTTCTCCACAACGCTCGAGCCAAGTTTCCAGGCCGAGGCATAGTTTTGAGGGCCGAGCGAATCATCATTGTCCAGCTCCATCAACCTCCTCTTCCTGTCTTGTTCTAAACATGGCCATCCAATACTGGTGGCACGAGATATCATGCCATAGTATGATTAGTGATATAGAAAAATTAAAGCGGAAGATCAATCAATAAAACCTTTCCTCGAACGCCGAGGTGCTTTTCCATTGTCTATTCTTAACTCCCTTGACTACCTTATACATCCATATATTTCACGCAAAACAGTTCGTCAAATTCCAGCAATAAAAGCTCTTTTGTCGAAAGCTACAAAAAACACTCAATCCTTGAAATAGTCCGCTCTCCTCTTTCCACTGCCTTTAGTTCCATTCTTGAAGTGTTTCTTACTTGTCAGTAGTTTAGCATCGTTGGGATCGACATCCTTCTCTAATGCCAACATAGTCTTTTGTTTCCGACCAGATAGTTGCTTTCCACTTGCGGTTCCTTGTTGCGAATATTTGTGATTGAAAGGCATCCGAAGGTGTGCAGAGCTTCCTTGGCCTTGTGCGAAGAAGGTGCTGTCAAGTTTCTTTGACTTCGAACCTTGTTCCAAAGGAATCATATTAGAATCTGCTAATGAGGCTTGATCATCCATCAAAGACTCGTTGTCAGAATGCATGGCTGCCAATGCAAGCCGTCTTTTTTCTGGTAGATGTCCTTCGTCATAAAGTTCTCGGTTGAATTTATACGGATCGATATCCAAGGGAGGCGGCTGACAAAACAGAAGTTTTCCGTTGACATAATCTTTCAAGATATATCGAGCTGCTCTAGATTCATCCGGTTGACCCTGTCCAGTTCTCGTAAATCCTCTAGCTTTGGCGTAGGCTGTTAACATCTCCTCTGCAGTTGGAATTCCAGTACCTCCTTCCTCGATAGGCCGTATCAGGATCTTCATCCCATAAAGGGCTTCTAAGAATGCTTTTGGGATCCTCTTGGCCACAAGTCCGGCAGGTCCAGTAAATTCTCTCAGCTGATCGATCGGCAGAATACCATTACACACAAGTTCTGCCTTCGTTGTTGCGAAATTTGGGAAGACTAAGCCGGGACAATCGCACAATAGAACTTTGTCACTTAGATGGATAGTCTGAAAATGCTTCGTCTTTCCTGGGGTTGATGATACAGACACTTTCTTGGCTCCAATCAAGGCATTGATGGTAGAAGATTTACCAACGTTTGGGTATCCAACCAAACCAATGTTTGTCTTCCTGGGGTTCTCTGAATTTGAGTCTGGTGTAGTTAGTACATATAGCCAAATTGCGGCCTGAAATGCTTACCCTGGTTTTCAGGTGCATGCTTCAAGAACAAAGCCTCCAATTCATCTACCGTTAAAATTCGTGTGCTTTCTTCTTCTTCTTCTTCTTCTTCCTCACTGCCCCCCTCATCTATTCCTTCAACTTCTTTGCCTTTCTTCTTCCCGTCTACAGCCTCCTTTTCATCAGCCAGTTCATATTTTTCTGCTTTTCCCGCCAACTTAGTTTCCAATGCTGCCTCCTCTTCCTCCTCCTTCTCCTCTTCTTCTTCATCGTCATCGTCATCGGAAAACTCTCGGGATTCGTTCATTTCTTTTGCCAAATGTGCCGAGAAAAACTTGTATGAGATCCCAGCGACTTCGAAATAATCTGCCCAGGCCTGTCTCTGCTCCAGGGTCAACATATCTGCCTTATTGACAAGCAAGAGATTTTCCTTCCGCTCTCCAACATGCTTGACATATTTCTCCAAATCTTCAGAACGGAAAAGTAAAGGGTTTCGTGCATCTACAATTTGTACAACCAGATCGGACCTCTCAATGACTCTCCATAGCTGCCTCCAAACTTCCAAATTCCTCTCAAAAGGAGTCATTAGTAAGTCGTTGTTCTCTTGTAACTCAGCTAGGCCCCTTCGCCATTCCAGGAGACTATCTCGTTCCATTCGGTCTAGTTGCTCAGCAGTTGTTGTTGAATTCCACTGCGGTCTTCGAGGTACCGTGAGTCTGTCTTTGTGTGCCTTTTGTTTTCCAACCGCCGCTCGCTCCTCCGCTACCGATAATAGATATGGGTTCTTCTGATCCATGTGAATAATTTTGACATTGTTCATTTTCTCTGCCGTAAAATCCGTACCGGCCAACTCTGCGGTCGAAAGAAATTCGTCGAGTGCTGCCTGCTCAGTGACTGATCGCATCTTCACCCAGCTCGCCTCCTTTCTATCATTTGTGACATACTATAGGATAGTCAGTCTCCAATACAAGTCGAGTCGATGATCATGATAATACGTACGGTTTCTCCTGTCGCATGATTTATTCTGTGGATGCCAGCCGAAGTCACCTTCTTACGATCGGATCCTCTGCCTTTGCCAAATCTATCATTCATCAAACTATTCCCTAAACCCACGGCGTTTTTTGATTTTGCGAGAACCATTTTGGATTATCGAAGAATTTAGTATTGTATATTGATAGATAATTTGTCTTGCAGCGCTCGTTAGAAGATGGTTAGTTTGTGATTATTTGTAATTAATCTAGAGGGGTCGATTGATTTCAAAAAGGCAAAATGATTTTTTAACCCCACCAACCTCAATACCAAACGACAGATTCCCTACCCACACAATAAAAATACCGTCAAAATGCCTAGAAAAAGATGGATTGATAAGAAATCTGCTACGCATTTCACGCTCGTTCATCGTCCTCAAAACGACCCTTTAATTCACGATGGATCCGCTTCTTCTATGGTGCTCTACCCTACACCCCTCCCTAACTCGAATAAAGTCAAGAAGCTCGATGACCTTGTCTCCGAACTTGGATCCGATGTCAAGAATGTCAGAGATAATGAAGGGGAGGCTGCTGCCTATGGAATTTATTACGACGATACTGAATATGACTACATGCAACATATGCGCGATTTAAGCTCTGGATCCGGGGAGGCATATTTTGTAGAAGCGCCTGCGGTAATTAAGAAAGGTAAAGGAAAGGCAAAGCAGTCTCTAGAAGATGCTTTGAGGGATGCGAGTTTAGAGGATCGCGCTGAAGCTCTTCTGGATGAGGAAATTCTACCATCCAAAAATCTTACGAAGACAACATACCAAGCACAGCAAGATATACCGGATGCTTTGGCAGGATTTCAGCCTGATATGGACCCAAGATTGAGGGAAGTTTTAGAAGCTCTGGAAGACGAAGCTTACGTTGATGACGACGAGGATGTATTTGGAGAACTGGCTAAAGACGGAGAAGAGGTTGACGAATACGAATTCGAGCAAGGAGCTTGGGACGACGAAATCGGAGGATGGGAGTCAGATGACACTGCAAAGCCGACAAAAGAGTACAAAGGCACATCTGTTTCAACGGCGGATCTCAAAAATGATGAACGTGAAGATCACGGCGACGGCGATTGGATGGCAGATTTCAGCAAGTTCAAGAAAGATCAGAAGATCCCAAGAGCTCCTGTTGCGGCATCTGAATCAGATCTACAATCATCTATGATGACAGCTACTACTAATGGCGGACGAAGAAAGAAGCGCAAGGGAGCTATGACAAACCCGTCTGCTTATTCCATGACTTCCTCCTCCTTATTTCGAACAGAAGGTCTTACTACACTAGATGCCAGATTTGATAAGATTGAGGAACAGTACAATGAGGATCTGGACGACATGGCTTCGGTCTCCGCAGCATCATCTGTTTCTAGTGTGCAAGGTCCTATCAGAGGAGACTTTGACAGTATCATGGACGATTTCTTGGGAAATTACTCTATGAGCGGCAAAAAGCATGTCAAGAAGGGTAAGTATCAAAGCGGGATGGAGCAATTAGATGAAGTGCGAAAGGGTCTTGGTCCAGCTATCATTCGGTCTCAAAAAGCATGAGTTTTCAAGATTTCGGACTCAGGCGTTCAAGGATAGGAAAAGGTATATTGGGGCTAGTCATAGAGATCATTCAGCATTGCAGAGGTCTAGAAACCAAATGGATGTTCTTGCCTATATTTTAGAAAGAAACCACAGATAGGAATCAGAATTATTGTTTGTTAATCATTCCATTGCTTACACAAGAAGGCTGGATCCCTCAAGTAAAAGAAATTGCGACCTCCAGTCCATAAGATTGTATTCAAACTCGACATTTATATATAAAATTAATAAAAATCTATAGAATGGTCATTGATGCTTCAAGCCGATAATGAGACGGCAGAATTATCAACTCACCAAAAAAGGCTTAGTTCGCTCCATTCTTGGTGACAGGAATTCAAAACAGATGCGGCAACGATAGCTTCAACTCCAATAGCTGCAAATTCGCTGCAGCCTTGCAAAAGTTTGCACACAAAGAAATCCTCTTTTCGTCAAAACCTCAATCCGCCTCCATGATTTCACTCAATAACGACAACGATGTCTTTCCCCGGCAGTAATGCTCGCGGCACCAACGGAAAATCAAATCGTTCCCGAGGATCATCAAGAGGTCGCGTTTCGACGAGACGAGGAGTAAGCTCTTCAGGTACGTTGGGCAATGGCGATGAGAAACTTCTTTATGTTCCCCCAACAGGACCCAAGACAAATCCTTGCGAAGGACATGGAGGTCAGAAGAAATACCAACAATGCCGCCAGAATGAATCGCAACGGGACTATAGGCGTAATAAACACTTATTGACTGATGGTTTAGATGCGCACGCGATCGGTACCGATTCTCCCAATACCTTCCAAAAAGAGCGACTAGAGAATGCTGCGAAAAGAGAGCAACTCGGCCAGCACAAAATAGTCAATGGCAGAGGTAGCCGTGGAGGATCTCGAGGCACTTTCAACAATCAAGTCATATTCACTCAAACCTCTATATCCATACCACAGGCCGATTCTCCGGCTCCAGTATTTGAGAAGCCAAATTCGAAAACCACTACACTTTCTAAAGAATCCGCCAACTCCAAGTTGATATCAGAGAAAATCATGAATGGACAAGTCTTTAACACCTCGGAGGCAGCCCGCTCTTCATCTGGATCTTCAGCTCCTGCACCTTTGAATCCCTTTGCCGCGCGAGCTAGCACTGATATTAGAACTACCCATACCTCTTCAGTCGGCGCAAATGTCTTCGGGGCTGCGAGTGCTTTCGGTACAGGATTTCCAGCTGCCACCACGAATGTCTTTGGAGGCCCTACGGCTTCTAGCTCTGTCTTGGCAGCTTCGAACATGAATATGCCTTCTTCGAGTGCAAGCGTTTTCGGGGCTTCGGCTACCAATCCCTTTGGGGTTTCAACAGCAGAGAAGAAATCGGACCTCTTTTCCAGAATTACACAAAACATGAGTTCGAATCCTTTTGAGGCATTTAAATCAAATCCATCCGTCTCCGGCACTTCTTTTGATGGCACTCCGGTCTCTTTTAGCGCGCCTTCAAAACCAAATAGTCCTGCAGCACAGAATGGTGAAAACACAGCTACTAGCACTTCTACAGCTGCAACTGTATTTAGTTTGTCAAAGCAAAATGGAGGCATCATGGCTCAAGGAACCCCGGCAGTAGCGAACTCGCTCAGTTTTTCTGGTGCGCCGCAAACCGGAGGCTTTTCAGCTAATGGTACTGCTATCCAACGCAATCACCCTCAGTTAAATGATTCAACGGCCTCAAATGGTTTCGGATTCTCAAAGGCTAATTCGTCACCCTTTGGCAACTTTCAATCTAATCCTTTTACTATGCCTGATAATGCTACGAAAAAGACATCTAGTACCTTTCCATCTTCTCCTGCCATCCAAGCTCCTGCCCAGCCCATAACCGACGGGATTATATCGAAGCAGAAGCAGAAGCCTAAAAACAAGGAACAGCCGAAGTCTGTTCTAAAACCGACTTCTGTTCCCCCAATGGCATCAACATTCGCGTCTAGTAGTACCCTAGCCAAAAGCATCGATGCGCAGCTACGGAGGGAGAAGATATTCCCACCTCGTTGCCCGACTCTAACGCCTGGTGATCCATCTCAACAGACCGCTGTGAAGGACTACTGGCTTGCTCTAAGAGGTCACAGAAGTCGCATTCGTGCTTCTCTGATTGATGCTGGGTTTCTAGATGATCCTGACAAACCGAAGAAGCTTAGCGAGGCGATTGATTTTAAGGGAATTTGCGAGGATATGTGCCCGGAAGAGGAAAAGATGAGAAGGATTATTGAAAACGATGTTGACAGTGCAGAAAAGGAGTTTACTTCGAATGGATCCCTCCGGCCATCACCTGCACTCATGATCAAGAAGCTAGCAAGATCAGCTGCTGGGGAAGACGCTCCACTCCCGATGGATGTCAGGTCACCTGCAGCCTTAAGACGAACTGTCGATCATTTGATACATGACGTCTTAGGAGATGAAGGAAATCTAGCAGCTCAGCATGAATTTGTTTGGGATCGAACTAGAGCTATTCGAAGGGATTTCGTTTTCCAATCGTCCATGAGTCCTGCCGAGTTATCCGATCATGTTTATTGCCTCGAGAAGATCACTCGATTCCATGTCACAGCTCTGCATTTGATGTCTAAACCCGGTATGGTCGCCGAGAACTTCGAAGAGCAACAAGAAGTTGAGCAACTTTCAAAATCACTTCTTTCGCTCATACACGCCTACGAAGATTGTGCCTTGCAGGAGATAGAGTGCGAGAATGAATCCGAATTTCGGGCGTACTATGTTTTAATGAATAGTCATAGTCCTGCGATCTTGGAGATAGTGCAGGACTGGGGCTGGAAGTTTTGGGGAGAATCAGAGCAGATCAAGATCGCCGTCACTCTTGTAGAATCGCTGCAGAACATCTGGGATTTTCGGGGACCTTTGAGACCTGAAGGTGCTACGGACGTTGCACAAAATTCGTTCTCTCGATTCTTCACCATCATCAAATCTAGTCAAGTTTCATATACGATGGCTTGTTTTGCCGAGATGAAATTCAACAGTATCCGAAAGTCTGTCCTGAAAACGATTTTGAATTCCTATCACAGACAACGGGACCAAACAAAAGACTGGACTTTGTCAAAACTCAACACTTATATGCAATTTGACGACGAAATAGAGATTCTTGCATTTGGTGAAGCCTATGGTCTTCGCTTTGACGAAATTGATGATGATTTCTGCTTGTCACTCGACCCGGATAATCAAGTCATCGATCCGTTTCCTAGTCTGAAACAGCCTTACTCTCATAATCTTGTGGAACGCAAGAGAGGGAATTACTCACTTACGGAAGTCATTGACTCGACTGTATATGAAGAAGGAGACGCCGATGTTCAAGAAATCGATCAAGTGGGGGTCACAAATGAAGATGTCTCGGTGCAAAATGCAGATGATAATAGCGATGATGGGTTATTTGTTAAGGATACGGGAGTTAGTACTCGACCGCCTTTCAAACCGATTGAGTCACCCATTGAATCGCCGAAGTTACCAGAGGTGCCCAAAGTAAGATTAAATGGACAACAACCGTCTGGGCAGCCCTCATTCAATTGGGGAAAGGTAGACCAAAGTACGCAGCAGTCTCCCAAATCTTCCGAACCTCAATCAGATCCTCCACCACCTACCTCCAAACCCTTTTCGTTTCCTTCGTTCAGCCCAGCATTTGCTAGTACGAAAGAGCCTGTACCTGTACAAGAGCTACCTATGAAATCTGTGGCTTCGCCGAGTACCACGTCCAATTCCGGAAGCAACGAAAATATACAACAACCCCAGGTCAAAACCACGGCACCGCTGAAGCCTTTCCAATTCGTGGTCACCCAGGATGCCACCCCACAGCGATCTACAGAACCATCAGCTCTCCTAAAATTCAATTGGGGGCAGCAAAATAATTTACAATTGCAGCAATCTCCTCCACAGCAACCAATTTTGATACCTGCGGAACAACCGAAACCATTTATACCTTTGTCAGCTCGCATCACACAGCCGCAACAACCAGCTTTTGCACCCTTTCAGCCGTCTAGAGCAACCGAGACACCTCAATTCCAGCAACCGGTACCTCCACAAATACCACAGCCAGCACCTCTAGAAGTGATATCCAAATGGTACACCTCCGGTGTAGCCGGCCTCATCGACCAATTTACCTCGCATATAGTGGACAAAATTCTTCGCTCCACTGTTAAGCAGTTTCAGCTTGAGGAAGCTCAACGCATCGCTAAAGAGGTGGAGGAACGGGCTCGAAAAGAAGCAGACGAATTCAGACGTTACTCCATTGCTCTCAAATATTTCCACTTGTGGCGACAGTGCGCTCGAACCCTCTGGCTGAAGCGGAAGGGGAGAGAGGCTCGAAAAGCCAGGCGGGAGATGGCTGAAAGTGCTAGATTAACTCGAGAAGCACAATCAGCTGCGATAGTTAACGATTTCCGAGCCTCTACAACATCTAAGCCCCGAAAACCCAGTCTAGAAAGTCTATTGGATGCGACAGGGGTCCTGGCTGGGGTTCACAATCGGAACGAGCAGATTCAAGCCATCGTGCGCGATGAACGAGCAGCACCTACCGACAAGCACCATAGAGCTTCCAAGTCTACGACTAGTTCTGTTCGAGGTACACCTAGACATAATTATAGAAAGCTAGATAATCCTCTTCGACGTTCGTTAATGTCAGATCCTTCCTATCTACAGGGAGGGTCGAGGATCCATCTCATGTCTAAGTACGATAGTCAAGACGAAGCTCGTTCTCGTGTCAGTGGAGTGCAAACTGATTACTTCCGATTGAAAGCTCGGGGAATCACAACTTTACCAAACGGCACACCCCTTGCAAACTCGGTAGCAAAGCATATTCTGCACCAAAAGCGCTCTTTCGACGGGATCGGCAAGTCTACTACACTAAGAACATCACAGGTACAGAAACACCAATCAATAGCGAAAAATGTACATGCAAACTCTCTTGCTGCAACTGCAATGTTACAACTGGGCTCTGAGCGTGATAACGATATTCAGGCCTTGAAAGCAAGTGCAAAAGTACTTACGTTTGGGGATGAGACCTGGGAGAAAAAGCAAAAGCGTGTATTGGAGGACAACGATGGGGATTTATTTGAGAGGGCGAAGAGGGTGAGGGAAAAGATGGATGAGGACTCTGCTTGGCTAAGGAAAGAATATGAGAGATGTACAGGAAGTAGGAGTTTATCTCAGGACTAGCATAGCATTTCTCGGCGTTGTTCAGGGCAATAGGGGTTTTTCGAGGAGATTTGACTGGGGGGAGTTCTTGGGGGAATTTTGCATTTGCAAGGCGTCAAGGCTTGTATAAGTTTTTGATTGATACCTTTGGTATTATTAAAGTATCAGTGGTAGAATGATTAGATCTGGGTTATATAGTATACAGCTTTTACTGAAGCAGACCTAGCTAAAGCAAGCAAGCTGCTTAGAAGAAGAATATCAAGCAGTTCTCTAAAATTAATTACAGTATTTCTGCTTCAATAATGAATGTGATGCAGCTAAAGTAAATGAGCTATTTCTATTTCTATGTCTAGACCAGGCTGTCAACCTTATTTTTCTCAAGATATCACTGTGCACGTGATTGAAAACTGGAGCTCTCAACCTTAAGCGAGTTCGACGATAAAAATTCTTTGAGTCCATAATTTATCTAACCAAGCCTCGACCACATATCGACAACGAGAAAAAGAGCAAATTTGAAATTGTAATTGTGCTAATCGCACATCTTCAAGATGGCCCTCGTTACTACTCAAACCAAAGATATTGATTACAGTATCAAGCCTGAAGCTGTTACTCCAGCTGTCGACACCAGCACCTGGCCGCTATTACTCAAGAATTACAATAATTGTATAGGCGCAGATATCCTTCATGAAGAAATACATGCTAACTTCAAAAGTGCTCGTTCGCACTGGTCATTTCACGCCAATTCCCAATGGCTGCACTCCTCTCAAACGGGACCTCAAATCTTATATCAGCTCTGGTGTCATAAACTTAGACAAGCCCTCGAACCCTTCCAGCCACGAAGTTGTAGCATGGGTAAAGCGTATGTTAAGGTATAGTTTCACTTTCCCAAATACCTTGCATACCTTCTAACCAATCTTCAGGGTCGAAAAAACCGGTCACAGTGGTACTCTTGATCCCAAAGTTACTGGGTGCTTAATCGTCTGCATCGATCGCGCAACAAGATTGGTCAAATCGCAACAAGGAGCTGGAAAAGAATATGTTTGCGTTATCCGATTACACGATAAGATCCCGGGTGGTGAGGCACAATTTGCACGAGCTTTGGAGACATTGACTGGTGCTCTTTTCCAACGCCCTCCGTTGATCTCGGCCGTCAAGCGACAATTGCGAATTCGGACAATTCACGAAAGCAAGTTATATGAGTTTGATAATGACAGACATCTAGGTGTTTTCTGGGTTAGCTGTGAGGCGGGAACATACATCCGTACACTATGTGTTCACCTCGGATTATTACTGGGTGTTGGAGCTCACATGCAGGAGCTGAGACGAGTTCGAAGTGGAGCCATGGATGAATCAGAGAACATGGTCACGCTTCATGACGTTTTGGATGCCCAATGGATGCACGATAACACCCGAGATGAATCATATCTGAGGAAGGTGATTGCACCATTAGAGACTCTTCTTACCACATACAAAAGAATTGTGGTTAAAGACAGTGCTGTCAATGCGGTGTGTTATGGTGCGAAATTAATGATACCCGGATTGCTGAGATATGGTAGGTCAAATTCTGCCGTTGGATGGCGTTCTCAGGCTAACAAGATTACAGAGGCTGATATTGAGGTTCACGAGGAGGTGGTCTTAATGACAACAAAAGGGGAGGCCATTGCTCTCGGCATTGCCCAAATGTCAACTGTTGAGTTATCAACTTGTGATCATGGAGTAGTTGCCAAAGTCAAGCGCTGTATTATGGAGCGCGATCTCTATCCACGAAGATGGGGTCTTGGACCAGTTGCTCTGGAGAAGAAGAAAATGAAGGCAGACGGTAAGCTAGATAAATACGGTCGAGCAAATGAAGCCACCCCGGCAAAATGGAATGCTGAATACAAGGATTTCAACGCTCCTCTCGAAGGCACGTCTGTTGCTCCAGTTGCCGAGATTACTTCCAAGGAGGGTGTCGCCGCTGTACCCGCAGTCCCAGCCATCGATGCAGACGTATCGATGATGACCAATGGGGAAGATGATGGGAGCAAAAAGCGCAAACGTCACGAAGGCGAGACAGCAGAAGAGAAAGCAGAGAGAAAGCGAAAGAAGAAAGAGAAGAAAGAGAAGAAAGAAAAAAAGGCAAAGGAGGACAAGAAGGCTATAGATAGTGATGAAAGCGACTAAAAGTCAATTACTGATTGGCTGGATGGTTTTCTTTTCATTGTTGGACTGTCCGTCCTGGACTTGCTTTTATGAAATAGGGAATTCTTGCTGCAAAAAGAGGTCTCTTAACCACTTCAGGCGTTTTTGTATCATACTTGCAGGATAATTGCAGGATAGGATTTGCAAAAAAAAAATGGGAGTACAGGTTCTTTTCGAAATTTTGGTCCATTTCGATTTCACTTTCGTGTGCCTTTCAGTAATCGCGATTGGGGAAGCCTTCTTGTCCCGCTTTCATGACTTCCACCACAGGCTCAATACTGACGAAAGATCCGCGGTGAGTTTCACCGAGATTTGTAGGTTAGCACGCTTGAAAACCTATGGGGACTCCCAACCGGGCATGAATGAGAATCATGACATGCAACAGAGGCAAGTTTGCATCGTGAACTTTCTGGACTAACAACTCTAAAGATTGGACGAAGCTGGAGGCTGAATTCAATCTACTCATCAACAACGGTACTCAGTTTTCATTTGAATTTATTCCATGGAATTTTTTATAACGATCTTCATGCACAACACATCCTCCCAAGAAGATATTCGGATTATTTCCGTCTCCCCCCCGTCTCTAAGGACAAATTGTACGAGTATACTTCAGCTCGGGAAGTTGCTGAGCAGGTTATCCAAAGCGTTACTAAGAAAGATCTATCATATATTCCCGAGTGGGATATCAGAGCATTAGCACAGGCAAATAGGGAAGATAGGGCAGCTTCAAGATCTTCATCATTGTTCGTCACCTTCTGCCCTTTGCTTAATTTACTTCATCTTCCCCAGACTTTCACACGATGCAAAGGCTAAAGTATGATAGCTACCAGGTGATGGATATGTATGTATGAGTTCTTCTACTCCTTATTTCTCCCGACTAAGCATTTTCTAATTATCCGAATCTTGACAAGAGGGGCAACGACAGAATACAAATTACAATGCACGGGAGATGTCTTTTTGAAACGGATATTACAATTTTCGGGGATAACTGTCACCGTTCGCAGTCCTTTTGAGGCACTCGGAAGGGAACCGTTAATACGAAATTAGCCGACGTGTGAAGTAGACTAGAACATATTTTCGGACTAGATAAGGGCATACTCTGGGGGTAATTCTGAATTGCATTTAAATCATATGACAGATGAGGTGGTGTGGCTAAATACTCACTACTGGCATTGCGCTGAGTACTGTTTGCTTACCGTCTAGTCGTTTGTCGTTCCATTATTTAAGTCAAATGTTACTTATATCCACTTTTCGTGTCCAGTGACTTCGAGTCAAGTCCAAATTTAGGCATATATCAAGTGGCTCAAGGTTTTTTAAAGGAAGGTTCAACTCAACTCGAGATTCCAATTTACAAAGAAGACCACTTACCACTACTCTTTATTATTTTATAATTTAGCATAAATTAGAATTTCGCTTTATATAAGGCAACTCTGGAGCCGACGCGAACTCGCGAGTTAGAGAACTAGAGGCCTCTTGCAAGTGTCCGAGTCGTGAATCGGAGCGGAACACTATTCACCATGCTTGTTTTTCATTTGTTTAGAAAGATCATTTAACAGATATTTCAGCTGAGCTGAGCTAATTGAAACAATTTGAGTCCATAAATAAAATTCTTAATAGCATGAAGATTTCAGACTGTACGTAAACTCGCTCAATAGTGATCGAGTTTAAAATAACGACGATGATACTGTACTAGAATAATCTATTTAAAGACCCCTCCCGAGTTCTATTCGAGTATGAATACCGTGAAAGCTAGGCTCGGTAATCCAGGAATATTTCCTCAATCAATCATCTGATAGATGACCAAATGGGTCTGACAATCTTGTCCCATGTCACATTGGCAGTTGCTAAAACTATACTATTGTCCATTTGAGATCAAATGGCCACTTCAATGATGGAAGGCCAGTTATTGTATCAATATATTTTGTTGTTCGTCCTTCCTATTCCATTTATCCCCATACATTAAGTTTCATCTACCGGTCCGGCAGTCCGTTTCAAATTTGAGGCAAAATCCTCAACAACCAATCTCTCATTCAAAAAATATATACTACTATATATGTTCAAGGGATATATACACCTCACAATATATAGATTTAATCTCTATATCTCCATTCTAAGTTTTAAGTTACTCATGACCCGCTCCTTTTTTCTCAGAGGGGCTTCATATATGAACTTTCCCTCGCGATGTTTTCCATAACTTGTTGAATTTTTTATCCTCACATTGACTTAGCTTCTTTAACACCATGAAGCCATTTCCCCCTTTCCTCAGCCTCCTTGCTGCAGCTTCATCAGTTATAGCCCATGCAACCTTCCAAGAACTATGGGTTAATAGCGTCGACCAGGCTGGTTCATGTGTCCGTTTACCCCCTAGCAACAGCCCTGTGACAAGTGTGACAAGTACTGATTTGAGGTTCGTCTTCCCCTTCTCCATTTTAAACTTCTAAGGTCATGTTGATTGACTATGATATGAAGATGCAATGTTGGTGGGACGACGGGTGTTTCTGGAGTCTGCACGGTTCCTGGTATGTAGCCTTGGTATGATGGTAAGAATGGAATGGTTAATTACGCGTGGCTAGCGGGTGCAAATGTTACGGTCGAGATGCATCAGCAGCCTGGGGATAGATCTTGTGCCAATGAAGCTATTGGGGGGAATCACTACGGACCTGTCATTATCTACATGTCAAAGGTCTCTTCCGCAAAGACTGACACTGGGGCGGGACCATGGTTGTATGTTCATCATCCCCCTTCATTCCTCATACATACATATATAATACTAATATGAATGTTCGAAATATAGCAAAGTAGACGAACAAGGCTATAACGTCTCAGCACAATGGTGGGCAACACAAACCCTAAATGCCAACTGCGGGCATCGTTCCTTCACTGTCCCAGCCGATCTCGAGCCTGGGGATTATCTTATCAGAGCCGAAGTCATTGCTCTCCATGTTGCAAGCACAGTTGGAGGAGCTCAGTTCTATATGTCGTGTTATCAGGTTACTGTTACGGGTTCGGGAACTAAGAGTCCTGCTGGTGTTATGTTTCCGGGTGCTTATTCAGCTGTTAGTGATACCCCTTCATCTTAAGCAGGCATTTATGTTCTTGCACTCTCTTCTTCCTTCTAACACAGATACCTCATTGTCTTATCTTGAACTGTGTTGGGCGATTGCTGATTTGGATCATCTAGACCGATCCGGGCATTTTAATTGATATTTATGAGACTATCACGAGTTATACTATTCCGGGTCCGACAGCTGTGTTTACTGGGTAGGGGAAGCGATTGTGTTTGTCTCCGGATATTCAAAGGGAAGAATAAGGGGAAGTGATATCACGGTAAAGCGCGCGGCAATATGCGGAGAAGGAGGTGGACGAGGCTTAAAGGTGGCACAACAATCTTCTTTTCCTACTCATCTCAACACAATAGTTCCACAACATTAATGTGGTACCAGCAATTCACATTGTACGCAATAAGCGGTTAAAACTCTTTCATGACTTGACACGAAGCACCTTATTTCCACACATCGTCAGCGCACGGCCCCTTTTCCCCTTCTTTTGTTTCTCAACCAAGATATTAGTCTTCTAAGCGATGCTGGCGCTTACATCAAGAAACTCTCAATAGCCCTACCAATTTAACCAATTCAATCAAGCTTTCTGACAGTCTACAATTGGTCGCTCTCTTCGGATATATCCTTCCTTAAAGGCACCTTGTGGATTCGATGCTTATCACAGAAGTTAATCACAGCATGATGAAAGGTGTTTAAGCGCCCGGAGGAAGCTGGAACGAACAACTTTTCGTTCGATTCTTTCATGCAAGCTCCTTAAACCTCATTCTCGGTACCGCAAACTTGGGGCCAGGAAAACAGGTTTGTCAAGGGGAAAATCTACCAATGTATGTAAGATCGAGGAATGGGGGCCAAGACTTGGAATACTACAGTATGTATCATGATCTACTCCACCGGATGTTCCCGCGAGGGGCCAAGTGTATGCGGAAAAGGGGATTCTCGTCGGTGCAGTTGCCGAAAGCGCATCGTTTAGCTTAAATAAGCGAAAAGGGAGCGGGGAACATTGTATACATACATACCTAGTAACATCTTTCAATGCTTCTTTCTTCGGACGACAATCATCATGGTTGCTTTACTGATCTTAAAATTTGCCATCCACCTTGTCATTCGATACTTACGGCTCATCGATCAACTGAGGGTTTAAGACATGGTCTGTATTCATCCGGACCGATGCAACTGTATCACCATTCAGAACTGCATGAGCTCTTTCGTCTCCGTCGGCCAAATTGGGGGCGCTTTCCAAACAATGAGCTGCGAAGGATGGCTTCAATGTAATACGATAGCGTGGAAAACGCAGCCATTCAAGGTCGCCGATGGCCACCCAGTTTCTTTCGTCACACCAAGCCCTTAAAGATCACCAATCGTTTATCTCCCGCCCCAATGTTCTTTCCCATGCTCCATCCACATTTCTGCACGGTTGAAGTCTACGCCGCCCATTCACAGCTCACCACCACCCGGACGGCTCTGTGAAGTAGCATGGGTACCTCGCATGGTCTCCACCTTTCCACAATACCCGTACAAGGGCAGAAATCGATATGACCCATCACAATTCAACCGCCGAATGCACCTCAAGTTTGGATGTGCGGAGAAAAGATAACTGTTGATTTCACATCACAGAAGCACAGAAGCACAGAAGCCCAATCCAGTCACATAAAGATACCAATGCAATGATTCTTCCAACACACCTCATCTCATCGTTGCAGTATATCTACTTCCGCACTGCCCTCTACGCTGCTTGGACAACATAGATATCGGTAAGATCTTGCTGGTCGAGATTTGCGCGATACACGAGATTCGCAATCGATACGACATTGCTGTTGCATAGATAAGGCCTTACACTTCATTCACAAGCACATACTCCTTACGCAACTATACATATCTCTGCTCGGGCCTTCACGATGCGGCCATCGTTCGTGACACCGACTCTTTACCTCATCACGACCTCATTTGTATCACAGACCTCAGCTATAGAAGCTCTCACGAACTCGCCATGTGCTGCCTCGTGCGGGAACGTCTTGAGTGCTACAACGGGAAATGATATTATTTGCTCAGATAGCAGCTATTCTCAAACTGTTGGAGTTACGTTTTCGAGTTGTGTTTCTTGTCAATTGACAAGTACATATGTGGATCCTGTTTCTAAGCAGACAGATCTACAATGGGGCTTATGTTAGTTACCTTCCACCATATTTCCTGCGACTCCTGTAAAACTGAGCACTTGCTAATAATCATCCTGCACAACAGATAACTTGAGATATGCCGTAAGTTGGTGCTTGTTTGCCTATCCAAACAACACTGCTGCGGGCGATTCACCATGCGTCACTAGGTTTGGCTGTGGTCCCCTTCAGTACGGCTTCGAATACAACAATCTTACCACCAACAATATCACTGAATATGATTATTGTACGGATTTTCCTCAAGAGAGTGTCACCGGTTGTAGTAAATGTTTAGAACCCGTCACAGACGAATATTACCTCGTCAATTTCGTTACTCTCCTCTCAGGAGCATGTACACAACTGCCAAGCCCAGGCGCAACACTCTCCTTTCAAGGATCTGCCTTCTCTCAAACTCAACTAAATATGACAAGCCCCACCCCCTCGGCTTACATCTCTCTTAAAACGAGCGGTCTCCCCTTGGGCTCCCGAATCGGTATCGCTATAGGGGCTATTCTAGCCGTCCTCTTCCTAGTCGGCTTCTGTATTATCTGGAATGGGCGCCGTCGCCGAAGAAACGCTCTCCGAAAACGACAAGCCGAGTCCGGATATACCGCATGGCAAAGCCAACAACAGAAGGACGCCGTACAGGGTTCTGTATCAGAGACACACTCTGCAGTCAGTGGAACCGGAGGTTTCTGGGATTCGCCACAAAGCCAACGACCTTTACATCCTCAACGCTGGGGACAACCCATTGCTGGCATCAACACGAATGTGAACCGAGGACTTGAAGAAGAATCACCAATGAGTATTATGGGCGAGAAACCATACTTCTCGCCGTATTCGAGTCATTATTCGAGTCCAGCGAGTGCGGCGGAAGCGAAGACTATAGGCCAGGAATGGCCTACGGATAGGAAAAGCAGTCTTGGACAGGGAGGAGGCAGTTTTTTGGAGAGGATAGAGAGGAGGGACAGAGAAAGGAGGAAGAAGGAGGAGGAGGGGGATAGGATTGAGATGACTGATGTGGCGCCTGTTTTGGCACATCCCGGAAATGGGAGGAACAGAAAAGGATTAACGGAAGAGGATGTGAGGGGGGACGCGGTGTAGTCTCACCCCCTTTCTGGCTTGCGTTCTGTATAACGAGGAATGGTGGGATCTCTGGATGATGGATGTTTTTTTATGATTGCTCTGCAGCGGGAGTGACCGCCCTATTATATATAAATACATAATATTTATTTTTGGGTTTGGACGTCAGGACAGGTCAATCTCTAGTATTGGAGGGGTTGGGAGGGAAAGTCTCATTCCTACCTATCATGAACAGCAGTTCTTGCATACCTACAGATATGAGAAACACGTATATAATTAGATGCTTATTACCAAGATACTAGATGAACATTTTTACTTAGTCTTAGCCATTCATTTTTCAAGCGCTGAAGTGTTATCAAACTGAGACCCAAGCCATGACCTTAACTCACTTCTTTACCCTTTCTTTACCCCTACACCCCCTGAGAAAAACCATACCAATGAGAGACTCGATTCAATTCAAGTTCAATCTGACTAGGTACAGATACCAAAAACATGGGATGAATCTGGTTGTGGCACAATTTATAGCCGCCCTCAAAATCCACACCACACCGGAGTAAAAAAGGGGTTTGCGTTTTCATGCGTTGATGGATTTGAGATCCTGTTTTGGCGTCGTTGCATTCGAGGGTTGGGTGGGTGATAGGGCCTAAGTGGCACATACCTACCTTAGTTAGATGTAATAATGAAACCAAATTACTAATTCATGCCTCACTTCTTTGCGGGTCAGTGGGAAATGAAGGTACCGAGGAGGTGGGTGAGGATTACGCTTTTTCAGCTGGCAGCTTATCTCAATGGTCGTGTAACGAGCTTTGATGGTAAGTCGGTAGGGGACTTATTAGGAAATGGGGACGAATTACGAGGGCAACACTTGCATGTATAAGTGCATAGCCTGCACTTTCAAGGCACTTACAGTAGAACAATAAGTTCAAATGAAAATATTACACTTTGTAGATTTGAAAATATTATTGTGAGATTTATCTTGCTCTTTGCTTCGGTTGTGAAAGGTCATTAGCTCTATTCAACTCCCACACGATTCCACTCCTTCTACCATGATATATCAAAACGCCTGAAAGACACCGCGGGCAACAAGTCCAGCCATCATATGAAGGCGGGCTTCCTTTTTTAATCCCCCCTCACTGCGTACAAAAGAAAATTAGCTAGGATGGCTCTGATTCTATGCTGATGAAGGGAGTATCTCAATATCTTCACTACTCTAGAACTCTCGTTACCAGGCTATAATCCGCAAGAACCGGCCTTCTCAAAAGTATTTCCCTTGCTCTTCTTTCTCTCTCCTCAAGTTTCGTTCGTTGAAGAATTCTCGTAGAGCGCAATAGCTGTACCCACTTGCTGGGGACATTCAAAGATGGCCGGGCGCTGAGTGGTGAGATTTCACGAGCGAAATCCAGAATCCATTGCATATATAGGTATGAAAGAGACCTTTGGGGGACTTTCCTTCCCTCGGCACTTATTTGTTTGGATGAAGAGCCTGGACTGTTCAGAGTTAGCATCTCCTATCAGTAGTAGCATGGGGCCAATTGCACTTAGTTGTTCTGATTCGGAATGGCTGCCTTTCTCCGTACCAATGTTCTGAACCGGCGTCCACTGTATATCACTTGGAATTGAACTGTGAGAGGACTTCAAGCACCTAAGAGACCCTAGCTCTTTTCTTATCCCTGAACATTTTCGCCTAGGTAAGAAATCTCCATCTCGTATTTCGCAGTTGCCTAACAACTCATTCCTTCTCCTTACTCTCCACTTCCTTCGTCACCATGATGTCTTTCGACACGAACAAATACAGCTTTCCTTTCTTGAGCTCCCAGAAATATCGTGCAAAGTGGTTGTTACCTCCGTACTCCGAGAAATTAGAACTGTACCTGTCTTCGCAAGAGCAAGAAGGTAATATGGATCTGGATCCGTCAACACAATACTCCCTTTTATCCCGCTGCTCGACCGACCCCCTTCCTCATGCATCAAATGAGTCCGGTATACCCCCAAATACCCCCAAAAGACGATCCTTCAGCATCAGTTTGTCGACAATGATAGTGTTATTTCGTGTCCTCGCTATAAGCTTGCTCATCACAGAAGTTACCTTACTTCTAGCTATAGTGTCCGTTCGGAACCACTTACTTGTCGTATCAGCCGTCTTCATCTTCTTCGCTCTGGGACAAAATATACTGGCCCTTTGTCTTACTATTCGGTCTACATCAACACTACCCTTCCGAATAATTGTTGCGCGGAGGGAAGATTATGCTAGGAGGATTACAACAGAGGCTGCGAGATTAGCTGCTGAGTCTGCTGCAAGATTACCATCATCTATAGCGAAGCCCCATCAACGACATAGTTATGTGCCAATACTACTAGATATATTTAGCGTTATGTTCTTATTTATCAGTGCAATCCTAGCATTAGTTGGAGGCACCTTATTATCGATTTTATTATTCTTCATCTTGTGGGTTTCTTGGCCCCTTTAAATACTGGGATACTAATGGATGACAGGGCGCTTCAAGCATTTATTGTAGAGCTAGGACTTTTCAATAAGGACACTGTCATCAAACTTGTGATCCTCAAACCAAGCTTAGATGTGGAGGAAGAGCCGTTGTCATACAGAGATGTCGAGCAAAATGATATTTCTAGCTCAGCAGAGAGTAGATCAAGTCAAGTCGTTGTGTGAGGATCACCTCATACTGCCAACCTCTCAAAGTGGCCGGCTTCACATTTTACGAGGTAAGGGTTTGGCAATGCCCTAAGATCAACTCGAAGATACTGTGTTGAATGTCGATGGACTGCGGCCCGCTGGTCAGAGGCACTTCGAACTTCGAGCACAAAATGTCCAGGAGCTCAGGTTCGCCTCGGCCCTGAACAATAATATTGGGCATTCGATAATAGAGAATGGCTAGCTCGAAAGTGGGATACCTGAATCAATGCATTCGAGCTTTGCAAATCCTTGCGTACTGTATTCAACTACTAGTTACGAAGTGTGATTGTTGGGAATTTGAGGGGACAAAACATAAATCATAGCTCTCATCTTCTCAGCAGGATGCCCATGAATACATAGTAAGACCATTTCGTGGATGATCCTGAAAGATCTCAATCTTGGAGACAACAGCCCCCAAAGTCTATTTTGACGTGCTGCATGTGAGCACAAGCCAATGTCAAGACTAGTTAAGGCAAACTCTCTGATCATCGCGTATATACCGGTGCTTTATGGACAATCTCCAAATCTTGATGTGTGTGTGTCAAAGAGAGTACTGTATGAAGGGCAACAACAATCATAATTATAAACCCAATTGCGAACCATCATGGCAATGAATGGCATCTTATCAAATGGTATGTACTTTCAAAACACAAGTCGCAGCAGAACTACCAGCGGTCTCTCAAAGAAAGTACCTAGCCTCTAACAAGGATCTTTATCACGGCATCGAACCCTACAGGGAAGTTTGTTGCCTCCTGCTTGGCACATCTCCCATCTAGACCAATTACACTCCAAGTGAAAAAAAACAAAAACAGATCAGTCGGTCAATTTGCTATTAAGGAGGGGGAATTTGAAATGAGGATCAATGGGACATCGACTATAGCAGAAGATTTCGACATGGAGGTAGTTCTGTCATCAGTCATCCAGCAGAACAACACAACTAACGGTTTGTATCCCTCCTGCATGACAGTATATGTCCAACACTCTAAATGTTGGACCTAGTCAATTCTTTGAAGAAGGGAATATTACGAGAAGTGAGTGTTGGAGGAGGAGAAAATATATGGAAAGATGGGCCTACGAAGCTGGAGTATTGTATTAGAAGTTCAGAGCTAAGAGCGGGTTTGAAAATAGCTGGAGAGCAAGACATAGCTAGGAAGGAATCAATCATACAACAGAGGAACCCGTCACGGAATGCTACTAACAGAAGATAGATAACCAAGTGCTATTCCGAAGATTTGAAATAAGAAACCGAGGAATTAGTTGTCAAGCTGTCCCCTTGAACGTAGATTTGATAAACTTCAAATAGCCACAGTTTTCATGCTTTAAAAACAGTACTCTTCCTTTAGACCTTGGGCTATCAAAGTCCTTGCCTTCTTCCTCCAATTTTCCTGTTGCACACATATTCTACCGAGACTTCAGTTGTTAGAGTGGAAGACGGCTGTTGTCTCTTATGGATTAGGACTCAAAGCAGATCATTTTATTCTGCTATTAAAAACTCGCAAGATCAGTGATTACTGTCGATAATCAGCATTCAACAATCAACTGCTTCTAGCTTTCTACGTTCGCAAGTAATGGCTAATATCAAGCAGTTTTAGGTGTGTAGCCCTACTAGCACATAAAACTACGGCGGAAGCAGTTGAATAATTTGATTTCACCGGATTTTACTACAATTAATTCTGCTCAATCTGTTTTTTTTTCCCTTCTTAAAACACTCTAGAATCGCGTCTCTTATACGCTTCCTTTATTTTCTTTTCTCTCTCCAAGGTAGATTTCCATTGGAATAATGGGTCTCCCTGTAATAGAATAAGTTACGGCTTTAAATCCATAATCAGTTTAATTAGGTTATTTTAAAGCTAATTGCATTTTTTATGCGTTGTGCGATTGCAAACTATATCTTTTGCACCTTAATGCAATCAACCTGAGAATATGTTAAGCTAAATAGTAAGAGAAATCCAGAGTAGCTAGCTTCTCTCTACAGGCAAATCTATGAACTTTTACCTCGGAAGCTCATTTCAGACCCATATTGCTTCAAAAGTTCAGTAGGCTTTCTCTTTCCTCTCTAAGTAGGTTCTCTCTCTCCCTCTCCCTTGTTGGCGGCAGGCCAACTAATTAGATAATTATGCAAATTCATTTAAATCTGCATGTGAATGGAGCGAAAAGTGTAACCACTTTTGAGCAGATCACTACGGCTCACCCCGTCATTCGTTTCTCCCGTATTCTTGTCAATAATCCTGTTGCATATCTTCAGGAAACACCTATATTTAACACAACTCTAGGCAGACATATCATGAGGGGTTTAGCCATTAAATTTAAGCGAGATCGACACTTTTTACCCCTATTTGGTAAATGTGACCAGGGATCCAATTCTCGTCTTCTCCTTCTTTATTTGTTTCCGCGAAATGCCATTGCGAGTTACCTCAGGGAACGAACGCCCAACGACAAAGTCGGACCCGATTTCATTCAGAGGCTTTTGGGGCTTTGCCATACCCGGTCTTTCAAGGTTGATATGGTAAGATTACGACTTGCTTTTTGGTTTTTAGCCGGACTCGGAGGCACGCCTCGTTATAATTTAACATTCCCACTATTGCCTCTTTGAGAGGAACAATGCCAAGTCGGGTGCCTTTTTCGGAAAATGTGGTGCTTTGGGAATCTTAGTCATGATATATTTATATAATTTTACGTTGAAGAAGGCTTAACTTTGGATCTTATTTGCTGCGCCCCGATCCAATCAAAAAAGAGTGAACATGGACGTCGGGACATTAAATAAATAAATCTATCTTCCGATGTTTGTTCTAATAACCCTAATAAATCTTAATAATTTCTCAATATGAAATCATACACTTTCAGCATTCTAGCCTTCCTAGCATTATCTCGACAGTCCTTGGCTTTGCCAACGTCTCCAAATTGTATAGGCCAGTTGGTTCAGACTACAAGTGGCTTGGTTCAAGGCCATGAAGCTTCTCATGCAAAAGGAGTTTCTGAATATCTGTACGCATCTTGACAAATTACTCCATTGTGAATATGAATTCGATATCCAAATTCCCATTCCATGGAAACCTTGCTTTTGGATCTCTGAAAAGTCACACCTAACATAGTGAATCCTCCAATTGACTTTCTATTTCTCAGAGGCATCCCATACGCTCAACCACCAATAGGGAATCTTAGATTTGCGCCGCCAGAACCATATCAAGACACCCAGACTATCATCAATGCTACTACTTATGTTTGTCCCCAATTTACCCCCCCCCCCCCTTCTTTCTCTTTTAACTAACACCACGCCATAGGGACACTCATGTCCCGTAACCTCCACTTCTGTCTCAAGTGGCAACCCGGCAGATCATCCACAACTCAATTATACAGCTAGCGGCATCCAAATCCTCGATGACATAGTCCAGGTCTACGAGGAATTCAACGAGGACTGTCTCTTCCTGAATATCTGGACGAAGCCTCAAACTGGAGATACTCCGAAGGCCGTGTTGCTTTTCATTCATGGAGGCAGCTTTACTGGTGGGTCTGCTGCCGGCCCTGAATATAATGGAGAGTTTTTTGCGGATCAGGAGGATATTATTATTGTTTCCATCAAGTATGTTTAGTGGGGGCAGGAGGTTAGGAATAGAGCACTGACGATAAGTAGTTACCGCCTCAATATTCTAGGCTTTCCAGGTATTCCTGGAGCGCAGAATAACTTGGGTCTTCTTGATCAAAGGCTTGCCGTGCAATGGACTCGAGACAAGTAAGTGCCAGTTTTGAATTTCGAGACCACTCCGAGATTCAACCCCAAAGTCTCCCAACCCCGGCTCTTTCAACTATCTCATACCCTTGAAGTACACTGTCCTAACTAGTGTCGGTCTTCGTTAGCATTGGCAATTTTGGCGGGGATCCTTCACGTATCACTCTTTTTGGACAATCTGCAGGAGGCGCTTCCTTGGAGTGAGTATCTATTCTCTCTTAACTCAGAGATTTGGTCGATCTCTCAAATGCTCAACAACTCTTCGAAGATCTCAAAATGTTGTGAAGAATCTCTCGCCTTGGAAAGCTAACATCATCTCGTAGCATCTACTCCTACGCATGGAAGTCCGATCCCATAGTCGCAGGCTTTATCCCACAGTCTGGCCTTGCTGCGCTAGAAACCATTAGCGCCCTTACTGCCGAGACACAGTGGTACGAAGCTGTAGCAAACCTCGGATGCGGAAGTATATTATCTTCAAACTCTTCAATCCTAGCCTGCATGCGCGCCCTCGACATCAACACCATCGAAACAGCCATCAGTTCCCTCAGCGCATTCATTCCCATCATCGACGACACTATCGTCTTCTCTGACTACCCGGCTCGTGAACTAGCAGGGAACTTCACCCTCAAACCCGTGCTGGTAGGTCACACCAATTACGAGGCAGGCTTGTTCATTGTTCTCGAAGAAATGCAAAACATTACGTTCCCTGATGCAGAATGGGATCTTTGGCAAACCGACATCTACTTTTGTCCAGCTGCTGCAAAGGCAAATGTCAGCGTGTTCCATGGCCTTCCAATCTGGAGATATAGGTATTTTGGGGATTTCCCAAATATGCAGTTGGTGGAAGATACTTATACCGGCGCGTTCCACGGAAGTGATTTATTTGCGCTTTTCGACCAATTTCCTGCAGTTCCTGTCACTACGAGTCAGCAAGCGAGTATTGCAAGTTATATGAGAGGTGCATGGGCAGCTTTTGCTCAGGATCCAGTATTTGGATTGACGGAGTATGGATGGCCTATGTTTGATCCGAGGGAGGATACTTTGATCAGATTGGGCTATCAGAATCAAACTGGTACCAATGCGGCTTCCGCGACGTCTTATGATTCTTCCTGTGGGACAATTTTCGCTGCCTACTAATAAAAGCCTCTTTGAACTTGATGGAAGGCAGAACAGATTCGTCCTTCAGCAAGAAAAATGTTCAATATTTTACTAGGCAGCACATCCTATCACGGGATATGGTCTCGATGAGGGATGGGAAATGCGTTTTTTATTCTAATCTTAATTATTCAATTTGATGGCAAGCAATTCAACTCTCAACTACCCACACATGTGAAGGTATATTTCGCGCATCCACAGAACCACATGGATCAATAACAACTAGGACCGCAAGGCCAGAACACTAACATACAGCCGTGAAGGGCAATCTCGGGAGACTGTCATTTGACCGACCTAAGATTCTTCAAATGCATCCAATATTGCTAATTACCTAGCATTTTCCACCTTCTGTTGCACATCTACACAATATTCACTCCTTCGCCTCCAGAGTTATTCTATTTAGAGTTAGGAAGAGGAAGAATCATACTTATGATTTCTTTGAACCGTTTTGTTGCATATGTGCAAAAATTCACTCTTTTAGCTTTTGTTGCATATCCTTAGTCGGAAATTTCTTCCCCATTAGACTACGTCGAGCTTGAAGGCGGAACTAGACTTCTAGCTGGCTAGGGTGCTATTCGAAAGGCTGAAGAGCTAGAATATGAATTTGAAGGAAAATGGCAATCGTGACAGATAGAAACGCAGTGGTTCAATTCAAATCTAAAAAAGTCTGGACAAGACGACTTCTGCCCAGAACTACAAAGAGCTATGTATACCAATTATTTTCAGGGTAGTTAGTCCATTCTATTAGATTCGTCTAAACCCAAGCCCCACTGTTGGGTGTGAGTGAGAACTTACCAGAATGCAAGCTTGAAATAGTTATAGCTGTGTCCAATCCCCAGCACTACCTTCAATTCAACTGCAGCTCTTCATACTGATTTCTTTCAAAACCCTTTGAATATAATACTGTACCTGAAAAATTACTAAAAGACTATCGACGCATCTGTCTGGCTTCCTACCTGACTTTCAATCAAGTCTCCTCATCATTCAAATAGCATCTGAAGTAGAAAAAAAGAATGGGTAGAGAAGTTCAAAACATTATAGCCTTCGTCAAGCTACCCTGGTCTCAATTTCAGTGAGAAGTTTGGGTGTCGGGGGTTTCCTCATGTACTTGAAAGATGAGATCAACGCGTATATCGATGCCTGTATGAGTCATTTCAAGAGTACGATATTCAAGGACTTCCTATTTCTCTTCACGGAGTAGACACGGTCTTTTATATAACTTGAAAGCAGCGGTAGGGCCGTGCACTTTCCCCAGGGGACTAAGACGATAACTATTAATTTTAGAAATAATTTAAATATATAATAGAATGTTGAGTTTTAATAGAATTTATCCATGGTGATCCCTCACCAAATATCCCGAGGACATTGTGCTTTGACATTGTTGGACAGAAGAATGGCATTTTAAAGTTTCCGTGCGGGGAGGAGCGGTAAAGACGGATGCGTCGTACAAGACTGTTGCAATTGATAAGGACAAGATGATATCATGGTTCTTCTCATTCCAGAAGGAAGGATTTGAAATGGGAGAAGATGTGGAGAAAGAAAGACCTAAAGGAGTTGCGGAATTTGACTTGCTCCTTCGCCTCTCCATTCTCTTCGCTAGAATCACGTGGATGACGAGCCCTTCTCCCTCGTCATCAGGAAGCCGATTTCGCCATGATTCGAACATCTAGAACTCAGATGTTCGAGAGTTCGAGATCATCTTGGAACAGCACATGATCCCACCTCTAATTCACAAAGGCAAAACATGATTATCATACGACTAATTGCATGTCTTGATTGCAAATGGTCACATGCACCCTCTTCTTTCATTAAGTCCGAAGCAGAGGAAAGAAGGCCAAGAGATCTTCATCAGCAGGAGCTGAGAAATCAGATATACCGCCATGGGTGCATTGTGGCTATTGTGGCCATGGACCCCACGCATCTAGATTTGTAGATCTCATCTGACAGTGGAAATCTCATCTGACGCTGTCAGTGTTCGACCTCACCGACTCCTCATCCGGAATGTTGATCTGTTACATCGACTGAATACGGAGAAATGCGAGAAAAGGAGGAAAAAGGAGCGAAGATGGCGAGTCAGTCATTCCACAACATCTCGCTCACTCATCTCACACCGCCAGCCCCTCGACGACTCATTTCATGAGAGAATCACATCTCAGGAATAATATGGGATATGTAACACGCGTGGCTGCCTGACTCATTCTTCCTTCTTCATGCCGGCGCTGAGTCATCGATCGGCACATCTCACTCGCATTCTGCCCTATCGCTTGACGCGAATTGCCCGTGCGGGAACATAATGAAAACAGCGAAACAATGAAGATAATGAAAATAATGAAAATAATGAAAAGATATGAAAACGGATGAAAACGAAAGCGAATCATGTTTGCTTGCACACACTCGGCGCCCTACATCTAAATGCCCTACTTGCCCTAATGCAGATAATGCAAGAACAAAGACAATAAAGAATGCCAACCATTTGGCACTCGCGTATTCGTCGTATTCGCAACTCTCATAGTAGCAATTCCTTCCGTATTCAGTCCTTCATCTATCCATCCATCCATCCATCCATCCATCATCTTCCCATTGCGCCCCACCACGCACGCACGCATTCTCCAGCAACTCGGCTTTCATGGACTTTCCACTCTCTCGGATTCCGCGCTTGCGGCCTTGTCTCCTAGCCAGTCATCCGTGTGGTGGGGGTGCCTTGTGATGTGGAACAGGGATGTCTCAGGGCGGTGAGCAGGTAGCATCATGATAATCTATGCACCCAGGGTTTCTCTTGTCTGGCTATTCGGTGAGGGGGGGCAATTTGAGTTTCCGAATCGGAGGCAGGGGAATTGTTCCAACCGAAGGGATCTATGATTCATGAACAAATCGAGTTCGTCAAGAACAAACTTTGAAGTAGACGACTTTTACGCTTTGAGTCACATATTCCACTGCATGCTAAAGACCCTTTTTGGAAGTTGATGTGATATGTATTTGTGTGCTATGTATGAAAAAGCTCAACCAAGCCAATGCTCGGGAGCACTTATGACTGATGAATTCTGTATGAAAATGAACCAGGAAATCCCAATTCTCCCTTCAACTCCTGTATGAGTGGTGTGAACGATGTCCCTGTTTCCTTATCCTTTCCTCCCCCAAGAGAAAAAAAAGGAAAGAAAAAAATTGGTATTTTTGGTTCGCAAAACGCCCTGCCCAATGCTTCGCTCAAATTCGCTTCCAATGTAATCAAATACCGTCGGAGATACACAGTCCGAGAGAGACAGAGTAGTTAATAGACGCTTATAGCCGTTATCAACCCTTGATTCGGTCGCTGAGCAAGGTAGAAGCCTTCATCGAAGAGGGCCTGTTCTTGTTCGGATGGCGATGGTGGTTGGGCTTTTGAGTAGAAGGAGGTTGTGACGAGAGCTTGCTTTTCCGAGAAGCTGGGTAAGCTATCTGATGGTGGTGATGGAGGCATCTCGTCCTCTGAAGAGTCGTCCGAATCGTGGTCGAGTTCTGGTGGGTTGGTGGCAGAATGCGATGTTGTGAGGTGGAGTTGTAAGCCCTCGAAGTCCTCCTCTCCGTCATCCTCGAATTCCGCCGCGACCTCTTCTGCGGCTGCGATGATGCTGTTGGACGGCACTCGGTGCAATGAGACAAAGTCGGCTTCCATCTCCATGTCTTCGTCCGAGTCAAATTCGCTGTCTTCGTCCGAGGAGTCGTCTGCATCTGAGTCCTCCTCCTGGACCTCGACCACCGAGTCGGCCCATTGAATGTGCTCTGGTCTTTCGGTCTTGGTCGCTTTCTTGACGGATTGGTTGAACCAGCTCTCTTGCTCTTGCTCTGCTTGTGCAAGATCGAGCATCAGGGAATCGAGGAGGTTGGCGTGTCCGACGAGTAATCGCAGGTCGTGATCGGCTCGAGAAGCCTCAGAAGAGAGCTTGCCCCGAGCCGTGTGCGCGAGATAGTAGGTTTGGGTGACGGACATTTTCCTTGGTAGTGGGGAGGCTGAGTGTGAGGAGGAAAGAGGTGATCGCGATGGTGTCGACATTTTGTAGGATTTGAGGTGCTTTGGACTGAACAATGAGTCAAGTTGCAGCAGGGGGGATATGTTTTTTAGACGAGACTTCCGAGCACCGGTGAGCTGGAGTGTGAAGGCAGCGTTCCGTCGTGGTGGTGAGAAGTGGTTTCCGTCTGGTAGATGGAAGGAATATGTAGTGCAAGATGTGTGACGGTGAAGTGCGTTTGGGAATTGATGTGTTGGATGTGTCTGTTGGAATGAAGAGAGAAGAATCCTTTGATCAGTTCGGGAGGATCTTGGGTCTCTTTGTATTCAAATGACTTTCGTCCATTGCTCATCAGATCCCTCCGCATAAGCAGGGGCTGACGGTTACCACCGAAACTCCGCGCTCTCGGCCGACCTCTACATTCCATAATTCATAATTCCCTCCTTGGCATCCTGGTCTGTTTACGCATATTTTATGCATGGTTCGGACAACGATTGGCTTCGCTGTTAATTCGCGTTTCTCTGCCTCCACGGACATTGTCAACCCGACCCTTTCCTCTCCTTTCTCAACCTTCGCTCTCCTCTCCTTTCCTCTCCTTCCTTCCTTCTCCTTCCTCCACCTCTTTCCACGGCCTTGTGCTGAGCAAGCGAACCCGAAAGACTTCCGGAGAACTGTGACTTGTCCCATAACTCCAGCCGCGGCTTACAAACTCCGACTGTGTCTCCTCTGCCTCTTCACTGCACTGGCTCTTGATTACTATTCATCCATCCAAAGCAAAGCCAGTTTGATGTTTAGAAATACAGTCTGGATTATAAACCTCACCCTCCTCCTCTCTTCTTCTTGCCACGCTTTCTTATTTCCCTTGGTTACAAAGCAACATTGCCATGACCCCATCGTCCAGGGCATTCACATTCCAGACTCCCTCTTCGCAGATAGGGAGATAGTGGCTCATCTGATATTGGCACAGAAGGGCAGACTTCACGATGCGGGTGACGCGCCCAGGCACTCCAAGGGAATGATCATGAACGATGAGTCCTCCCCCACCGTCACTCTTCAAATTAAGCACTCAGCCTCCACCATTGGCTATATTATACTGTAGTCACGACGTGGATGCCGCGCACTCATTTTACTGTATTTTCTATTGTTTCGGCCGTAGCCTTGTTACCTAATTAAGACACCTCTTCGTAGGGCATCCACTTGGCAACGTAAGCAAAGGAGCTGTAACGTTGTCCACGACTTCAGGCAGCGAGAAATTAAAACATCCAGCCCGCCTCGTGTGGACACTCAATCCCGCCTTTCTGCACCTGGCAGGGCTTAGAAGTTTGATTTGACTCAACTCTCCCTCTTACGGCACAACTGTGAGAAGTCGAGTGCATGACGCATTCGTTGTCGACTCATCTCGGAGCAACGATGGAGATGCGGGCCTCAGAAGTTTCCGTTTCCGACTATCCCCTTCAGAACAATAGTACAGCCGAAAGAACTCGTTTGGCGGAAGAGGCGGCGCAAGAGCTTTCCTACAATTCCCGTGAGAGAGATATCACAGGACTCAATCCTAGAAAGCCGTCAATACCTCCCCGGGTCATCACATCAATCGATCACGACGCACGAAGCTTCACCAACGATGCAAATAAAAGCTCTTCCGACATTTCGCGATGAATCATTCAGACCCCATGCATCATACGGTATCATGAATCACTGCTCAACTCTCCGCATATAAAAACTTCGACTCGGAATGCCGGACTGCTTCTAGATTTCCCAAAGGGGACATTGGCATTCGCTCTATCGGACTTTAAGTAACCCCACCCCCATCCCATCTCCTTTTCCCGCAAAACCCTATTTTTTGCTTCGCTCGCTTTCGTTTAACCTTCAATCATCATTGGTCCGTATAACGAAGATCGCTTGGAGAATCCTTTTTGTCAGCAAAGTGTCCGCCGGGTTATGGACGATGTTATGTTTCCGATTCTTGCTGAATAATTGCTGGTAGAGTTTGAGTAAGATTTCATAATCAAAGAAGTTTCCTTCCCTGTCGACTCAATCATCCAAAAGCTTGCTAACACACAGAACTTGCGGTTCATGGCTTGGTGATGATGATATGATGCTGCTGCAGATGCACTGAAAAATCATTCAACTGACATCAGCATAAGTACATATACGATCAATGTTGGTATTCCAATTCATACCCTGCAGCAAGGCTTATGTAAGAGATACTTCATTTCGTTTCGGGTATCCTTTTTTGTCCCCGTGAAATCCTACGGAACCCCTTCCCATTCCTCCTTACCCAGCCTTACAGATCCATAAAAAAGGGCGTCGGGCAAAGTTTCAACAAGTGGGATTGCCCGTTTTCGTTTCATCCTCTTTTTGACCACGTTTGAATTACCGCTTTCAAGCCATTGACCAATATAACCAAGCACAGTATCGTAGGGCTGAGTAGCTGAGTGTGCAAATCTCATGTACCTAAGCAAAGGGAACAGCAAACGTGGAAGAGCGAGGCATGAATTTAATGCATGGAAGGCTGCAGGAATAGTCTCTCGGCCTTACTCTAATTCCAATCATCAAGTGAATGAGAGCAAGGGGTCCACGGGCAAGCGTGATGCTCTTACCAAGGCCTTGGGTCAGCCTTTCGTGGGTTGTGACTCTATTTCAGGAACTTTTTTCAGCTACTTGGCCTTAAGTGAGATAGCTAAACGCTGAATTGTGTATAATTCCGGCTAAGCCGTGTGGTAGGCTTGTACGGACGTAGCGGAAAGTAATTCAAGGGGAAATCTTACAGCAGTGTAAGAGACACGTGTTACCCTAGTTAAAATGTTCCACCCTTGCTCTACCCATGACGGCCATCAGCATTTGAGAAGATGCAACAAAACGAGAAGTGCTCCTACATCACGTGTAGTATCCACGTGACGCTCGACTTAGATCTCCATACAGCGATGGGACTTTCGTTTAGAAGAGACTTCCAAGTCCAGTCCAGCTTTAGTCAGAATGACCGTTCACAGCAAAATTCGAACCTTATCCAACGAAACTTGAGTTGTCATCACATGAACAGCTACAGTCAAATTTAACAAAGCTGTTTGAAACTCGCTCACTCTCTACCTACTTGCTTTTTGCAGGGTGATTTTAGTGCAGTGCCACATGTCCTTAATCTCTACTCCTGTCTTTCGGTCGTATGACGAAATCTGACATAGTGCTTCATTCAAGCAGCAGGGACATGCTGCAGGTCGGAATAGAAGCCTATTCCAAGCTTTCTAACTTTCGAAAACCGCTTTTTTTTGTTACGTTCTTCAACGGAATATCTACGATATGTAACAGAATTCCCCTAAAGCCTCATGATTTTGGCGGGGAGAAAGCCCGGTTGAGACTCACTGCCAGGAATTGAGATGTGCAATACTGCTAAAGTACTCAGCGTCTCTAAAATTTCTTGCCTCTACTTGGGCGCTGAAGAGAAGTGTTTCTTTGGGGTTTATTTATTGCAGTGCAGGAGGTATATAATAGAAACTGAGGGATATCGCTTTTGTCACTTGAAACATTCCAAGAAAGCTATTCTTACATAACCAACATTCAACATGATCATGAAAAATGGTCATCACGTGCACCGCATGAATACCTGACCTCCACCGCCTACCTGCGCCTCCAAGTGGAAGACTATTTGAGACCCGCGCGATTTCATGGTCTCATTGGTTTGGGGGACGATGTTGCGCCGCTCTAGCGCAGATTCTTAAGACGTGCAACAAAAAGTTGAAAGCAAGCACTTGGAAGTTGGTGAGATTACGACATGTAGATCAGGTTGGATGATGACTCTGAATGGTGTTTAGAACGAGAGATATGATCATGGCTAGTCACAAAGTTCAGTGTTCTGGAGTGTTTGGAATTTTTAAGCTGAGACATTGTGGAATTTGCTTTGGCAGAATGTTCAATGTTTGGCAGAACATTGTGCGAATGAGTATGGAAGATTTGCTGAATAAAGCTGAAGTGATTTGTTGCTCTCAGACTTCTTTTAGTGGGATGGCCGGTCGTGTTGAGGTTACCCTTTTTGAAAGTCTCGCTGGGCTGAACTTCTCATTTTTTAAGAGGAAGAACTTCAATCATCGGCTTTTCACGACTAATCGACTCCAGAGCTTTCTCTCGTCGCCAGAATTTTCCAGTGATATGCTTCTACGATTATCTAGAGAGCAGTTTCTTTCTAAATTCACGTCTAATAGTCAAAAGATTCTGCCAGTAAATGAATGTAACATAAGCTATTCATTACAGCAAGCACTCTCCACTCCCTCTGCTCTCCCTCTCGCTCATACATCTACGCACCAATAGCAGAATGCCCCGTATTTCTCAAATGGCTCTCAAAATTATCTTTCCGCGCC
Source organism: Chlorencoelia australis (assembly GCA_003988815.1). Lineage (NCBI taxonomy): Eukaryota > Fungi > Ascomycota > Leotiomycetes > Helotiales > Cenangiaceae > Chlorencoelia > Chlorencoelia australis. The sequence continues at coordinate 239,676 of QYAN01000005.1, forward strand.
ATCCCCTTCCCATTCTTCTCGGAATGCTTGCATTCTTCATGTGGACACCAATACCTATTCCTACCAGGAACACTCTCAGGATGTTTTGCATTGCGGTGACGAGTAAGATCTTTGCGGTATTGTGCTCCTTTGAAGGGACAAAGTGCGATTGGGTATTTGAATGGGAGGGTGTGGGATTTAAGATGTTTTCTGGAAGGTGTTAGTTAGGACTGGGAGAAAGGAGAAGTGATGTGGTGTACTTTAACTCGTGAGGCTTTGAGAATGCTTTCTGGCAGTATGGGCAGACGTTGGTATTTAGAATTGGGTTTTGAACAGGTGACGGCTGCGGAGGGAGAAGAGGAGGTTGCTGGTTTGGAAGCTGATGAAGCAGCAGTTGATTTGAAGCATTTTCATCAAAAAGAGGGTAGTTTGAGGATGAGCCAGGCGCAGATGGTCTAGATCCCTGGGACGGAAAATGAGAGAAGTCCCTAGCTAGCCATGGGTCGTCAGGCAAAGAATCATCCAGAGAAAATGAACTCGGTCTAGAAGGAGAGTTACATCTCCGAGGAAGTAATAGGCGCGGATCGATGTACTCAGAAATATGATTATTAGCAGTTCCGAAATTTGCATGTATGGTTCCCAAGACGTTTGCTATCCACCTTGGGGACCTCCTTCTGGAGGCCCACTTGGATTGAAGAAAGGAGTGCAAGAAAACCCCAGGAAGGTTTAAATGAATAACCAAAGTGAGGACTACACAGAAAAGAAAGCAGAGAATGACAACGCTGCCTCTGTTCCGTAAAGAGAAGAAGAGAAAGGAAGAAAGCAAATGCGGGAAATTGCTGCTATTTTATAGCCAGTACTCGGTCTGAGGAAGATTCGTGTACCGAGGCGGCAAGTGAGACCATAGCGACGATGGTAGGCCTCAAATGCTCTTCTCGCGATTCATTCTTGTTCAAACTCCCGTCCTGCTGTTACCCCCTTTTAACTGGTCCTTATTCTCATGTAGTAGAACAGAATGTTTTTCCCGATCGAGATCATGGCCTGACTTTTTTTTTTAGGTGGATGGTAGGCCTCAAAGTATGTACGACTATGCTTTGCTAGCTAGCTAGTTAAGTCATTAACTGTGTCAAGGAGGAAATACACACAATGAAGTTTTAGAGATGGGGTTTGAGGATATGGTGAAGTTTTCTCTTTGGCTAGTTATCGAACAATACAGACTACTTGAAGTTCAGATCCTAAACTGTGTTATCAAACCCACGACATGCACCAAGCTTGATTCCGTGCGTTACCACCGTTGTCATTCCTCCTACCTTTTTGAGGAATGTGGTTGGGAATGCAATATCGCCTTGGGATATGATCAGAAATCCCACTAATCTTACAAGATTAAACAGTGCAGATACATGTAAAGTGTGTTACGAAAGAGAACTGATGAGAGTGCTAAAGGAACTCGCAGTAACTTATCACCTACGCCTGATTCATTAGCAATATCCAGATTATCTTGAAAAGGCTTAACACGGACGATATGAACACAATGCGTTCGAGCATCAACTGGAATCATCCCATCGAATCCGAGAGCAAGCACAAATCCAGGTAGCAGCAAAACCCCCCATTCATGAAATAAATAAATTTAGATCTAGAAGAAATCTTACAACCACTTAACTCAAGATCAACCCCTTATTCTTAGCCCCTATCAGATAACCTTCTTTCTCCCCATTATTTTATTTTACCACAGGTAAATTTGGAGGACCAATCCTCTATTTCCGATCCTGAATACCATTTCACCACAATCCCACCGTATCTCCATCTCCATCTCTATCCTCATCCTCCTTTCTGCCCTTTCCTCGATAACTGAGAAAAGAAAAGTAAAGAAGCAGGCATAAAAGAAAGTATAAATGCTAAATGTATGATTTACTTCCCGTCTTTAATAAGGATAGCCTGTTGGGGGCTGGGGGGATAAGGAAGGAAAGGAGTATTCGTCGGCTGCTAGACTTCAAGGGAAATATTGAGCAAGTCTCAGTCAGGAATTGTTATTGTGAAGAACATCGACCAATTTGACCGAGCAGATCTATATCGATCTTGCAGACTAAACTACTATGGGAACCTATGTGTACTGTACAATACAAACAATGGTTTTTCTATGCTATTCCCAAGGCATCCATCCATTTGCCTTAGTTCCCCACTAAACGCCATGAAAATGATGTCTTTCCTGTTAAGTTCCATTTCCCACACATACATGATGAATGATTCCCAATTTTCAAAAGTATACTCAAACAGCTCCCATATCTTTTAAGGCCGTTGCAAGTCTTCTATAATCCCTTAATAGCTCTAATACCTCGTTAATTTTGAGGTCGCCTGGGTTTTGTAATTCCATGAATCGCTTGATGGGTGGTGCGATTTTGGGGGCTTCTTTTGGAGGGAGGGAGGGGGCAAGATCAGGGAATGTCTGGTTCATGTTAGTAAACAGGATTGAATAGTAGTGGAGGATCTTACGGTTGTAAGATCAGCGACCCCACTATCTGGCACGGGTTTGGCTGGGGTTGAAGGAACAGATGTATTAGCCACACGGCCAAAACCACGCATCATACCAATGCCAGCAATCCTATTCATAGGATTGAGTGAGTTCCCTAGATTTCGCATCGACTCCACAAGGGGTGCATTCGCTGGAATCGAAGAACCTTTCTCCCCACCACTTTCTGCTGCAAAGGCAACTTTCTTGCTGCTATTTGCACTGAGAACGCTATCTGCACTTCTATCCCGTGCCATCTTTCGACCGCCAATGATGCTCAAAACTTTGTCGTCTACTTTGGTACTAGAATCGCTGCGATTTCTTCCTTTGATATCCGGGCTGTGAAGTGAACTTCCTCCACTAGCTGATCCATCATCTTCAAGAGGAGGTGTGCTAACGAGCTTGCGGGCATCGTCTAGAGTTTTTGGGACTAAAACATCCGATATTTGACTAGACGATGCTTCTTGTCGTTCTTTCAGTTTTCCTAGCAGGAACTTGTAACTATCTCCAAAGCTATTGCCAATGGACTTAAATCCTTGGTCAACAGACTCTGTAATAGCATCACCCGCAGCGGTCACCGCGGCAGGCGGTTGGAATAAATCGCTCAGCCGCCTGTTGTGAGGCTGGATAGCTGGTCTCAGTCCCGGAGAAGGTTCCCCTTTCGGGACTGTTGGACTTGAGGTCGCAGAAATAACCACAGTGGTTGATATGCTTGGTGGAGTTGGCATTCCTAGTATCATGTGATCCGGCTTCTCTGATTTTGGTGTACTTGGTCGACTGCTAGCTGTACTTCCAGCTTTGGGAGGTCCGGAAGGAACTTCGTCGGCTCTTAGGCTTGTGAGGTCTACCGTTTCCAGAAAACTAATAGCAGCTTCTAAATTCGTCAAACAATAGGCTGCTTCTCCATCTATCTTAGTCTCGTTTCTAAACCTCTGTATGAAGTAAAGATTGCTAATAACATCAATTCCTTCCGGTCGAGAGGTTATTAGTGTATAAATAAGCATGGGCATTATTTCATCAGCGGACGAAGACGGGTGGAAATGGGAGAGCGTATCAACGATGCTCTTATGAGCTGCTTTGAGATGTTGAAGTTTCCCGAGGGGATATCTTTCGTCATTCATGGCGATTAATTCTTCTCTGGCATTTTCAAGCCATTCACGAATTTCCTCCTCCTTGTTTTTGGTTGCCTCGGGATCTTCATTTGAGTCCTGGCTTAAGTCGATCCCCAAATCCGTTAAACCAATCCCAACAACAGATAGAGCTGCGGTTTTTGACCGTAGTTTTTCATCTTGTGCTTCATCCTGAGTACTCCGATGCCTCCATATCCGGTCATATATTCCCTCACATACTCTCCGCTCCACTGCCTCCTCCAGCGTCATACGTTTGTGCTCAAGTGCTTTCCGTGCACGTTTCCGATCATTGATTTCATCGCTTGTTAACATCTGTTGTTCGGAATCCCTTCTTAAGGGAGCAGGGTGTGGTTTGTCCTTATTACTTATGGAAGCCGCCTTTGCTCTTAATTTGCTCGCGGTAGATGACAGGGACGACACTGATGGGGTTGGAGAGCTTTCGCGGTGCTGTCGTGAGGATAGAGCAGAGATGTGAGTACTGATATGAGTAGCGGCAACGGCATAAAAGTCCTGGAAAAGTCCAGATAATTTGTCGACCGTAGGAGGAGTTGGATGTACTTTAGCACTCAGAGAGTCGATGAAGCTGCAATTGTTAGTATTCCACCACTAAATAAATACATGAGCTATCCTCACCTATCTGATAGGCTCACAAGCTCTATTGGGAGCTCATCAAAGTCCGCAGGTAGCTTTCCGCTTTCCCCAGTAGTGCCTTCATTGTCTTCTGCCAACTCTGTGGACTTTTCAAAGATATCAGGTTGTGACCGAGGCCGCCTATTCTCTCTGTTTTTGTCCGACATGTTTAAATTGGAGATTGCCCCATTCTGTATTGTGCTTGCTCTGGAAGCTCGAGTTGTGGTAAGATCTGGAGCTGCTTCGACTTTGGAAAAGGATTTAGAGAGCTGTAAAGGTCGAGGGCGATTGCTGCCCCCCTTTTTACCGGGCAATGTCATGAAATCTGGCAAGGCGATCATTTTGTCAGTAAAGGACTGCATTTCGAGAAAGTACAGGTAAGACAAGATATATAATTTACCTGTAAATGGTTGATAGCCAACGATTTCGCATGAATGCTATGACGCCTGAAACTGTGATCAAGCATGCACCGGGATCGCGGGTTAATGAAAAGAAAGGGCGGAGATTGAAGGAAACAATGCTGCAATGCAATACAAACAACTGGTTACACTGCCATATCCGGGGGATTCTAGGTCATACTAGAAGGGAGCCTAGCATATTATTGTTGTTGCCGTTGTTATCATGCACACTGAGAGGTTAAAGGAGAGCCCCAAAGAAGAATGGGCCGGGTGTACATGTGTTGGTTACCTAAGTAGTACAAAGCAAGGATTATCTTATTGGTCGGGATTCGGTTATGACGCCGTCTTCCTCTTATCGAATCATAAGGCTTGAAGGGAAGCTTTATGCTCCTGTGTATGTACAATCACAACAGGAGTATATCTCAGTATGGGTGAGATCTTATGCAACGGAATCTGCACAACTACTGCAGCCTAACTGGTGATCGCCCATCTCATCCAATCATCATCCCTTCTGACTCGCAGCGACATGCACATGATTTCATACTCCCGACACGCCGACGAACGACGCCTCTTTCATGGTTAATGTGTTGATGTTCACATTCCTCCTTTACAACATCACCGCTTCTTACTCCTCTTTCGCCGCCAACGTCTTTCTTCCAAAATGCATCTCTCTGGAGAAACGCCTTTGAGATGTCATTCTGCTGGTAGAGTGACGGCTAGGTTATTACTTTCCTTCCTCGCCTTATCGACTCCGATAGCTGCATCGGCCAGAGATGCAAGTCAACAACAAATGCCCTTCCTCCCACCGTTTATTCCCCAAGCAGCAGATGAACATGCGAAGGGGAGACATGTATTTGTAAGCTGAATTTAGTTTTTTTATTTCTTTGATGAAATACAACAACCAACTAAAACCATTAGTCTCTTCGCCATATCTTCCATCATGGAACGTACGAACACCCCAGATTACACAAGAAGCTCGATATCTTTGAAAATGCGGGCACCGTTATGCTCGAATCAGAAGATCCATTCGACTCCAGACTTGAGGAGGTAACGAGACCCCTATTAGCTAGAAGCAGCCCTTTGAGAATAGAACGTCTAAAAGATAGGCGGCCATCAGTGGTGGATCCCATGGTGGCGGCTGCGAGAGAGAACGGGGAAGTATGGGCATTATCGCCCTCGGCGTGGACTACGGATGACTTACCTGGACCAAATATCACCGATAAGGATACTGTTTTGACTTTGGCCCAAATGGCAGCAAATGCATATGTCAATACACCGGAGACAGGAGATTGGAAAGACGTAAATGGGGGGTTTAACAGGACTGACGACTATGGATTCGGTTGGGATAGCGATGGACTGCGAGGTTATATTTATACCGATGAGACAAATTCGACGATTGTCATAGGACTTAAAGGCACGAGTCTTGCCGTATACGATGGAGAGGGAACGACAACGAACGACAAAGAAAACGATAATCTTTTCTTTAGCTGTTGTTGCGGTCAGCAAGGGAGCTCATTTTATCGACAAGTCTGTGATTGCGCTTCCGGAACATATACTTGCAACTTGACCTGCCTGAAGAGGGGGTTAAAGTCGGAAAATCGTTACTACTCTGCGGCCAAAGACTTATATTCTAATGTTACGGCCCTGTATCCAAATGCTAATATATGGATGTCTGGTCACTCCCTTGGGGGCTCGGTTAGTGCTATGTTGGGTTTGACATATGGAATCCCTGTTGTTACTTTTCAGGCTGTACCCGACGCCTTACCTGCGAGTCGACTGGGCCTTCCTGTCCCGCCTGGATACAATCCCGAGACACCGCAGAAGCGTGCACTCACAGGTGCTTATCATTTTGGACACACGGCTGATCCTATTTTCCTTGGAACTTGCAATGGAGCTACAGCAAGCTGCTCTTATGCTGGATACGCGTTGGAGAGCGCTTGCCATACTGGGCAAGAATGCGTATACGATGTCGTAGCGGATAAGGGCTGGGGAGTCCATATCTGGTCCCATCGTATCATTACAGTGATTGAACAAATCATCAAGGTTTATGATACCGTTCCGGAGTGCAAATACACCCCAGAATGTCAGGATTGCCCACTTTGGAAAGAAGTTGAGGGCAACGCCACTACCACTACCACACAGTCATCTACTTCCACAAAGACAAGAACTCGGACATCAACATGTCAAACTCCTGGTTGGTGGGGCTGCTTGGACGAGACGACTACTACTTCTGGAGCCACTAGTAGCCAGCCTGTCACCACTACATCGACATTAACGTGCAAGACTCCGGGATGGTTCGGCTGTAATGACGAAAAGACAACTACAAGCAAGACTTCCACCTCTACCTCCACCTTCAAACCAACAGCTACTAAGACATCTACATCTACATCTACATCGACTTCAACCTGTAAGACCCCCGGCTGGTTCGGTTGTAATGATCCTACATCGATATCGACATCCCCAAGTTCGGCTCCTACTTATGATGATTGTGAGACCCCAGGAAGGTTCTGGGGATGTTATGATGAACCTACGACAAGTCTGAGCAAATCACACGCTATTACGTCTCCGCCGTCTATGGCTTCCCCAACGACAGCAAGCTCTACAAATACCCATTCATGTACGTCAAAAGAATGGTTCGGCCTTATCTGCGTTGATCCATCACCAATCTCTGCTAGCTCTTTTGTGCCTACGGAGCCAGCTCAGCTTAACTATGAGTTATAAAGGGCTCAGAGATGTTGATTAAGTATCGTAGAGAAGGATGAGGACGACGAATTATGAATGAAATATAGAATGTATTTATGGGTTCTTAGAGCGACAGCTAGTTAGGCGTTTTGTATAGGCACATCGGGGTGGATCGGTTCTACATTTTAGATTATAGCAGTAATCCAAATATACCTGATATCAATTCATCTACTTATTAACCCATTCCGGCTTCTTTTTCTCTGCAAAAGCCTTCATGCCAATCTTTTGATCCTCACTTCCAAACAAACTATGAAACACTCTCCTCTCATACTCTACACCATCCCTTAACGGCAAATCTTGGCTCTTGTTCACCACCTCCTTTGCAGCTTGCACCGCAACCTTACTGTATCCCGCGATGATTTCCGCCGTAGATAATGCTCCCTCCATCAACTCCTCATAGCTCCCAAACGTACGAGTAGCAACGCCCCATTCGCCAGCCTCTTTCCCCGAGAAATTCTTCCCCGTCAAAATCAACTCCATAGCCCTAGCCTTCCCAATCGCCCTCGTCAGTCTCTGACTTCCCCCCGCACCCGGAATAGTACCTAACTTGATCTCCGGCTGGCCAAAATTCGCTGCTTCAGTGCAATATAAAATATCACACATAAGTGCTAATTCGCAGCCTCCTCCTAAAGCATGACCTGACACGGCCGCTATGATGGGTTTCTTGATGAGGGTGGTTAGGGAAGACCAGGATTCAATGAAGGAGGTGGTGTAAGCTTCGGAGAAAGTGAGGGGTGCCATTTCCTTGATGTCAGCTCCGGCAGCAAAGGCTTTTTGCGAGCCAGTGAGGACGATGGCTGAGATGGAGGGGGAGGAGTCGAACGCATGGAGTGCGGAATTGAGTTCGTTGATAAGGGGGGTGGAGAGAGCGTTGAGTGCTTTGGGACGGTTGAGTGTTACTTAGTGGATTGTTAGTAGAGACCGAGAGATGGGAAGGAATGGGAGATTTACATTGACCTACGCCTGGACGAGGCTCTGTGGTTTGGATGAATTCGTAAGATTTAACTGACCAGGCGGAAGAGTATCGAGTGATGATTGGGAGGGGATTGGCTGTGAATCTAGAGGCCATTGGCCTGATGGTCTTGAGTGCATTCATTTTGGTGATTTTGGTGAATTGTTCAAAGCTTCAGCTGGAAAAGGTCTTTAAAATATCAAGTCAAGACCAGCTTGATGTTCTCATGTTATTATTATTAAGTAGATCATCAACCCACCTTCTGGCAATCCGGTCGAACTACCTCGCAAGGAGCTACCCCTGTCAAATCACGGAGAAACTCACACCTAAAGCTCCGTTGTTACTAACAATACGTTTTGACGCCATCCCTGAATCTTTAACGTGGCTTTCAAGAAATTCAACAAACTTCTTTGCGCCAACGCACCTTCACTCCTTCACAATCGCAAATACCAACTAGTTAGGACATAGTGTGTCTCATCCTCCGATACTGCGTTGTGGGATAAATACCAAAACTCAAGATGGATTCAATGGAGCCAGAGCAGACCCCTTTTGCGGCTGTGAGTGCGCAGACCTCAAAAATTCAACGTGTAAGTTTGAAGGCCGCATCCGGGGACCTTAGAGGGGTATCTGCGCATTCTTGGAGAATTCAATAGCTGATTAATTTCCAGCAATACCAAGCCTGGCTAGATAAATCGACGCCTTACGTACCATACAGATGGTTAAGCACCGCTGGGCTATTGCTCATATTCTTCGCCAGGATATTCATCGCACAAGGATGGTACATTGGTATTTTCCCAGATCCCGCTCTACACTTAACTCCAAGTTAACGTGTAAATAGTTGCATATTCGTTAGGCATCTACCTCCTAAACCTCTTCCTCGCGTTCTTACAACCGAAATTCGATCCCTCGAACGAAGCCATAGACAATGAGATGGAAGACGGTGCCGCAGGCGGACTCCCCACTAAGCAAGACGAGGAATTTCGTCCTTTCATTCGCAGACTCCCCGAATTCAAGTTCTGGTACTCAGCCACAAGAGCTATAGCTATTGGATTTATCTGCACCTGGTTTGGCATCTTTGATGTTCCAGTTTTCTGGCCTGTATTGGTGGTTTATTGGTTGATTTTGTTCGCATTGACGAGTATGTATTCCTACATCAGAATCAAGTGGAAAAGATCTCGTTGCTGATAAAGCGGGGTTCGTTTAGTGCGGAGACAGATTCAACATATGATTAAGTTCAAATACTTACCTTTTTCTTTTGGGAAAAAGAAGTATTGAAGCCAAGTACACCAAGAACAGCTCTTGAGCAGGATAGACAGGATGAGGAAGAGAAACTCGTAGGAGTGGAGCCTAGCCTAGATCTGATGAGGGGAACTCATGTGTACAAAATTGTTACGACTCATATTCTCATGCATTCAATGGCAGCTAGGTCGCTGCAAAGAGACTTTATTGACCTTTAATTACACCCTCTTTATTCTCAATATACACCTAGGGGAATGAAAGGTTAAGGATATATGGCTTAGAAGCTCTTGGCAAATAGAGAATTATATGATTAGTCAGGACAGACTTCACTTGCGTTGATTCTGCAGGTGAAGCCAGTTTTATTTTCTAGGGGTTTGGACCATCTGATAGGGGCTTTGATTTCACCTTTGGACGGCAACAGGTGAATTGAATATAATGTTGTACAGCTAGCCAAGGGAAGAATATCTTCATGATCTACCTAGTATCTCAGTTTGTCCCATCTCAGCCTCGCCACTAGCGCCTTTCTTCCCGAGCCTCCAAAAATTAATTGCGACAACATAAGACGTTAGAAAAAACCAGTTCAGCCCAAAAGACTCGCCATTGAACGACAATGAATATGGCATCTTCGCAATCCCGCGGCGGCGTTGATCGCATGATCCATCAAGATTATATAGCACGAATACGATATTCCAATGCCTTACCACCACCACCAAATCCCCCCAAGCTCCTCGACATCCCCAATACCGGTCTCGCAAGTGGGCAATACACAACACCAGGCTTTGCTTCGCGGCTAGCTCGAGATCAACCACTGAACATTGAAGCCGATGCCGAGCTTGGTATGCCATTAGATTTAGTGGGAATGCCCGGTATCTTCGATGGAGATGAGAGCTGTATGTTCCCAAATCGTTCTTCTGCATGTACAACAGCTAATCTTCAATTCCCACAGCTATCCAGGCCCCATTACACACACCTATTGTGCATCCCCACGACCGAGCTCTTCTTCGTCCGCTCTCCACACTAGGAAAGCCTAAATTCTCCGACTCAGGAGTATCTTTCCTTCGACGCACCGAATACATCTCCTCCTACACCTCCAAATCGCGTTTCGAATCCACCACTTCCCGCTCCCTAATCGACAACGTCGGAAGTCGAAAAGCACGCCCCCTCCAAAATATCGATAAAGAATCCCCCGAATACATCCAAACCCAAGTAGAGAAGAGTTTCCAAACCGCTGCCTTAAACCTGAAAGACCGCACCCGTATCCGACATCCCACAAAACGTAATCTCAAGCTTATGGACGCCTATCCTCTCTTACCAGATTTAGATGCCTTCCCCGACGCAGGAGGGTACATTGACGTCAAATTCCTTACCAACCCCGTTCCACCTAGCTCAACCTACGACACGCGTCTTATAAGCAGTCTATTGCGACCTATGCCGCAACCCGACGAAGTAGAAGAGGCGCGCGCTAAAGTCCGAGAACTGCACGAGCTGAATCCAGAACACAATCCCCCACCCGACGAAACCATGGAATACGAATTCTTCATGCCAGACAACGTTGAAGACGGCCGCTTATTTAAACGAAAAATGGATGTTCTGGATCTCGAAGATGACGATGAGATACCTAATTCGTTCCGCTTGAAACGAATCCGTGCTTATGAGAGTGCGCATTTGTTTGGTCGACCGGAAGAGAAATATGATGATGAAGTGGTTATTGCTTTGCATGATGGTACAGATGGATTGCATTCAAAAGCAGCTTATTACTACCCAATCCTGCAACGAGCATCTATTCGTCCTCAAAGAAACAAGAACATCCAGAGACATAAGAATCATATGGATGGCGATTCAGGAGATGTAGCAGATTATGTAAATGTGGAGATTGAGGATTTGACGGAGACTATGAAGGAGCAGAGAGCGATGCATGGTCAATTCCCGTATGGAAGGGATGCGGATGGCGAGGAGGATGCGCTGGGAGAGGATGATTGAAGAGAGATTGATTAGCAAGGATGGAGGGATTTGGTGATAGGATAGACAGAAAATTAAGGGACATGGTGAAGAAGGACATGGCGTCTTGGCGTTTATCCGTGGATTTCAGTGTATAACAAAACCAGCCATCGTGGTAGTTAAATAGGGAAAAAATTTACGACTCATGTCAATGCTCTCTGTGCTTCATTTCTTTCTTTCCTTTGGCCCTCTTTCTATCCCGCCGAAATTTCTTAGTATTTCTCATCAACCCTCATAGCAAGTGCTAATTTAACAAACCATGATACTAAGTCCGCTCCAGGACAATGTTTCAGACAATTAGTCTTTAGAATAAATGACTCGGCAATAAGGTTAAACATTCTTAGTCGAGTCTGTTCTGAGTATCCTTCTATCCAACAGCCAAAAACTAATTTCTTCCTATGAAAAGGAGGCAAGCGAGCACCCCTTCCTCTCAAAAACATCTTGGCACAGACACAAGTCAAATGAGGTTGAACTCATAACATCTTATAACAATTCGAATAGATCTCTAATTTAATACGCCACTTCCCGAGCTCACGATTTTCATAATTATCTAGACCTTTCCTGTGCTATATCATACAGCATAAGACGATAGCTTATAATAAGAAGAATATCATTACACATAAATCCACATCTAATTAACTTTTCTTATACCCAAAATTTTCTCATTGCTTGGTAATTTGGCGTTCCTAAGAATATGTTAATTAAAAATTGCCTGGTCAGGCAGGATAGGGTGAGGGAGTTGGGACGGGAGAAGTGCATACCTAGACCGGTTACGGGGTCCCACTGTTTATTTATAAGTTAGCAATCTTGTTGAAGATAGCTCTGCAGCAGAAAATGAAGAGCTTGGAAAACGGGAAATAACATACACCTGTGACAGCGTCAAAACCTTGAGTTTTGCAACCGAAATTATTGCCCGAGGTAACATCATCCAAGAGCTGTGGATTGGAATACAGAGCAGTATTGAGGAACCCAAGTGTGCCCTTGCCAGAATTGAGACGCTCCTCATTGATCAAGTTGATAATCGATGCGAAGATTGGCGCACTCACGGATGACCCCGCAGTCCAGTCAGCAACGCCGTCGTGGACAAACGAAGTAACCCCACCAAGAGCCGATACATCAGGGTATCTATTCAAATCAGTACGCGCCTTCAATCATACCTCCTTGCTTTTGACTCACCCTCGGCCTCCGCCGTTGAACAGGCCATTACCAGTATCGCCCAACTGAACCTGATCACTAGTAGATAGATTTCCGGGTATAGTGAAGTTATAAGGTTCATAAGGTGGGGGACTATTCTGGAAGTAGTTGTCCAAAGTGTCGTTCTGGTATACAGGTCGTGGGTAAATGCTAAGTGGCCTGAATTAGTGAAGTGTCCAATGTGACAAGAAATGGAAGAATTGGAACTCCAACCATCCCTAGAGAAGGATTCAAGAAGGGAACGATTTGGAAAACATACTTGCTAAAGCCACCTGCTGATGACCACTGCATAGTTCCATTTTTCTTTGACCATGCAGGATTATCAGATGAGGCAACAATTTGATCTTCTGTTCCAGCACCAATAGCTGTGGCACCAACAGTCGTTACCCAGGGACAGCTGTTTCATTCAGAATTAGTATACCAAAGAATCATTGCCAAGATTGACATTCACACTGACCTGATGGGCCAAGCCGGAGAAAAGATGGTGCCACTTGGATTACTTGCGGAACTCATGCACGTTCCATCACGATTGCTAACCCCATAATCCCCGGATGAAAAGATGATAGAAACTCCTTGGAGACCGAGTTTCAGAAACCTTGTAACTTGAGTCAATAAGATGCATAATTATGGATATTGGAGACTGACTCTAGGCATTGTCGTTCTTGCCAAAGAATGGGGAATCCCGACTCTGAACCACTATAAGAGAAGGATATGACGTTGGTTGGCTGTTACTGTTAATAAGGAGACCGCCCCCACGAAGTGATATCCTAGACTTACAGTAAAAGCACCACATTCAGGATCGGTGGTATAATACTGATCAATTTCTAATATACTATCAGTCCTTCCTCAAAACAACGAGGACGGTGAGCGAGAAAAGGAGAGAAACGCATCTTGCATACCATTTTGTTCCGTTGTATTAAAAGAAGTGTTTATACAGAAGGACTAGCTAGTTAGTAATGGTTAAACTTTTGAGGATGGCGCACTTGCCTGGTCGATAGCATTCAGGAAATTATCTAGATCTACAAATGAAACATCCTGAAACAGTCTAAGTTCTTGTGGATATAGAATAGGGTACGCTATTTGGAAGTCAAGATCAGCCTCACTTGATCCTCCAGCTGGATGAACTTTATTTCCCCAAGCTGCTCCATTAGTAGAGTTGACACTGGGGAAGGTCCCATTTGGGATGCTTAAGTTGTACATGGTGAAAAAGGTATCTAAATCTTCTTGGCCAAGATAATCGTTGTATCCTTCATAAATTCCCATCGCATTATCGGGCCTGGTTTTGTTGAACGTGGCATTAAGACCGTATATTGTCTTGATACAATCAGGTGTAATCGAATCAGCGCACGTCTGCGTTGTGCTCGCAGCACTACTTATATCATTGCCTCCAGCGGCCATCTCTTCCTCTCTGCTGACCCCCCCAGCTTGAACAGGACCGTAATTCACGGTAGAATCACTCACGACCTCGTCGAATTCGCGAGAGCCTATTGTAGAATTGCGTTTTTTTCGGCTTTTCTTCACAGTGTCACCTTTCTTTTGCGCACTAGTTAGTGCTTTGTGCTTGACCGTAGAGCTAACCTTCATTGAACTCTGTTCGGGGAAAAGTTTGACCCCTGGGGTTATGTAGTCGATGTGGGGACGAATGTGCTTCGGGAGGTGATAACTAGTTTAAACACCTTAGCTGTTTTCTCGAAAATCCAAAAAACTCAGTATGACTTTCTTCTAAATTACATACCTATCACAAGCTCGAGCAACACGGCGGGAAGACGTATGTTCGTATTCGTGATATTCAGCATATAGTAGCTTCTCCGCCTCTTCGGCTGTAGCATCAAAAGCCAACCAACCTCTATTATCGGAAAGACTGATGCGGTGTCTTCTAATTCCTGACCCAACTAACCAATCTGCAACTGAATCAATCGCACTTTTCGAGGGTGCAAACATCCTAGCGACTTCATCTGCGGTCCAATGCTTTCCATAATTCTTAGATTTCGGATGAGATCTAACAGCAGATTAGTGTTCACACTCTCCAATCCGAGACGGCTCGTAGCTTACATATCCATAAGATGCTTCTCAGCCTGATCAAGATTACTCTGCTGGAGTCCAATCCTCATTGGCAAAATTATATCGCGAGGGAGCTTTTCGCGTTTCGTCCATTCCTTTGCAGAAATATCACGTTTTTCGTGTACAGTATGAGTAAAAGGTACGTAGGCAGCGTGTGTTAAAGAAATGGCGAAAAGGAAAGCAAAAAATGAGAGATGCATAACGTTGGTATTATGATTTGCCCCGAGCACCCAGATTGTCAAAGGAATGACTGAAATAAGTGAGTGTATAAATGACTGGAATGCAAAGATGTCATACTTTGCAATTATAAGATTCTCACGAGTACGCAGCCTAGGGGGCATATGAAAGTCTTAGGAAACAGGGAAGGAGGATGCTTTGATAGTTGTGGGGGGAAGGAACTAACCAACCAACAACATCGGGTATGTAAGAAAGGGTATGTGTATATTAGCAACACGAACTTTCAACAGCCAACTTTGAGCTTAGCTTTAGGAATAGAGGATCGTATGGGCCGTTCTCAAGGCCTGCTAAGAAAATTTGAATTGGCCAAGCGGCTTGGTGAGGAGTACACTTGCCATCTTCGAATTAGGGTTTATTTCTAGCTCGTGGATCGGGAGACTACATAGAGAGAAGAGAAAGTGCCCTGCTGCGCCGTACTCCATCCCCATTCCGTATTTTTGGGTGTTCGTGGCTTGCTTTGTCGACGTTGTTCAAATGGATCCTGGCGTTTAGATTGAGGGGTAGATGGATTTGGGCTGGAATCTCGATTGACCCCTAATTCTCGCTTATAGATTCGTTCACCACAGTAAGGACCACCAGTTCGTGAGTCCTTCCAGAATCCATGAGGATTAAATCTTTTCTTCGTCTTCTATTCTTCTATTCTTATAATTATTCCTAAAGTCTCAGACTCAGACCCTGTTCTCTGTTCTCTGTTCGCCTTTCTATCTTCTTCAGCATTAATCCAAAAATGTCTGAACCGCCTGAAAGCCCTATCTTCCACATCCATCCCCAATCAACTGCTCTGCAAACCTTCCTTCCAATCCTCCATTCCCACCTGCCTCACAGCAATCCTCTCTATGGGCGTCTTCAAGCACCCCACAATATCCCGAACCGGCACTGTCTCTTCGCAGCCACTTTCCCCCCATCTGAATCTAACTTCATCCCTTCAAAAAACCCCGAAATCTACACAATCCTATTCTCTGACCGTTCCCGCTATAACGAATCCCAAATCTGGCTCTTCAACCCATTAATCACTCCTTCTTTCCCACAACCCCTATCACCTTCCCACAAATCCATTCTCTCCATCCACGTGCTAGCCACCATTCGCTTCCTAAAAAACACACCAATCCCCCAAGCCCCAGGGTGGCCATTCACGCCTGTCATCCATTTCGCCTGTCTCCACGAAAACGTCACATCTACCCTTTTCTCGTTAAACAAAGACCGAAATTTCATCCCCTACTTCACAATCTGGAAACACTGGCTCATCTCCATCTCCACTACCTCTCTATCGTCTCTTTCCCACCCCAGACCATTACCAGAAGGCTACGCCATCTCCCATGTCCCCTCAGACCAACTAGAAATCGTCCTGAGTACCTCCACAGTTCCCCGAGAACCTAGCACTTTGCTGCTACTTCCCAGTGTAGGAGTCCTAAATCCAGAGGAAAAATTAGTTGCTTGGGGATATATCGGGATTGATGGGTCATTTGCGACTTTGTATGTAGTACCTGAGGAGAGAGGAAAGGGCTTAGCGAGTTTTGTGGCGAGAGAGCTGCTAGGGAGGTTAGGGAAGGGGGATTATAGGGATTTAGGCTATGCAGGGGAGAGTGGATGGGTGCATAGTGATGTGAAAAGGGGAAATGCTGAGAGTGAGGGGGTGATGAAGACGCTTGGCGGCAAGATTGGGTGGGAAAGTAGTTATGTTCATGTTGATTGTGATAAAATATAATTATGATGAATACTATAACTCCTTTCGTTGCATAATAAGATGGTATCACTATAGTTTCATAAATGAGCTTTCGCGAAAAGGTTTCAATATCTTGAGATCCCAAAAGGAAACGTAATTTTCCTTTATCTACACTTCCTCCGAAAAAATGTTATTTAATGTGGACGACACCGGAAGATATCACCAGAAAAAAGTTATCAGACTCCGCCTATCTTCAGAATGTTCCACTTTTCCTTTGATTACTCATACATCCAGACAATGATTTCGTACTACTCCTCTATCTTCATAAACGCTCATCCCCAATCTCAAATCATCCACTCCTTGCACTTCGAGTTGTTCCCCACCTAAACTGCTCAAGAACCCTACTCTATCTACAAACCAGAAGATATCTTTCAGTTTGTTCTGGGAAAAAGGCGTAGTAGATCATCATCCCTCAAACGGCACTCGATACCATGGCGGGCACAGGACACACAAGTAGAACTACCATCGGAAAAGACACAAGGACGGTGATGGTTGGTGCACTCTCGACAGGATAGCTGTGGTTCAGAAGAACGGGGAATGCATCGGACCTTTTGCTCGATGCACTTCTTGCAAGCTCCGCCGTTTGGACCCATCTCGCACTTGAAGCGTCTTCTAAAGCATGCCTCACATCTGCGTTTAGGTGGTCGTTCATTGGTTTGATCCAGTTTCTCAGTATTATCGTCGCCAAGGTCTTGTTTATTTTTTGTGAGTTGATTTCTTGTGCGAGGTTGCCGGCTAGGTACCCGGGGCACACATTCAAGGCCGCGAACTCTACATCTTGTGCATGAAGAGTTTCCTGGGCGGGTGGTGCACTTGATATTCCGACCGGCTCTGAAGCACTCTCCACATCGGGGTCCAGGTTTCTTCCTCTCTCTAGGTGTGCACACTTTCCTACGGCTGCTACAGGGCTCGCAAACAGGGCTTCCTTCAGGGAAGAAACATTTGACATGTGCTTTAAAGCACGGCTCGCAGTATTTGTTAAACGTTTTTGTAGTAGTGCTCCTATTGTCGTCCGTGGTTTGCTGTTGGTCATTCGAGGTAACTTGTTCGGAGAAGCTAGTTGTAGTCCTTTGCTCATGCTCGTGACTTGTCCACCAATAGTTCTGGTACTGTTCATCATATGGGCCCTGTTCAATTGATGTTTGACCTGGATTTTGAAATGGCTGATATAGGCTGTTATAATCGAGGCTCTGCTCGGTCTCATCCAAGTCTTCATCCCACGGCCTAAGTTGCTGCCCGGTCTCCAGTAGTGTAGACAGGCCTAGATTCTCTTTGTAGCTCTCTTCCTCGTTTTCCCTATTTATTGTACTTTTAATCTCATTATCTGGAGTCCTAAGAACTGTCAGCACTCGACTTTAACATGAAAATATCATAGGGAAGCTTCAATGCCTTAAAGCTACGCCTAAGTCTTGAACGCCTGGAGGCAGAAGGGAATTGACCTTAGAGACAAGAATATATAAGGAAAATACTCACAAAGGATAGCTACCACCTCTAAGGTTCTGTTCATCCATGGTTAATGATTGAGTTGCCCTCAATACGAATCGCGCTTTGAGTTTTCGAAATTAGCGAAAAGTAGAAAAGATCCCAGATCTGGTAGGGGTTTAGTGAAAATGCTTACTAGAAGTCAGTTGTTAAGAGACAAGTATCTATCTTTATTCTGGTGTTGATGGTTGAAGGTATCCAGAGCGTGTCAGATCAAAAGTTGATTGTTGTGCTAAATTGTATCGGCTTTGCCAGGAGCCGGCTCTTTGGGTCCCCTTTACTGTTACGTAGTGAATACCTGGACTTCTTTAATTCTCTACTCAACAATCTGTTTAAGAGATGTGAGAGAACTTAAGTTCTTCTTGACTGTGACAAGATTCTACTTCTACACTCCTCTGCTACTATCCACTCCCAGATTTAGAATTGATCCTGCTTCCATGCTAACCACTCCCAAGGGAAGTCTATTATTTGCCCTTCCTGATCATCCCTGGGGTGACTTTCAGGAGCTTATTTAGATGCCAAAGATACCTTTTTAGAAAACGCAGCTAGATGGCACTCGAGGTTATGACTCTTGCAATAATTACAAGTTGAGCTATCTACATAATACAGACAATTACGTCTATTGTTACAGCATTCCTCATAAAATTTGGGTCGAGGTGTTAGAGATAAACGACGAGCACACTTGACTTTCCGCTAGATACATCTAGAACAAGCCTCCTGATCTGGCTCAAACACGCACTGATTATGCCCATATGATATTCCTCGCATCTTCATGTGTTCTTTTGACGTATATTATGTACTGGTTGTAGTGAGATACTTTGGATGCCGCTGCTAATACACCTCGTGCAAGATAGATTGCCATACTCGAACTCGCAATTTGACTTTGGATTTGAAGCAGCCTTCACGACGCGTTCTCTTGCTCTTTTGTCTCCGTGCTATTTCGTTTTCTCTTGCCAGTAGTTTTAGCCGGCATGTATGGAGGTAGTGTTATAAGGTGGTTGTCGACTGGTACTGATAATTCGGCTGCTGTAGGGTGTACTGTAAGAAATATTGATTATAACCTGACTCAGACTGCTTATATTGAATGCTAAATAGATCTGAAGAGGCCTGGCAATGTGTAGTTATTTGAGGGAAGCTAGTCTGATACTGCATACTTCTTCCATAAGTTTGTTGATTCAATAGCTTTTATTCATTGTGTGCTCTGCAATCTGGAGAGGATTGGTTGTGTGCGGTTTGAGGGAATGGGCTACTTTCGCCATCTGCGTAATGTCTTCCGTAAGTTGGTTAACTCGGTGGGACATCTTCATTGTATGTGCTGGAATCCGCTTGAGGAATTCGGGTTTAGTCATGTAGATGTTGATCTGTTTGCTGGTATCCGTCATAACCATCATATCCACCTTGTATCAGACTTAGTTGTAAAAAGGGGTTTCTTTCTCTATTTTCTAGCGCTACATCATTTATCTCGTCACCTCTCTCTGTATCCTAGCCATATGTCCTATTAGGTGCTATTAGCAATGCAGATTCTCAATTATGATAAATAAGACCCCGAAGAAAAGCCAAAAGATCGAAGAGGTCTCGGTGAGATATCTAAAACAAGATAGCTCATGACTTGACCTTAAGGTATAACACGTTGAAAACACGTTGAAAACACTTACAACCGGTATTCACGAACTCCTTTGTCTTCCATAAAACTTGTTTGATCCATGGATTGGAAGTGCCGTGGTAATCTTCAGTTTAAATGTCTTTGTTTATTGATATTCGAAAATACCGAAATAAAATAGGTCAGTTTGAATGTAGGTATGAATGGATAACTTGACACAATTATCATCGATGGATACTTGAAAGCGTGAAGATAGAGGGCATGGGAATCAGAGGACCTGTCAATTGGAGAATGTATGTTACAGCAGTGGGAATTTTTGGCAGATAATCTTGTTTTGATTCTTCTTCGCAGGCCCCCGGCCGACCTAGGTAAACGAACGTCTGGCCGTCTATAAAGCCCTATTTTGTTATCATCGGGATTTGTGTAAAGGTCTAATATAATAGCAAAAGGCTGGGCAACTATTTTCCCTGTTGAAATGTGACCTAGATTCTTCTTGGGAGTAATGAGTCCAATATTGTGAAGCATCAGGGATCTTCAGAGTACCTATAATTTATAAGGTTGTAATGAGCCAGTAAGAAATAATGACATTTTCAAGACAGTGGAAAAGCCAGAAGATTGAACGTATGGAAAATATGCTGCCATTGCATTTGCTTTTAAATTCTAAGTATTCTCTCCCCTTAATCCCTTGAAGCATCCTGAAGTGGCCTGGCAAGGTTTGTGATGATGGGTGATTGCCAGCTCAAGATAATTTCTACTAGAAAAGCTAGTAAAGACCAGATTGTTGATGTCAATTTTCCACCACTTGTTCAATCTACACATGACAGATTTTGGGTCATGAATATGAATGGACATGGGAGTATTACATCGTTTCTTTGCATCTTTGTCCCAAATGATGGATTAGAACAGGGCCAGACATGCCCTAGTCGAGGTGAGACTACTCCAGTAACGCCATTGATATGCACTATTTCTAAGTAAGTCGTGAATGACTGAAATAAATATTCATGCAGTTGTTGGGTTTAGGATGATGGCGCACGTTGTAGTGCATAGATCCTGACTGGATATAATTCTCGAGGAAAGCCTTTCTGCAATTCTGTACCTTTGATGCTCAATCCAGCCTTTTCAAACAAAGCTCGGAATTTCCCGTCAGTTCTATAGTAGAATTAATTAGTCTTCAATTCTACTTCTATTTCAACTAGAAGTTACCTTGTGACTGCGTTGTCAAGCTCATCAAATAGGTCTCCACCATCGACATTTTGACGGAGATTGTTCTCTTTCACAATGACATATCCTTCATCAACTAGCACCTCGCTACACTCCTTCAGATAGACCACCAGTTGGGAGTCAGTCAAGTGACCTAAACACCATTGGTGCCAGATCAATCCGTATCCTTCCCCCTCAGAGAGGTTCTCTTTTGGTGACCATTCTTCAAGACCAACATTGAAGATGTTCCCTACACCTTCCTTTCCTTTGAGTGCATCCGAGAATTTTGCAATGGGCTCAACAATGTCAACCACATTTGCGATGCCCAGAAGTAGTCCTTCAGTTACTCTTCCAATCCTATTTCAAGAATTAGTACCTATACAACTCTTATGTTTGATTCAAGGAAGAGCTCCACAATCCTAGCTTTGAAGGAACTACAGTCCTGTGCTACTGAGACTGTACAGCATGGGCTCTTCGCGCACAGAAGCACGACTGGAAGTCTCGACTTTTGTCAGAAAACATGTAAGAAGCTCACCCAGCACCACAATCAGCCGCTCTTTCAACCTTCCTTCCACTCTTCCCACCTAACCCAAGCTTTGCCAAGAAGTTCTTGGAGCCCTGCAAATCGACACTCGAGAACCATGGAAATCCCCCTAGCATTCCATTTACATCTGCATCGACTCCTTGCCAGTAATCTCGAGCATGTTTTTGGTTTATTTGTGCATCCGCCATTTTCTTTTTGAGTATATTTGAGAAAAGGAAGAATGGTGTTCGCTACCAAGGAACGTGACCCCGCTTCGTTAGTGCATCTGTAAGCTTTATGCATTTTAAAAGGCAGGTACAATCAGCCTTGTGAACAAGGAGTGTGAGGATTTAAAAGAATATGAAATATGTGCTTTCATTCTACTGCAGAAGATTTCTGTTCTTGGAATCACACTGTTTTTTTTTTTTGTTTTTTTTTGTTTGGATTGATTTCAGGTCTTTAGTTCGCCATTTGCATCAAACTACCACCCTGAACCCCTGATTAACCGAGGCGGGAACAGAGGATGCTGCGCTTAACAATTCCGTCTTATATGAGATGATAAGATGCTGTCCAAGTTCTTGTCTGAAGGGTGGAAGGGACGAGGTTAAGTACAAAGCTCATATTGTTTCGGAGGAATTAAAGAGCTAAACTTTTGTAATAGCAAACACTTTTATTTGAAAATACCAGAAGTTGTCTCGAATTTCTATCGTTTTTAGATTTAATTAGTATTGCCTTTTCAATGTAAAAGCATCGAGCAATGGCCTATGAGGAGAGGCATCTTTCTATTGCTCTTTGGCTCCCTTTCTTTCCCAGAGAGGTAAATAATACCTCACGTTCTCATACACTAAAAAAGTAACCCAAGTCGCCGGTAGCACCCTCACCACATTCGTGCCCAACCCTCTATAAAAACCCCTCCACCCCTCCTCCCTCCAAACCTTCCCCGCCACACCACTAATGCCCCTTCCAAATCTCTCTTCCGAATCATACGTTTGGAGTCTACTCCTTAAAACCTGATACGGATACGTGACCGTCCCAGCAACGATCTTTGCTGATCCACTTATCGCCAACGTTGCAGTGTTCCCCAATTTCTCTTCTCTTCCCCTTTCTCCTGAATGATGGTGCTGAGCTGGATATTCCTCGGCTAAGTATTTCCTCCAAATACCTTTGAGAGGTTCATAAACAGCAAACTGCACAGCACCATGACTATTCCCTAGCAAACTAACTCCGACGCCCCTATAAAACCCCCTCACGCCCTCATGTCTCCAGACATGCCTTGCTCCCTGCCACATAGATGAATATGCCCCCGCAGCTCCTCTATCCGAACTCAGCATCCTCGTTTTAAGCACCCAAATCGGATTCGTAGAAATCGTAATCATCAGCCCTGCCATTCCTGACGCAAGGAAATAATCCGCAGGCATAAGATAAGTTTGTTTAGAGGAGGGGCCTTGGAGGCCATCGCCAGGATAGAGAGATATAGGTCGGTTGTGGAAGAGGAGAAGTTGTTTTTCGAGAATGGATTTGAGGTAGAAGAAGAGTGCCCAACTGCTTGCATTTCCAATGAGATTGGGTGTCAGTCCACGATACAGGCTTTGGATTAGTTGTGGATTTCGGGTCAATTCTCCAAGAACTGTAAGGCCGCTGGTAGGTCTCTTGGATACACTTCGATGGACTGAAATCTGGTTAGTGAGGGGGGAGAGCTGGGAGAAGGGCGTGGTACTTTGCAAACGCGTTTTGATCACGTCGAGAGGGTGGACGGCCAATGTAGAGATTGTTCCGGCTGAGAGGCCGGCAATGGTCTCAACCAGCGCAGGGGATAGTTGCGCATGATTGTCGGTCATAAGGGAGGATGTCTAGATTTGCACATGTGGTAGGGTAGAACTAGACGGATTTGAAGCTCGAAATTTATTTTCCGTTGCCGAGGCTCACAATTTCTCAAAATAGACATTACGATTCTTCTAGAAGTAAGATGCTTGAGAAAGACGAGGGTAAGTAGATGGGTTGCAAGTGGTGATTGCATTCATTAACGCTACTGTACAATTATTTTGGTATACATCCAGCTTCAATAAGCTACCCTGAGTTTTGCCTGATTTCGTGTCAACGCCTTTGTATGCTGTAACAGTCGTGCCCTCTTTAACTCTTCCATAGTCTTCAATCCTCTTTGGTCCCCAAGGCCCCTTACTAGCATGCCATTGACTCCAGCGAAGAAGTCGAATTGTCCATCGTAGTTGAAAGCTTATCCGAGCGGCGAGAAGAGTCTGGAAGCCTGGGTTAGCAATGGCCTCAAGGACATGCTCTTCCAAAGGGACTAACCTGATGACAGAAGGACGAGGTTCGCTGCGAGTATAGCCTGCTTCTGTTAGTCCTGCAAGCTTCAGAGTGCTCAAGACTGCATACCGAGATAGATGATCAGGGGAAGGTAGCCACTGGAAGAAGTTAGCATATAAAATAGCAGTCTGGGAGGAACAACATACTAATGAACAACAACACGACCGATATCGAGGATCTTTCCGATGCGCTCCTGTAATTCCATCAGTAAAAGCTCACGGAATTCTCGTCGAGGAGAAAGCTGACTTTGGATTCTTCTGAGAGTTGCATTTTGATTCGATTTGTAGATTAGGACTACAAAAAGTTATTCTATGGCCCCTTAAACATCTAATCTAACCAAGAGAGACATACGATCTGGTAAGAGGTTGATGCTTATTGAAAGCTTGCTTATCTTGTTTGCAATCACTTATTTCTCAAAAAAGTTGAAGATCGTAAGGCTAGCTTACATAAGCCTATTATTTTCTTGAGGAGCTCCTGCCAACTTTGCTCTTGCACTTTTGGGATTTCGTTAGATAGTCCAACAAAATGTCAGGAGCTAGACATTGGTAAGTTCTTCTCTCTGTGTCCTTCGCATATCACAGTTTTGACATCAATATCTAACAATGACTACTAGGGAGCAAGACAAGGAGGCCACTGTCTACATAGGCAATATCGATGAGCGAGTAACAGACAGTTTAATCTGGGAGCTCATGCTGCAAGCCGGTCGCATTGTCAATGTCCATCTTCCCAAGGATCGAGTTACGCAGACTCACCAGGGCTATGGCTTCGTGGAATTCATCAGTGAGGAGGATGCTGAGTATGCAGCTCGAATCATGAACCAAGTACGGTTATATGGCAAACCTATTCGAGTCAACAAGGTATATTTCATTTCCCCCTCTTTCTTCGTGCACCATGTTAATGTAAATGCCTAGGCCTCAGCAGACAAGCAGAAGACAGTTGAAGTAGGCGCTGAACTCTTCATCGGAAACCTTGATCCTATGGTCGACGAAAAAGCCCTCTACGATACCTTTTCCCGTTTCGGTTCTCTGATATCTGCTCCCAAGATTGCCCGCGATGAATCAGGTCTCAGCAAAGGTTATGGCTTCGTATCTTTCTCTAATTTCGAGGCTTCAGATGACGCAATCGCAAACATGAATGGCCAATATCTCATGAACAAAGATATCTCGGTTCAATATGCCTACAAGAAAGATGGAAAGGGGGAAAGACACGGAGACGAAGCCGAGAGAATGCTCGCAAGCCAAGCCAAGAAACACAATGTCGTCCCAGAAATACAGCAATTACCAACCCAACTTCTCCTCAACGGATCAATTCCCCAAGCCCCTGCAGCTATGCTCGAATCCCCCTCCATGCCGAATGCCCCTCCAGGATTTGGTCCTCGTTCCGGAAACTACAACTCTGTTCCTCCTCCAGGCGGACCAAGAAATACGGCTCTTCCACCTCCCCCACAAGGACTTCCGCAGCGTCCCCCACCTTCTCATGGAGGTTATGGCGGTCCACAAGATTTCCATCCTCCGGGATTCGCTCCCCCTCAACAAGGCTATCCCCCACAGAATGTCCAGATGCCACCCGGTTTTGGGCAAGGAACACCGCCGGGGATGCCACCTGGGTTTGGAATGGCTCCCCCCCCAGGATATGGACCACCTCCTTCACAGCAAATACCAAATGGGCCACCTGGTTATGGCGGAAGACGATAAGTTGGATGGGCATCACAAGTTCAGGGGTCTATCTCACTATCCATTCAGCGTGGTTTGGAAATGAAAATGATTGGGAGGAAATGGATCTTGAAAAGGATTTGCATTTGAGGGGAAATCTTTGATATCATGAGGCTGAAGGGGACTTAAAAGGCGTTTATTGGGATATCTTGAGGGTAAGTGCCATGCACCGTTGCTCAGCAATGTAATGGGCCTAGAAGTAACACTTTAAACAGCTTGTAAAAAAGGGTCAATATTTGAGGCGGAATGAGAAAAGTGAAGATGTAAAAGAACCTTAATGCTTTTTGTATGCGCAATTTAGCGCTCTCCATAACGTACAGTACACTGCCAGATAGGCATATGAAAATGCAAAGTGCCATCCATCTCCCCAGGAAGATACCCGCCGTCTCTATCTTGCTATCTCACTCCTATCCTATGCCTGCCCATCTCCCCTCCCCTTCCTCAATTCCTTAAAAAACATCCCCTTCTCCGTCAACCTTCATAGTCTCAGCAACCAGCTCCTCCGCTTTCTCCTTCTCAGCCTCCAAAAACCAAGCTTCCTCGACCGCAAACTTCCTTCTGAAAACCCTTAACCAGCGCTCTCCCCATTGTCTAATCATAGCCTCTTCGCCTGTGTCGCCCAAGCCATTCTCAATCGCCTGATCTTTCGATCCACTAGCCCATCCCGTCAACGAATCCTCCATCAACGCAAATAAATCCTTCATTCCCTTTCTCTCCCTCTCTACCGTCTCTAACAAAATCGTTTTCTGATCTTCAGGTAATCCCTTTATATTTTTGGAATTCGTGACTTGACGAACGCGAGTAGTGACTTTACCTACAGTTGCATTGACCATTTCATAAACAAATGCTTGGCTTAGTTTCGCGCCGTCTCGGACGAGAGCCCATTCGATCACACTGCCGGGGCGGAGAATGGTGTAGTTAAGCAGTTTGTCGACAATGTTGACGCCAATTCCGGGTTGGTCTTTCCAGTATTCCATGACAGAAGTGATGATTTGTATTCGAGCAGCTGGAGACGCAGGGCCGATGGCGAGAAGACGGTCTTTGCAGCGCTCGATGCAAGAGAGGACGTGGGAGAGAGACTTGGAACCGATGTAGCAGATGGATGTTAGATAGGCATCGGTGGAGAGGACAAGAGGATCTGGGATTGAGAGTTCAATGGCTTGGCTGTGTATTTTATCGATGACAACTTGGATATCTTCTTCAGGTGCCTTTTTTCGGAGTAGACCCAGGATTTCTTTGCCTTCTGTGCTGAAAGGGAGATCTATGTGATGTTAGACGGAGTATTAGAATTGTAAAAGGAGTACTCACTGTCGTCATTATACTTGAAATCAGGCGTATCCTTCTCCTTTTCCTCGGTAATCAGTTGTTGATACGGCGCTGGCAAAGTACCTTTAATGCGTTGAGCAAAACTCAATCGGATCTCCTTGTCCAAAGCTCCTTGAATGAAAGCTTTCTTGGGGTCAAGGTCGGGAAGCTCAACATCATCAATCCATTCAGTCCATTTCCAAGTAAAACCAAAATTACTCAAATGATGCGAAAACCAGTCCATGAAACGATAGCTTAATTCAAGATCCATCGAATCCGAGCCTCGATACAGGTAACGAATGGCACGTCCAAGACTGGGTGCAATAGCAGCTGGGGCAATCTTGCAAGCTTCAGTCAAAACAGAATGATAGTAGACCAATTTGTGCTCTGGGAATGGAAGTTGGAATAGTTGCGAAAAGACCGCATCGACAGCAACATCTTCTGGTTTCCATGTGGAGCGATCGCCATCAATATCGCGCAACCTGTCAAAAGGTGTAGCTCTCTTGACAAAAGTTCCTGGAGAGAAGTAGCAATCAATATCTATCAAGAATTTGGCGGTGGCGTTTCTGTTGTAATCCAATATGTTGATGGTATCGACTAAAGCATCACGGAGTAAGCAGGATGCAATATTAGTCGTTGGAGGCACGGTTTCAATATCTTGGTTAGCGTAGACAGAGAAGTACAGCTCTGGGAACAGAGGTCTTGGGCCGGCACTGACAGCTTCTGGAATATTGATTGCTGGTAGAAGGTGTCTGGGAGCTGTAGCAAGAGGATTCTCCTGCTCACCGCCCACGACCATCTTCCAAGGTCTGGGAAGACAAGCTAGCTCCCAGCCGTTGGCTGCCTCGTTTTGCAACTGCTTTTGAAGAAGACTAAGAACACCGGTGGGCGAGGTGGCTTCTATCCTACCATTGCCTGGATAAGGATCTACCAATGGTTGTAAAACATGTGGCTCAGAGGCAATAATATCCGTATTGTCGATCATGCTGGTAGCTTTTTCGGTCGAGTCCGTCGAAGAGGAAGCCATAACGTAAGGAATTGTAAAGAGGATAATCTTCACCAGTTCTGGGCCAATTGTCTATTTTAGGGAAATCAGTGCCAATTCAACCAAATCCCTCAAGCGGGAACTGACCTCTTCGTTGGATTCTGTCTGCAATTCCACAGCCTTGGTCAAGAAATCTTGTAGAGTTGGAAAAACCCCATCTCCCTCCAAAAGGCCCTGTAAGCTTCCAAGAAACTTCATGTAGAGCTTGACTTCTCTCCACTCCCCCTTTAAAATCGCCTTGTTCGTAGCCGCAGTTGCCTTCTCCAGTAGTTCCTTCACCAACTCTCCTTTCAGAATATTCATGTTGATAACGACGGCGGCGACGAAGGGGATCTTGAAGGGCTGTTCCACCACCAATTGTAGTGCGAGATCGCAGAAGCCATTTCGAAGCTCTGCATCTCCCGAGTTGTCGCTCACAGTTTTAGCAATCAAGCTCACTTCTTCTTCGACGCGTTTGAGAGGGGATTCGGCGATTGAGAGCAGCTGCTTGCGGACTCTAACCACGAGAGGTTCTTCATAGCGCCGTCGCTGGGGTCGGCGGTCGTAATCATCTTCGTCTTAAATGCGACTTGTCAGCCTCGTTTCTGCTTGACACGCTTTTGGGGACGCTGCGCGCAAACAATTTTTGGGATGCAATTACCTCTGTATCTTCTCTTTCGGTTGTTGTAGCCTCCTCGGCCTCCTCTTGCTCGTTGGTCGTAATCAGCCATGATGGTTGTTTGTGTGAGACAGATTAGATGTTGTTTGGCTCAAATTTAATTATAGCCAGGGAGCGCAGCTTACTCGGCGGAGCTGCGCTGATCAACCTTATCCCGAAGGCACAACAATAAGCAAAACCAACAGTGATACTAAAATGGGATTCGAAGAAAAGTTCCAACCTAAATTGAACTACATGTCTTAAATACTGCAGATTTTCTACAGGTACGAAAGGCTAATAACGGTTCACAGTCCTTTTCAATGCAAATTAGGTCAGACCGTTTACATATATATAGGCAGACGTCACGGAAAATATACATGGATATGACTGGAGAGCTGTTCTGGTTATATTGAGTTTTGAGAGTATGGAAAGTCTTTGATGATCTGATCTGTGTGCAAGTAGCCCACCCTTTTGATGCCCCCGGTGGCACAATGTGACCTAGGTGAAAGGAAAAAGAATCTTTTGACCGTGCCGGTCCCCGGCATTCGCCATCCCAAACGGAATATTAGCCCATTCCATGCAAATAACACAAGCGTGCCGTCAAATTTAATTACGCCTGAATCTTTGAGATAGGGAAAAGAGGTCCAGCCGCCAGTTTCGCTACCAAGGGGTGTAAAATTCGGGACAAGAATAATAGAAGAAGCAAAGGCCATTTTCCTCATGCAAAAAAAAAGTCTAATAACGAGGTATGCCGAAAGGGGGAGTTCACTAAAACGCGCCACCTTGACCAAATCCATCAAGTCGTATCGTAGAACATCCATTTTCGAAAACCGAGGAATGCCTTCGCTGAACTGAAAACTCGTGCTCGACGAGATCCCATCTCGTGGGTATTCCTGCAAACGAATAATGCATGCTATCAAAGATCCCGTAACCCGGTCATGTATGTCCAGACATTCAACAAACCCCGTCTTTGGTCCGCCAAAGGGGTAGACGATACATGAACGACCTGGGATATGCCATAGCTGTGCGGTTTGCGAGACGCCAGAGAATATCAAGCCTCTTCAGAGCCAGTTCTAAAGCGACGGGAAAGCATTTATTCGTCCATCATCTGTGTAAACAACCTCAGTCTAACCGCGCCATCATTTCACTCTTCTCCATTGGTACGAAGTGATCTATGTCAATCCCCTTGGACAGCAAGTAAGGCTTGGCATGTTCCGGGACAAGCTTCGAGTTGAGGTGAGGTGCAATCGAAAGTTCTATAGATGTGAGTACGGGCCAGGATGACAAGCGGAAGGGGTTTACATACCATGACGGGTAAACTTGAAAAGTTGATCGGGTAGAGCTTTTTGCTTTTGGGGTTCTTGGCTTGTTTGACGAGAATCGGGGAACGTTTTACCCTCTACACGCAAATCATCAAAAAAGGGGTGAACCATTGCATCAATTGCAGAAAGTCTTTCCGTGGGCGTGTACTCCAGGAGGCGTGAGATGAGCTCAATGAAATTTGCGTCTGCCTTGCGGAACACCTTGTTGAATGGATGTGGCTTGATTTGTGGGAATTTGTGCTCCATATAATTCGGATTCATGGTACGGATTTGATCTCTTGTTGGCGTACCGAGGACCTTAATGATCTCCACGAGTTGGTCGATTCCCGACTCGCCAGGGAACAGAGGTTGGCCCAGCATCAATTCTGCCATGACACAGCCGGTGGACCATACATCTACATGCTCGATTAGCGTCTCCCGTGCACAACGACGCCACAGGGGGATCTTACCAATCTTAGTTGTGTAGTTGGTGGCGCCGAATATCAACTCGGGGGCCCTGTAATAGCGGGAACAGATGTAGGATACATTCGGCTCGTTTTCCACCAAGATCTTGGCACTACCGAAGTCGCAGAGCTTCAACACCCCGTCCTTAGGATCTAAGAGAAGGTTTTGCGGCTTGATATCGCGATGGCAGATTCCCTGTGAGTGGATGTAGGCGAGGGCTCGGAAGAGTTGGTAGATGTACAGCTTTACTTCGATGATTGGCATGGTTGTCTTCATCTTGTTGAAGTATCTGGATGCGCGGTAGACGGTCTCGGGGACGTATTCTTGGACAAGATTGAGGTAGACTTCATCCTTCTGCGATGACATCGTCAGTGGTGTTGGAGGAATGGTTCAAGGTGGGGTCACTTACTCGCTCGCCATTTGAATAGTAGAATGCCTTCAATTCCACGATGTTGGGATGGCGGACGATACGCATAATCTGCAGCTCGCGGTTCTAACAATGCCTATCAGTCTACGTTATATGTGCGGGGTCCGTACGCCGGCGCGCACCTTGAATCTCTTATCTTGTAAGACGCGCTTGATGGCAGCATCCTCGCCTGAAGGGGAGAGCTTTGTCTGGAAAACGACACCAAAGGATCCGTTTCCCACGATCTTGCACTGTGTGTATTGCATGTCTCGCGTCTCGCCCGTCACACCATCTTGGACTTTTTCGCGAATTACCTCTGTTCGGTCATCCCAGTTAGTCAAAGGCGAATGAAAGCGAAGGCGGGAGGGGAAGCTCAAAGAGGGTCTTACCTCCCATTCTCATATTGGAGAAGGCAGGCCGATTCTGCGCCATCTTCAGTCCCAAACTACGGAGGCTATCGAGGATGTGGTGGGCCGAAGGCGAGTAAGGTTGCAAGGAGAATTGATGATGACCTCGTGGAGTCCGTGTTGGGCAATTGACGACAGGGTTGAAAAATGAAACGAGCAAGCAATGAAAAACGAATGGCGCTCGGTAACGTGACAAGGGAAGAAGATTCTCTACTTTCCTTCGTCGTGGGAGAAGGAGTGGCTGGAGTGAGACTGCGGCTGGGTGAAGGCGTGGTGATCGAGTTGGCTAGGGCGTGTTGCTGGTTCGTGTGATTCGATGAATGGGTGGTGTTGGGTTTGTATGTAGGTAGGGTAGGATAACGTGTGCTGAGCTTCGTCGTAAGGTGAGGGTTGACCGGAGTTGAAGGTTCGACCCAAGGTTAAGTTCCCTTTTCTGGCCAAAGAGACTCACGCGCTCTGTTCTGGGGTGAATAGGTTTGGGCCTACAGGCGACGGGGATGGGGGAAGCGCCGTTTGTAGTTAGGGTCACTTGGTCAGTAATCCTTCGTTTGGTGCGCTGTTTAGCAGCGGGCTGAAGCTGTAGAGTTGGTGGAAGGGGGGTGGAGGGGTGTTTTTTTCCCTCTCTCTCAGTCTCTCCGTCTCTCGCTGTGTCTCTCTGCCTCCCTTTTCCTTTCCTTCCCTGGCAGGTAATGTGGGCAGCACGGTGCAGGACGGTGCAGTACAAGGCAGGCAATAAAAGGGACAGATGCCAGTGGATGCGGCAGAGTGGGATTAACAAATCTAGGGTGGCGACGAATTGAAGGAGGGCGGGTGGTTGGTCGGATTTGCGTGCGTGGGTGAGTGCGTGCGTGGGTGAGCGAGTGAGTGGAAGTCGGATTGAATTGAAGGTATGTAAGTAAGTAGGTAGAATAGACTAGGTATCTGCGATGTATGATTCACGAGGTTCCTAGGGATTTGGCGTGGTGGATGGATTTATTCCTACGAATCGAGATCGAGATCGAGCTGATGCGTGCGTTCAAGGTCAAAGGCGGGCTTCTGTTCTGGGCTCGCTTAGCGTGTTACTAGGTAAACTGACGTTGCGCGCGACAAGGCAGAGAAAGGCCCTCTCTTGTGCGCTGTGGAGAGTGCCAGGGGTATGGCGTTGGGATGGATACCAGGAACGAGTCGAAGGATAGAGGATGGGGCAGGGAGGAGAGGAGGAGACGAGGGAGGGAGGGAGAGGAGAGAGGAAAGAGGAAAGTAGGGTAGGGGCGAGTAAGGGGGCGAGGAGAGGAGAGGAGAGGAGGGTACGGTAGAGTTGGGTTGAGCAAGGTTGAGTCTTTGGTTGTACAGTTTGCTTGCTTGTTGTTCCGTAAGAAGAGATTTAATTTGAAGGTTGTGGTTACTCTGGCGGGTGGGCTGACGTTGGTGGGTAAAGAAGCACCCCGATTTATATACAATCAATTTGCTTGGGGGGGTTTGAATGAGTGAGTGAGTGAGTGAGTGAAATGATTCATATGTACCAAATAGATTGATTGCACGTGAGCTGAGCTCTTCCTCCCCTTCCTTCCTTCCTTCCTTTCTTCCTGCACGGAGTCTTCCCCCCCCAAGTCACAACCCCACTGGCATCCGCAATTGTACTCGCACTTGATAGATGGAGTTGATTTCAGCTAGTGCGTCCAGACTGCAACTCGATTTGCTGTTTGATAGACGGCGGAGCGCTTTGGCGAGCGAGGCAGGAACCATATAAGGAGGAGGTATGATGGAAACGTCCGTGATAGCAAAAGGGAAGGAGAGACATGAAAAGTCGCTGTCGGAAAATAATATTTAAATCTACAGCCATGCATAACGCATTTTTGGTCCAGTGACAGGCACATACCCCTCTCAGAATCCCAAGCATGGGCCTTGCCCCATGTGCCTCTGCCCAATCAACCGCTCTCTATATTCCCTGGCGGCGTTGAGGTCAGAGTATCGATCATGGGATCGTTTCTGAAGCTCATCGTCAAAGGCCAAAAGTCACTAGCATCCCACAAGTCCCACGGTAGTAAGGTTCGGGCATGCGGCGCCTCATTCATGCCAAAGCTGCATTCGTCTTGATGTGGACGATCTAGAATCAGAAGCAGAAGCAGATGCATAAGCGCGTCGACGTCGTCAGCCTGCAGCAGCTCTGAGAGATATAACTTCAAGTCAACTCCATCCGACCAATTCTCTGATTGGATGCGCGGGTCAATCATTTCTTCAATCGCTGGTGGCTTGTTTCTTCAAACTCTTGCGGCATCTAGGTACGTGTATATATGTGCAAAAGACATGAAGAAAGGTCTGTCTCACCCTCTTTTTCTCTACCCAGAGGCTTTCTGCTACTTGCTTGTCGAGACGAAGTCTTTCCATTCCTCATGCCTATAGCGTCGACCCGATCATGTACAATACCTAGCTCGTGTCCCATCCGAGCATCTCACGTTGCACGAAGCCCAATCACTGCTCGAGAGATATATGAACGGTGCGAGTTACACCCGTACATCTACTCCATCTGTTGTATCTAGCTAGATGTCGTAACTAGTTGGGTTTCCCGGTTCTTGGTCACCCTCTATTTTGCCCCCCTTTTACCAAGTCCCTGAATCCTCGAGTCCATTTATCCATGGATTCCCCATCCTTTGCGAGTGGGACGGGTTCAACCTGCCTTCCTCTGCACCTGAGCTTGCTCAAGGAGCTCCTGAGACGAAAAGAAAAAGGGGTCGATTCGGTTGTCCTACCCTCTTCCATTAAAATACCTGATGCGATGCGATAGCACAAGATGGGAAAGTTTGGCCTAAGAAAGCAATTCTCTCGCGCGCGCTCTCTGGGCGTGAAGTTCAAAATCGAAATCTTGTGGTCATGCTCGCCAAGAGTCGGAAATAGAAGTGCATAAGACGATCAAACACGAATCATAATCCGACCTCACAGATCCGGCTCAAGTCCCATGGCCGTTAAAGCACGGGTGATTGTCGTAGAGAGCGAGGACCACGCACTGATGACCGACAGTACTTATTCAGCACAGACATGGCCTTCCCTAGCATATGCAATGATGAAATATACGTCGAATCCTGTAAGGAAAGCAATGATTGAGCTTCAAATGTAAGATACATGCCTTTCCAACCCTCCGAGACCAATGAACGGTTAGACCATGGTAATTTCCAACCAGGGGTCGATACGAATAGGATACGGGTACATCTGCGTTCTCCACTCTAGCCCCATAGACAAGGCTCATGGACCCAATCTTACGTCTCTAGCCTCTTGAATCAGTCACGGGTCATGAAAGAAACCAAATTGATCGAACTGCTAACCGCTCATGGACACATCTACCCATCTCTAAACGCTTAAGCATGCGTGTTGTTCGACTTTCAACCATCACTAGCCCTCCCCGTAACGACTTAGACGCCGAGCCAAATCCACTCCAACGGACGTTGCCGCCAAATATTGGGCTCGTGACTCTCTCAGGATCCTGCCTCGTTCCAGCAATGAGGTGCAGTCCAAGACCGCAGCAAACCCAAAATCTCATCTTCGTCACCTCGTTACTACCCTTGAATCATGGGATTAACACCTGCAATTCCGTGCATATCCGGCTCCGACCCGACTAGTTCTCGCCCGGCCACGAAGACAAAGAGTCCAAAAATAGGGGGTTCGGAATGTGAAACTTCAGCTATTTGGACCAAAGACTTTGAGAGAGTTTTCCAGCCTCGAACGCAGACAGCCGTGAACGTGAGCAACCGTAACACATTCGCAGCAACGCAGGTGGCTAGGATTTGGCTGACCGGCAAACTGCAGTGCAACATGAACGCTCTTTGGATCTGGAATCTAGCACGAGCATGAGGCCAGCGACATGCAAGTTACGAGTTCCGGAGGCACAAAGCTTGCATGCTTCTGCAACTGAGGGAAAACAGATCATGGTTCATCCATTGCCATATGGCATAACCTCTTCTCGTACAGCAGCAGGACAATTCCTCCCTCTGCCTTCAATCCTCCATCGCCTCGCCTGATGTCAGCTCTCTGCTTGGCCTTCTGCTTCCTTTTCAAGCTCCTTTTCAAGCTCCTTTTCAAGCCGCGATCTGAGTAGTATCGTACTCACACGCTACTTATATGACCAACCTGTGCTCTCGGAGATACGACGAATAATCGACAGGGATATTCTCCAGCTGTGACTGCTCGATGCACACGGGAAACAGAGCATAGATGCGAATAGTAGTTCGTGACGACACTTTGCAGGGCCCAGTGCGCACTGGTCCTTTCATTCGCGGACTTGGAGTAGTTCACCCATGTCCCAGACTTCCCCTCGACCCCTCTCCAGAAGCGGGGTAACGGCCAGGACCAACATAATGTGACGATAATACCTCATTGGATATTATACCTATCTTACCCAGCCGAAGCCGGTTTTATATTTGCATTTCTCGCGAACCCAAGTAGGTCCGAAGGACTGGCTCCGAAGCTAAGTCTACTCATGACAACCGGGTTCATTTCTAGTCGCCACCACTCACACACCATCTATTCCAATATTTCTCAAAACCAACACCAATCATAAGAGCTTTCAATTATCTTTTCCAACCCTAACCATCCGACTCGCCTGAATATCATCTTTTCTCATGCCTCTATCAAGCGACACGCATGCTGCTCACCCCATAAGGTTCTGTTCGAATTACAATCTTTATTTCTCGCCTTGACCCTCCCGCATACCGTGCCACTCGTTCCCTGCCGGGAAAAGGCTCCTGGTGTACAGGACGTAAGGATTCACCCTTACCGCATGCATCATTTTATTGTTGGGCTTTCTTACTTGCCTAAGTCAAGGATTCTTTCTTCTGCATATCTTATTTTGTTGGTTGTGCTTGGAAATACTTACTGTCACGTGCCAAAAATC
Source organism: Chlorencoelia australis (assembly GCA_003988815.1). Taxonomy (NCBI): domain Eukaryota; kingdom Fungi; phylum Ascomycota; class Leotiomycetes; order Helotiales; family Cenangiaceae; genus Chlorencoelia; species Chlorencoelia australis. Next base: position 275,737 of record QYAN01000005.1, read on the forward strand.
TTCTTAGCATCAATCTTCCAAAGTTATGGGAGAGAAGTCCAATCAAGCAACAGTAGCATGAACCTATGAAGAATCTCTCAGTTCTCACTTTCATGACATCACCCCATCTCACATGTTTTTGCATTTATCCACCATGAGGAAAATTACCCAACACAACACAGAACAGGACGAAAAACTGGTAAGGCTCCCCTCCCCCCACACTATCACCTGCAGCAGATATTGATATTCCCAGCAGCTCCCTTTTCCATATAAGCCGTCTATATATGTACAAGTACTCCACCCTAGCTTCAGTACTACTGTATGTGTTACGTGTTCGTACCTGACGCTTATACTGTACGAGCTAGTAAACACTCTTTAACCTCTTTCTTTTCGTCTTTCCTTCTATCTTTCTTTCTCTGCTTCTTTTTGCAGACCCCTTCATGCCTCCCCCACGGTACCAACTTCTAATTCCTGTGATTTGTTTAGGTGGTGGGTTTTTCGGTATATATGGGCCCCTTTCAAGGCTGTTCTATTTTTATTCATTTCTTTAAAACGGGACTTTCATGTTTGCATTCTAACTATTTAATAAACGAGCCTTCATGAGTTTTTTTTAGAGTCGAGGTTTTTATCATTACTCCTTCATTATTATCGGCCTGTTTGCCAAATTGCCAGGTTCTGGACTTGGTCAGAGGAGGCTTAGATGAGATAAGATCAAGAGCCTCTTTTACAACTATCGCAAGGGGCAGACGATGATCCAACCAACGGACATAGTAAGCGAAAATGATTACTCCTTCAATACTCAGCACTCTAATCCATGCACTTTACTACCCTTACTATCATGAAGAGACTTCTTGCATTCCATTGGGGAGTTGGTTTCTCTCCATAACATCATGCTACAGAATCTCTGAAACATTCCCTTGCAAAGCTAACTTCGAAACCCGACATGTTTGTTTTCCTTGCGCCAAATTCCAATAGATCCTATCATTTTTATTATTCCCTATTTCATTGACACCTCCTCGTCTCTTACTCTCAAGACCTTCACCCTATATAGTCCCAAACTCTCCTTATCACTCAAACAGATTCACTCTCACAATCCAACCACCCCTCCACCTCATCCTCGCTACACCCCTATATTTATCTTTCTTTTTCTCTCAACAACTTCCCCTATTCCCGCACCAACCAAACAGAATCTGCAAAATCCAGTCCGACATTTCACCTCATACCCTCTCCTTCATTCGGATAATACCTCATCCCCCCTCTCAATTCCACACCCCTTCCTCAAAACTAAACATCCTCACGCTCAAACCCCATAACCTAAAACAGAAACACCCCCCTCCCCTCCACCTCCACCTCCACCTAAACATTAGGTAACTTCCAAGATAACCACATCCTTCATTCATTCCGAACCCAGTTCAATTTTAAATGATGCAACCCACATACAACTTGCCCACCGATCTATACACCACACAAGTCAGATTAGGAAGCGTAGATGGGTATATTTAATAACCACTAGTGATTTTTGATTTCTTGTCCCGGAGAGGATCTATGGCAATCTTACCTTACTACCGGTCACAGTTGAAGGTGGTTCAGGCAAGGTATGAATGAGAGAGAAGTGATGATGAGACTAAATGGATGGATGGAGTATGGGTTCTGCAGCTGAGGAGAGGTTTGTATTTTAGAAGGATCCCGGTAGGGAGATAATGGTGTTTTTATGTATCACTCAGGAAATATTTCACTATGTAGCAAATCTCATTGATGTCTTCTCCCGCATTCCTTCTCTCTCCTCTCCTCTCCTCTCCTCTCTCCTCTCTCCTCTCTCCTCTCTCCTCTCTCTCCTCTGTCCTCTCTCCTCTCTCCTTCCCAACTCACTTCCACGCCTAGCAAAATGCTAACCGTACGTGAACTCACTATTGGACATGTATTATTCGAATCTATGCTTTACTTTAGCCGTGGTGTTTGATTACTTAACTCTAATTTTATTTCTCCCAATCATCCATCCCCCTTGATTATGTGGTTTGACTATGGAAGGATTGGTTGTTGGTGAGAGGGTTTAGTTAGGTTAGCTTTGATTTGAGGAGTTTAGGAAGGGAGTGGGATTGGGAGAGAAGGAGAGAGTATGAGGAGAATGCTATGGTTGATTTAAGATTATTTATGGACGTTCAGTAGAGGAAAGACTATGCAGTAAACCCGAATCTAAATAATGAAATCTCGAAGAAGGGTAGAAAAAAGACTAACACGAAGTTTACTCGAAAGGTGCTGATAATTTGGAACAGTAAAGGGGGTTACAAAAAGTTCCTGAGAGAATCGAATTCACAACATGAGGAAACTTCTTTCGACTATCCATTTCTTTTATACACAGGTATCTACAGCGACAATTTCATGCCCATCCGTTTCCCTGCATAAAAAGAGTCACTATCATACACAATCCCATCTTCCCACATATCTTTCATTTCCGCAATTCTAACCCACCCGTCATCATGCTCTTCCCACTTCACAAACACCACTTTGGCTCTGGTAACAAATGCTCAATCGCAATGCCAACTCAGAGATGCAACGCACCACCCACCATGAACAATTGTTGAAGAAAAAAGAGAAAAAGTCTATGATGAATCATATATGAATGAAAAAAAAGGAGTAGGATTCATCATCTTTTATTTGACCATCATGCTGCAGTCCGTATAGTAAGACAAGTGAAATTCCAAACTTTTGGCATTTTGAGTTTCGGGATCTGGAGGAGGGAATTTCGAATATGCGAAGGAGGAAGGTAAGCCGGGTGGTATACAAGGGCTTCGAAACAGGCAGGCGTTTGTGAGAGGCATTAAATAGAGATTAAGTTGAGAGGGGAGGATTGGGGTTCGTATAATGCTCGCGTATTGAGAGAAGGGCGACTAGAAGGGGATTTGGGAGGGAGGAGCTCCGCCTGCTTCGGCTTGTTGTTGGATTTCCTCGTCGCCAGTTTCGATGGAGATTGCTACGCCAATTTTTGCGGCTTGCTAAAGTAGAAACATTAGGGAAGGCTAAGGAGTAGTGGGGAAATGAGATATGCGAACCTTGAAATGATCCATATCAGCTGCAAATGTAAGTCGCACCGGTGGAGCAACGACCTTCTCCAATAAACAGCTTAGTTTCCCTGTTGAATCGACTTGTGCCCTGAAAGTAGACATTCTGAAAGTGTATTTAGCACCGACAGTTGTCACGCCCTCTTTTCTAATAGATCCTCCCATCATTCCAGCCCCTGATAATCCTGCAAATTGAAGTTGGAGGTCCACACCAGCCTCAACCTTGTCTGTCAATCTTCGCCAGTATGATGTGTTGACAGCTCCTTGGGCTTGAATTTGAGCACTGGCAATCCAGTCGCTTCCCTTATATTTGGCACAATATGAGATGGCAGTTTCTGGACCTTGGTTCGTGGCAGGGCGTTGCCAGATCCCCTCAAGACCGAGAGCAAGATTTGGAGTAACGGATTGTAGATACTGAGCGATGAAGATACCAGTGAGACCACCATCAATAACGGAAGGATTCAAACTCTTGATGATCGCGTGAAAGTCATTGCCAGTATATTCATTATCGATCCCTACCATACTTCCTTGGCTTGGAGATATTTGTAAATTAGTCTTTGTGACAAAGGCGGAAGACCATCGGTAGTTGAATTGGGATGCCAGTTGTCCTTCATTGTCGAGATTTCCTTGCATAAAAATCTACAAGCAATATCGTCAGCTTTTATTTCTAGCCCTAGTCCGAGTCTTATGCCCACAGCAGTAGCTGCAGGAGCACACGACTAACCTTGTTTGTACCAAACAGAGCTCCAAAGGTGTAAGGTGGTAAGCCTTGTGATCCCATAGCAAACGCATGTGAGACTTGAAACAGGGGCGCGATGCTGAAAGGCTTAGTGATATCTGCCCGTAAGCCTGAAAAGGTGTAATTGTTCAGGAAAACATCCTTCTGAACCTCCCGCGCAATGTTCGCAACAGATCCTGGGTTTGATAGTCCTAGAGCCGCCCTCCGCTCTTGAAACGTATTGTATGTATCAGCAAGGGCTGCAGTAACTGAATTGTGGAACAGGAATCCTAAGGGCGATTCCTTTTCCAGCGCAATCGACGACATTTTGAGGGCGAAAGATGGGAATTGGAGACTGAACAAGGAGGGTGGAGATTGATTGAGATATAGGTAGAAAATAGGGTAGACTATTGAGAGAAGGCGATGGAGATGGGAGGTAGGAGGCGGGCGGTGGTTGTGGGTTGTGGTTGAAGTAAGTTGAAGACCGTCCAAAAAAATATACAGCTCTTCAAATTTCTCGAAAAGGAAAAGGGAGCTTCTTCGCTTGCACCTGACATTTAAGGCATCAATATTTCCGGAAGAAGCCTATTGGCTGCAGTCAACGACGAACTATGAAAGTTTACCGACCGAATGGCTTGTCTGTGCGTTGCCTTCTTTCCCGCTGCCCTTGTCCGCCCTGGATCCTGCCCTCGACTGAATTGCATTGAAGATACCAAATTGGGAAATATCTCATAAACTAGATACCAAGTTGATTACACAAGGAAAAGGCCTGGTTCCCTGACCATACATCCTTGCGGAAGGTTTTCTAGAGACACATCCTTCACAAGACAACACACCAACCAACAGCTACGCAATTTGACTTGCAATTGTATCATTTGCTTTTCTCTTTGCAGGCAACTGCTTGCTTTGTCTTTGTCACCGCCCCAGCTATCTCTGTACTGTACTGCTCTTTGAGTAATTGCTCCTCCTGAAGCTAGATCTGGAGGGACGGACGGATTCTGGGCATTGGGATCTTGTGAATTGTTTTTGTTGGTTGTTACGGTTTTGTCTCCGGAGCTGCCAGACCTCTGCATCTTGCCGAGAATGGATACTCTACTGTGCGTACTTTGTTTTCCTTCCAGTTCTTTTGGCCTTCCTTCTGTTGTCGCGACGATCTTCAGTCCTCTTCATCACCTTCTTTCTCCTTCACCTTCCGCCTTCTTGGTCACCTTCTATCTTCTTCTCCATCACCTTTTGTCCTTCTATCTATTTCTTGATCACCTCTTTTCAACCCTTTTCAGCCACCTTCTGCACTGTACTTGAACACATTCTACCCCTTGCCATCAGCATCTTTCAAAATGGGTCCTTCCCAATCAAGAGAAGAGCCTGCTGGCCCTGGACCTGTCGAGAGAATGTTCATCGACACTTTCTCTAGACCACCAATGTATGCCCCTCTAGAGTTGTCAGACGTGTCTAGTTCATTATTTCAACTTAATTGAAGCTTGATCTAAACCAACTGACATATTTGGGGTGACAGTACTGCTGAGATAGCTGCAAGCTCGCCGCGGTTTCGTAGAAGATCCTCGACCTTTATCGACGGTGTACACGACTTACCAGATGAGAAAGCTACTATGGCTCCAGCTCAGTTGTACAGCACTGAGTCTGGAAGACTCTTTCATTCCGGAAGAATTGCTATCGTTCTCGTTGGCCCACCTGCCCGCGGCAAAACGTAAGTTGATTGAGAAGCTCTTCAAGCTGTGGGAAATATTAACCATTGCTTATAGCCACATCTCTGTATCCCTCGCTCGATATTTGCTATGGTAAGTACACTTTTAAGTTATTACATCTCTTCTAACATGCTCAGGTTGGGCGTCAAGACTAGAATCTTCCATCTCGGTGATTATCGCCGTGCTACCCTGGGCCCTGACAGGGAAATTCCAGACGATTACTTCTTCATCAATGCCTCTGCATCTTCTGTCATGCTTCGCCAAAAGATTCTGAAGAAGTGTCGCGAGGATATTTATGCTTGGCTTAATCATGAAAATGGTCAGGTTGCTATTTACGATGCTGTCAACCCTCTTTCTGTTGGCCGAAAGTCTCTAGCCAAGGAGTTTTCGAAACATGATGTTCAAGTACGCAATCACACTGATGATTCATGCAGAACCTATAGCTAATATCATGACAGACTCTCTTCCTTGAATCATATGTTACTGACGAGAGAATTCTCCAAGAGAATGCACGTAGTGTTAAGATCTCATCCCCAGATGTATGCCTTATTCCCCCCCCCCCCATCAATCATGAGCCTCGCTAATAGACCCCAGTTTACTGACATGGATCCTGATGAGGCTGCTAAGCTCTACCTAAAGCGAATCGCCGTCAGAATCCCGTCCTTTGAAACAATGAATGAGCCTGACCTCAATTACGTCAAAATGATTAATGCCGGAGAGAGAATTGAGTACAACAATGTCAGCTTCGGGTACTTGTCACACCGTATTGTCTTTTACCTGATGAATCTACATATCAAGGTCCGTCAAACATTCTTCGCCAGAGCTGGCACCTCGAGCCAATCGGATCTTTACAAAGCAGATGCGGGACTTTCCGATGAGGGTAGGGTTTATGCTAAGAAGATGACGGACACTCTTCTTAAATATCGTGAGGATGAGAGAGCTGCATCTATCGCAAATGGAGGCTCTGATGAGCCGCTTAAGCCCCTCCAAGTTTGGACGTCGACTAGAAAGCGCACCGTCGAGACTGCCGACTACCTTAAGGAATTAGGATACACTGTTCGCCAACGATCACAAATGAGTCAGCTCAATCCGGGCATCTGTGAGAATTTTTCGGAGCGCAAGATGCGTGAAGAATATCCCGAGGAGGTAGAGTTGCATGAAAAGGACCCATATCACCATCGTTACCCCCGAGCCGAGGTAAGTCAGAAGTTCTTTGGTGTTTGCTTTAAACTGCATGCTAATTACGTTTAAAGTCTTATCATGACCTCGCTGTTCGTCTTGAACCAATAATCCTCGAGCTTGAGCGTGAGCAAAATGATCTCTTAATTATTGCTCATGAGTCCGTTCTCCGAGTTCTCTATGGCTACCTCATGGCTTGTGATGCAATGAATATTCCCAAGCTTAAATTCCCTCGTAACGAGATTATTGAGGTTCGTAAACCTGCCCCAGTCTTCAAAACTCATATTAACTATTAAAGATCATCCCCGCCTCCTATCAAAATGAAGCTAGACACGTTGAAATCCCAGGTCTTGCTCCCGAAATCATTCCTTCTTCTCCAGAAGATATCCGAATTCCTGTTCCACCAAGCGGATTCGTCAGTCCTATGCCTGGCTCTGGACTTGGCACTCCAGCTTTGTTGTCAGGTATCACTACTCCCGAGCCAAGACAGAACCCTCTTTCTCAAGACTAATTCAGATACCGACCATTCCTATGTTCTATACTCTTTAGAAGTGGATATGGAAGGCGATAATTGGTTTTTAGAATGGCGGGGAATACCTTCAAACATGGCGTTTTCTTTGTGCTTTTAACTTTCACTGTTGATATTGATTCAACATGCATCTTTCTTTACGTCTTGCATGGGATGGATCAATGGTTAGGATGGAAAATAGAAAGTGGTATCGAGAGATAAAGGGAGGGCTTATGAATGATGGCGATATGATTCTATTCTAAACCCCCCTAAACTTGTACTTTGATTAGACAGATGCACTAAATGAAAGGTACTAGTCTTAAACTGAAAGAATTGATGCATATAGTTTCGAGCTTCTTCGTAATGTGGCGTGGTTATAGTTCATTTGTGAAAGGGACGGTAAACATATCTCCAGCAAACTTCAAAATTCAAGTATATCCCATAATTAGTCATATGGTAATTTGAGCGTGGGGTTTAGACAGTCTCTATTTGAATACGCCCTTTTGGCGGAGAATAATGGATCGTCAAATGGCCATTCAAATATCGAAGGCTGGGTTGGTGGCATTTCCGTACGAAATCTAAACCCAGAGTCGAAACTTCTTGTTTCTGGCCTTACAGCGGATTTGAAAAGAGTTGTAAAGTACGTGAATAGAACTCCTAGTCCAGAAGTGTTTTCAAGACCCTGCAGATGGCATCGACCGATCCTCGTCTCTCATCATCTTCTACCAGCAGAGAATCCATGGTTAAACTCCTACTGGACCTTGGGTTTCTAGTAGGTCATCCTGCAGAGAACAGCACTTTGACAGATCCCAAGGGAGAGGGCCAGCCTGCTATGTTTACTCGTTTGACAACGCTATCTTGGGTGTTGAAATTATTCCGAGAGAGAAGATCTCCAAAGGGGAAAGTACTTCTCTAGCAAGGCTTCTTTGGAAATGGTATTAACTTTAATGCAAAGGCGCTTCCTTATCCTGCTTGCCCGATGGACTGCACGGTCTTGTATAGTTGCATCCTGTACTGTAATATTGAGCAGTTTCTTTCATTTGGAGTGGATAACTTGACCATCAACTTCCCACTAGCTTGAATATTATCAAGCATCTTCGAGGAGGCGAGGACTCAATGTCTAACCTGTTGTGGAGACATGGCGTACGAGTAACTTTCGATGGAGAGGATCGCGCATGGCATTGGTAATGATGCTTAAGGTGCTGTCACGCTTGAGAGACCACTACACATAAGACTTAAACAAAACATGGTTTCGATGTTCCAACTAATAATAAGGAATATTCAGAGTTCAATGTTTCATATAATTACAGAACGCCAAAAGAAGTTGAGAGCAGGAGAAGATTGTTGGAGTGGGTCGTAAGGAATCGGGAAATCTGCAAGGGAGGATGAGGCATGAAAAAAGGGGTTGATTTTGATTATATCAGGAAGAGAAAGAAAATATTGTAACCTTCTGTCCAGCTTTGAAAATACACTCTTCATTCAGAACTAGACACGAAGATTTTTATCGAGATGAGAGAAAAGGGACTATGTCTTGCGAATTGAGATATACTCGAATTGCTTGATTGGCCTAAATATGTTCTCTGGATTAACGAAGGATGAAAATGGTGATGGATATTAAATATTAACACTACTGAGTAGCCATTACTTTACGTTCTTCTCTTCAACTCATTAGCTTCCCCTTTCTAACGGTACGGCAATTCAACTTCACATCGCAGCCATCACTACCCCTCCCATCACAACGCCCAGTAAACCACCCACTCTATTCGTTGGTGCACCCGCTTTAGAACTCGACGTCGAACTAGGACTTTCCGACGCTACCGAAGCTGTTGTCCCTGTCGAAGTTCCCTTTGTGCTTGTCCCCTCATTTGTCCCTGTAGTCACTATGCTACTACTAGTAGTCAACTGTGCCGACCTCGTCGCCGCCGTAGCACTCCCCGTGATCGCTCCTACTAGACCCTGCTGCCCGCTCGCCGTAAAATAAAGACTGACAGCCGTCTGACCCGGGAATTGATCACTCGTCTGCGTATCCGTACCTTGCACAAACGGACCCCCTAGACTCGTGAAAATGGCAGCGAAATCAGTGGTAGGAGTGCCCGTGCAGAGGATATTGGAGGCGGATGTGATGAGGGAATTGAAAGCTGTTACTTCGGCAGGAGAACGCGCGCCGTGCACATAATCGCATTGCAAGCAGCCGATCCACTCAGGGAAGAAAGAGCCGCCGCACATGCATTCGGCGTGTGCGAGGTAGTCGAGGGGGAGCGTCCCGTTGGGAGTACACAGTTCCTGGATGGTGATTATTTCAGTGCAGGGGGGAATGGTGCCACTGGTCACTGGGGGGGAACAGACGGAATTTAGGTAGGATTCTTCCGAGGAGGGGGCGCTAGTTGTTTGGCGCGGAGAGAGGTTGTGTATGCTAGCGAGGGTGGTGGTGATGAGGAAGGGGAGGATGTGTGAGGAGCGCATCTTGAGGTCCTTTGCTTGAGAAGCTGTGGAGATTTGAATGGGGTTAATGGGTAATGGAAAGCTTAGCTTGAGAGATCACTGAGCAGTACAGAGGGCTCTGGTTGAGAGGATATAAATCAAGTGATGAATGCTCTAGCTTTCCACAAAGATCTCCACAAAGGCCAATCGACCAACATAAAGTTTTGGAGAGAAACAAAACGGTGTATAATTACAATTGCTCAAAAGAAAAAAAAATCTCACGATGGGGGGTTTTGGAGGTTTATATTGATTGCAGGATGAAAAGGGAAATTACCTCCGATGGGATCAATAAGCACCCCTCTCATATCGAGACGGGTAAATGCAACTGTGCCGTAGATTGTGATTGTCATCTCCGGAAAGATCGGACTGATGTGCTCAATAAGTACTGCGTCGGCGTGGAATTAAGGACCGGATTTTGTGCCTGCCAAGGATGGTTCAAGTACGAAGGACATTTTGTACATGAAACGACCTTTGAATCGAAGGGGAGTTTGATAACGGATGTAGACTCTACTTGGGTTACATTGCACGCATCTAACAAGATACGAATTTCGAAGAGGACAGAGCAGAAACTTATACTCGGTGTACTAGAAAGGGAAGCCGAGTGGTCATGTGGAAGAGTGGGAAATCCGAGCTAAGATTTAGGGGTCTTGTTATTGATCAACTTCATATCGGAACCATGTCCCGTTCTGGTGTTTTTGTACAATCATGACGATGAAGGCGTAAGGTGGGGAAGAAATGTCGAAATGGCCGCATGGTGTATGTGTATATATATCTGGCACTCGCCTTCTTTCGAAGCTTCTTCTTCCATAGCTTCTTCTTCCAGCAGCACATTGATTTGCATAGAAAGCCAGGGTCCACAAATTTATATTCTCAGCTATGTTCATATCGCATGCGTATCGTCTTCCATGATTGCTCATCCGCCACTAAGCTGGAAACCCCAATCTACAAGGAATCCGTCTGTGGAGAGGTGGACAGCTTAGCAGATGTCACATCCTTCAGAGCATCCACAGCAGCAGATGTCGCACGAGGCATCCTCATCCGCTCCTCCACGAAGGCTCAAGTCGGTGCTCATTTGGGGGGCGACGGCCTATTTGGATGGAGAGTTAGCACCATGGATCTGGGCGATTGAGAAAGGACATAGGGGTAGAGGTTTCGCACAGGAGCTTGCTCGATGACAGCATTGGGGGTTTCGGCAGTCATTTGCTCTGGGGAAGGTTGTTGTTCGACGATTGAAGGCATCTTGGCAAGGGGCTGGGCAATCTCTTGTCAATGTCTGTGATCAATTAACTAAGATCTTGGCGAAGCTTACTTTGTGGATTGAGGATTGAGGATTGAGGATTTTCGTTGTCAGGGTTTCTGAGACGGGGAAGAGAGTTGACGAAGTTGACGTTGGAGTTGAAGGGAGGTTGAAGGTTGAAGATTGTTGGAAGAGGCGGAGAAGTCAAGTATATTAGTATTTGATGTGGCCGTCTAAGCCAAGCCAGCGTGCCATTGAGACTTTTTCGGATTTCGAAAGCGAAATTACAAGTGTCAATTATTCCGTATATTTTTACCCACTTTATTACCCTTTTTGTCCTTCGTGTGCGCCGTCCTCAGCTCAATTTTACGCTTATTGGCTTACTCCGCCTTTTCTTTTTCGTCCAGATCGATACACCGCTATTCCGTGTCTGCGCAGCATCCTATCATTCTATCATTCCATCACCCGTGAATGATTCTCATTATTACAGACACTATCATGCATCTTATTTTCCACGGGAATTGGCTCAGCGAAGAGCTGTGGGCATCAATTGAGCTTTTCTGATGGTCCAATTGGAAACATGTCATGTATGATGCCGACACAAGGAATGTCTTCATGCTCTATTTACCTGTTTCAAGCATTTATTTCATCTGAAAATGGTCGATCATATTAATCTGAGATCGGGAATTCCAAATTGATGTCAAGGTAGTGTGAAGGGATCGAAAGCTCGACCGCTCCAATAAAGCTAGAGGGATATGTTTCCAACCGCAATAGTAGAAAGAGAACCAAAAAAACTAAATGAAAATCAAAGTCCAAGTGGGAATGAAGTCACCTATTTTTTCTGGGAACGGGAACGGCATGCTTGACATGTAGTATTACCAGGAGGAACCGATTTTATGGCTCAGAGAGCAGAGGAGATACAAGGGGTGTCTTGCAATTGCATGAGTCCCGAAAAGAAGAAGATGCTAGAGAATGCATGGATCTTACCCCAACCGTGAACATCATTCCTCTATATGAAGATGATGCTCGAAATCCTCGTAGATCTCGGAAAAGCCGCCGTTAGAGATGTCAAGACCAGCAATGATAGTAGGAGACGATAAGGTAGATGATGGAGTAGAGGGGGATAGACAAAGAAGAAGACGGCGAGAATGGAGATCAAAGTGGGCGTTTTGAGTATGAGCAACCGAATACTTTCCCGCAGATACTTTGCCAAAACGTCTGCTACTAAAACATCTGTTACTAATGAATGGTATCAGACTTGTCACTCGATCAACGTATCTAAAGGTTAATCAAATTCACTTTGTTTTGGTATTAGTCTCATTTCTACACTATTTACAAAGGTAATGGTGGCTGTTCGCGCGTCATAGGAAGGGGCGTGAGATATGGGGGATCATTTCTCTTCTAAGGTCCTCGTTTCAAAATATTCTGTATTAAAGAGCATAAAGCTTTCACTAATGGTCCAAGAGCACGAACAAACACCTGGTGCTGAAAACAACTTAGGACTCCTGAATACTAATCCAACTCCTGTCAGTGAACCAATAAATGCCATTACAGAGGAACAGTATGAGAGATCTAGTTCATTATTATGGTAGACCGGGAGTCGAAGAGCCTGCTACAGTACTGCCACAAGATATACTGTTAGAGACGACTTTCGAAGAAGTAATATTGAACTCCCGATTACTAGCCTAATTTTCCCTAATGAGCCAATAAATCCCCCTGTGGAAGAGGATAATAGAGGTCTAGTTCTATACCAGGATGGGTTGGGCCTAGGTTATAACAATGCTGTAGTACATGCTTGAGATCAGTTTCCCATAGGCATCATCGAGGAGCATTACGAGACTCGGAGTCAGTGGGAGTTTAAAACCTAGCAGATAAGGCAATTACAGGAAATATTCTCCGTCTGAACTTGCTATTCAAAATTATTATATTACGCCTGGCTTCACCGAATAGCTCCGCATTTCTGTAGAAAATACATTGCAATAAGAGTGAGCAGCAGAACCTGAGCGGAGAATCATTTCCTCTCATCTCTTTTTCAGACCAACATAAAAGAACCTAAATTCGCCTGTCTTTAGCTTGTTAATAAGAATAACACTCATCCCATCTATAAACTAGAATAGTTACACCAAATTTCAGCCCATTAGTCCATCTCATCACATGACTTAGTCGTTCGTTCTTTATTTGCAACCTTCATCTTTACACGAGCCCTCGCAATCCACAGGTACACCATCTCACAACCATTTCAAAAATCTTCGCTAGACTTAGACTTTTCACCTCTCACGCATAGCAAAAAACCCCAAATATCACCCTAAAAAACCCCCTCCTAACCCAGCCTTCCCCCTCCAAAAAGAACAATGAAAGAACCTAAAGACCTCCCCCAAAAATACAAACAAGCACACACCCTCCTCCTCCCGCAAAAACACCTCCTACACCTCATCTACCATAGGAATAAAAATCAACATCGAGTTGCGAAGTGGTGGGTGCAATTTGGGGTGCTGAGGAGACAGGTGGGGAGGTTGGTTGGGGAGTTAGAGGGGTTTGGTGGGTTTCAAGGGGATTTCAAGGGGGGGAAGAGGGAAGATGACGAGCGGGTCTGTGGAAGAGTGAAGTTTTTGAGGGAGAGGGTTTTGGGGGATATTTTTGTGTGAGTCTTTCTTTCTTTCTCTCTCTTCTTGGATTTGTAGGGCTAGAGGGAAGGGGAAAGATTTTGGTATTGATGAGTTGGGGGTGGGGTTTGAGAGGAAGGAGGGGAGAGAAAAGGGGGGAAAAGGGCTAATAAATGGATGAATAAATAGGGCTTTTTCACGAGTCGTGAAGGATAATCAGTATTCAGCCTTAGGATTGATGTTAATTGGTATATTGGCCCGGATTGAGAAAGTTTTGAAGTTATTGAGTAGCTGTGAAGAGAAAAATTTGGGAGAAGTGGATGTTGAGGAGAAGAGAATGGGAGATGAGGAGAGGAAGTTTAGAGAAGGGACTGTAGATTTTGGAGAGAGGGTGGGTAGGGGGGATGTTCTCGGGAGGGAAAAGGGAGATGGAGAGGAGGGAGAGGAGGAGATAGTGAGCAAGGGGTTGGGGAAAGGGAGGAAGAGGAAATTGGAGATGGAGGTACGGGTTGAAGGAAGGAAAGAGGAGGAAGCGGGAGAGTCGATATCTGTGAAAAAACTAAAGAAGAAAAAGAAGAAAGGTGATGTTTTTGATGATTTATTCGATAGTCTTATTTGAATAAATCCATCCCATCTGCACTCTTCCATACCATGCACGAATTGCAAAAATAACGTCATATCCATAATTAATTCCATTCATACAGTCTAATTCTTTTCTACAAACCCCCTCCCTAGATATAAAGGAATCACCCTTCCTCCCCCCCCGCAACAACTAAATTATCTATTTATATATTTCCCACCCAACCAAAACAACACACTCCCAAACACAACATTAACACCTAAATGCTGTCCCAGACTCCACGCCATACTATATAAATATTTCGGACTGAAGACCGTCCATATAAACAGATGGGTTCGCAGGATAGTACATGCGACCATTGTGAATAACAGACTACTTATCACGAAAACTGTTTGTAATGCTAAATACTCGCTCCAAATATCCATCTTCCCTCCTCCTCCTCCTCGTTTCTTCTGGGTGTCATTCAATTTTTTTCCACTTTTGCTTTCGGGTTCGAGACTGGTAGGTTTTCCTCGAAGGAGGAGTAGAATTGTTCCTGAAGTCCAGAATATGGGACCGGTCCAATTCCCTACGAATGTTAGAATGCCTACTGCGCCGACGTTATAACCGCTAACACCATTGTAGGCGGATGAGAGGTCTATGGAAGAGATGGCGTTGGAGCCGCCGAAGGTGAAGAAGGAGGTATATTGGAGGAGGAGGGAGGTGGTGGTTATTTCGAGGAAGGAGAGGGGGAGGTTTTGAAGGAGGGAGAGTTGGATGGTGGAGAGGAGGAGAAGGGGAATGTTGGTTGAGCGTGTTTGGGTGATGAGGAAGAGGGTGAGAAGGGTGTGGATTGTTTTCATGGGTGCTGAATTTTGATTAGTTGGATAATGGTCAACGGGAGGAGGAGGACGTACAGTGAGGAAATCTACTAGGACTGAAGCTGGAGAGAATGGTATATACTAGTGCGAGACTGATACTAATAAATACTAATCTAGCTCGTAAAACGAGAGAAGATCCAACTTCCATACCAGACATGAAATCAGCCACTCCAGCTAGTAATTCAGGAGAATCTTCATAGGCGAAAGCGAGCTTGAATGTGACGGCTGAAGTGACTAGAAGTGTGGCAACGAAGCCTGATATGAGCTGTGGCAAGCGTGTGAAGGCGCGGGTGACCAGCACGTAAAAATTCCAGAGATAGGTTATACCTACAAGAGACCATAGAACTTTTCGATGGGAAGAGAAATATGTTCGGGCTATGTCTGGCTCGCCGTTGAATTTTTGGCCGGTTTGGTTCCAGCGTCTGGCGATCCGAGTTACTATGAGAATTGATATAGAGCTGAGGGCGATGAGTTGAGACTTTCTTGGTTGTCGGTGAGTACTAGAAATATCAGTTGAGAGTTTCAGGATCAAGAAAGTCCAAAAGAAGTACCTCTTTATCCACAGTAAACCTAACCAAGCTGATGTTGACCAATACCAAAAATGATGCTCTTCTTCAACATAGCTGCTTGCAAACATCATAATTCCATACGCTAGAGACAAAGCTAGGAGTGGAAGACTGCCTTTGAATGAGCTGGCAATGGTAATTCTAGCTGAGACGAGACTTAGAAGTAAAGCGAATCCAGCGATGGCTTGACCTGTAATTAGTCTTGGAATATCGTAATTGCTAGCTGTGCTGCTCATCATCTCTTGGGCTTTGTTTAGCCACTAGAAAGAGTCAATCACTTGGTCATATATTTTTGAGGTAGCACATACTTTTGTAACCGCCATGATCCATTCCCTGTACTTTTCCTCATCTTCAGTTAGCCCCGAAAGCCCTTGAGTGATTCCTCTCCACTGACAAGCAAGTTCTTCAATGCCGGTAGGCGATTCTTCACAATTATATGAAGGACCATCTTGCTGAAACGAGGGGAAGGTTGCAGTAACAATATTGAGAATCTGCTTCGCATTTCGCAGTAAAATCTGGACCTGATCGTTTTCTACTCTTTGTTAGCTTCTAGAATACATGTTTACGATCATATGACATACTATTCGGCCAGAAAGGTAAAAATTCAGTAATAAAAGCTCCGAGATTGTTTCGAGGGACTGGAAACCCAAGAAGGGCTCCTAATGTAGGTGCTATATCGGACTGCTCGACAGTCGTATAGTACTGGAAATCCTCTTCGAATGGCGCTGGGGCCTCGAAATGGGATTTCAAATTCTTTAACTTCGGAGACACGAACACAAGAGCTGGTGAAGTCTCTCCTAGAGTAGAACCACCGTGGTTTCCGGCATCATTCATGCCATGATCACCACAGAGAACCAAAAGAGTTGCTTTTAAGTGTTCTTTGGTTTCCATAGCCTCGAAAATTTGATGGACAATAAGATCCATTTCCCCCTGCTTTGGAATCATATTTGGGCTATTGAACATTAGTATCACCGCAAAGTTTACATTGAGAATCTGACCTTCTTGGTCCAGCTTTATGTCCAATATGATCAAGCCCAAGGTAATGAAGCACCATAGTATTCCAGTCATCATTTGCAAGTTCATCAGGAACATGCCTGGTAACATTGTTGTCCACTTCTATGAAATCCTAATAGTAATAATATTCAGCTACATGTTATATACAAAGTTATCTCGACTTGACTGACCGAGACAAAGAAGCTTGAAGTTCCATCTGCCCGATCAAAAGTTTCAGGAAACAGCTTTAACCATGTATCATCTCCATACATGACCATTTTCCCAGCTCCTTTTGCTTTCATTTGTGCAAGCCATGTATCTTGTGTTGCTAGAGTCGAGGAGGTGTCCGATTCAGCGAAATTGAGAATCACATCTAAGAAGGAGGGTATTGAGCCAGTCGTGATGGCTTTTATTCTTGGCATGGTAATTGTGGGAGACGTGGCATGCGCTGTGAATGGCAGAGCTGCTCCATTGGAAATAAGACTGTAAGGAATCAAATTAGCTATCTGCAGAGTGTTCTGGAGTTTTGGAAACTAACCTCTGTGTAAATCTGAATCCAGAGAGGCCAGAATAAACAAAATCACTGGCACTGTTAACTGGTATCCTTGAGGTCCAATAAAGTCCCTACCTTCTGAGAGCGTCTACCACCATAAAAATGACTTTGTCAAACGGAGCTTCTGGTAGAGGGCCATATCCCAGAGTTTCATATTGAGCAAGGCCAGAGAGAAATGGTTTGTAAGGGAAGAAACCACTGGCAAATGTTAGTATGGCGATGGGGATCAGCACATTAGCTGCGAGTAGCAGAAGAGTTTGGATCTTTGGGGCCATTTTGGTGGCTGGAATACTGATCCATCAATTGAATTCAAGGACTGTTCAACGTCATAATTGAGATGACATTGTGTTGGGTTGTTTCTTGTGCTATTGATGTTTACCTAAAGTTGGAGATGTGGAAGCCATGTGTTTTCGTCTCTGGATAACCCGAGTTCAACCGCCAAATATGAATAATTACATTTCACTCCTAGCTTTACTTGGGAATAATTTGCGATATGAAGAAGTGATTGATGGTTTTTAAATGAATAGACTTTTATTGGTATCATGACATATCAGCCAAATAGTGCGCATCCCATCCCGCAGAACTCCATTGCCATTATTCATAAACTCCCAGAGCGCCCAAAATACAAGAATCATTCTTCGCACTTCATTTCCTCCCCTTCGATTTGTTGCCCTTCTTGCCATTCTTGTATTTCGGGAAGACTATCGACGATTTGCGGCTGCTACTCCGTTTCTTCTCAATGCGCCCTTTCGAAGGCTTCGATGTAGTGGTTTTGGTGGCATCTTTGTCGACTTCCATGTCTGTGTTGGGATTCCCATTAGTGATTAGGACTCGAGAAAGGGGGCGATAATAACGCTTACCCTCTGTCTGATCCTTTTGTGCGATAGGAACTACACGATTGTCGTCTTTCGAAACTAGGTCTAATGTTAGAAATGATTAACTCAATTAGAAAGATCCTTCATACTCTCTTCTTCGTCCATGACTATATCTTCAACTGCCATCTTCGGTTTAGGCTGTAAAACCAATTCCAACAGCTTTGCAGAAAGTCGTTTAGTCCTGGCAGTCTCAACTGGGCCAAAAACTCTGCTCTTTAACTTGGAATGATTTGCCTTCTTCGTGCTTGCTCGTGCGCCTCTGGCCATTGTGTAAAGTTTGTTGCCTTAAGTCTGGATGGGGTTTCTGTATTTGAATAGGTCCCTGTGGAAAGAATATGTAGATAGAGCAGAGTTGAATTATAACTTTTGATGTGAATGTAGTGAATATATTCTAGCGCGGGCCAACCAAAATCATTCTGCCAGAAAAGCAAAAGGCGGTTAAGCGGGGAACTGGCAAGCGACTATTCGCGCTCAATCACCTCCAGAGAGATTCGAAAATGCCTTATGTCTTTCTTTGCTGCGAAAGTTCCCTTTTCCTACCGACAAACCCAGTGCAGTACAATATATGTACCAGCAAGACAAAGCAAAATCCACCTTCATCCAACGACGCTCCTTAAGAGATATAGTCTCCTACACTCTTATGTATCACAACCTACCTGCCTTCTTGCGAACTTTCATCCTCTTTTACTTTGACTATTAGGCCATGGCCTCGGGGGGTGGCTTCCTCGACTTTGAGCCTCTTGCACGCAAAATCCGAAATGGCGGCATGCTCAACAGGACTTTGCAATCCATCTGCGGTATTGAAGGCCTCAATAAGAACGGTGTCAAGGCCGAGCTTCAGAACCGCATCATCGAGAGTACGTTCACTAAAGCCAATATCCTGCCTTATCTTCAACCCCACCTTTTTTCTTCCCATTCACCGATCTGAACCACCTTGATTCTAACATTCACACTCCTAGGAGTCAAGTACTACTCAGACCGAAGAGATAACATCAATTTCAATAGACTCAAGGCCATAATCGAACACCCAAACACCCTGTCACAGCAGAGCAACCCATATTTCACTACCCCGCAGCCATCTTCCCCAGCAACATATCAGAGCCCTCAATATCCCAACAATCAAGCACAGAACGGCGCCCTAGTCGTTGGTATGGGTGGAGGGAGCTATCGAAGTTCTCTGAGTAGGTCCGTCTCGGAAGCCGCTACACGCCCGTTCTGACATACATACAGATTTCTCATTCAAGCCAAGTCCGTTCTATGAGATCGTCGAACAAATATGTGACATGAAGATCGTCGACAGTAAGTTTTTCATGCAGATGTTATGGGCGAAGCTGACGCTGAGTTTAGCTATGGCACAGCATCGTCATACAATCAACATGAAAATCATTCCCTCAGCCTGGCCGGTATTATCTAGGTTTCAGAATGATCCATCCTTGAGAGTAATGGTATTCTGCTCGCCCGAGTCACATGGAAAACAAGACATCGCGTTTCCACATCAATCCGAGATCAAAGTTAATGGAGGCGAGATCAAGGCAAATCTGCGAGGTCTCAAGAACAAGCCAGGCTCGACGAGACCTGTCGATATTACCAAAGACCTTCGACTAAAAATACCACATTATTCCAATACTGTCGAATTGACATATGCCCTCACATCCAAGGCGAGCGTCCCTCCTGCTGTTAGCTTCCTATTCCAAAACTCCCTTTGCCTCGTTTGCACGCTTTCACTCCCTGTTTTGCGCCGCACCACTTTGATTTAGAAATCTAACTGTTGCCTCAGAAATTTTACTTGGTCATGTTTGTGGTTAAGACAATGCCCGTCGAGAAGTTGGTGAGAGAGCTAGAGAGTGGCAAGAAAATTACGAAGGAGTCGGTAATACGTGAGAGTAAGTTTTCTCTATCGTCTCTAGAACTCATGCTAAGTGCTATACTTAGTGGTGAATAATTCCAGGGATGCAGATATTGTCACGACTGCCTCGGTCTTATCGTTGAAGTGCCCACTATCAACATTACGGTTAGATCTACCATGTCGGTCCTTGTCTTGCAGGCACAACCAGTGTTTCGATGCGACATCATTTCTCCAATTACAAGAACAAGGTCCGACTTGGATTTGCCCGATATGCAATAATTCAGCTCCTTTTGAGTCTCTGGCTGTAGATGAGTAAGTATCGGGTTCTCTTAGACCGGATTTAGATTCTAACAATGCTTTAGATATGTCCGAAATATCCTCAAATCTACATCAAAATCGGTCGATCAGGTATCCATAGAACCTGATGGCCAGTGGAAATTATACAGCAAGCCGGAAAATTCATCAAAATCGAATGGTGTTTCCAGTGATTTCGACGATGATGATCTCGTTGAGGTCACACCAACTGGTAATAGAGCTACAAATTTGTTGAAACCCCCATCCGCCGAATATACACCTCCATCAGGACCAGGCTCAGCTGTTCCGCAGAATAGATCGACGAGTGGCAAGCGAACTATCTCAACAATAATCGATCTTACTTCAAGTGGTGACGAAGACGACGAACCTGCCCCGAAACGTCAGCAAACAAACGGAAATGGGTACGGAACGCCTTCGAATGTGCCACAAATTCCTTATCGAGGTCAAGCATTTAATCGATATAATTAGGAGATGGGCTAGATATCATTCCTTTACAACATTCTCTGAAGGAAAGATCATTTTTCTCTCGCATACCTGTATAATAATACCTACTTTTGCTTTTTTAGCCAGCGTCTCTTTCATAAGTTCTAGGGGGGCTTTGGCGTTAGGGGGAAAGAAAGACTGGCTGGTTACTGGCTGTTGGCAATGAAACGGGAAGGGTAAATTCGGAAGGGGGCGTCGAAAAGCCAGGAAGGCGTTTGATAGTGCCGGAAACTGAACCATAGCAGAGCTAGCAATCATGGTATCTTTGTTTTACGTGAACTTTCAAGATTTATCCCACTGTCTAAATATGCTTCAGTATGCAGATTTTCATTTGCTGTGGTGAGTCCAAAGTTTGAGTAAGGCAACCAAAAGTTAAGGGGAGCTTAATCGGCAACCGAGCTCAAAAAGCTCCGACCTCAAAGTCGACTTTCAAGCTCAGCCTGACAATCTTCAAAGCTCCTAAACACCTCCACGAACAACCACTCACTCACTTCAGCGCAACAGAAACTTCATGCACAAGCACACTTTGATTCCTCCAGTGCAACTTCACTCACTGCCATACTCTCCATCAATCCACATCCACCATCACACCAAACGAGTAAAATACTCCACTCCAGTCCATCCATATACATATACGCAGAACCACTAAAAAATAAAAATGTCATTCGAATCTCCGCTCCCGCCATATAATTCCTCGGATCCCTCGGCTACATTTCTCAATTCATCATGTCTTGATTTATTGATGATTGAATTGGTGCCGATGGCTTTTAGGGTGGTTAATGAAGTCGAGGAGTTAGATTCTTGGGCGGAGGTTCGAAAGAAGGGGACGAAAGAAGGGATGGGAGCCGGAAAGGAGGGCGTGGAGGAGAGTGTGGGAAGGATTATGGATGGGAAGGGGGATGGGAAGGGTGAGGGGAAAGTGGATTTATTGGTGGGGAGGAGAGGAGGAAAGATCGATGAGGATGAGGAGAGGGATAAGGTTTTTTTCAGGTTGGAGGGATTGGGGTATAGAGTTGGGCAGGGGTTAGTTGAGAGGTCAGTACTCGAGCTCTCTACTTGTCCTTTTTTTTTCTTTTTGTCTTTTTTCTGTTTTTGGCTTCCTGGAGCTGGGGAATATGGAGGTGATAGATATGAGGGAGTGTTACTAATATAAAAGATAGGTTCTCCCGCGACAGACCACGCTTTACAGATACACTGGACGTTATCAAATTCCTGTGTAAAGATCTCTGGATGTTGGTTTTTAGGAAACAGATTGATAATCTGAAGACGAATCATCGGGTTAGTCTCCACCTTCCCTTCCCTTTCTTTTCCATTTGCTTTTCCCAACTTGTCTCCCTAATAAATGGGGGCAGAATGGGAGAAACCCATCTTAAGAGAGAAAGAGCTAATGATGTGAAAACAGGGAGTATACGTTTTAACGGATAATTCATTCCGGCCATTCGCTCGGATGAGTACAGAAGCTGGTGGTCAGGCGGTAGTTAGAGCACAACCTGTATGCTATCCCTAACCCCTTATCTCCCTACCATCCTCCATAAAACCACACCCTAACTAATGCACCCCCCTCAAAAAGTTCCTCTGGTTCCCCTGCGGCATAATCCGCGGCGCTCTAGCAAGCATGGGCATAAACGCCACTGTGCAAGCAGAAACGAGTGAACTCCCTGGTGCTACTTTTCAAATCAAGAGTGTGGTTATGAAATCTTAGACTTCAACTTACTACTTTTCTTCTTCCTCTTCAAGAAATGTATAATTTTGGCTACGGTATTCATGGAGTAAGGAGATTTCTTACTTGTGCGAGCGATTTAGCAGCGTAGAATGGAATGGAATGGAATGGCGTTTTAGCTTGGGCTATTCGGCGATTGATTTGGAAGGAATGGCGTAGCACTGCACCCAAGATTTTAAAAGGGAGAAAGATAAGACAAGAGAACAGTTCTTTCTCAAATTTACTCTGTGGTGCTTGATATCTGAATACCCATCTAACCTATCCCTTCTTTCCATCCCTTAACCTTCATTCCTCAACCTCCCTCCCAAAACAAAATATACATCAACCGACAATAAAGAGGGAACGGATGGGTGAACAGACGAATCAAATAGGCAGAATGAATCAGTCAATCCCATCAAAATCATCACCGCCAAAACAGCAAAAAGCCATCACAGCCTACCTAAAAATTGCCAACGATCAGTCAAAGAACTTCTATCTCCTTACCGGAGCTTTTCACATTGAAGACGCTTCGATAATTAAAGGGAATGAGTGAGTGAGTGGTTTTAGACATATCATGATAATTTATATTTCATCCTCTTTTGAGTCAAGAGTTTCTTTCTTTCTTTCTTTCTTCTTTAAATGACGAATGAGTGCCAGATGAAAAAGGGAAGAAATAGGGGAGGGCAACTACTTTTGTTGAGCGGGGGTGTTGGCGAAGGTAACTCCCTTGGTAATGTTGCCTTTTAGACCTTCAATGGCGGCTTTGAGGAGTATCTTTTCACCATCGGTGGTGTTGGTGAGTGGGTTAAGGGCTTTATCTGCTCCGCTTGTCTATTTTTTTTTAGTCAGCATTCGTTCTTCTCGTAGCATGGATATAGGGAAGTCGTACTCCAAGTTCAACAGGAACAGAGAAGAAATCAAGACCGGTTTCTTTAGCAATTACCTCGCCACCTGGGACACCGGGAAGGTAGATGAAAGTAGGCTCAACAATTCCCTTCTCACCCTTCAAGGCACGGAGGACTTTCTCGGCGAAGCTGTTTCCGTATCAGTAACAGTCCAGTCATGTATTTGGAATGTATGAAGAAGTACCGGTATCCAGCATAAGCCATAGAAAGCGTAGCAGAACCCGCACCATCCTTAGCCTTGACAACCTCATCACCACCAAATTGCACTCTTTGAATCAACGCTGGCAACTTATCGGCAGGAAGATCCACGCTGGGTTTTGCCTGACTGAAAAGTGGCACAATAGTCTCCCCTGAATGACCTCCAACAACTGGAATCGTCAAGTCTTGGGGATTGGCAGTGCCGATGATTTCAGCTACGAATGTCTCTGCTCGGACGACATCCAAAGTGGTGACCCCAAAGAGGCGTTGAGCATCGAACACTCCCTTGGCTTTGAGTACCTCAGCGGCAATAGGGACAGTGGAGTTGACGGGGTTAGAGATGATCAGGATGTAGGCTTTAGGGGCGACATCAGCAATGACTTCGATGAGGCCTTTGACAATGCCGGCATTGATGTTGAAAAGATCGTCGCGAGTCATTCCTGGCTTGCCTGTTCATTGAGTTTAGATTAGCAGCTTTTCTTTTGTTTCTTCCTTTTGCTTAGTGGGATGTAAGGATGGAAAGACAAGACATACGGGGGATTCCAGCAGGAATCACAATGATATCCGCATCTTTGAAAGCGAGCTTAGCACCATCATCCTTTGGGAGATATCCGGTGATTTTCTGTAGCACAAGAATTAGATTGCACCATTCTTTAGGAGTATGGTTGAGAGAAGGGTGAGAGGATAACGTACAGCAGGCGAAGAGATGTGTGAGAGATCGGCAGCGACGCCCGGGGTGTTGACGACATCATAAAGAGCCAATTCGGTGATGAGAGGAGATGTTTTGAGGAGGAGAGACAATGGCTTTGTGGAATTGTCAGTTTATTATTGCATTGGTATTGACCTCGAGCCAAGGAAGAAGGGAGAGCTTCGTACTTGTCCAATTCCTCCGGAGGCACCTGCGACAACTGTATTTTATTAGATTGGCAACTATCTCAACGGCAGATAAAGATATAAAGACATACCAGCTTTGTAACCCATTTTTGCGATTGAAAGCCTTATGGTAGTTGTTGTAGGTGAGGACTGTTTGACAGCTAATCAGTACCCCGCATCAACAATGCCAGCTACTTAGGTAGCATCAAAGTATCAAGAGTGGACGGAACGTACGTATTTGTTTTGTATCTAGACAAGAAAAAGAATCGAACCCAGCGGCACAGTCGGAAAATGGTTGAGTGATGTCTTGACAAAGGGTCGAGAGGATGAGGTAATTCTGTTGGAGGGGTAGATTTTGCTGTACAGTAGCTCCTGCTGCTCCTTTTGCGCTTCTGCGGGGCAATGGATGAAAATGGCGTCAGACGATTGGGCGGTGTCTGATGAATGTTCTCACAACAGGTAGAATGTGTATCGAGTGACTGAGCAGGTTTGGCTTGAGTCGATTTGGCACAAGGTGCTTTTCTTGTGATGGGATTTAGGAATAGTTATGTATTTCTTACGTTTGAGGTGGTTGTCGATTCCGGGCACGGGATATCTACTTTGGCCGAGGCCTACTTCCATCGGAAAAGTTCGGACAGGTCGAGCACGTCAATAGCAGAATTCAAAAGGTGGATCTGACTTGTCTGGGTCGAAAGCCTCTCAAAATGCCTAGTCTCTGGTGCTGAGCTGCAAACCCTTGGCCTCGAGTTGCAAACCATATAGAAGGATCACGGTCACATTCCAAGACAATCCCCTAACATCGTGTAGTGTCACAGAATAGACACCAGTATTCTAAGAATAAACTCCGTTGATTGATCTTATTCTCAAGAGCTAATTCCATTCATACCACTCCACGATATCCATCCTCTATTCGTCCTTCCCAGCAGCCTTCTTAGCCTTTCCTCTCAACTTCTTCTCTGGAGCCTCCTTAACAGGTCTTTGGGATTTACGGATGGCAGAGGCACGGGAAACAGCGAATGGTCGGAGATCAGCTCGGTATCCGTTCTTGGCTGTAGAGCTGGCGATTCCTGCATAGGTCCTATATCACACAAATCGTCAGCTCGAGTCCCGCCTCAAATAGATAGTAAATTAGAGAGCGGAGGGCAGAGGCATACTTTCGGGTAGTCTTATTTCCACCAAAGGTAACGGAGGTGAGAAGACCTTTGGGTCTTTGGGTGTGTTTCGTCTTCTTGGTGATCAAAGTAACACCTCCCTTGTCTCCTACAGCGGGGACAACTCCAACGGCCTATCTTCCATCAGCATTCCTCCTTTAAATCTAGTTTCCTATCGAATTCCAATTGTAGCATACTTTGTCATTGACGAATCCAGCTTGCTGTACCCAGATTAGCTGCTGTAGTTGACAACAGACGGAACGGAAATAAATACCTTGCGCGAATGAGTATTGGTTAAGTTCAAGGGATCCTTAGAGAATTGAACGCCGCCACCAGTCTTGCGCTTTACAAGAAAAGCATTGTTCTTTTCTATTTCACGCCATCAGTCCAGATCCAATTCCAATTCTTCACTTTCCTCCCTATCATCAACTTTCAACTCTCGTCCTCCCTCGATTTTACAATCCCTTAGCGCAGAGTGGAATATAAGAGCAAAACATACGGGTAATAGCCCAGATAATATCCGCCGACACGCTGCTTGAGTGGTGTAGAGACATTTTTGGCGTGCGTAGTGGTAGAACTATCTTCTTTTTGTAAGATTTATCCTTCAATATTTAACCCGATTTGAATTTCACATGGTTGATTTGTGCGTCCAATCAGCTTCTCGCGCTAATTCCAAACTTTAAACGTTAGGCCTGATATTCAAGGCATTAAGACATTGGCGTCGTCAGCGTATTTAATGCGATCGGGCTCGGATTTGACGGGCAAGCTGGTCAGGGTAAGAAAGTTCTCTCCTTCTCTCCTCCTGAAAAGGATACAAATAATGCGTTGTTAACCTTATGTCAAGTCTCTGTCACGGACGACGATATTTTTTCTTTTTTTTTTGCCAACAAGCTAAATCTATTTCCTTGCGTTCTATTATTCCCTTCAACAACTGAGATTCGAGTCGTGAAGGCTGTGCTACGGCGAAAGACAAAGAACAAGTTATCAAAATACGCTCAAAAATGGCATATATCCTCTACACCACCGTCTTCATTCTTCTCATCCTCTCTACTGGTAAGCTTCTTTATCCTCCTGTCTCCCCTCTCCTTTCACAATCTCATCCCTACAACTCTCTAACATCTCCCCAGCAATCTACCTCCTCCGCGCCCGCCTCTTCGCCTACCTCCCCTCTCCCCTATGCGACCTCTACACACGCGTGCCGTCCTCCTTCGCCTCAGACATTGAAAACGGGCTGTCCTCAAACTCCTTCAATCTGCATACCAACCTCAATGCGGACGACCCACGAGCCGGCCTAAACGATGCCGCGAAAGCAGAAATTCGAAATATTATGAAGAAGAAGAAGGTCCATTTCGATGAGGCCAGGAGAATTTATACGTTGGAAAAGTTTAGGAAGAATGGAATTGGTGCTGATGGGAGGAGTTTGGATCCGAAGGCTGTGAGTTTTTCTTGAGCGTTACGGCTAGGAACTTTGGTTAGATAAGATATGAGAATCCCTATTTGGGTTTTACCAAGTGAGGGGAGAAAGAAACTTTGGGTAGAAAGAGAGGAAATGGATGAGAACTTGCAGAAGATTTCTTTTGAATTTTGATAGGGATGGGGGGCCAGAGACAGAAGAGGCGTGACTAGGAGCGAGAAGGAGAAATGGAGTTTGGAAAGGAACATGCTTGGATGGGAAGGAAAGCATAGGAGGGAGGAATTGTTTTTTGACCCATTGTTTTCTCCCTGTTCGATCGAATTTGATTTGTCATCTATCTTTACCTGAGCGATGGAACCAGCGGAATGGATATTTGCTATTCTTATTATACCAATCAAGATATTGATTCTCAAAAGTCGTGATAGAAAGTCTTATTACCAGAACAGAGTGAAGCGTCTTTGGTGATTTCCTGTATGGAAATTTACGTTTGAATCAGGTTCACATATATCAGATGAAAATGCTTTCCCTCAGAGCCAAATAGTAGGTTTAAAAAAAACAAAAACTATGCTATTCATTTAACATTTTCCTTATTGAATGACAGTGCCACCATCCATCCAAGTTCAGCAAACAAAGAAAGCTAAGTAAGATCCTCAACCAATACAATATGTGAAAATCCTTCCTCGTTTCCTTACTCGGCAAAATGAGACAAGGATAATGAGACCGTCCTGTTTCCTCCATACGCCATCCTTCCATCGCTAAAAGCCAAATCGGCTAATGGCCCTTTGTTCCAACCAAACTTTTGCCCAGTTTAGATATTTTTGTAATTCCAGATCCTAGCACGCATATCACCAGATCCAGTAGCAAACGATCCACCAGATGGACTAGGCGCCACAGAGATAACGGAGTTCTTGTGACCTTGCAACATAAGTTGCGTATTACCAGTTCGGGGATCCCAGAATTGAACTCCTCGGTCTTTCGATCCTGAGAGAACCCAAGCTCCGTCTGGAGTGAGAGCAACAGAGAGGACGAAATCCTATTGCTATGTTAGTGTATTTCATGAAAAGTCTCCGCATTAAACTTACTTTGTGTCCTTCAAATGTTCTGATGCACCGTCCACCCTTTGGTCCTGTATTTGGGTGACCTCCTCTGGGTGCGACAAGTTCCCACATCTTGATGGTCTTATCCAAACTACCTGAAACAAGATCTTTTCCGTTAGGTGCAAAAGCAACGGAGTACACACTGTCCTTGTGACCGTCTGGGCCTTCGAGTCGCTCGACGAGATAACCAGTAGTGGCATCCCAGACACGAACACTCTTGTCAAGTGACCCAGCAGCAACATACTTTGTGTCTGGAGAAATAGCAACGGTAGTGACACCATCCTCAATGCTGAGAGTCAAGATATTTTGGCTTGCTTCAATATCCCAAAGACGGACGGTACGGTCACCACTTCCGGATGCAATAGTTCGACCGTCACGAGCAAAATCTAGCGAGTAAATGTCTTGCTCATGCCCAGCAAATGTATTTCGAATAGTTCTTGTGGCAATATCCCACACCTATAAGGTATTAGAGCTATAGTGTTGAGCAAAGGGGATTTACATACTCTGATCAATTTGTCCTCTGCACCAGTGGCGAGGTACCTTCCATCTGGACTGAAACAAACGCTTCTGATATAGAGATCTCCAACTGAATCAACAGTATCATCTTGAAGAATGCAGATCTTGTTTCCGGTGACGACATCAAAAATTTGAGCCGATCGGTTGCAGCCAGTAGCGACAAATTTTCCATCGTGACTAAATCTTACACAGCATACAACACTTTCATGCTGAAGAGTGTGGACAAGATCAACATCGAGGGTCTTGGGTACATCTGGGTTGAAGATTGCGAACCAGTCAGACTCGACTTTCTTGAATTGCGGTGGCAAACGCTCAAGATCCAATTCAGCCAAAGCATTTCCTACATTGGTTGGCGGGTATGGAGGACCACGTTGATGGCCAGGAAGTGGGTGTCCAACCTGAGGTGATTGTCTAGGATCAGGGTAAGGTATTGGAGCACTGATTTGAGGTGTTGATGGACCGCCGTTGGGTCCACGATTCATAGGCTGCTGGCGCTTGGCTGGGCCAGGCGACGCAGTAGATGGAGGAGGCTGGTATCCTGGATTTGGAGGTGGTCCTGGAGGTCCTTGGGGGTATCCTCCCTGGAATGGAGGCTGCTGCGGGGGAGGTTGAATGCCAGGCGGGGGAGGTTGTGGCATATGTTGTGGGGGGCCTTGCTCTTGTTGTGGAGGAGGCGGAGCAAGGCCTGCACTTTGCCCTCCTTGGCCTGCCATAATACCTCCAAACAAGTTACTTGGGCCATGTCCAATGGAAGGTGGTGCTTGTGAAGGACCAGCATGCTGAGGTGGACCGCCAATGGCTGCAGGTCGAGAAGAGCCGCCTCGGGCTTCGATCTCACGGTGAAGGCGTTGAATTTCTTCATCATATCTAGAAAGGCAAGCATTAGTTATCGATGGTTTTCGTCCAACATTTAGGCACCTTACTTCTGCTTCAAAGCTATGTGTGTCTGCTCCATCTGGTAAACCTTCTCGCGAACCATGTTCATTTCTTGTATTTGCGCAGCGACTGTTGCAACAGGTGATTAGCCATGATACCAGACATTGGCGTTGTAAGGCTAAAAACAGACAAGACGTATATCACTTACCATGATTTTCGTATTCCCCGCTGGCTCGTGCTTGAGTCTCAAACTCGGCGCGAATGTTATCCAACAATTCATTCAATCGACCAGTCCCTGCTTGAGGACCACCCAGACCACGGTGATTGTACATAGACATACTGAAGGGATTGATCGTTCAGCAGAGGTTTGTCGATGGTCTTCCTTTGAATTGTTGTAATCGGGAGTATTATCCTTGCAAGCCGACCTTCAGATATTTCAAGTAAGACTTGTCCAGCCAGACAGCTGTTGCACTGAAATGGAAGATAGCTGATAGGAGGCGTTGAGGTTTGTGATGGTTTTGTGGTTGTGCTTGGATCAAGCTCAAGAAGATGTGCGGATAACAAGGCGAGCTGGTTTAGATTTGCTGACCTGCGCGTTTGCAGCTCTTTATGATCTGTTGCACGGGTACCGGTGCGTGGAGCAAACAGAACTTTGCAGCTATGGATGACCTTCGCCGAAAGAAAGAATGGAGGGTTGGTGGATGTAGAGATCGGATGAAGAGCGATGATGATGATGAGTTGTTAAGAAGGTGGAGTGGAGGGAAAAGAGGGAAAGGGCAAGAAGTGCGGGAGGTCATCATGGCTTAGTTTGCTAAAAATCTACCCGCAACTCACCCAACCCACCTCACAGCCTCAGCGTTTGTAGATGAATTTGGGGTTCAGACGTGCGGATGTGATAGAGAAACGGGAGGTGCGTGATGCGTGACACGGGTCCACAAGGAGAATCTCTTCCGCGCCGTCGCTCTCTAACGAAGATTCAGGGGTCGTTCTATTGAAAAACGCACGGTCCCTCCGTCGTGATATTCGCCGCCGCCAAAACTGCTTAATGGGATCGCATCGACTCTGGGCCTTTGTGGCTTGAAATAAATGTGGCAAGGGAGATGGAATGGACGTGCCTCCCTCAACAATTGCCCATTATGAAGTCTACTCTAGAACGGTCTCCTCAAGGTGCCGAAGTGGTTTATTTTGCGGACCGAAGTTGGTCTGCCAAATCCGTCATCCGCTTGAACCGCTTTCCTCATGGAGCATGCACGGGTGTAACGTGGAGTCTACCGCATCAGCCCCTTTGCGCAATCTCTTGTCTCCTAAAAAGGCTATTTGGACCAATAATTGACCATACCGCTCTTCAGAATCAGACCTGGAGCTGTCCTGGATAATTGATGATGAAATCCGCCATCATCTGCATCTCCATTGCAAGCCTTTCTTGGCTGAAATACAATGGCTACCACGTGACGTTCCCCGGATTTCATAACGGCTTGAAGAAGTGGCTGGCCAGTGTGGCGTCCAGGAACGAGATCTCTAAACATTGATTGTACTTTAGAATGCTCAAACACTCAAAGGGAATGTCTGTCTATCATGGCATAGGACATTCAAGGGAGGATGTCCAAGACAGCCTAGAAAAACTTTCCACATAGCTCCAGACCTGAAGAAGATATAAATCCACATTCAAATAAGTGTTCCCTTAGGACTTCAATCATGCTCAGAAACAGTAGAAAGACCTAAAGAGTTCTCTGCTGTAGACGACGGTAAAACGATCGAGCACTGCAGCGGAATGGCAGAGACTGAGAGAAGAAAACGAGACAATAGACAATCAAACTTCTCAATTCGTATTCGGGAATCCCCTAACCACAAATCTCAAGTTCTCCCAGGGGAAGTTGTCCGCAGCATCGTGTGCTTACCCGCTCATCTGATTTTCTGGTTTGTCTGGTGTTCGCATTCGAAGTTGAATGGCGAGTTGTGACGACATATCGACACATAGGAGAAAGCGATGTATCATTTATCCAAGTAGAAAACCCGAGGACCGACAAGTCGGAAAATATCCCGAGAATGTTCTGACTCTGGCCACACGGAAACAAAACCTGCCGAATAGGGACAAGTCGTACGACCAACTATCAGCTTTGCAACGAATCGTCGCATGTTTTAACTTGATTTATGAGATTAAATCACCTGATTAGCGACTTCTCATTCGTTGATTTTGATCGTCTCCGCAAAAAAGCTACTGTAGGACAAACTCAGCGCCCGACTTATGTAACCCAGATTTTTCATTGTCCTAGAAATGAAAAGGTCCCCCCTTCTCTTCTCCTCCTCAACCAAGTGTTTCCATTCACACCACCCACGCTCCTTTTGCGACAGTCAGATTGACGACAACGGTCGCGTCCACAGAAGAAACCCCATTGACGTAGAGTTCGATCCTATAGGGACCCTTCGCATTCAATACGCCCTTTTCTGCGTGGAACACTACCACCATGGATATCGCCCTTGAGCTCGCTGATACCTACATCTTCGATTACTTCTATTCGGCCATACTTCCTGTTCAGAATGCCCCTTACAGTTTGCAGGACGGATTCGGAAATGCCACAATATCCGATATTAAGGCTGCGTCGCCCTGGCAGTATCAACCTTCCAATCCTTTCATACAACTCGCGCCCTCAGACGCAGCATACATGAGCACGTTGACGAGGGATAACATATATCGTCAGACCTTCTCATTGTTCATAATCACTTGGTTCGCACTGCTCAAGCTCCAAAACTGCTTACAATTAACCCCCTTTCCAGGCTCTTTGGTGCATTCATCTACTTCGTCGTTTCCTCTCTTTCGTACATCTTCATCTTTGATAAAACAACGTTCCAACATCCCAAGTTCCTCAAGAACCAAATTCGAATGGAAATCAAACAAGCTATCGGTGCTATGCCCTGGATTGCCGTCATGACAACCCCATTCTTCCTCTTGGAGGTACTGGGTTACTCCAAACTATATGATCTCTCTGCCGATGGCCCCGGCGCTTGGTACGACTGGCTCCAATTCCCATTCTTCATACTCTTCACCGACTTCTTCATTTACTTCATCCACCGAGGTCTGCACCATCCTTTAATATACAAACAATTGCACAAAGCCCACCACAAATGGATCATGCCAACCCCTTATGCCTCCGTAGCATTCCACCCAGTTGATGGCTTCATGCAGAGTTTGCCTTATCATGTCTTCCCATTCGTCTTCCCCCTCCAGAAATTCAGTTACTTGGGTCTCTTCGGATTCGTACAAATATGGACAGTGTTCATTCATGACGGAGAATATGTCGCCAACTCGCCGATCATCAATGGTGCTGCTTGTCATACGATGCACCACCTGTACTTCAATTACAACTATGGACAATACACAACTTTGTGGGACAGACTTGGGGGCAGTTACAGAAAGCCCAACGAGGAATTGTTCAGAAGGGAAACTAAGATGGCTGTAAAGGAATGGGAGAAGCAAGTCAAGGAAATGGAAGTTGTCCAGAAGGAAGTTGAAGGTGAAGATGACAGAACTTATGATGCTGAGGATAAGAAGATGAAGTAAACGTGTGTATAGGAGAGCACGGCAGCTTGCTTAATATGTTGAGAGTGCAAGCTCAGATGGAGGGAACTGTTGTAAATATGGAATGGAGACATTGAAAGGCGTATTTATATTTGGGTGGGAAAGGCTTACAACTCTTTTTAATGGTAGGCAATCATTCCACTTCTTTAGATTGGGTATTAGACCTACCTATTCATTATTTTGTAATATATATAGAACGTTTGAAAAGCTCGGCTCATTTTTCACGAATAACTGGCTACCTAGCCGTGTTCCGCAAGTCCGAGTTAGACTTGAGACAAGTTTAAAGGCTGGTTTAATTAGCCTTGTACAAGTCTATTAGATCCTTAACCCGAGAGTTCGAGTCGGAATCGCGAGTGTATATTAGGGGGAAACGAGATATGGGCTAACAGCCGCATGAAAATGCCCCCTAGGTATTAGTGTTCCGCAAGTCTAAGGCGAGTCCGGATTTCTGTATATATTTGATGGGGTACTATTACTTTTTATATCTTATATATAAATCTAAATATATAATGTGTGATTAAATAAAGAAAACAAGAAGAGAAAGCTTGATAAGTAAAATTTAAAAAGATTTTGTGAATAGTTTCAAAATATTACTAATTTTATATGCTATTAATTAGCGTTCTCAGCTACCCTTCTTTCTAATACGGCTCAATTTCGAAGTCACATGGTCTTCACTAAGATTTCCTTAAGTTACTGCTGCGCATTAACAACTATCCCGAGATTCTACGTCGTATAACTCATAGTCTCAGAGTCTTAGGTCTTAGTGAGAAAGGGATCAGCATGAGAGTATTTTAAGCGATTGTCGTTGGTGCAGCAGTTTATGCGTCTTACATACGTCTTATATTACTCTGAAGAGGTAAGAAAATCGGAGTTTTCTACTTTCTAGCTTAGCTAAGGGATTGAGGAGAACAGCTTGAAGTAATCATAGAATAGCTTATTTTTTTTGGTTGCATAAGGTTATCGTAAGAGAGATTAGGAGGTAACTAATTTTTAGCCAAGTCCTCTTTCAAGATGACGAGCCAATACTAATGGATAGTTATCACTGAAGTCATAATGTTGGGTTTTCTGTTGCGTCCTTGACAGATTGGCCACATCTTAGGGTGATTGCAAAAGTCCTTCAGTAGACAGTGAATAATACTATTTTCAGATGGGATATGGTAATTACAAACGTTGAACCCCCAAGAGCGGCCCATTATTACCCAAGAAGCAATCATCTAGCGTTTGTTGCAGGTCGTAAGAGCTAAATAATCTTCCATGTTTTGAATTGTGTTTAAAAGATTAGGAGGTGGTTAATTCTCTGGTAGGTCCAAGCTATTTTTCTCTAAATGCCCGAGAACAAATCATCTAGAGACCGAACAAATTTAAGAGCCTTCTGTTGCATATCGCAAGAGTCTCCACATTTGAGGGTGGGTGCTTAGTTTTCTGCTAGGTTCATGCTATTTCCCTCTATCATTTGTGGTTCAGGCAGAACTGATAGCGTTTATTACACTTTTTAACACGATCTAAAATGTGGGAGACTACTTAAATTCTTTCGAGGTATATCAAGAAGACTGGGAGGTTATTAGTTCACTCTGGCTTCTCTTTCGGTCAGAAGTAGTCTACCACGTCTAAGTTCTCAGTTAGAATGTAGACACTACGTCTTATCATCATTATTTTCAATGACGTTTAGCTAAGATCAAATGTCAAGATGATTGGAGTTCTTCCAAGTTGTAGATGAAAGATATCAAGTGTAATTTGTTGTAAATCTGAGCCTTACATTCTATATTGGAAACGCATGTAGCATCTAGCTTTAGAGCCAAGACTACGTACCTCTTCAGGATTGCATCAATAAAGACTTACACCGTGACCATGTTGAAGAGTTCTGTTGCATATCGCATCTTATCCTTGTAGCACAATATTGAGACAAAGTATATTATAACCTTTAGTCTAGCTAAACTAGTACGCAGCTCTTTACCTTGTAAGATCATGCTAATGGGGATTTGTTGCATCTCTGAAGCCATAGGGCTGAGCAAGGCTGAGAATTAGTTTGGTTTCTTATGACGTTTTGCGCCAGGTTATGGATCTTGCATATTTGTTGTCCTACCAAATTGATGCTTCTCTGGAAAAAATCCTGCTTAGCATAGTAACACAACCCCGCTTCCAACAACCATGGTTTCCCATTCTTAACGCGGTGTAACCATCAATCTTCACTGCCTTGTAAGCCTTCAAGTGAGCTTCCAAAGAAGAACAACTCATTACTAGCTTCTACCTTGGAATCTAGACTTCCTATTGACAGTGCCGTATTCAGCATCACTATGAACGGCACTGAGGCTTGGCTCTACATCTCGTGGAAGCATAATGAGCTCGATTACTATATGCAAAGACTCGAAAATTTCATACTTCAGAGACCTGATCATTTCTTAGAGTTCAGCAAGTACGTCCTGAACATCATTGATTGAGGCAAAGATAAGCGCCTGAAAGAGATCCGAGACTCATTAGACAGCATCCTCGAGGAGAATAGGAAGAGAGCCTCTAAGCAAGCTAAGTCCCGCCGCCATCTTCAGATTATTCCGCAAGCATCGACAGTCACAAACGAAAAGACTCATCGTCGCGCGGATGGAACAGCAGAGCCACGAGCGTACAAGAATGCCCCAGCGGCAGAACAATTGCCCAGCATTCCGCGAGTTTCCAGGGAAGCTAGCAGGATGAGTTCCTTATGCGAACTCCTGCTGTAGACAGTGTGCACATAGTATTTGAGGCAGCACATCTCTTGACGAGGTTTGTAAAGCTCTTTGCCTGCCTTTGATGCGTAGATCATTCAAATACGAGATACCAGAAAACTCTGTTTCATTCCAGCATCTCACATCAGTCCCATGTTCAAAATTTCATGCTCAATCAACTTGACTTTCATATCCCATCAACTCCAATGAATCATACATCGAGTGATATATCCTCCATGGAAGATATAGACTGCACCTTATACTTTCGTAAACGGAAACAAGGGTACGTATATCTTATTCACCTTGTGAAACTGGATATTGACCATTTGTAGAAATATGCATCAAAATGGTAACCCGACATCTCAACTTGACCACCGCGTCATGTTACCGACGATTAGCTGCTTCACTGAAGAATACACCCTTTGGTGGATATCAAGTCCTTCAAGAAGGATTTCGATGTACGCCGTTTTTGCGAAAACAAGAAGCACAGCATACAGCCGCGCTTAACAGAAGTCTCCATACCCTTTTTGTTCTAATACTTGAATTCGTATCCAGGAAAGTCCTGGCCTTATAGATCATCAGTGCTAGTAACCTCGCAAATTTTATCCCAATTATCGAAAAACCATTGACATTCCGACAGAGCTTTTCTGACATTATTGAGGATGATGTACGGGCGACCACTTTGGCTGGAAAAACGAAATCGAGACAGAAGTCTCTCGGCTATACTAACTCAGCTATTGCGTTGATAAGCTGTAAGCAGCATTCTACTAGAGTGCTAGGGGTTCGATTGAACCATATAATTTAACAGTTTTGCAAGAGGAAGGCAGAATGGTCACGATGACTTGACGTCCTTACAATGCTTATCTTCTACACTTGGGTAGGTATATAACCTAGTGCGGGGTCAGCTTTGAACAACTCTACTAAGTTATAGTTTAGCTATACCTTCAACCTTTGCTCTAAGATGATGTTAGGCATGCTGGGACTGGGCACTCTGAAGGGACTGTTACTAGTGCACTAGAAAGTAATTTTATAGGGTGTTTTCATTACCGTATGATCCCATAGTCTTTTGGGAGGCAATGATTGAACCCACTTACGATACTAGGGGATGACCAGCCAGTCGTTCTAACTCATGGTTCACCGGTTAAGGGTTAGTATGGGCGAACTGTAGTTGAGATGCGAAGGGAAGGGGACTGATTGGTAGGAGAGATTGAGTTGGGCGTGGGGGTTGTGGCTTTCCATCGCAGACATATGGCACTACCGACATCTCGAACGAAGGCGACGTAGTTTTCACACGTCCAGAGCTAATAGTTAGCGGTATTACTATTAATGCCAAGCAAGACTTCTACGCCTTGTGAATATAGACTAGCAGGTCCGACACGACCTAAAATCTAACTTATATCAAATGACATGGATGCAGGCAAGCTTGCTCTGATGAGGCTTTAGGCGCAATCATAAGAGGAGAATGAGCCTCTTAACGATAACAATACCTATATCGCTTCAACTTATCACGATGGCCAACTCAAGATGTACACTACCCATCCCACACAGTCGGTCGATGGCACTCCTGAATATCACATGACTGAGATCAGGTCTCGGGCACTAGGTGCGGAATCCAAGGTCTGGGCCTAGGAAAAGCGCGATGACTTCATCTCGGCAGCAAATAAGGGGGCAAGGACTAGCAAAGACATCTTAACCGATACATCCGTTGAAATTCGCCACCGCAGTTGATGCCAACAGACACTTGAAGTCGAAAGGGATCGTGGTGGTGCAACTTTGGATGAGATCTGAGCTCCCGGAACTCGCTTAACTCGCTTAACTAGACCCTAAGATCCTGAAAGTTCAGGCACCAAAACAACCCTTGCCCTTGCCTTGGTATTTCTTCATGGGAAATTCACTTCTTTTCATCAATTTAAACCTTATAAATCAAAATCAGCCCTTTCCAGCATAAGGGCATAAGCTAGTAATAATGTTGAAACCCAACACCTCTAGGTATATACCTGCTTTATTTAATCACCCCGAAGCCCTTATTATGTAAGATTTTAGGATCTATAACTACATAGCGCCTATTGTTTTACTGTTCATGTTCAATTCTGTCTTTCTGAGACTTATTTTTGGGGGGGGGG
Source organism: Chlorencoelia australis (assembly GCA_003988815.1). Classification (NCBI taxonomy): domain Eukaryota; kingdom Fungi; phylum Ascomycota; class Leotiomycetes; order Helotiales; family Cenangiaceae; genus Chlorencoelia; species Chlorencoelia australis. Next base: position 313,406 of record QYAN01000005.1, read on the forward strand.
GGGGAAGGGAGAAGAGACAGAGAGAAAGAGGAAAGGAGTTGGTAATTGTTATTTTTATTTCGACTTTCGGTTGAAAGCTCAGTAAACTAAAGAAAAAAAAAGGGAGGGGAGGGGTTAACAGAACCTAGAGTTACTCGCTGTATATAATTGATGATGATGATAGTACACATGGTTAAGAGGAGAAAAAGATGAATAGAGCTGTACATGGGATCTTATTACAGGTTATAGATATACTTAATGTACTATACAAAATCCAGGGTCTCTCCAAGCTCATTCTAGATGGAGTCTCTTCTAATCGACTAGCTTCCCATAAAATGGAACACCCATTGCGCTGAGGAGCAAACGGGCATGGCGGTCTGAAGTGGCAGTCGTCTTGACAGTGACGTGGAATCCGGGTATCATTTTTGGGGGGTACATCTGGTAGCTTGTTAATCTCGTGGCAAAGAAAGGAACCAGATGGAGCCTACATCGTAGTTGACTTCAACTTCTGGGAAAAGAATTGTTCCCTCTCGGGAGAGTCCAAATGTGATGTTTCCACTACCGTCACCAGTGGATCCTACTTACATTAGCATTTTGTTCCTAAAATTGGTGGAGTAGCATACCTTTAACACCAGGCCAGTCCTTGATTCTCGGGAAGACTAGTGTCACACATTTATCTAGAAATTCTAGAGCCTGGTTATCTCTCATGGTGCAAGTCAAAGAAATGGGCATCCTCCGTCTGATTCCAAATTGTGACACACTATGTTTTGCCCTGTGAACCGTTGCTCTTACACCAGTAATTGACTGAAGCAGAAGTCCAGCAACGTGCAAATGGGAGGAGTCAGTAATTGCCCCCTTAATCATAGAATGCACCGTAATCTCCTGGACCTTGGGAATATTCCGGAAATCAATATCCCTCTCAATGAGTCTCAGTACTTCTCCTGGGCCTCGAGGGCCACGCTTAGGTCTGTTCTTATGATATGGTGATGAGTCGTCCCATGTCCTTAATCGATCTGCTTTTGGCACTGTCACGATTCCAGGTGGTTTGTGGACATATCCCATAGTCATGAGGTCGTGAGCAATTGTCGATTGATAGGTTTGTTGGAGACGGTTGGATCCGAATGGGCCGGGGACAAACTCTCGAGATGCGGGATCGGATTTTGGAGGTGGTTGATGGGGATGTAAAGGTCCTCGATAGTATCTTGGAGGTCGATATTGGAATCTATCAGGGAATATTAGCACCGTTTCTTTTGTAAATATCCACTGCTTGCATACCGACTAGGTGGGAGCTCTCTTCTACGTTCCCGAGATCTCTTCACTGGATCAAATGTCTTGATGATATCTGCAGGCAGCTCTGTAGAAGTATTTGAAGATTGTGATTCCAGATCCTGGAAGTCTTCTGGGATCTCAATTATGGCTGCTGCCTCTCCTGAAGCATATCGGCAACAGATTCTAGATATAGATGTCGCTGATCTTGCATCTCTTCTGGTGAGCCGACAAAGTGTCGACGACATCTCTCGCAATGCCATGGGTTGCAGCTTCTGCGGTCGTCTGTTCTTTGCAGATCTCGGAATCTCAGAATATTAAAAAGTTTCAGGCATTGATAAAAGGCACAAAGGCACAAAGGCAAAAATGGTGTTAGTGCGAATTGCGTAGTCTGATTGGTGGGCTCACTGCTTCCTCACGGAACTAATCCAATAAGGTGTGCCGATGATAAGCAGGGGGATTACATGCCTGCTTCCCAACCCACCTCCAAAAGTCAAAACAACAAACTTCCACCTCTGCGCAAGAGGAGTTTCCATTATTTCTTTTTCGCTGTCTCAAAATTATTGGCCTCTTGCAAATTCCACACACCACAAGATCATCAGATGGCAATGGGCTACGTCAGACTCTTTAGGCAACGTTGAAGACCGCAAACTGGCGGGGTACAGTGTAACCATCTACAGCTTTGTAGAGGCCTCCGAATCCACCGCAACGGCAATAACCTCCTCTGAGCATCATTCCTACGCTCGTTTGACTTGCCCCTTTACACTGTACAAATGAATATAAACAGACTCCTTAGCCGCCGAGACAAGGATGGCTCTCACAAACGCAACAAATCGCAGGACAAGTCAAAGGTAATGTGGTGCCTAGAACTCTTTATTACCCCAGTTGGTCACTCATACATGATTTTGAAAAGTCTCTTCTTTCTCAATCTATGACCAATCTTTCTGCTGCTTTCCCGGACTTGAGTAGAAAGGGATTGCCGCTTCAGCCAACTACATATTCCATCATCCACACCACAATTGCTGACCCTCAGCTTGGCTTTACTCTGCAGACCCGACCATTATCCAGCGAAGGCTTTCTGTCAATCTTCAAGCCAGATCCCCAAAAGAAGCAAGACAAGGAATTAAATAACAAGGTCGGAATAGCCCAAGGAATAAATCGAAGTTTTGCTGATCGAGCCTAGATTCAAACAATCAAGCAGCGTTTGCTCGACAAAGGCCGGACGGGGATAGAAGAGGAGCAGATTATATACGGGTTGAACTCTAAACATGCAAATGGGGATGTCGACAAAGCCTTGGAGTTGTTGACCGTATTCCAGGACTCTGTCGAAAATGTCATTAGGCCATACAATCCAAATATACATCTGCTAGGCGCCGAGAATCGGGAGAATGTGACATGCTGGTTGGACTCTTTGCTTTTTGCAATGTTCGTCAAACTGAAGAATTTCGAGCCTATTCTCTACAACACCTCTTTCGCAGATGACAAGAAGCGGGACCTAGCAACTCATGTTCGGCTCTGGGTCAACATGTTGAGGTCGGGCATGCTCATTCAAACTGACATTGTATGTTGAAACCTCCTGTTATTCCATCCAACTAATTTTTAGGTAGACCAAACTTTTGCAAGAAGCTCTAGTAAAATGCGGGTGGAAGGAGGCAAATAATGGAGAGCAGCAAGATGTCTCTGAAGCTTTCAATATTATTACGGACACGCTCGAAGTACCCCTGCTTAGCTTGAGGATGGATTTATATCACAGCGGGACAGAAGTCCCAAATGATGACCATAAGATTATTCATGAGAGATTGCTCGAGGTAGCCATACCAGATGAATCCATGGTTAACGGGCGCCCTGTCAGATTGGAAGATTGTCTCGAAACATACTTCAATAATCGGGTTGAGATCTTCAGACGGACTGGACATTCTGGGCTAGGACGATCTAATACTATGTCGTCAATACGGTCTGCCCAATCTCACCACGAAAAGGCCACATCACAGCATGTGGAAGTTTCAGAATTAGCCGGATCTACGTCAGCACCTGAGACCCCAGTCTCCATACACACTCCTGCATCAGAGTTTCCAGGTCGAGCAGCCAGCATAATAAGGCATCGAGTTATTTCCAGCGATGGTGATGATGATAAGGGAGATGAGAGACCAATGTCTCCTGCTAGCTCCCGTGCTTCCATACGGAAAGGATCGGTGATACGCAAAGAGGTCCAGATGCCTGCTTGGCAATTTTTTAATCTATTACGTCCGTCTCCCATTTCTTTCCATATAAAGCCATTTAATCATTGCCCCCTCCGTACCCCTTTACTGATTGACAATATAGCCTGGTATACACATCGCCAACCAAAAAACGATGTCGAAGTTGCGGACCACTTCTCCGAAACCCGCCCTGTACTTGGTGTTTGCTTGAAGCGGTATTCAATGACACTAGAAGGGAAAGCCACTCGAAAGAACACTTTCGTCGACATACCATTGGAGCTTCGACTACCTCATTTTCTTGATGAAGATATCATTCTAGAAGACGGTGTATCGCCTCTGATGGGTGATTTCAAGCTGTCACTTCAATCAGTCATTTGTCATAGGGGGACTTCTGTTAACTCCGGACACTATTTATGCTTTATTCGCGGTGAAACCGAACCTTCTGATGGTGATGCCGATTCCAGCCGAGGAACGACCGACAGCAGCCCTCCTGAGTATCCCGAAGATAGATGGATCAAATTTGACGATCTTGCGAACGAGCGTGTGGAGATCGTCGATATCGAGAAAGCCTTGAGGGACGAAATGCCGTATCTCTTGTTCTACCAAGTGCAGCCTACCTACCAAGTTTGTGCACCACCTTTATATACCGCCGACTCTGCTGTCGAATTACAGCTTCCTCGGTCCAGTCCTACACGGTACTGTCATGAGGATGGAACAAATGCCGGGCCTACTCCAGTCATTAGATTTTCGTCGGAAATTGATCGCCCACGAAAAAGCATCAATTTACCAGAGGGAAGTCTGGAAGAGCGGAGAGGAAGTGTATTCACCGAAGCTAGTACTATAAGTATGGTAAGCGTAGTAAGCATCGAAGGAGCTGAGACCAAGTCCACCCCTGAAATTGCGACTGTGAACGAAGAGGAAGTGGTGACGCAAAGACCGTCTCGGGTCTTCTTTACTAAATCGTCCAGCAAAAGTAGACCTTCAAGCTCTTCTGGGGAAAATCGAATCAGTGGCGCATTCAGCCGCTTAAGTTTAGCGGCAATGAGAAGCAGAGAATTTATGAAGGCTGACTCTAGCCGAGATGCCGTACTTCATATTGATGGTGCAACCGACACGAGCGAGTCACTGGTTACTTCTGTAGAAGAAGTGGTGCCGTCCAGTGATGGGTCGCCAATTCCGGAGACGCCAGATGTACCAGTACGGAAGAAGAGCAAGCGGGGAAGGAAAAGGAATAAGAGCAAAGCACCCTTGGAGCAGACTGAGAATGACAACGCGGAGAATTCTCATGATCACCGTCATCATCATTTGGGTAAGCCACCGCCGGATAGGGAATGTATAATAATGTAACATTGGGACTCGCATACTTAACTAGCTAGCCTAGAGGAGTTTTAAGCATGGATATGGGTAAAACGGATAGACGGGCATTGGAATCTTTACTGGGGCATTTGGTATGGGGGAGGGAAATGGCACGATGATAGTCTCTGGCGTTAGGTTCAAGGTCTAGTCTCATTGACTGACCACACTGGAACTGCATGGGTATTTTGCGTTGGGTGAATAGTGATTGCGTGCATATAAAGCAATCACAGTAAGGGCTTCCATCTCTTCCAGGCTTGAGTGTTAATCCAAGGGAATGTTAGATGTTGGGTTAGGACAGATAATAAAAAAGTTGACATTTCTATTTGATATCCATTTTCTTTAATACGTAAGCGATATTGCTGCTAGCTGCTTTTTTCTTTCTTTCTGAATCCGACACCATAAATCAATGATCTGTTTTCGCCAATATCATTCCTTTACTCCATGCCTATCCATTAATCATTTTCATCTGATCCCTTCCCTAACCTAAATCCAACAGTTTCCATTCACACCAAACCTGCCCACCCCTGAACTTCATCCCTATCCCAAAAATACTATCTATCCATCAATCCACTCCCTCTGACCTCATTCTCCATCGATTTACTCATCACCCATAACCCCCTCCACAACCTCCCAAAACCTCCCTCTTTCAATTACAGCCCCAAATCCAAAACACTCAGTATATTTTCCCAATCTTCTTTTGATCTCCTCTACCTTCCCTCCATTTCTCTCTTCTCTCCCATTACCCTCTCTTCTTATAAGCCGCTGAACATCATATCTTTCAACAAGTAAAAACCATGCTTGCACAGGCGTTATTTCCCAGTCGCCTTTTTCTAGAGATTGAGACATAGAATAGAGAGATTGGAGTTGTTGAGTGGATGTGGTGGGGTTGGTCCAGGTGATTGTGGGGGATACTGAGGTAGAGGGGGGAGATGTGGAAAGGGGGAAGATTGAGGAGGGCGCAGTGGAGAAGAGGTTGTGTGTGTGCATCAAGATATGGTTGGTTGGCTCTTCATTGAAGGTGGTAGGATTAGGGATGGACTGGGGGGATGGGAGGATGTGAGTTGTGACGGGTGGTGGAGTGTAGGGGATGTGGATTAGGCAGGGATGTTCCAGTCTAATTTTTTGCTGTTAGTTTTGCACAGACTTCTTGTTTTAAGTAGGGAAATAGAGAGAAAATGAAGGGGAAGAAAAGGGAAAAGACAGACGAACGCAAGTATAAAATTTATAGCAATAACCGAAATATCCTTCCTGAACAACGACGTATCAACGTTCAATTCTTGTTGAGATTGATCCGGTCGTTGAGGAAGTGGTTTCATGAGCACAGGATTAGAGCTAGAGTAACTTTTCGCATGGGTATGTGTATGTATACTCGGTTGTGGCGTCGTCTGGTTATTATTGTTGAAATCTTGTGTTGATGGCGGTAAAGGGAAATTAGAAATGCTGTGAGGATTGCTTTTTATTCCAGGAACGGGAATTGGTGACACGGGGGGGAAATCGGAGAATGGAGTGATAGAAAGACAGTTGGTAGATAGGAGCGGGTCATAGGTGATGGTTATAGTAGTACTGGGGGAGATGGAATAAGAGTAGGATTGTATATCGAAGTTAGAGGAGGGGAGGGGGGTGTTGGAAGAGGAGAATTGCGAGATGGGCGTGTCTGAGAATTTGAAATCCGAGAAGGCGTTTATTGGGGTTGCATTTTCTCGTGAAGATTGTTGGATATCCAAGGCCATTGGGTCGTTGGTAAACTGAGATTGAGATTGAGATTGAGGTAGATTTTGATTCTGATTTTGAGATTGGAAAGTTGCTAAATCTGGAAATTGAGGGACCGTAGTAGTCCTAGGTGTAACATTTGCCTGTATAGGCAAAAAATTGGGAGAACTTGGGGAAGATCTCGAGGGGCCTTCAGGTTGAACAGGTTGAATATCTCCAGTGAGGTTTAAAGGTGCAACTGATAGTGCTGATGGCACCGTGGAAAGGGTAGTTTTCATGGCAGCATTTTCCTTTGTGAAATTTAGGACTTGGGTTTCAGTTAATGAGATCGTTTCTCGGAGACGAAGGACGTCCTCTTCAAGGTGTTTAATGTAGTTTTCTTTGCGTTGACGATGTTCTCTGGAAGCTTGTTAGGAGTTGTCAGGTGAGAAGGGGAAATGTACCGACATTTGGGCTTTCCTGACTTGAGCTCGACGATGTTGTTTTTGAGCTGCTGCTGACATAGAGTCTTCTCCTCCGTTTTTGCCTAGTAGAGACATGTAAGCAGTTTGTAACATATTTAATATTTTGAAGAAGTATGATGAAGTATAAGTTTGTAGAAGATAAAGAAAGGGGGGGGGTTACAAGAAGCTACAACGCCACAATGAACAAGAGTTTGGAATCAAAAGTCACGTAAAGGTATAAAAGATATTTACCAGCCCTTGGCTTATTCACATTCGGCATAAATCTGACCGTTTTAGATGTGATCTTATCAGCGGACCGCTGCCAGAACGAACTGAAGGACCTTGAGCTATCTTCCGTCATGATTGATCAGTGAGCTCTCCCAAAACGGTCAAAATTAATTCCAAAGACCGCCTTCATAAGACAGCCAATCGGCCCTGTTGGTTGGCCTTGTTGAAAGCTCAAGATAAGATAAGAGTACTAAGAAGGTGCTTGGTGGGTGGTATTGTATGTAAAGGCTGTCGGGTCCCTGCTTCCGTCTGATCTCTTCCTCCTCTGATCGTAAGCTATTGAAAGGATGAGACAACTTCTCTCAATCCTTTTCATTCGCCGTTGAGGGCGATGTAACAGCAGTATATCTCGCGAGTCATGTTGTGCGATCTTAGCATGACGTTTTGAAGAGCAATGTCGTTAGCCGCCGCTTGTTATGTATGGAATAGACATTACTACATTAGGCCTAGACTTGCCTCTCAGATCTTAGCGCCCGCTTCTATTTTAATCGTAGGATATTTCTCAACTTTTCGAGACTTCTCTTTACTCAACAACGACCTCAATTCCTCACTCAAATGGAAAGCAGTCTCGCATTGATAATAAGTTGGAGGAAACCCATTAAAGAACGTTATTATAAAGGTTATAGGTTCTAGTTATTTCATCATATCATCCCTATACCTTCATCAGAGATTATATATTTGATGCATTCAAGGCAGAACGATAGTCCAAAAGCCTAGATTATCAACTCCCCCCCCCCCGAGTACTTCAATGAATCAATGGAAGCCTTTCAAATAGGAAATCCAGGATGCTATTCCTGAGTTTCTGCTTCGAGGGTTGAATTACCCGGATCAAGTGAAGAAGATGGTTTCATGCAAAATATGGATTCAAACTCAAAAGTCTAAGTTTGCCCGGTCCCAGCCCAATTCAGTCTGTCCAGTTCCTTGCTGGTTTCATTATTAAAAACTGCATGGTTATATGAGACTCGGAAAAAGGTTATAGCCAAGTATAGTGCAATATTGCCTCGATATTCGCACGACGTACTTATTATGAAATTCTGAGTCGTGTATCTACGTATGATTTTGTAGGACTAATTTATCAATATCAAGAATGTTAATTATTGGCATTGCGACAAATATCTACACCGTATATAGCTTCGAAGAAAAAAAGCTTCCCTCAAAAAGACTAACAAAAAAGCAACAATATAGCTCCTATAAAAATAGTAAAACGCCATGATCCCTTAAGAGCCATATAGATTTTTAGAAATTCCGTTTTATAAGCAGTTTGATTTTACTGGTCGGCTCGGGCAGTAGATTTTGGGGGGAGGATTCAGGGGGAAGGGGGAATTCTACGCGGCGTGACGGTTTGTTTTAATATAACTTGGGGTATTTTAATTCATAAGGGGGTGAATGGGAATGTTCGTTGCTGCTACTGGCTAGGAGTTTTTACTCGAGTTTGGAACTCCATTCAGTTGGATTTATATTCAGAAAGCTTTTAGTGGAAGAGGCTTAGCACAATCTCACTCTCGTCACCTTCTTTCGTAGAATCTGCTGCTGACATCCTTTCTGGAAACGCTGTCTGTTCGTCATATTTTATTGCTGTTTCTACCTACTTCCCGGGGAGGTATACTTGAATGATTGCAGAGCGCAGCGTCAGGGTACAACGTAGGTGGACTCGAGAAAGCATTGCATTTGAGAGGAGAATTGAGACAACATGAAGTGGATGAGCAGTATATGAATATACTTTGAGACTAAATCTTAGTGGCTGTCACTGTAAAAGGTCGATTGGTTTCAGGCTTTTATTTCCACCTTGCCATATTTATCACTACCATTGTCCGTTCCAATATATACACTAATTCCAACCTCGTCATCTCGAAGAGCTAGTCTCAAAGAAGCTGAAGCTATTTTCCTAGAACTCGTCGATTTTGAATAACATCATGGATGCGAGGAGTCTTCTGGCTGGAACCTAGGCTGCCAATTTCTAGGTTGAAATTATTGTTTAAAAAGGCTAAGTAGGCTAGTATAAGAGGTGATTACAAGGAAATCTCCTGGAGAGGATGGAGGCTAGGCTGGTGAATCATCTCTAATCCTTTTCTCACCTGAACGAGTAAATTCCTAAGTAGTTAATTACCGCTTTTAGATTCTTTGCTTCTAAATCTAGACCCTTAAGTTGCTATTAGAAGAAATATATAAAGGACTAACTGCGTTCATACTCGTAAAGCTCAAGGGGAGCGCACAATAACAGCAAATCATGGAGCTATGCTTGTTGCCAGGGTAATTTGAGCAGAAGACAAATGAAGTTGCTGTCATACAACTTACTCTTCCTATCAATCTCCACCATAACACTCGTTACTGTCCATCAAACCGAGGAGCTCTCATTGTCTATAAGAATGTTAAAGAACAGTAATTGGGATGGAAAAGACAACTGGGTTCAGTGGATTGAGAGGGTGATGAATAGAAGAATCTCTCCATAGGATTTGTGGTTGACGTTCAGATTCTTGTTTGAATCATAGAATACTCAATGGTTCGAGTCTGTAATCTTAAAAGCAGGACGAGCAAATGGATACTGAGTTTAGAGAGAGAAGAAAAATAGGTAAGGGTAAGAGAAATTTATACCTTTCTCCTCCCTCTTTCACTCCCTCTATTGTCACGACCGGTAGCATTTAGTTGTTCACTTCCACAAGACCCACGATAAAAACATTTCTAACCAATACATCCGCTATCTTACTTATTCTCTCTATCAATTCGCAGCCAAAATCTCCGCCGCACCCTGAGCAGGTAAATCCTCCATCATTTCCGCTTTTGGATTATCCATCTCCCGTTTCCTCTTCACCTCTTCTTCATGGGATTTATAACTAGCATATCGTAATGAAGCTAAGACACTGAAAGCCATGAAGATGATGCCCCAGATAGAGCGTTTTGCCAAAATCCAACGCATGGATTCGATTTCGGATTTAACGTCGCTGCTGAGTTTGACGGTGATTTTGTAGTTGCCTTGTTGGAGCTGTAAATTCCGTTAGCTCAGAAAGAAGAGTGTGGATAGAAAAGGGAAGAAAAATGGAAGGAACATACAGCACTTTCCCCTATACGTTTGCTTTCTTTAATATCTAATTTATGATCATCGAACATTCCTTTTAGATCATCCTTCAGCGCTAACAGTTTTTGATTAAGTACCTGATTCAAGATATCGACCTCGTGTTGGAGATGTGTACGTTCCTGACGCATTTTCTCTTCTATGGCTTTGCGGTTATTTTGTATTTCGGTTTTGAGCTCGGAACAGGCGGCGCGGAAGAGATATGTTTCCTGTCATTATCATGTCAATCTTCTGTATGCAATAATATCTGAGAGGGAAATATACATTCTCAACATCACTCTTGCTGACCAACCCCGCCCTTGCAACATCCAAATTGACCGCCAAAAGTCCCCTCACGGCTTTCATAGCAGTAATGCTCTGATCCTTCGTGAACCCACCCGCCTCAACCTGTTGCACCAACGTATAGGTATCGAAATGGTGAACATACGGTGGAGTCTGTAAGTGCGGTGGTTTATTCGCATTTTCTACTTCTGCAGATTCAGGTGGTGATACTTTGAGAACGGTTTCAAGTGGTGCTAAAGGGCCGCTCGTTTTCGCAGCAGCTTCTTGACGAGGTGGTCGTTTAGCCTCTGCTTTTGTGGCAAGAACTCCCGTCTCTGGTACATCGGGATCTCCATGCAATTGTGCTGCAGCCTGAGTTTCTTCGGATAACGGCGAGGAGGAGGAGGGTCTTGAATCCGCAGTTTCTGGGGATTCTTTTTGTCCCTCTCCCTTCAGCTCCTGGGGGTTTCCATCCTTCCCATCTGCCTCTGGGACAAATACCTTTACATCCTCTGCACTCTCTCCATGTAAGAATGGTTCTACGGCCTTTCCATGCCTTTGCACAAAAGCCTGTTTTGAATTTTCTGATGTCGCAAAATGTCTTAGCCGTTGGGATTTCGGTCGGGCTCGCACTCGTGCGGGTTGCGTTACTGTAGGTTCACCGATTCGGAAGGTCCTGAAAATGTGAGGGTAGAGGAAGGTGAGTCGTGTTGAGAACATAATTCATGATGTTGTTGATGTTGTTGGGAAGGAATGGGAAAGTCTTTTTCAAGAGCTTCTTTTAAAGCATCGTTGGATTGAGCTTGCTTACCCCTGTCATTCGCTCACTCATAAGGCTGTTGTGCGCGAGGCTGAAAACATTTGATCACTAGTAGCAGAGGAAATTGATAGACAACTATCTACTTACCCTTCATATTCCTAAATTATTTATCACCATTTCAAAGTTGGGTATTTCAAGTAATACAGAGCAGTCAATTACATAAGTGATGGTTTTGACTAGAAGAGAATTGAAAACTTCTTTTACTCTAATTTTGATCCCTTTCTCATACAATTATATTGAACTAATTGCCCTCCAACTCGTCTCACCTCTTAGCATACATGACTCCAACTCCTTCCTACAACAAGCTATGTCTGTGATCGAGATATTTCCCTAAATCTCAACACTGCTTCTCAAGATTAGTCTAAGGAGCTATTTTTGGCTGGTGATGTCCTACCTGCGAAATAACCTCCTAAGCCCTCACATCAGCCGTGGATTCTCCTGCAATTCATACACTTTTCATTGCTGGATACGAGCGACTTGTGTGCCGAGACGGATATGCTTTTCTGAGGCGAGGCAATCTTCGCCTTCTTTAGCTTCGGATCTCCAGCATCCCAATCTTCGTTCCTCTTCCTCGCATTTATGATGGGTTTCGTGCCAGTATGATGTTCCACGGCTGACGGTATCGTGGTTCTTAGCTTCGGGTCCTCCTTCGAATGCTTAGTGACGTCGACTGCTGAGGTGGCTAGCGCTTTCTCCCCTACCATCTTTATTCTAGTACCCTTCTCATTTGAATCTTTTCGTTTTCGAGGAGTGAGCCATTTGACAATTCCTCCCTCGCTACCTAATTCGCTAGGCAATTAAATATTCGACGGTTCGAATAAATCGTCAGCTTCCGCTGGGAAGAGTCGTTGCAAGGTTGATCTCGAGACCTGGTTTTCGGCGCAAATCCTTCGTAGAATCAACTCGAGATGTTCTGCCGAGTATGACATGATTGCCACAAAGAAAGGCAATGGTAGGACAACATCGGGGGAAAAGAGGATTTTGATGTGGGCAGGTGGCACCACAACTTGCTTCACGCAAGAACCCGTGAGACGTGACACGATACAGTCGGGATCAAAGCTGATGCAAACGGAATGGCTGGATGAGAAGAAATATTGATTACCTTGTGTTTTTCCCGTCAATATCGTTGGTTTGCAAAATGATTTAAATATGCGGACTGTAAATTAAGCTAGGAGGCCAAACAGCAAACTTGTTCTTTTCCAGTACTCGGTCGCCCCCTGCTGCAAACGCTTTTTTGACGAGGTCTCAAGATCTAATCTTGATGCCACCTTATTTCCCAGCGTCTGAAACTCATCTGCGTGAGATGATTGACCAAGTGCCTGCTGTAAAACGAGTATGTCAAACAGAGATTGGATTAATATGTCCTTTTCTCGTTTGTCCTCTTCCTCTTTGTTTTCGGCGGCAGATATGTCCGGGACTTCCGCAGGAGCTTCAATCTGTACCATTGTTTCCTCAGCACCGTTATTGGTTGGTGCGTTGGGGCTTTTATTTAGATCAATGATCTTCGCAACAGCGGGTTTCCCATGCGCCGTCAAGGCAAGATCCCATTCACTACCCAGTGCAGAGCGTAACTGTTTCTTTATCACCTTTACCGCTGTGGGACTCCAAATGTCATTTCCAGTATTAGCCATAGCTAATGCTAAGCCATGAAGAAATTTAAAACTGGAGGGTGATAGTTGAACCGGAAGTTCAGGGCTGCCTTCCCAGAGCGCTCTGCCAGCCACCTTCTTTTTTCTAAAAGACTTTGCGAACTGATTAAACGCCTCTTTTGATATGGTTGTAGCTAGCTTTTCGTGTAGTGGTGGGACCAGTGAAAGCCCGAATGATTGTAAAGAAGCGCTCTTGGGTAGTTCAGTACGAAGATCTCGCAAAATTCGAAGAAGATAAACTGATATGTGACCGGCATACTGACTATCTTTGTGGGTTTCCAAGAGCCGTTGAATCTTCGTGGCTAAATCCGCGAAAGCATTTTGCAAGTGTGTATCTAAATGACCTTGCAGCATTTGAGGATCTTCCTCAGTAAGCAGATTGTTCCGTGATTTCATGCTTAAATCATCCTCGATGTCTTCGAGATCGTCGTCCCATCTTTGCTTCTTTAGCTGGTCAACAAGGATAATAATCTCTTCTACGAGATGTTTCCATATCTCGTATCCTTTGACAACCCTCGAAACTGCATCGTTGCGTCCATAAGTGCGAGCTAAAATGCTTTGTTTGAAAAGAGCGGCGCCATTGCTAATCTCCATTTCCAGAAGGTCCTCATCCCATAAATCTGTATGTTTTTCTGTGACTCCTGACTCCCATGTTTCTAATGTGGCTTCGACTTCTGTACCAACCAAGTGTAGCTTGGTCACTCTCGACTCCAAAAGCTGGACCATGCGCTTGTTTACTACCTTTCTCAAGCCATTGAGGAGTACAGAGGGATCAAATCCTCTTGCTTTTCCTCCTTCCTTGATCCACAATTCCAATATTTTTGTCCGCAAGTCCACAACAGTTTTGAATTCCACTATTCTCTCTAATGTCTTGCTGAGACCTTGCAATAAGACCTCGGATGCTTTATTAGTCCATGTCTTCAAGGCATCCACGGCTTGCGCTCCCTCGAGGTCGTCATGTCTCACATAAGGAGTAAAGAACAAAATCTCATCCCCAAACCATTGATCACAAATATCTAACCTCAGACCCTCCAGGTTTCGCATCGTCTTGTCCTTCAGAAGCGGCTTTGTCTTCAACGCTGCTAATGCTTCCGTAAGTCTCCTTGGAACTAGGGCTTGCACATCGAGCAAAGTCCTTGTATAAAGCTCCAAAGACCGCAGTACACCAGGTGTTTCTGACTTCGTCCCATCTTGATCTTCAGATGCAAGGATCATCGCTTTAGCACGTACGCGAAGGAAGTGTGTCAGTACATCCTTTGCTCCTGAGCTCGTTGCCAGACTGTATGCGCATAAAGCTTGAATCAGATCCTCTCGGTCATCAACTCCTGCGCGATCCAAAGTCCTCTCGGTAGCTCTCAGTAACCTTTTTCCTAACCTCTTCCTTGTCTCTTCAAACAACTCCTTCTCCCTCGAGTCGTTCAGACTCTTCCCCAATAAGCGATCCAGAACCAGTACTTTGGCCGCAATAACTAAATTCTTCCCCCTCCCACCACTCTCTGTCCCTGTATTACCTCCCTTTCGTAGTAATCTTCCAACCACAATCCCACACATATCTAAAACCTTCATTCTCGCCATCTCTCCCATTTGCTCCGCTTGTTTCCCCTCCCTTTCCTGAGCCCGTAATTTTCCTAGTCCACCGACCATTTCCACAAGCACTCCTCTCCCGCAACCCTTACCCACCTTCCCTAATTTATCTTCTACGACTCCAATATCATCTCTCATTTGTAGAATCGTTCCTGCAGTTCCTAGCAATTGCCTGTAACTTCCTCCAACTAGGGTCCGTAAGCGCCCATTTTTCTCGTCAAGCTCTGTCGTAAGACTTCGGTGAAATTGTCGAACTTGGGGAAGGGGATATTTAAAGGCGTCTGAGCTAGTGGTGCACGTTGTTGGATCAAGGGTTTTGTTTGCGGCCATTGATGCAGATTTTAAGGTAATAAGGCCAGAGGAAGTTAAATTGGGACACGTCTAATGGTCTTGAGAACCAAGGGAATTATCATCAAGCGATCAAAGGATTTTGTCTTGTTACTGTTCAATGTTGAAGAAGTTGAGATTTGAAGAACAACGAAGTCGGAAATAGTGGTCTGTGCGTCTTGAGGCTACTGACGCTACTGGCGAGGCTGACAACTTCCAGCTTTACGGTATATAGGTGACGAGAAGAGCTCAACAGCTCACCTGCGATCTAGTTACCGACTTAGACTGGACCTCTTGAGCTTTTCCCACGACCCTAATATCCTCGAACGTTCTATGGGATGGCAAGCGCCATATTCCCATTGACTGTATGGCTAAAATGATGGAATACTTTATTAGACTGGATTACAAGATCTTACGCTTTATCGTGGATGGCCAAAGAGACTTAGAGGAGATTGATTCAGTGTCTCTGTATCTGAACCCTCATCCTGTCTTACTCTTTAGAGACTAACCGTGAGGCAGATAAGACGTTCCCATTCATACTATAGTCACATCGAGACGTACAGATCAACAGATGCTGAAACTGTAATGCCACTGTGTCCACGTACACATACGAAGGAGTATCCCACCGGCGCAGATACCTTTTTGTTCGTCAAGGATACGCGCATCTAAAAGTCTTCTAATAACAGGGCTCAGCCTCGGCTCATAGCCTAGCGTCATGCTGAACTAGAGATAAATCTGCTAAGATTTTTTGGCACGAGACACTTATCAGTAGTCTTCATGGCAGCTCTAGGTCAACTACGGAGTAGGCAGTTGTATGTTGAATCCTGAAAGGATCACGGACGACTCACGGTTGGCATTACTTGGTCCCCTGTGACTAAAAATTATGCATCACAAGAGGAAGCTGCATCGATATCGACATCGCGGGAGAGACTGACTGTACACAATAATAAGCTTACCCGCGGAAAGCTCCCTCCACCTTCCAAAAGCTGCCCAAAGGAATCGGTAAGCAGAGTTTCTGCATTTCCTACATTGAAGAAAACCTAAACGACAATCAGACACACTGATACCAGCAATGTTTCTCGGATTGAGGATACGTGGTTTCAGAAGGCCGCGGCTATATGCTTGGTCAGTAAGCACTAAGGCGTTACTTCGGGCAGCTGGACCTTTTTCTTCTTTTCTTCCTTCCTTCTTCGTCGAGCTTAATTACACTTCGCACTCAAAGCTGAGCCAGAATCGGGCCAAGCCGAGAGTAATTCAGTACAAAGCATTTCGGCTATGCTGTCAGACGGTCATGGTCACATTACATTGTGTGTAAATAGGTAGGTAGATGCTGTTTTCCGAGATATACATAGAAGCACGACGTCTATGAGGCAAGACAGTAGTCCATTCAATTTCCTTGCTAAGTTCACCCGCCTATCTTGGCATTTCCGGCGGCTTTCGAGGCCCCGGGCAGAAAGTTGACCGAGTTCTCTTCCGCTTCTACTTCTTTACTCTATGCGATACTAGTTCAATGCAACAATATCTTTTCCTCCCCTTCCATTTGCTACGGGCTGCCCGAGCGAGCAGCCGGGTACAACCCCGCAATATCACCTATGACAGGCAAGCCAAGGAAGTAGAACGTTCCATAGGAAGCTCTATGCCGTCTTTTATCCTCTCATCTCTCATTCGTCGCCGGGTGGCAAAAAGCATTGCAAGGGTATTGTGTAAGGACATTATCTTTCTAAGATTCATAAATATTTTACTAAGTAGCTTATCTTCCTTGTCGCCATGTTATTAATTTGATTTTGTAGCACCTTCTTGTTTGAGAAAGAGGCAATATCCACGCGGGATGGTTTAAATCGTGTCTCTCTCTTATTATCTTCATAAAGTATATTCTTTAGGACACTCTCGAGCTCAATACCGTTCACACTCGGCGAGCCTCGATCAATTATATCATGGCGGGAACTGGAGAAATCGCTGGCTTTGCAGCCGATGGAGGTGATCCTCGAATGGACTTTGACTTTGTCGAGAACATTCCTCTAGATCTTTCCAATAAACTGCTTCACGATCCCTCAGTCCTCTTTGAAGAATATCGCTATTTTGCCGACAAGACTCGCGCAGAAGAGGAGGTTGCCTACACGACAGATCCTCCTCCAGTGGGGTTGATGCAGGTCCTCTTTCCGACAAAGAATGATGGTGGTGTCAAACAGCGCCCAGTTCCGCAACAAGGTGAAAAAGGATTCGATGGGCAAAACTCCTCGGAAAAGGAAGCATCAGGAAGCGACACTGGGCTTGAGAGGATGAAGATCAGTGATGTAGAATGGACAAATGCTTCTCGCGCTACAAGAACAGCTACTGCTGCTGCTTGCTTCTACCTCATCACCACCGATATTCTTGGACCTTTTGGAATTGGATATTCAATTGGCACGTTAGGGTGGGGACCTGGAATAGCCTTGTTTACAGTTTTTGGCGGATTGGCAGGATAGTAAGTAATACAGTATCAATTATGAGCCTTTTTTAACAGATATCATAGCTCTGGCTACCTTCTTTGGACGTGCTTCCTAGGCCTTGATTCTTACGAATACCCATGCAAAAACTATGCGGACCTGGCTTTCCGCATTTATGGCCGAGTTCCTCGCGGGATCGTCAACTTTCTTCAAGCTATTCAACTGATTTTGTCCGTCGGCATCATCGTTATCAGCAACGGCATGGCAATATCACAAGTCTCGAAATTCAAACTCTGCTATGCAGTTTGTTGTTTGTTATGGGCATTAGCCGGTTTTGGTCTTGTAGGTTCTCCCCTTCTCAAACTACTTTTGCCCCTTTTAATCCTCCTACTTAATAGTAGTACTGACTCCGAGGTTCTGACTTATAGGGACAAATTCGTACTTTACAAAGATTTGGAATATTAGCCAATGTTGCTGTTTTCCTAAACCTCATGATTATGTTCATCACGATGGGAGTTATGGCACATAGTCCTCCAAATTACTCAATTGCACCATTAGGCTCAGCTGGTTATATTACCAATATCACCAGCGTCACTCCCGTCGACGGGATCTACCCACCTGTTATGCACTACAATGGTATGCCTAATCCTGGCAGTATCATTGGCGGGATCAACGGACTCATGCAGGGTGTTTATGCTTATGCTGGTGCTCAACTTTTCATTGAGTTTATGGCTGAAATGAAAAGACCTCGCGATTTCCTCAAAGCCATGTGGGGGGTAAGTCTATTCAGTTCATTGCAGGGTTACGCCTAAAGAATACTACTGACTTCGAGGATTAGGCTCAATTCTTCATCTATGCATGTTATATGATCTATGGTTGTTAGTAAGTATATCTTTTCTGTTCCTAATTTTCTATTAGGTTAATAATATACTGACTTCCCCATCTAGCGTTTATTATTTTCAAGGGCAATATTCTTACCTAATTTCCTACCAAGGAGTCTCTCCCTACGGCTGGCAAACCGCAGGAAACATGCTCGGTGTAACCAGTGGTTTGATCGCCGCCACGCTGTACGGCAATATTGGCATCAAAGTTCTTTACAATAATATCTTGATCGATTACTTCAATGCTCCCTTATTAACCACCCGAAACGGAAAGATTATTTGGGCTGCCCTTGTTCCAATCTACTGGACCCTCGCATTCATCATTGCTGCCGCCATTCCCGATTTCCTCGGCATCACAGGCGTCACCGCAGCGGTGTGCTTCGTGCAGTTCACTTATACCTTCCCCCCTTTACTAGCGTTCGGATTCCATGTTCAGAAGAACGCTATGCAGGAAGGAGAAGGCTATGATCCTACTACAAGGACCGTCGTCCTTCATGATAAGGGCTTGAAGAGATGGGTGAGAGGGTTCTTTGCTAGACGTTGGTATGTCAATGCTTGGCATTTGATATATACTGGCGGTGCGTTGGTTATTTCGGGCTTAGGCACTTATGCTTCTTGTGAAGCGTTGATTATGGCGTTCCAGGACCCTCAGGTCAATTCTTTTTCTTGCCAGTCGCCACTTAATTTGAATGCTGCCTAAGCAAGTATGGGAAGTATGGATTCAAGCTGGAGAGTAATGGCGTACTGGTTGCGCGAAAATTGAGTTGTTTTTTGGGGTGGTGGTGGTTATGTTAAATTTAGATTTCTAGGACATTCTCTTGATATATATATATATATATATTTTGTATACTTCCCTCTTACCAACTAAATGCACAATTAAATGCACAAACCTGACTATCCTCTTACTATCAAAGCATTGAATTTCGTTCTTACATGAGTGATTCACCTTTTGGCTTGTAATCACTTGGGATAAACTTCAATAATGGTTTTTAGAAATACTATCTTGAATCGAGTCGAATTTTATCTGGAGATTGACCTTTCAAATATCTGATATTTCCATCAGTATTTCGAGTTTTGATTTTTATTTCCAAGGTGCCTAAGTGGCATGAGACCAAAGCCTAACTTCTTATTGTAGAAACATAACATTATGTTGTCAGGTGTATATTGACTACTTCGGCTTGTATTGAGTTAAGGTGCCATTGACCACAGAAATGGAAGTGAGGAGCATCTCAAAGGATATGATCAACTATCATGAGTAAATTTCCGATGAAATCTTTTTATTGTCCAAACATTTTCCATTGCTGTCAGGAAAGATATCTAGTCCTTTAGCTAATAATGACTCGAGATAAACTTCTAGATAAGTGATTAAACAAAAACAAGTTTATCTGAACATTTTCGTCTCTCCCATCTCACTTAGACATCAGATGAAAATATCCAATAGTGCGGATCTATTATAATAGAACTTACTAGGTAAGAGACCTGTGCGGAATTTATGGTGCTTTAATATCTAGCCTAGGTCTAACTACTAGTTCCTCGATATTTAGCTATGCTTAAGGGTCTAATTCTAACTCTTCGGGCCTATCATAGCTTAGGTGACAGATTAGCTTATCTTATTCCATCTATTTTCCGTAGAAAGGCATTATTTTATGAACTTCGGAAGTGAAATTCTTTTCTATATGGTAATGGTTGAATGGGATGGGTGGTCATTGAATGAATGTCAGAAATGTCAATCGTTGGATTTCATTCTCTTCTCTTCTAGACAACTTAGTATTTGTAGCCCTGAACCATCTGCTGTTTCCTCCGCACAAAAAACATTTTGAGGCAACACTGAGGCTTTAGGTGCACAGCAATATCGAGATGTTTCTATTTGTTATATAGAGACCTTATATTGTTTCATTAAGAATTCACGGACATTAGATTCGAAATTGCTAGCTAAATTACTACTTATAGTCATTATCATATCCTTCGAATTTACAAAAGAATATGCAAAGGCCAAAGTAATGATACATCAAGATTTTCTCTTTCAGAAAGACAAGTATTTATGTGTTCGTGCTTGAGACAATCTGCCAATCCAGACACAGGGTGATCTTTTGGACGATCTGCTTTAGATCTTGAAAATTCTAAGTTTACTTACACCTGTCATGGTATTAAGCTATTGTATATCTCAAATCGCTGTCCAGAAGTACATTGGTGGTTATCGTTGTCAATCTTCCTTTTAAGTATCTCCAAGTCAAGCCGGAGCAATTCCTCATCTCACTAAGAAAATCCCAAACTCTTCTAAATGCGATCTTAGACTTATTCTTACTTGCTTAACCACGGCTCTAGGTCGCTGCAATCTTCTTTTTGGTTATTGGCCTTATGAAATAACTAGGGTTGCGGTTTATATAAAGAGAAATAATAACTCGCTCTGCTTGTAGCGATGCCGTAGAGGTGAAATTGGGGGTTTACTCCCACCCTAATCACTGTCTATAAAAGCTTAACTTGAAAAGAAATTCTTCAAAAGTAATAAGAGTAGAATAAACATCGAAGAAAGAAGCTATAACTAATTACACTCCAGAGGGCTTGAAGACTAGAAATTACTTAACTCCTCCTACCTTAAATGAGAATCTATGACACTAACTTCTTGATAGGTGTCAATATTGTCATCGAAACCGCCGCCCATGGAGAGAGAAATTGTTATTGTCATTCTTCATCATCCCTCGACTTCATTTCTTCGCTGTCAAAATCTTCGATTCACAAATTCTCTAGAAATCCCCTTCTCAACACAATAAATCTTATCATATTCTGGAAGCACATTTCTAGGGTTAACCTTATGCTCTAGGGCCCTCACTCCGCGCCCTATTGCCCTAAATTGCATTACGGTTGAATATCTGAAGGAGAGATTAAGTTCATTAGCTGATGTTTTATTTGAATTAGGTAGGAGAATGAGTAATCAAGATGGGGATTCGTCTGCTTTCGGACACCCAAGATCTTACTTCACTAAACGGAGATGGCACTTAGTCACTATATCTCCTTTGGCTTTGTGCAAGCTTTCACAAGCCTCCGCAAACTTCTTGGTATATTAATACTGCTACAACGGCGTGCGAGCTATGAAAAGAATTAAAGGGAGACAACCAAGGGTGCGGGAAAAGAAAAAAGAAAACTGTGCCCTCATAAAACGCCATTATCCAACTGCGTGATTGGTTTTGTGAAGTTTCGAATAATGATATATTTGATTTCCATTCGAATTAGGTGAGCAGGAAGTTATGGCCCTGCTCTTTGGAAGATTTTCTTGTGCTTGAAAGTGCTATCAATTGAAAGCCAGGATTTTTATTGTCAATTTTTTTTTTCTCTACTCTTTTATCAAGTAAAAATCGAGATACTGCCATGGTACTAAACACAACCAGACCGATTCTCACACTCCTTTCCCCTCATTCACAGCCCATCTGCACCAACCGTTGGTTGTTCTTGCTATGCATCGAAATTTTAAACCTCACGTCCCTAGTAGAAACCTCTGTTACTAATTACATTAATCACATCATCTCCTGAGCTGGAGTCCTGCTTTATAGGTACGGTTTGAGAGAGTGGGAATCTGAAGGTTTAGAAATGTTACTGAACATCACGTATAGCTAATTAACCCTAGTCATGAAATTGTAATTCAATCTATCACTGTTTCCACCTCGACATTTTGAAATGTAAAAGGACGTGCTTCGTTTGGATTCGCCTGGCAGGGGTATATAAAGAATGCAAACTGGGGATGCTTCGAAAGTATGCTTGTGCAAATAACGTCAAACTATTCGGCATAGTGGCAATTATACATTTGCATGTAGAACATCTACAATTCCAGCTGGCTAGCAGAGCTTTCCTGTGCCTGATGAGAGAAATGAGAGATTCAATGAGTAGAGAGAGGACAATGAATGGCCTCTCACAGCACAAATCACTGTCGATGAAAATTCAGTTACCACGGTTATTACATCCCTAAATGCTTGATCTAGAAATGGGAAGCAAAAGAGGGGAATAGCAGTTTCGACGAAACCCTCGTTTATATCGTACGCTCCAGAGTTAGAACCCAAATCCTATGCCGAACCGTTCATAGTTCTATGGCTGTTTGACAGAATTAAAATATTCTTCTTACAATTTATACACCTCCAAAACACACCTTCTGAAATTCCTTTTTTTTTTTTGGCAGGTGGTCACCTTTTCACTTGAACGCCATATTATATAAAAAATTACATATATGCTTCACCAATCCAATATATCTCAACGTATAACTCCAAGGCAGAAACCCAAGAGCTTATATATAAAGACCGCAGACTGGGAATATTTCTGAGCTATACTTAGGACGAGCGGAAAGTCAATCACTCCATGGGGAGAATACTGAATATATTCAGTGTCTTTTTCTGGACTACATCTCTAGGAAAGGAGATTTTGGTTTTGGGGCGGAGATTGAAGCGTGAAATGAGAGTCCTGAATGAATGGATTGTATTGTGAAGGAAAGTGAATGTAAGTGGAAAGAGCCACCATAACTAATACTCTGTACATAGTCTCTCATTCAAGCATCAAGAGAATACATGATCTTTTCCCCGCTTGAGCTTCACCCAACGGTGAAGTGTGAAGGGGTTGATGATGGATGGAGAATGACAATGATGAGTCATTATTATTATTTCTAGATGTTGTTTGTTTAGATAAGGAGATAGGTTAACTGACTGTCATGATGTGTGAGGTAGAAAATGGGAATGGGAATGCTTGCTTTGTGTGAGATTGTCAACCTCGACCATTTATATATCTAGGTATACACCATGTCCCTGTTTATAACTCCGAATGCCCCTCTTTCTGAATTACCGCTACCTCCTCCTTGTCCTCCACTATCTCTAATCTCTCTAATTCTACCCTTGGCACCTCACCCATATGTATCTTCGCCCCGCCATACGGCACCCACTTAGTCCAAAACGGCCTACCCACAAACTTCACGTCCTTTTCCTTTGGCGGAGGAGCCGCAGTTCCCTGATCCAAATCCCATTCAATCTCTATACTCGCTATATCCAGCCACAGCGGACTTTTTTCATCATCCCAGAGCGGATTTGGTAATCCGAATTTCTCCTCTGATTGAGGAATTATTTGGGACGGATCGATGGCTATATTCCAGATATTGTCGGTGCGAGAAGAACCAGGGACGCGGGGAAGGGGTGTAATAGAGTGATCTTGGGTTAAAGGGTAGAGGGTCCATTCGTCGGAGATGGGCCGCGTGTTGGTGGATTCGAAGGAGAGGGGCGGGAAGGAAGTGGTGTTTTGGGCGAGGGAGAGGACGTAAAGGAGCGGGCCGCGGTAGATTGATATGGTGTTTGATTCTCGGGGTATGACGCGGGTTTCCATGGCGAGGGAGACGGTGATGAATGTTGTTCCGGTGTGGATATGAATAGAGTGCAGGTTTTGAGGTGAGCGTGTGAAGGAATGAGGGGAAGCGCGGTTAATAGAGATGCTAGAGGTGTTTAAGGCCCAGTTTGGGACGCGGATGCTAAATATAAAAGGGGAGGTGGTATCGATTGTGTAGGAGAGGGTATTAGAGAAGGGGTAGTTGGTTTGACATGTTACTGTGAGTTGGGATTTTCCAAGTTTGGTGGTTACTTTTCCGGGAACGAGATATTGGTGGACTAGGGTATCGTTGCCTTTGGTGACAAAGGAGGACTGGAAGAATTTGGGATAGCCTTGAATGTGATTTACGGTGCAGCATGGCTTTTTGAATTAGACAGATGAAGGTAAAAAGAGCGAATGGAACTTACATAATTGGTATCCATCCCAAAACTATTAGCATATGGATTAGTATTGAAGTAAGGCCTATGCTCACCTTCAAACCTCTTCGCCCACGGCTGGTTCATTTGAGTTACATACTCATGGCTCCACCAATCAGCCGAAATAGCAGCAGGCAACGCATTAAAAGCCGTGAGTTCGGCTTGATCTGCCCAAGAATTCTCCCCAAATAACCGGTAGAGATAAGACATACTGAAGATCATCTCGATAGCCATGCAGAGTTCGGATCCTCGTTGGGGATTTAAGGCTCCTAGATATTCATCAGCGATAATAGTGCCGGAATTTGCGCCGTGGTATTTGATGGTTTGGTTGATGGCCCAGTAGGTCATGTTTACAAGACTTTGGTTGTGCGTAAGACGGTAGAATTGTGCTGGATTGCGGAGACCTAGGAAAAGTTAGCAGTCGATAGCTTGGTGAAGGGGGTTCAAACCTTCAGCAAGATTAACACCATGTTCAAACGGAACTTCGCTGTGTGAAGCCCCTTTGTTGAAACCCTCTTCGGTAAAGAACGTAGTCCAATCCTTCTTTGCTACTTCAGCACCAGCCCACATCAAATTCATAGTCTCCCAAAGCATTTTCTTCTGTCCTCGTGGATGGTTCTCATATAACCACTGAAGACTCGTTGAGAAGTCATGTGCTCTCACAATTCCAAACCCGTAATGATCAAAATTATCTCCTGGTCCTTCAAGATAGCCTTGATAATTATTCTTTAGCATCTTGTGTGCTAAAGAAGCATATTTTAGCATTGCGGTTACAATCCTATCTGTCTGACTTGGATCTGCAATAGCATGATTCATCATTCCCTGCAGCAATATACATCTTGCCCAGATGCCTCTGGTTTGGTTGGTGGTTTCTGGTCCGAGCCATCCATCAGGCGCTTGGTTGTCAAGAACATAGTGCAGGAAAGCATTGGCTTGCTCGATGATCCGGTCATCTCTGAGAACATATGCCAGAGGCACGATGCCGTTATACCAGTATGGTGCAGCTTCATTGAGTTGACTATATTCCGACCCCCCTCCTACCCAAGGACTGTCATGGACAAATTTGTAAAAATCAAATAAGTGCCCAGCTAGTCCATTTGCTTCTAGAGTTAATTGATCTAGCATCCATCCTAGAGGCTTTATAGAGCCAAGAGGAAGCTCTGCATATATGAAGGGAACTAAAGTCTTGTTCTTGTTTGTGACTGACTGTTGGGCTTCCAGTCTCGATGCCGCAATGATCGGATCCTCGAACTCTATTTTCATATCTTTCGGAAATGGTGAATTGATCCTTTCCCCTGGTGACAGGCCTTCAAGGACACTCTGGTCATGGGATTGATGAACGGAGTGACAGGCCACAATTTGGATGAGGGCGAGAGGCAGGACTGCAGTTGGGAAGAACATGTTGGCGGAAAAGCCAAGGTGTGAACATGTGTTCGTCTTCAAAGTGTTTTCAGAGTATGGTTTATGTATTGAATCTAAATGATGTTAGTGGATGTCCACTTCCCCATGTTTTCAAGATGCGTGAGGTTAACAAACCCGGAGCTCGTGATGCTGCGCCTCCTCGTTTTGATCCTGGCGATCTCTACCCCGCAATTTAGTAAGACTTTCACAATGCGAGCTATCTTATGATAGTTTGCAGATCAGATGGTATTGTTTTGAGCACGGTGGGAGATGAGATAATCGCGTGCTGTCCTTTGTACGACGGGTCCAAGATGGAGGTTTGGATTTCGACATCCACGGTCCCAAAGTCATCGATCAACGTCGCCCCTTGAAACTCGGCCGCATCTAAGAGTGGGCGAGGGAGGAGGGTTGCCAGCCGATTGGCTAGTCAAATGGTCTAAATAAGTCGCAGTAAAGTACAAGGTACAGAGAGGCCTATTGAGAGGGTAGCAGTCCGACCATCATCTCTGCTTGGCAGATGTACCTTATGTGGGGATCCCTTCTTAGACTGATCGCTTTTCAATTCTTGTTAACAGTTCCCTCCATTCTTTCTTGAGCCCGTAGGTTCTTCAATCCACTCCCATCCCGTCTGACAAGCGTAACAGCCGCAATGTTGGTTGTAGTTAACAATCTCCCAATTCCCCCAAAGCCCTTCGCCAGTTCTCTTAAACTAGCCAGCAAACTAGCGAGCTTGGATTAGACTTTCCAGAAATCCATTTGATTCCGCAAGGAGAGTACGTCATTGTCTATCAACCGCATTCAGTAGTACCAGAAACCCTCAAACAAACGAACAGAAAGCGATCGGGTGATAGGAAAAGGATCAATGAGGAAGGAAGCAGCTGGGATTGCAGATGTCTATCCATGGCAGACACTTCCAGATATCAGCTGCTGCAAGTTTCAAAATCATGTAAAGAAAGTGATTCTAGGAATACTTGCAACCATGATATGTCAGTAGGCGCATAAAGCGGTAAATTGCATATTCCACTGGAACTTTTACCTCTTATAAGAACTGACCGCGTTTAAGAAAAGGCGTAAGAATGGAAGGTGTTGGACAATCGCAGAAGACCTGCCATTCAATCTCTTTCGACACTTGGTGAAAGAGATATTACTTGCTCAAATACGACACCATAGAAATGCAACCACGTTTCCGAGCTGAAGTAGCTGCATCTCAATACCAACATCTGGATATCAACATCTCCTCACCTTCCTCAGCTAAACCCACTAATGATACTCCACTTGCCGTCCCAAGGCTGATGAGATCTATGCACGATGGCGGCACAGACTGCCCTCAAATCCAAAAAGCGGTACAAAAGTGTCTAGACTTACCGCACCATTGCTGTGCCAGAGCCGTACATGATCCCCATCGGTAACCGACTACGCCTTATCGGTTGACCAAATATGCCGTGGGAGTGCAGAATCTCAGAAAGGAGAAGGATGAAACGAACCCGTCAGGATAGGCAAGAGATGGGAGAGTCGAGCCATTAGGAGATGCCGAAAGCGGGTTGCGAACGGAGGCCGAAATGCAATCAGGTGATCTCGTATAAAATTCATACTACTGTACAGTACCACATACCCCTTTTTCCATCCGCCGGGTTTTGAAGTCTTCTGCCAAATCTTGGAGAGCGTCGTCTTTCTCGGAAGAGCTCTCCTTTTTTCTTTCTCTCCCCCACATGCTCTCTCAGCTTGTGATGCCATTAGACAGAGCTAAAAAGAAAGAAGGGGGGAAAACGTGGCAACACGGGGATATCCTTACAGTTATAAAACGCCACATAAGTGACACTGGCCCGATGGATGGGTTTTGTGCGTGGTTAATGCAGGTCTTACATGAGGCTTTGTGTTTCCAGGTTCCAGACTGACAAATTGCTTGTAATCCAACCACAGTATTCACACTACGCCAAAACCGAGGAAGGCTTATCATATTTGTTAGTGACACTTGGACTTGGCGAGTCATGTAAGAAAGTTTGAGTACTGACTGGCCGCATTGTATGGTGTTGTGGATTGTACGTAGCGAAGTGTTGTCTAGCTTGTTTCCAGCGCCCTGAAGGCAGCAGCCTCTCATATAAACTATTTAGGGGGGCGGGCCGCGAGAAGCGAGCTCCTCACTCTTTTATCTCTTCCCAGTCAAATGTGGTGCACCTTACCTCTTCGTCTCTACTATCACATACGAGTCATAACAGGAATGGCAGGGAATTAGATTAATAACCCCCCTTTTTCACAGAAACGTGGTGGCAACCAAGATTTCCAACTGTCGATGCATTTCGCATGCTCGCTCACATCTCGCTCACATCTAGTTCGGACCAAGCTGCCGAAGCCATGGCTTAAAGAGGAGATGGACCCCTGGATGATCAGTCTGAGCCTGATTAAAAGCGGTTGCGCCGGGAGGAGGAATCTGGATCCATCAATGAGTGCCTTTATCGGCACTTTGAGATGGTGGGTAGATGTTGCTCGGGGAATCAAGTGACATGTTTTTCATCATCATCAGTTGATATCTGGGTAATGAGGTGGTGATTGATTGCCGTGGATAATATTGATTGCCACTGTAGTACAGAGGGTTAAGTAGAATTCCCCCTAGAAATTCCTATGCGGGCGAAGGACATGGGGATCTTCGAGGGGCGTTAGGTTTCTCCTGAAGAGAACGTGTGCAAATGGCGGTGGAGGGGAAAAGAAAAGCAATCAGATGGTGGCTATATTTATCGTCTTTCTTTCATCATATTATTATTGCTGAATCCTGAGTCAAACGGAAATGCATGATCTTACCGAGTAACCCCAGGACACTCCTTTCCGTCCTACTGCATATGCCAAACCACTGATGCGGTAAATGCAATACTGTACATGCATCTACCACCACGTCTTTGCTTTCTCGGCCCCCCTTCTTCCAACCCCAACCTATATCCGAGAGGTAGTACGAAAATGGCGGAGTCTCCTTTCACCACTAGGTCAAACTCACTGGCCGCATTAGACCGTACGACAGTAGCAGTATCAAGATCTCAGAATTGAAATACGACTAGGACGGGCATTCGGAGAGAAGCAACTGCAAAGCAAAGGCGCAGATTCCGGGTTCCTGACCTTGCCTTGCCTATGTTTGACTGCATGATTAGTCTGGATGGGACTTGCCTTCAAGATTTTCATACATTATTTCCGAATGAATATCTTAGCGTGCAGAGTATAGATGGGGTAGATCTTGCCAAGACGGAGGTTGACTTTAATCAAGAAGCCTTCATCCTTCATCCCGGATTAATTCTCCAAGAGAAGAGAAGCGTGAAGTTTGAAGTTTGTCTGCATAGGACAAGCCGCCCTAGTTTATTACAAGGGGCAAGCCATTTTACTTCTCTAAACGAAATTTGGGCCGACGTATTTTCATCCTCTTCCATCATTCTCATCGTTCACCCTTTACAACGCAGACCGACAATTATTTGCGACAAAGGAGCAAGCCAATTTTTCGTCTCATCTACTCTTCTGCAATCTTCGATTCTTCCTCTCTTTCACCAAGAATTCCTTTCTTCCATGCCTCTGCGGTGCCCTGCAATTCTTCCTTTCCTCCTTTGAATTGGCGCATTGAAAGAAGCCTTCTTTCCCTTCCGAAAACTACGATTCCCATGATATGATGTTTTAATAATACAATTTTGGCACAAATTCGAAGTTTTGGCCGTCATTGCATCCCATTTTTTGGACCCTTTTCCCGGTCGATATTTTTCGCAGACGACAAGATGATTGTGATGGAGGGTTTAATGGTGGTTCCTCCAGACCGTGGGACCATCATTGGCAGAGCAGTCTGGAAGGTGGGTTTCCTTTTCCCAATCTACTGATATATCTGACGTTTGATTTACTTGTAGCCTCGATACGTCGTCCTCGGAAGTGGAGCACATCTACAAACACAAAATGACCTCCTACCGAACTCAGCAAACTCGAAAAATGCCTCGAGCCGGAAAACCTTCAAGTCAGGATCTGCAAAGCAAAGTCTGGTCGATATCAACCAAGTTATACCAGAGGGTATTTATATTTCAATTTATAAGGCAAAGGTAGGTGAACACTTCATCCGTGGAGGAGTAATTGAACTGATCTTTATAGGGCGATTGGGAATACATTTCACAACATCCTATGTCTTCCTTCAAGTCTTGTGAAATAAAATCTGTTGCCCATCGGAAACAAGGTCCAACCTTACCCACATTGATGCTTCAATTTAAACCAGATTCGATATCCGAAAAACAAAGGAAGCGACGGTCGAGTAGAGCTGGTGGACTATCTTCTAAGGACCCTTGGGCCGATATGCTTCTTTTCCGAACGCTTCCTGAAGAACGACACAATATCTACGATTGGCAGATGGAGGTGAAAGCAAGATTAATACCCGACGAAATTGAAGACGGTCCTATGAGCCCCCTGAGCCCCGCCTTCACTCCTAGATTTACAAATCCATTTGCTCCTCGAGACGCGAGACAACAGTCGAGTTCAACTAGCAGACCAGATTTTGTGAGCCGGAGCACGAGTCAGTCGATGAGCACATATCCCCACGCACCTAGAGACAGGCCGCCTGCACTGATATCTCCTTCTCCCAGTCTTCGCTCCAGAAGATCAGACCTTTCGTCTCAAGCAAGTTCTCTCCACCCACCAATCGGCTTCACACTATCTTATCCTCAAAACTTCAATACTGGACTTCCATCCGATCTTCCATCCCCAGCTATATCTGGTTACGAGTCACAATTCATTGAGGGATGGACTTCTGCCCAGGGTCGCTCGTCAGCATTATCTTCACACACACGAGGGAGCAATAGTATAGCCTCTGCCGTTGTACCACCTTCTGTAGCAAACGCTATATCGACATCACCTGGACCAAGAGAAACAATCCTGGATAGGGCATTTCAAATGAGATATATTCCAGGAAGTGAGAAGGAAGACAATGATGGCGAGAATATAAGCAGCATTGCTCGATTTGAGGCCTTAATGCAAGAAGCAGACGAACGAAAATTACAAAAGTCACTTAACTCACCAATAGATAGTACTGGTCGACATGGATGGAATCTCGATGAAGAGTCTGAGGAATCCGATATGGTAGAACCGGAAGAGGATGACGAAGCAGATGGATTAGAACTCTCTGACCACGAAATTACGATCCCCACCCCTGCCCAAAGAGCACTGGATTATATATCTGGCCGACGAACCCCCTTACCCTTAGCTCGACCCACATCGCCAACTTCTAGGAGTCCTCCGATTCCCTTCCTAAACTCGCAGGCAATGTCCGCCTTTCATGGCGTCCCATATTCTGCTTCCACTGGTCTCCGTCCCCGCACTGGCATAGCCCCAGCTAATACCTCTTTCCATAAACGGAGCGAAAGCCGTCCCAGCTCTCTTGCTCTTCCATCTCGCTCCATGTCCACAACTACTATTCCAAGCCTCAAGGATAGTAGCAGTACCACGAGTTCCAGTCTTGCTCCGAGCCATTCCAAGGAAAAAGAAAAGCGACGAAGTAGCACGAGTGTAAAACGGCTTAGCTTTACAGAATTTACGAAAAGATTGAGTTCAACCAGCAGTCTGTTGCTAGTCCAAACGAATGCCAGCTCGAATTCCGGAAGGGAAGGAAGTAGGCGAGGTAGTACCGAGTATAGCGAAATGGAAGATTTCGGCCTGGGAAAAGGACCTCAAAGACCGAACAATGTCAATATACGAGGCGGAGGCACAACTTCTATTGCATGTGGATCTCAAGGAAGATCAGATCTTGAGAAAGACAAGAGATGTGGCTGGAGAGGAAGTGTAGGAGTTTTTGGTGGTGAGGGTGGGTTTCTCTGAAAGATTGGGACAGGAACTAGAAGCGATGATATTCAACTTAGATGATTTTAATGAATGGGCTAGGCATCGCATATTTGGAGCGGGCCGGCGTTATTTTGATGTTGTTTTGGGATAGAGCCTTTTTTTTTTTTTTTTGAGGGTGTGTATTTTGAGCATCGAATGTCATCGATGGGAAGGAAGGAGGTGTTTTGGAGCGAGCGAGCGCACTTATGTAGGAATAGCCCCCTTTTTTTGGTTGGAATTATCTGTATTGATTTTGGATTGGATGATGGGATGAAAGAGGAAAGAGGATTATAATCTACGATGAATACAAGAAAAAGATTGAGATTGTATTTATCTTGAATTGACATGAGTTGAAAGTGGTGTGGTGATGATTTTTTGAGTGGTAGAGAGGAGTTCTCTTGCTTGCTTAAGTGAGAAACTAATCCTGGGATGAATGGCTTAAGAGATAGTATTTAAGGAGTAACGTCAAGAACAGGAATACTGTAAATCATGAAATCATCGTGCCCTCGTGCCCTAAATTGGAAGGCATGCAGTGGACAAACAAAGCAGGCATTTCACTATATTTGGTTCTTCATATCCTTTCTCTTGCTGCCCCTGGCTCTTCTCTTCCGTAAACAGAGGCTATTCCTAATGTCAATTCTTTTTTCTTGTCAAAATGTCAGAATTTTCATAGTCAAAAGATATGGTTAAGATTGGACTACTCCTAAGAGAACATAACTAAATGTACACATCATATATATATAACAAGTGGTGAGCATTCATCTAAGTATGAGGATGATCTAATCTAACAAAACGTAGTAAAGGACCTTGGTTGGACGAATCATTCCTTAAGTTTTGCGAGGAGTTAATGAGGATTTACATACTATGTTTATTAGGGGGGAGCTTAGATGTTTAATAGCTAGAAGAGAAAAAGAGTATTGGTCCTTTCATTCCCGTCCCTTCTCAACCGAAACTTAAAACATATATGCAACAGCAACGATCCTATTCCCCTTGCTTTCAGCATTTTTTTTCTCACGAGTCACTACTCCTTTATGGAATGTGTATAAGGCGTACATCGTCATCAGGGGTTTTTTTTAACCGTTTTCATGGAGAAAAGGAAAAGTCTTGTCGGGGAGGGGTTATATAGATGGTTCTAAGGAGGAGGAGGAGGGGTGTTGTTGAATGAATGAAGATATCTTGTTGGAGTGGAGTGAAGGAGGTAGGATGGGATGGGATGGGGTTGATAGTATGAATTAGTTCCTAAAATGAGAGATTAGTTGATTTAGTGAAAAAAGGTGGAGGAGGGGCTCATTCGGATTGAAATGGGGTTGGTAAGGGAGTATTTCAAGGAGAGGACGTACTCCTTTTTCTTCCTTTTTTTATGAACTAACGCATGACAAAGCAAGGCCTAGGTATACTGGTTGTCAGTAGTATTTTTGGGGGGGAGAGGTGGAGAGGGGATTTATGTTATGTTTGATTGAGATTTCTTGTTTTTGTCAGTCTCAAATGCTCACTGTCCATCGTCTCCATTTCACTGCCATTCCTTCATCGATAGAAATCCAAGAACTCATTCTCAAGTAAGAAAAATCAGTCCGTTGATCCAAGTATCGAATATTTTTCATGAAGTAGGTTTAATTCCTGGTTTATTGCTTTGTAGCTTTCGAAGAGGATTTGTAGAGCGGCCCACGATGAGTTTTAGCTGCGCTTGTATCTCATATTTGGAACTACGCGGAGATTCTACTTTCTTATGAATAAAGCAGAACTTACCCTTTGAAAGGGTGAACTTCGCTGTCAAATAATTAAATGCTACCTTTCCTTTGAAGTTCAACTTTCTAATCTTCCTTTAGAGCAAAATATCTCAACTCTTCAAACGCTAATGTAAGTAATAAGCTCTTTAAATCACTATATAAGTGCACCCAGCCCGACCATCCCCAGGAATTAGCCCACGTACATTGCATATAAATTTTTGATCGCTAGGGCTAAAGAAAGGAGAGAGGGAGTGTATTCTTTTATATAACTCCCAACTTTAAGTTTCTTAATTTTCGAAGAAGAAAAAAGTTCACTTAGGAACCTATTGACGCCTTTGCATCACTTTATTCAGTTTCAATTTGTCCAAGAAGATCATGAAATAAGCTCTTTTGGTTTTGATTTAGGCTTACTCATCGGTACCGAAGGCTTCACGGTTTGAGTGAAATGACCTTTCACCCAAGGGGATCTTCTACGAACAGAGAGGAAGACTATGCAAACACCGGTGATACCTACAAAGACTGAGTATCTAGAAAAGTTCAGAAATTCATTGGATTAGCAAACTAAGCCATATTCAGGATTAATATTAAAGCTATGATTAAGATTGAAGAGAACGGCTTGCTTCTTCCTTATGCGATACTACCTCATCGATATCCTCAGCATTTCCCTTGTTTCTATCATCACTCCTCGTAGCTTATGAGAGAAATCTTCTGAATCCCTGAAAGAAAGACCTTAGAGGTATGATACTATTTCAATGCCCTCTATATCGTATAGAATTGACCAGTAATTAGGAACGAGCTTAGCTTTTACTATGAAAGTGAGAGCTATGTCATTAGCTATAAAAAAAAGTATTTCTGTCGAAACGTAATTGTGAGGTGGCGGAACAACCTCGGAAGGAAGATGATTGGTTCGGCTTTGCGTAACGCTAAGCAACACCACCAAATCATAATATGTAAATAGTCTCCTCCTCGCCTTAGGTAGAAGAACAAGAACAACAATAAGCATATCACAGAGTAAAACCATCTCTGTGCCGTGCCTTCGCTAGTATACTAGCTGTCTTCATCCGGTTGTACCAACAATTTCGTTATTTATTGAGGAGCTTACCTAACCCTGCGAAGTAGCTACCCCTGATTTTTAGTGAGGCTTAACCACCATCACTATGGCAACGGAACGTCGTTCGAAAATCTTCCTCCCAAATATCTTCAGCTTTTCTACTGTGCCAGAATCAATGCAAGCTCCATGGTAAGTGTTTCCCTATTGCAGATCTTCTGCTATCAGAAACTGATAATCATGTCTAGAGTCTACAATCGCGACAACGATGCAAACATTTAGCTTTGAAACGAAGAAACAAGTCGGGACCAGTAGTCTTCTAAAGATAGCGCAGCAGAACAACTCATGGACCTTACGAACCAGTGCCCTCCTAGCTTCATCAAATAATCCAGCGTCTCCAAATTCACGGATCTTAAAGGAAGGCCAGAACCATAACCGGAATCGCTCCTGTGGCTCACAGGATGAATACTGGTACAAGCAGGCTCCCAAAATCGATGTGCCTCCAACCCTGCACCTGGGAATGTTCGAAATAGGGCGCACATTAGGAAAAGGTAACTTCGGACGCGTTTATCTAGCTAGACATCGACCATCAGGGTTCTTATGCGCGCTTAAAGTTTTAAACAAAGTTCAAATCAGAAGCAACGATGCCGAGAAGCATGTACGACGAGAAATTGAGGTTCATAGCCGACTCAACCATCCGGCAATTTTGAAATTCTATAATTACTTCCATGATTCGAGTCGCATTATTTTCATCCTTGAATATGCGGTTGGTGGCGAGCTTTTTAAGCATCTTCGACGGGAACAGAGGTTTACAGAGGAAAGGGCTGCGCAGTATATTGCTCAGATGGCACAGGCGCTGAAATATCTCCATTCAAAGGACATTATGCATCGCGATATTAAGCCGGAGAATATTCTTGTAGGGCTTCATGGCGAGATTAAGTGAGTATGATCGAGTTCCTTAATCTGCATTACCCGATCCTCAGAAGGGTGGTAGCTCCATTTCTCAAAACAGAGATATTTTACTTCATCCTCCCTCTCCCCCAGAAACTTTCTGAATCAAGCAAAACTAACATCCCGCTCACGACCAGGCTTGCAGACTTTGGATATAGTGTACACGCTCCTAGCAATAGGCGCGAGACACTGTGCGGAACTCTGGATTACTTACCCCCCGAGATGATCCGCTCTACAAGTAAAAACGAATATACAAACAAAGTCGATCTGTGGTCTCTTGGAGTGCTAGCTTATGAATTTTTGGTTGGAGAAGCTCCATTTGAGGACACGGCCGTGAGGACTCGAAGCAAGATCATAAGAAACGAGATGAAGATACCGGATTTTGTGTCGGTGGAAGCAAGGCATTTGATAAAATCGGTACGTTGCGTTCTTAAGTGTTGCTAGTGAGTTACTAATTGGCATTGTAATAGCTACTTGTTTTAGATCCTACTAAGCGTCGTTCACTGGATAAGGTACTGCAGCACCCCTGGATCCTGCGTCATTGCAAGAAAGGCAAAATGGATTGAGTACGGAATTAGAATGGACGAACGTTGGAATTTACATATAGGGGAGAGCAGCACCTTGCACACGAGCTTCGTTCTCGCCATCATCAGAAACGAAGTGCTCCCTCAAAAGAACCATAAGCGCCTTTCTACTACCGACCTCGATATAGAAACCCGCTTTCTGCCAACTCGGTTTTTTGAAAGCACTACGCTTGATATCGGCCTTTAGGTCTTTCTCCATCATTGACTTGAATAGCGTTTCGACATGCGCATGATGCTCCTGCCCGCTTTTGTTGAAAAGTAGGAGTTTTGTTGAAAAGTAGGAGTTCGTTCAAGCGTCCGAGGAGGAAAGTGTTAGGCAAGTCGTTCAACGCATCTTTCACAACTTGGAGGTCTGCTCGAACTTGGATGCGTGTGAATATGGTGGCGCATCGGTTGCTGATGCTGGTGAGGGGTAGAAGATACTCATTACGGGCAATAGGGGGGAGAGCCTGTTTGCCATAGCTAAGTGCGTCTGGTTATTTAGTTAGCTTGAGTGTCCAGTTGAGATTTAGTATCCGTACTCGTGCATGCGAATTGATTGGATAGGAACACTAGCTCTAGCCGGTGTCCTACGAGATATTCTCGCAGATATTGTGAAATGGTATAAGGTTGGTGGTAGAAGATGCGGGACGTCAAGTAGTGACATAAAAGAAGCATGTAAACTAAGAGAGTAATGATCAAACGAATGGTGTGAGAACATGATATCTAAGTGCCTCCCTGATGAAGGAGGGGGTTAAGCCCCCTCCTTTATGGTCATAGAATACGTGCTATGCCCTTGCAGCTACTCCTTCTAGGGGTCGCGTGACATCACGACTTCTAGCCGCCTCACAATATTGTTCTATATTTTTGACTCTTTTAATTTAGCAAGTTGAAAAGACAGCTTAGATTCATAGATTATATGAATTATTTAAATCTACAACTCGATGCAATAACCCGACAGCTTGTTTGTTTCTCCAACTGGTAAAAGATGAGTTGCCTTTCACCTTAAAACAAGAGACCAATGCTTGAGGTCCACACTATAAGGGGGCGAGAGCAGCTTCTACTCTCACCTAGTCAATATTCACAGCGCGTTATTTCCTTATAAAAAAAAAGATAACCTCTCCATAAGTTCTCTAGCAAGGGTTAATTGGTGCCAGTTATTCAATTATTATCATCAAATTATATTTAGTCGTGGAATGTTGAGCTCAATTCGTTCACTACATCGTATCTCAAGGGTATTTATGGTCTCTAAATTCTGTTTAATAACAATATCGACAGCAAGCAATGGTAGTTGGATCTGCAGTGCCAGATCTACTAAGAACTTGGTCTAAAGAGGCAGTCTTGAATGACGTCTGCTGCTTAAACCAGGATCCCTCTCGGTGAGGATAATTGGATTTCACGACATCTGTTCCACAACAGATATGCGTTGGCATTCTTGAGTCCCGTGGCCTACCTTCAGAAGTTCTTCATATACTTCCGGAATACCTAAACTCTATGGGAAATCCCACTACATAGGCCCAATCGGGTATAGTGGATCCGCCTTTTAGCCGAGCATAAGTTATTTAGCCTAAACTCGCGGTCTGAAGCTCTGAAGAGAATCAACACACTTTTTCATCAACCAATTCATGTGGCTACAACCTAAAGTGTACCTGAAAGCAACGGTTACCGAGTTAAATTCGGTCCCATTCTTACGAGAAACGGAATCCTCATTCTCTCTCGCCCCTGCACTAGCTTCCTCCCCTCAAATCGCAACTACATATAGAACCTTTCCCATCTCCCTCTGCAAACTCAACCACCATCAATGCCCAACAAGCCTGTCAACATTTCACTTGCACAATTCCCAATAATGGCAGACATTACCGCCTTCGACATTCGCTCAATCCAAAACACGCTCTCCAAATACTGTTTTGCACTCGACAGTAAAGATTTCGGACTATTATCAGAAGTGTTCACTTCTGATGTTGACGCAACTTATCCTTTTCCTGGAGGCCAGATAAAAGGTGTCATTAAACTTGCTGCTAAAATTGAAGAACGGTAGTTTGCTGTTTCCTCCTTTCTCCTGCTTCTACCTCTTCTTTCTCCCTAAATAATCCCCACGTGAGCTAACAACACAGCCAGCCTAAGACCAATAAGATCCCAACATGCCCTCTCCACCCAATCTATCGAAATAAAAGGTAACGGCAAAGAAGCCTCCGCTATAACGTATTTCTCAGGAATACATTTTGGAACAGAGAGCTGGGAAGGATATAGTTTTACGGTGTATGGGAAATATGTGGATGAATTAGTCACAACTGGGGAAGGGTGGAGGATTAGGAAGAGGGAGGTTAAGATTATGGGGACGGTCGGGAACGGATTGCTTATGGAACCGAAGTGATTATGTTATTTAGCTGTGGGAGGTAGCGAGGCGAGCAGAAGCGAGAGAGACTAACCAGGTATATAAGCAAAGAATCAAGGCTTTACGGAATAGTCTTCACTTCTCAAACTCTTCACAGGAAGAATATGAGGCTTCCTGATGCGAGTTACCTAGCCGAGCTTCAAAGGAAATCCAGGAAATAAGCATTTCCATTGACGTACAATGAGGTGATAGAATTTCTAGCCTCAGTTTACTTCTGGTAGATATATCATCTCCTCCTTTCCGGTTCTTTTCCTCTGCAGCTTCTTTAGGAGTCACATGACATCCCTTCCTTAGGAACTAACCCACAGGATGAACTGAAACCTTTTTTATGGATTACAGTTATTAGCTGTAGAATCCTAATCAAACTTTGGTTTCTAATTACTTACTCCTATCGGTTAGTTGATGCACGCTATTTTCTGAAAATAAGCGTGTTCGAGCATTTAGATCCTAGCTCCTATATTCGCTTTTCCATAGGATCCACTAACCTTTAGCTCCTTACTTCACTATTATATAGCACCCCTGTTTCCCAACGTCTCTGCTCATTGTAAGGGTATTCACCCTCCCCTCGGTGGAATGTGATAGGGATTGCGTCGGTGAGGTTGGGAGGAATGGGTAGGCCAAGGGAGGCGTAAGAGACGTCGGCGTGTAATCGTACAATTTTCCATAGCTAAAATGAATAGTCTAATATCACTGGGTAGAAACTAACCTGATCTACTATCACCAGTTTAATATAGGGCATACTTGATACAATAGGCGAGTGCAATAACTATACTTTAACTTTAGTTTCACTCTGACCTTCTTCATATCGTCCCTTCATATCGTCAGTAAATAATGTTGAGTTTCTAATTAGTCTTTTAGTTTTCAATTCTTACGAAAATCGCCGTTGTCAAGGTAACATTACCTCTACTTGCGTTGTTCAAGTTATCCGCTGTCAGTCAAGTTCCGCATTTTCAAGGTGAAATCAAAGATCCTCGAAGATCGGCGCTTCCAATTCAAACTCCTCTTCTCATTTAGCTGCCTTAAAGATGGCTCTGATTGTATGGGCAACATCTGTGGGTGAAGTCTAGTCATTTTAAGAGGATGAGTGACTTAAATAGCTTTGCTAGCTTTGGGAAAGTTCCATTGCTGAGACGTCTACAAATGATTGTGAAGTTGGTATGGCTTTCCACTCAAGATTAGGGGCTGAGTACACAATTGATGATACGGGAGCGAGTGAATTCCTAAAGCTATGATTTAAAAACTGAGTATATATATATAGACCCATTACTTGTCTACTCTTCCTATTTTTCTCCTTCAGAATATATGACACGTAGACATCTTCTTCACGCGATCACAAGATTAAAGAGAGAAAGGTCTGTAAATCCTGTTTCGTTTTTGCACCTGATAATATAGATAGCTCTTAACATTACCAAGCGCAGTTGTCGTGCTTATCGCTGTCATTGTTATTGCTGTTAAGTTATAAAATTTATCATCATTCTCTTCATATGTAAACTTAACAGGCACGGGCTGTCAAAGTTTCAATAAAGTTAAAAAGTATCAAAACCTCGTGCTGATTCTTTAGATACTAGTCTTACCGAACCAATCATGGACAGCCATTCAGGGCTCTTTAAAAGTCATTGTTCAGTTGTTATTTTGTGACAGGTCCCCCCCCGAGAACCTTTATACACGATGTCTTTGTTTAGTTGGCCAATCACCTCACGGCATCACGGTCAGGTCAAAGTTATTTGATATTATGGAGTGCATGCCAAAGGCTGATGCTTGATTAAGCGTTTATAAGTCTTGATCCATCCGCTGTTGATGGGTTCCTATCCTAGAGGCAGAAGTGCTTTTAAATAGTAAATTCTGAAATCTTTTTATGCTATTTCTTTTCTTTGTAGCCTGATTGTTGAAGGAAGGAATAACTATTACTAGTGAAGCTGTACATAGTCCAGTTCTTTGCATTGGGAATCAATCAAGCATCGTTAACCTCATCATCGTGTCACCAAATACTGGGAATTCGATAAACTTCTCCATTCACTTCATAAAAATGAGAACCGTCGACGAGCACCTGGCCCAGTTCCCTCTTACAGGTCACTCATATTTAAAAGTTGTCGCTTGTAATCCTAATCTCGTAAAGTCAAGTTAAGAACGGGCGGCGATTGGTCTTTAGAGTGTTATTCTGAACTCAAAGTCACCGGGGATTTCATCACTGTTTTACTTTCTTCTTCAAATTTTACCACTTATTCAGCGTCATCTGTCTTTGCTGCTGTCCTTCGCTCAATTTAGATATTTGTTTGGAGATCTTGCAGTTGATCACTTTGCAAAACTTATCGTCATTGGAATATTCATTCAAACATATCTTGACATAAATGCTTTTAAGTGCAGTCAGGTCAAAAAAGGAGAGTAAACTTAACACTCACACTTTCAGAAGAGATCCATCAACCTAATGCTTGAGCTGACAAAACGTGTCGATACTACCCGATCGGACGCAATGTAGGCAAAGCCCAACCTTGTCTTTCAGGTATTCTATCCTCCAAGCACGGCCTGACCTGTACTTTGGCTGAGTATGTTTATAAGCATAGGTACAGCTAGCATTTTCCTCTGTTGGGATTAGATCAGGCATCTCCTCTACTAGCTTTATTGACTTGGAGACGCAGAGTAGTTTCGTTGGCCAGAGTTTCTCAACTCCTAGCAAGTTTAAATAAGCAAACGCGTATTTGCTGGTCCATCCGCACCTATGAACACAACTGCCAGTCCCGTCATTTATTCCGCCAAGGAGGATCTCTGCTAGTTCCAGTCTTGCGTGGCTTCTTTGTTGTTCTAGCAAGCCTATAAATTCACAATCAGTCTCAAATTCCAGAAATCGGCACGTAGTATTCATCACTCACAGATCACCTTCCAATCTATAACAGACTCAACCTCCTTACACAAAAGAGCAAGATATGACTCTCCATAATCCAGCACCAGCGATTTCGTAAGCCTCTTGAACGCCCAATCATTCCGAAACAAATATGCCGCAGTAGTAAGAAGCATCAGGTTCTCCATCTCCTCGGCAAGGAGCAACCAATTCCAACTAGCAAACTTAAGAGCATCAACACAATCGTATTTATCTGCTACGATAGCTATACTCAGAACTTCCGCTGCCGTAAGCGTGTCAGGCACTAACTTGTTCTGGTGGTGAAGAATGGCACATATGACTTCCATGCCCAGGGTATTGTCTTCAGGAAGGCAGATTTCGGGTGGTGATTTCGGGTTTAGAGGGGTACAGAGCCAAGTGGGACTAAACAAAGCGGAGAAAGGCTTCGAAGCTACTTTGAGGAATACTGTTTGAACACGGAGTCTCAATTGCCCTGGCCCGACAATCAAGATAACGTCGCCGTCTGGAGCGATGTCGAGGACTGTGCTTGTGGTTTGAGCTTTCCCTTCTTCCATATTCGATGTGAGCGAGAGTGGGTTCTCTGATGTTCGTTTGCTAATTTCGTTGTTTGATTTATCTTCGACACGATCTTGAGGCCTACCATGTTTATGTAGGTAGCAAGGTTAAGTCCTGCATTAGGATGCATAACTGCTGGTCCAATAGCACGGCCTAATTTTGCCCAAGAACGAATTACCCATGTCCATATGAAAGCAACTTTAAGTGAAATTCAAAAGACTTAGAGTCAAAACAGTGTCATTAAGATAGTTTCTATTTAGCTGTTCAGATCTTAGTAGGCTGGAATAGGGAGGACGTCGAGACTAAGCGGGGCATTCGCTAGGCATTTAGGGTTGAGCTCCTAGAAAATAGGGGAGTGGAGCCTTTTGATAAATGTAGACAGATCAACAGCAATGACCTGAAAAGCTACTTGATCAATGTTCTTGGTTCCATATGATCGCTTCCAAACCAGAACACACTGGATTTCCCCCCTAACTACGACTACTACTTGTAGCATTAAGTTGAAGTAACACCAGTATTGTCAATTTCATGTTTCCAAGAAGATATCATCGCTACCAGCGGCAATGAGTAGTGACAACAAGAGGCAAAGATATAAGAGGGAAAAAATTTCATTTCTATCATGCACGATGAACAACGAAGGATCATTATCCTCATCATCGTATTATAATGAAATTGCATGAATTTTGACTCATAGTATGAGACGTCAAGTATCACTAGCTAGTAATGACTAGTCATAGTGGCCTATTTTACAAGAGAGGACTAAATAAGACCCCTGGGGGTAGTGATTAGGATCTGGCCCAACCCTTTTGGTCTGTAAAAGAGAGGCTTATCCTCTCTTTTACCAAGCAGGCACTTAGGATATCATTTCTCCACGCTGGCGTTTCTTTGTTGTGGTTTCGTATCTACCACCGACATCACTCGTTCTTGCAATAGGTACTTGATCTAACAAACGTATAAATAATTCCATTGCATTTATTATGTAAATTCTAAGTATTAACCCCTTCTCTCCGGAAGAGGGCTAGCCTCAATCTTGGCCCTTGGATCATTAATCAGTCCTTGGCATCTTGGCCGTGACTTCCATATCGCCCTTATTCGATCTTTGTGTCTTGCAATAAAAGCTCACGTAGACATTTCTCACCATCTTGCATGATGCCTAGCAATACCCATATAAGCAGCGCTTTACATTGAGTAGCAAGTTTAGTCAAAAATCTTGGCTGGTCCGTTGCCTCTGATGATATATATCTCGCCGATGAGAACAGCACAGCCGACTGCCATAGCGACTATGAACATATTTTTTTAGTCAGTGTTGCCAAATTAGGTAAGGAGGGTGAAGAGATTTTTGGAATCTCGAAATTTACGAAATTTGAAATTTAGTTGTATTCAGATATCTTAAAATGGAATATTTTTGCGTTGAAGTCAAGGAAAATGACTTTGAGATATTTGGCACTTACTAGCAATAATAGGAAGATTGATTCGTGCAAATTCCAGCCTCCGTACACGAATGTGTTTCCTAGCGAGGATATCTCTCCACAAGAGCCCGGCCAACGACGCACTGAATGCCGTGGAAAATGCACCGTAATTGACGCCGAGTGCCATGCCATATACTGTTCCCCAGAACGTTCGATCGCTGATGGGAATACCTTGTTTAAAATGGATCTGTTGCCATGCTTGGATAACTCGGGAAAGAAGAATGGTTGTGCCAATATTAGTTCCTGCAAACTAATCGTTGGGTTGACAGGTTAGCTGATCAAATTCAAGAATGGTCTGAATGCAGATACTTACATTGCATAATATCACAGAGAGAAAACCCATACCACCAATCGCTCCGACGGTTCCTGTATTTATCACCCAGCGGTCCCATCCGTAAGCAAAAACCGGAAGCCAGCCTTTTGTAGCAAGGGCCTGCACAAGAACGAACATGGAGAATGCGAAAGGCACAAGTGCGAAAGGTAGGTGGGTAATCACAGCCGTAACTGTGGGGAAGCTGTCCAAAATATCCGGTTTAGTATGGTCCTGTGTGGAAAGGAGAGAGACAATGGTGACAAGAATTTTGAAACTTGGAAGTCTTGAGCATCTTGAATATCCTAAGCCCTCGGAGCGGACACATAAGGAAAATTGCTCCAAGAAGCTAATTACTTACGTCTCCTGCGACCATTGGTAACCATCCCTAACCAGCGATACGAGTGTATGCCTTGGTCGAGGTTCAACCTCATCCACACGATCAAG
Source organism: Chlorencoelia australis (assembly GCA_003988815.1). Taxonomy (NCBI): domain Eukaryota; kingdom Fungi; phylum Ascomycota; class Leotiomycetes; order Helotiales; family Cenangiaceae; genus Chlorencoelia; species Chlorencoelia australis. The sequence continues at coordinate 356,978 of QYAN01000005.1, forward strand.
AGGCGGCAAAGTCTCTAGTATATCATCACCCCTCATTGCGACCGAAAATGTACTAGTGGCGCTGGGACTAGGTCGTTTTAGGTCTGCCGATTGTGTCTGCATTGAAGCAGGTTCTGACTCCTCTTTCTCTACCGTGAAACGCCTTGCTTCAGCCTCCGCTCTCAGTGCGCGTTCAGCTCGAGCATCTTCAAATTCCTGTCGACCCTTGCGAGCAATCTTGCGTGTCTCTTCCCGGTGGTACCAGCCAAACCCAACGTCCCAGCAGAACATGACAAAGGCCGCAGGCAATGTCACCCAGAAGACTGGGTGTTCGCCTTGGCTCTGGCTCGCAGCGTTGAGCGCCACTACAGTGATGAGTGTGGCGGCCATGATGACCGCTCCAAAGGCTGCACCTCCCTTATCCAGGAAAGGATTCATGATCTCTTCGAGTGAGAGAAGCTTTCCTGTTTCGTCGTTCACGTGCTCATTCTCCTCTTCCTCTGCATTTCCTCTAGCATGAGGGATGTTAGGGTTCACGGGCTTTTTAGCTTTCGCTTCATCGGAAATGTCATGCATTTCGATCTTGTTCGGAATTAGGGATTCGTTTGCAAAAACAATGTACAGTAAGAAAGGGAAGAGCACGATGGCGGTCACCACGACAGGGACGATCATGTTTGCGGTATAGACGATGAACTTAATGTTAAAAGCACCTGCGAGCACCAGATTGGTGGGGTTCGAGGATACGAGGATGGCCGAGGCAATATTCGCAATGGCAAATTGGGTATGAATCCAGGCTTGAGGGTGGACGATGTTGCTCGATACGCGGGTCATGTAAGCCAGAAAGGCCGTACCGGATAGAATAATAGGGTCATTCCCAATACAGGTACCTAGGCCAAAGAAGAAAGCATAGAGGTAGAAGAACAGTCTGTGCCCAACACCGCCTCCTTTTTGGAGTACTTTGAATGCCAAGTACCTGATCAGCCCAGAAGCGTCGATAGAAATGGCGATGTATGCTAGGGTAAGAAAGAAAGCCATGATGTCGACGGGGTGGATGTTGTTAGCGCCAAGCGTTCCATCATGAACCTCTTGTCGGCCAATAACCGAAATAGCAAGCAGGAAGAGATCTGCGATTAAAGGTGCCGTGACAAAATTCAAGGGGAGATTCAACTGCTTGAAGAAGGCGACTGTACCGTCCCGAGTCTGGTTATCGCTGTCGTTATTCTTCCGCCTTGGCGATGTCACTCGCAATTCGCTCAGAGCATCCCGCAGAGCATTCCAAAGCAATCGAGGGATGTAGACTGGGACGTGAAAGGGAAAAAGCACGACTATATCTATAGCATAGGGAGGTTAGTCGCATGTCATGTAATATGAATCCCCCTCGGCAAGGGATTTTGGAGCACTTACTGGTAATGACAAACACATTGAGGGTAACAATGGACCGCCAGTTCTTGATTTCACTCGTATCAATGATGATGCCCAGATCGGCGGACATTTTAATTTCCAATGGGTAGATTTATTGTGATTGAGTGTTCTCCGAATGCGCTATAGCTTCTTCTATACTATAAGCATCGTTTTCGAATCTTGCTTTAGAGAAGCACTGCAGCAGCATTGACGTGAAAAAAAGTCTTAGATTTGGGGAGCCCAACACTTGGCTTGGTATTTTGGGTTTAGATGGCCGTGATTGAGTATGTAAGTAGTGCAGTAGTGCGGTAGTGTAGTGAGTGTATAAGGCTGTATCCAACCAAGGTTAGGCCAGCAAGCGAAGGCAAAGCAAAACAAGGCCAGGCAAGGCCAGTCAAGGCGATGGAGACGATGGAGACGATGGAGGGGATCGGGGAGGCAAACGGTTTGAAGGTGGATTTGATCGTTTGAGTGGATGGAATGGGTTGTTCGGAGTTTTCATCGGATGCAGTGAAAATCCCACGCAAATATCACGCAAATCTCACGGCGCCCCGTTATCGTCGTCGCACACACCGCTTTCTGAGTACTTATGCATGTCTGACTGCGAGTGTTACATAGTATTCCCTCGATCGGTGGATGGAAGTCTCCATTGACCACTTGTGACTGTTCTTGATGCGGGGTCATGACTTCATTTTCTTGCCACCCGTAACAGACGCTTACCGCCTTCAACTCGATGCGCCACGACAGCAAACAACAGCAAAGTCTTCATTTAGATCCCCGCAACCTGGGATTCGAGGCACTCCCGTCCACGTGATCAATATTATTAAATTCAAGCGTACGACAGGACGGTATAAGATGACAGAAAGACAGAGAGGGAGGAAAGCCAAAATCAGGCTGGTTAAATTAACCGATTTGATCTTTGACTGGCCTCTTATGCGAGGATGATAACGTTTCTATAAAAGGGATTATGTAGCTCTTTGGATCGTAAGGTTATTGCATTTGCGGCGATGACAAAAGCATGAAAGTGCGAGGATCCTGCCAGACAATCACGTCCTTCTCCTCTAGATTAGGAGATATCATGGTGGTATTGGTTGCCCGACGAAGGACTCGCAGCTGACAGTAAGAGCGTATGCTTCCTGCAGCCCCGGACAAGGCAGACCGGCCTCCTCTTACTTCGTACTCGGCGAGGGAACTTCCCGCCTTTGAGGCTGAAAGACATTTGTATTGTTTCTGGGATCTACGATCGGAAGTCGTGTCCGTGGGTCACAATCCGCGACCCTCTTTTACCCATAAAGCATCTGTAGTATCCCCACTCTTGGGTTGCAATTGTCCTCATGTTAGGCTCTTCTCGAAGGCTATGCCGGCTCTTTCTTCAACCCCGTTGCTGTCAGATACTTTCACTCTCATCGCTCGAAATGCTTCAGCCACCACGAATGCGACGACGAATGCGACTAGCAACGCTTTGAAAGTAGTATGCGCTTGGCCAGTTAGTGGTCAATACGGACCTGGCTCGAGGATTTTGTGAGTTCCCAGCCTTATCCCACCATGCACTAGTTCTACGAGACCAGTATAAATGGGCCGGGCCACAGGTCGGGCCTCATCACACCTTAGTCGGCAACTTTGGCACTTCAACCTTCTTCGACGCTCGCTGATTGTGTCTTTCATAGGTACTATGTCCTCATAACAGCCTGTGTTGTTGCACGGAAAGCAGAATGGCTCAGGAATGCATGCATAGCCGCCGCATTGCTTTTCCCCGCAGTTGCTGCTATTCATGGCATCGTCCTTACCGCTCTGCACGTCGACAGTAAGTCATACAATGCAGCGTATATGTACGCTCATACCTAATCAATATTCTCTAGATGCTGTTGATATGGATGTTTACGGAGCTTTTCAGCTATGTTCAATTGGGATCCTTGCAGCCCCGGTCACTGTAAAGCTATCCAAAACGTAAGTACTGTGCTTTTACCCCTTTTGGTAGCTTTAGGAGGTAGATGTCTCAAAGAATATCAGGCATTCAGGAGTTGATTGCTTCAGGGCTCTGGAAACATTCTCCGATCCAAGATCTTCCGCTTCTCCACCACACTCCCTCCACTTCTTCCTCATAAAGCAATACTGACTCTGAGATCCGGACTTGCAGGTATTTCTATGACCCTGGCCGCAACATTATCTTCGTATGGACAGGTCTTATTCTTGCCGGTGAGCCACCGTCCTTCCCCTACACATAAAGTGTCTGTGGTTGAGCTTTCCCCCACAGGACTTTTGAGCCTGACAGTCGAGTTTTTTCGCACCAACGCCTCTACATGCACCACAGATGATGGATCTGGTAGACCGCTTACCTTCGGAGAATATATCTTGGGTACCACCACGTGTGGCCTCGATTATTGTGTGGTCTCCAGCGGACTGCCCAACTCTCCTGTAGGCCCCTACTCTCCCCTGAGACAAGGCTCGGCGAACAACATCTATGTGATTCCTGTCCCAGACAAACTTACCTTCGACACCGCGACCCTTCTTGGGGCTGCATGTTGCATTCCCGCCATACTCTCCTTAATCTCGATGTGGAGTAAGATCCTAGAGATTAATTGGAAGACACGCTTTGGTAACAGGGACAATGATGAGCGGGGCAACGAAGTGATCGAAGGCACCAATGGTGCAACGCCACGGAAAATGAAGGGCGTGAACTCTGTGATTGGGTTGTTTCTAAATGCAGTCGAAATTCCTGTCTTTGGTGCCGCAGTGATGGCTATACTCATCCTGGGAGAAAGGAATTTTTGGAGTAATCAAGTCAGGTATCAAACTGAGCCTATGGCAAGCGTCGGTACGCAGTTACCCTTATTTTTGTTCGTCAGTTTGCTAACAAATTTCGTATGTGTATAGGTCAGTGGGCTCCCATTGTTGGTACTGGACTCGCCGTACTAGGATCGCTATACCTTCTTCTGGTACTCGATATAGATGCGGAGGAAGAGAGAGCGAAGAAGGAAGCAGGCTCAAAAGCACCCAATTCTTCGATGCGGGAAGTCCGCACAGACCGCTATTCAGCATCCATCAATTCTCTCGCTCCTCCAGAGGCTACCAATAACCAAAATAGATTTTCCGGTGAACGTAGGACTAACTCGAGTGAATCGCCACATAGAAACGGCCATCTTCCCCTCGAAAATGGCCACCGACACAGACGAGCTGGGACGATAGCAACAGTCGGTACATTTGGGACTGACATAGGGAACCGACGAAAAGTAGCCAATATATTAATTGCGATGAGCAATTACCTTGGCACAGCAGCATATGATCGATATGGGGGTGGAGGATTTCAGGACGGAAGAGCGTCAGACTTTCCTGAGATTCCAGGTGAAGCACAACGGAATCCCCTCCTCAATATAATCAGGAGGGTATATAATCAGCCCCGGGATGCAGATGGGCATATCACGCCTGCGGTCCGCTCTTCGAGGCCTTCGTTTGAGCTACAGCAAGCTACTTCTTCACCTGCTGTTATGAATGGAAACAGACCACGACGAGACACTCTTGAAGTGCCAGCGCCAGTTCATCATAATCCTACGAGGAACAATTCATCCCCTGCCCCCATCCTCTCTATTGCTACCACACCTGAGGGTCTAAGTTCACCTGCAATCATGGTGTCTTCTGATCCTGACATCTCCTCTTCCTCGCGTAGACCGGATCCAGATTCACCTGCGCCTCCACCTTAAATTATAGCTCCATAGACCAATTTACGCCACGAAGATTTACGAATCAGAATTTGACGAGACATGAATACGAACATGACCCGCTACCGTGATTGCTTTGGCTCAGACTCCAAGCTAGCCAATATATAATAAAGACTGAATCTCAGACAAGGATAGATATTACTCGAGAGAAACAATCTATACCGTCATTTATCACGTCAAAGGACAAGGACTTGAAGAATATACGGCATCTCACCCCACTGTCCAGAATGGCCAAGGAGGTAGAAGAGAAGTTCAACCTGCAGCGAAATGAAGGGTGGAGGAATTCATGTATTAAAATGTTACAAATTCTAATATATAACTGTCATTTATCCTAGTCTTCCCATTCCTCTTACCTACTTTACACACTGTGCCCTCTCACAAGTATAGGTAGCGAATATTCTTATCCCCCGAGATCGAACCTGCCGCTACTATAAGCCAAGAAAGTTAAAGTGAGATGAAAGCCTTATTCGCACCAAATGCTAGTGAGATATGCGTAACAAATCAAAGAAAATGATCCTTAAGTGTTAAGTCAGATTGGCAACAACACAATCAATCCGAGTTCCTCTTTTTGGCTGAGGTTCTGGAGCAATTGGTTACACTAAATCCCAACCGCTTTTCTTCGGAGCGCAAACACTGATGCCTCTGATGATACAATCGATGAAGCTAGTGAACAATCTAGCAAGCTCTCATTTATATAGATTTATTAATCCATGATTTCACCAGCAGAACTCAACTCGGCCATTCTTAAGAACGAACTGGTCACTATACACTAAGAGGAGCTTCAATGTTTTACCTGGAATCAGACGTGCCTTCCACAAATTTTCAAGTTGTCTTTTCCCCCTGGACATGTTTCTTCATCTAGAAGTGCTGCCAATCTGAGTTCAATCCATCGCTCAAGCCGCAGAGCGCATTTACACCCGGGGAAGGGGATAATCAACTAAAATCAAGTGTTTAATGTACAGTCCTTAGATTATCTAAAGCATCCAAGACGACAATAAATCAACAAATGACGATACATCCATCTGCGCAGAAGCTGAGATGAAATTCAAACCCTTCGCGAGAGTTAAGTAATCCATATGAAGAACTTGTCATTTCAAAATTTGACTCAAAGGGTGAAAACGAAGGAAAAACATATCTCTTTCCTCCTCTAGACCGTAGGTGTGACTTCCATAGCGGACGATGGATATCATTTCAAGGAGGAAGGAGTGATCCCCTTTCACCCAGCAAACAAAACTTAAGGGAACCGTCCCAGGAAAAAACAAACCATACAACGAGAAAAGCATTACAGCATTTCTACATCAACACCACTTACAATGGCGCAGCATGTAGAACTTGCACCACCACCAAGTCGTGTCCACCCGCCTAATGAATTCTCATATAACAAAGGTGTACCACCTTTCTGGCCACGTACGTAGCAATCTCACCTAACTCTGTCTCCATTATCTCCTTCCTATATTCTCCGCCGTGCAACTTTCGTCAGCCATAAGCCACAGCTAACACTACCTAGTCCGAGCCTCCCCGATCAGCTATTTAAGAGAACAATTGATATGGCCTCCCCTCTGCAAAACCTGCTTCCAAAGCGTCACTTACTGCATATCCTGCCATACATTAGTCAACCTCGCCGCAAACGACAGCCTCTGTAGATGGTGTGATGGGTTTTGGTCCGGTGCTCAAACGGTGCTCTTGAGAGGAAAATTCGGGAAAACCACTCAACCGTGGGTGAACGGAGTTGCCACACTAGAGCCGTGTAACGATTGTAGAGAAAACGGAAATACAGCTCGGTATGACGTTCTAAAGCGATTTAGAATAATTGGACCACATTAACTAACGTTACGCTAGAAGCATTTTCTTATACGATTTGCTCGATTTGCCTGACATCGGCATATCTGATGAAGACAGGTCACGCATACAAAGTTATAACCCGTCGCTTGTAGGGTTCAAGTGGAACGATCCTAGCTCCACGAGTCAGATTTGCTTTGGAGCGTTGGAAACGCCAGCAGAACTATGTTATGATGCGAATACGATTCCATTGGGACAACCTGAGAGTTCTTCTATGGCTCAATTTCGAACGATGCCCTTGACAAATTCGGCGGAACAGCACAATATGAACGAAAACCATTCGCCTAGGAGAGACAAGGGCAAATCGATCGCAGAACCAGTGCAAAATGACTGGGCACCAGCCAGTCAACCTCTACAAATCGAACATCCGGGAACCGAGATGCAAAAAGGGATACAAGAGCAGGACCAGACCGCGTCACAACAAGCCGGGCCGATGCAGACTAAGATACAGACTCTAGATCAGATGCTAGTTTATGTGCGTGATCAGCTGATTCACATGCGTACTGAGATGGGTAAGCATCGGAAACATTTGCGGCTGGAGACGGATGTAGCTCTAAGTAAGATGAGGACTGAGCTGCTTGCCAAGGTCCCGATTGAGGTATATCATCAGCTGCAGGCTAGGATGCTTGACCAGGCGGGAAATTAGACAAGAGATGGGTACAATTGCTATCACTACGATTATCACTACATAGTACTAGCAACCAATCCAAAATTCAAACACATAACCCCGTGCAGCAAGCATCAGAACAACATACTTCTTCCATAGCGTCCGCGGTGACAGGTGGCTAAGGTAGCCTGGTAAAATGTACCCTCGCTCCGAGGGAGGTCGAGAGCGTTTCTCCATCCCTCTTGGGGCATTAAGAGTCTCTCTCTCTCTTAGCTGGCTAGCTAGCTACTAAGAGGGTCTTGGTGAAGCTGACTGCTTATTAACTGATATCATAACGAGAAAATAACATTGTGGTGTTCGTGACATAGTAATAGTTGATTTTATATCTATCCATATAATAAGAACCCTGCTCTGTCTGGCCTTCCTGAAATGTGACGATTTAATGAATTAAGGAGAGAATGGAGATGCGGATGCGGATCGATGGGATCGAGTTGTGGCTGGCTGAAGAAGAGGGTTTAGAAGAGGACTTGGATGCACTTCCCCTTTTCTTAGGCAAGTAAGTCTTTATTTCTCTGCTATTGGAATGAATATATAATGGGATGGAAGAGGAGGCACTTACTAATGGAGAAGTTAGCAAGCACTATATAAAAACTCACAACCCGACATACTTAGTATTTCGCGGTAGCAAAAGGTAAACTTAGAAGAAGAATTATTTAGAAATTAAAATAATCAGGTATGATTTATTTTTTGTTTTTTGTTTTTTTTTTTTAAAAAAAAAAAAAAAAAAAGATTGGAATGGGATGGGATTATTTGCTCTTTTCTTGCTTCTTTCGTTATGTGGAATAGGAAGTTAACGCTAATTGAATAACACTTTAAAGGTCTCTCTTCCTTAGTAAATAAATAGATTGTGGAGCTGGAGGCATCAGAAGAAAGAGATAGGGGGAAGTAAATAATGTGTGCGACTTTGCACTTTTCAATGGGAGTATGTCAGTTTTGTCACTTTACAATACCTGACCTAGGAACACATTTAAAGGAGAATCAAACCACTAGGGATCCCAAATGCTATATCATAGAGAGGGATGTCGAAAATATCGATGAATAATGCTCTGCATCACAAAACATAATACAGTATAACATACACGTAATGCCATGCATATCTTAATCTCAATGCCAACCATGAATGGTTGATTGATGAACCGACCAAACCAACGCCTTTTACACATGAATATGGCTTCAAGCCGAATCTAACCAAGCTAACTTGACTGATATCAATCACCGTGCCCATCTCATCTCATCCTAGCTTCATCTCCACCCATGAATATCGTTTCTAGCTTTCCGCTTAGCCAATGCTAACTTCATTCATCCCTCATCAAACAAATCCAATTCGGTTTTCCATACAAGTCCAATCGTCCCAAATATATAATATCATCTGCACATCATCTATTTCATCTACATCCTATATACCCCCCTCTGTTTTTCTTAATAAATGCTATATATCCATATCCTTAGCTCATTACAACTCGTTCGCTACTCCTGAAAAAGCCATTGCTATGGCCAGTACCATTATCATGAGACCCAAGCCGGCTAGTCAAACGACTGTACAACTCGAGGAACTCCGGCTGTAGATGTGTTAGTATTTGTTCCAATATGCCATCTCAAACTAACCCATCCCCAAGAGAAAAGAAAGGAACGTAAAGTCGTCTCATTAGTGTGAGAAATATCTGATAACATACGTATTAGTCCGAGCCTCGATTTCGACAATCCAGCTAGCACAAATTTTTAATCTTTCCCTCACGCTATCCGTCTCAAGTAATTTTTGTTTCTTGAAATCCGTGACAGGGACGATGCTTGCGAACCACCATGGAAGAAGAGCTGGATCCGCTGGGCAATGGCCATAAGTTTCGATCACGTTGCGGTGTAGCCACGCTGCTGAGGTGTCGCTCATTCTATTTATGAATTTGACGCAGAGATTCATGAGCTCCTCCGTAGGCATTTTATCCAATGCCTTGATGGCAGCTTCAGAGGACTGGTGTGTGGGTGCAGCGGGACGATGTGTGGAGGGGAGAGAAGGACGACGGAGTATTGGAAGAGGGCCAAAGTGCTCTTCAGCCGAGAAATTGCGAGCAAGTGGAGATGAAGTTTCTCTTGCCTCGAGAGCTTCTTCAGCGGCAAGACTGATATCATCGAATCGCTCAATTTTCCCCACCACATAACCGTCTAAGTTTCCGTGCTTGACAACCCTGAACCGTGAGAGGCCTACTGTCTCGATCAGACTTTGACCAGAGCCGTCAGCCAAAGGCTTGAAGTCTTGAATATACAATAAAGTACCATATTGATAGAAATTCACAGGGCCTAGATCGTCCTCGGGGTCCCGATTTGGATTTGACAAAAGCATGCCAAATGTACGCTCCCCGCTTTCTATTGCTCTTCGAATCATGAGTTTATAGCGGGGTTCGAATATGTAGAGAAATGTTGGCATCGTAGGAAAAGATATTGTGCAGATGAATAGAGGAGTATCTAGTTCTCCTAACCCAGCAGCCACCTTTTCCGCTGTTCGAGCATTAAGAGCATCCGTACAAAGTCCCCTAATGATTTGATTAAGGGTGGCATTCGATGGTGCCAAGGAAAAGGTGTGATCCCGTGCAAGACCCAAAGCACGTCGACACATTGGACAATAGTTGGAATAATCTAGAATACGGCGAACACATTGTCGACAGTATGTATGACCACATAATGTTGTGATGGGATCCAGAAGAAGCTGAAAACAAACATGGCAATCTAGCTCTGGTCGTATGGCTCCCTTCAGAAGCTCCATCAAGCCTGTATCACATTCTAAGCCGGTATTGCCACTGCTGGAAGACAATTCTGTATAGGTGACCTTAGGATCATATACAAGAGGCACAGGAAGAACCTCAGACGGTGTCCCTCCATCCTGCATAGAAGATATCCCTCCATGCTTCTCTTCAAGACTTAATAGCATATCTGCAGACCCTTTGTATCCACATATCTCCGTCCGCGCAATATCTAAGATTTTCTGGAGCACCACGTCGACGTTGCAGTCCCCCTCCGCATGTTCTTGCCTGCAAGATAAAAACGGACAGGTGAAGCCTCTTGTTCTATTCAAAGATAATATGGATGGACCGCGGAAATCTGGTATACAAGTCTTGCAGAGGGAATTCCCACACGGTAGTGTGACAGGTTCGCGGAGGGGTTTTGAGCATTGCGGACATTGTGCCAATCTTACGATTTGTCTTGCGTCTTTAAAGGCATCGAGGGGCGCCGTTTCGAGTAGTGGAGGAGACTGTCTCGAGAATCCCCTTATTGGAAGCTGGGTATTTTGGAATTGAGGCAAGGACATGAAAGGCGTTTGATCCAGCTAGGGTGGCTGGACTGTCCTTCCTGCGTTTCAGTAAGTAGGTATATGAAGTCGTCCAAATCCTCCAGCTTGCTCAACATTCATTCAATATTCATTGTAGAATGCCTGCATTGCAAAAGAGTGGCCGTGGAAATTTATCCCTGAAGCTCGCTGACTATGATGTATTGATGGTAGAGATTGAAGTGGTAAATCGGGAGAAGTCGTCGTGTTTGGAAAGAAGGGAAGGAAGGTTTCAGAGAGTCGAAAGAGTCGGAATTAAAACGGGACCAGGTATTATAGAATCAACGAGTAAACAATTAATCTATCGCAGGATTTATAAAGTAATTTAAGTAATCAGCACCCGAAGTTTTACTGCTAAGTCGTATAAAGTCGTATGAGAATCATGATTATTGACCAGTAGATCGTGATGCTCGGAGAAGACTAAAGTCAGAAAAGAGCCGCGGCTCCGGGCGTTTGGTGCTGATTGAGAATTAATTATAGATCTATTCAGTTGCTACAAGAGGAGAGGCTCGACTTGTTTGTTACTTATTATCTCGGTCTTCTCTTGTGTCACAGTAATGCAAGCCAAAAAGTCTTTCAGGGATCATTTCAGCTCGAGTACATAATCATGTCCATGCAGAACTGACAACGGCATCACCAAATTGCTTTCTTTTCTTTGCAATTGGCCCTTCTTTCAAACGGCTCACTGTCAAAGCTCTCGCATGGCCCAATCAATAATAGCGAGCCGTAAGAGCAAGAAGCCGCGCCCTAAAGTCCACGTGTACCTAAGGAGGTTATTGTACTTAAGTAGGAGTCCCCTAGTTGCTAGACTCTTTGCAGAATAGCTGCTTCGCTCTTTGCAGAATAACCTAGTTGCTTCACTCTTTGCAGAATAACCTAGCTGCTTCACTCTTGTATGCCTGGCAGTAGGCATTGTGAACCAGCAAAATTGAATCTGTACACCTACAAGAGTCTTCTTATTTCCGAAGCCACCCTACGAAAATGCATTAAGGTATGTTTGCTACGCATCACAAGTTCAGATCGTCTTCGTCCTAATCTAGACTAAAAGCAAGCGTCATGGATCTCTCACGACTCGTTTACATCGCTCTCTCATTGGCCCTTCCAACATATATTCAAGCTCGTTCAATCAGCACATTCTCATTTTGCACTTTATCCCCCCTAAAATAAAAAGAGGTCGGACGGAGACGGACTTGCAAGATATTAGTTTTGTCAATGCGGAATCAAAAAAGCACTACTATTCGGACAAATGTGCCGCTACTTTCCCGCCACGATGCTCTGATTGTTCACGTAAGTGAGCGAGTGAGTCCTGAAAATGGGTTAAGGTGCTGTCCACGAATCTCCAGTTGCAAGTATTGCTATTTCCCCCAATCTCTTCCAGGATCTCTGCAGAATGCTGGCAAAGCCGGGGAATGAGTCAGAAGACGGAAGAAAGTCCTATCATTTAAGGAGGTCCTAACTCGGGTCAATATTGTTTGTAGATTACATTTCCTTATACCTTAATACAGTGATTCCAAATTTCTCAACTTGTATATAAAACTCATCTCAAAGTAAAAGTATGCTTCTTCAAAGACAAGTTTAAAAGTAAAATAAAACTATCGTCATCCTAGAACTGTATCAAACCCATCTATCTCATCCCAGCTCAAGTAGTACTCAATTCCTATACCATCTCCAACTTAATAAAAACCCCTGTAATTTCCTCCTCAGGTCCTTCTAAACTTCTGAACGATGTCATCTCTATGCCTCTACATCCTTAAGTTACGAATTACCCTATATCCTAGGTACAAATTGACTTGATTTAGAACATAATGATTAGACCTACATATCACATCTGTTATTTCATGGTTAGGTAAGATTATAATCTTTTACAATGAGAATTTACGTGTGCAAAGTAATCCATTGTATGTTATTGTTGCGAATACAACTACATTGATGAACCTCTGCAATAGCCCCTAATACCCGATTTGTATCCGAGCTGTGCTGTTCTGAATGAAAGCATCCCCATGTCAATGCAAGCAATCATATAAAGATCATACCCATCATGAAAACTCGACGTCTCTATTTATGCTAATTGCGACTTTATTAGCTTGTGATGTCGTGCTTCCAGAACATAATGAGGAAAAGAAAAGACCTCAAGTTACTTGCGAGTAGGCTTGAGTTTGACCTGGGACTTGCTAGCTTTCGACTTTGTGATTTTAGATCCGATGACCTTGGAGTCGGTAATCTTGGAGTCTTTTGCAGCATTGGCAGCGTCCTTGGCAGCTTTCTTAGCATCTTTGGCGGTCTGGCGAGTTTCTTCGGCATCTCGAGCAGCTTTCCACCTTGCAACTCTCTCTTCTTCGCGAAGAACAGACCTCAGCAAAATGCGGAGATTGTCTTTCTCGCCATAGGTAGTTGTCCAAAGCTCAAAAACAATATCTTTGCCGTGGGCATCTATATTGCGGCGATAAAACTCAACTATCTCACGTCGAGCATTACACGCCGTCAGAAGTGAAACATCTTCCCATGTGACACTCGCTGCTTCACTTGGCAAGCTTTCCCTGTGCTGGATACCATCACGGACGAGGCGTCCAGGTTCGCTCTCAACACAAAATTCAACACTGGGAGTTCCTTCTAGTGAGACACCCTCCCGAGAGTCAACTACCTGTCGAACAAACCAAGCAAATTCGCCATTCAGATCATACTTCTCCGCAATTCTTCTTGGGATCGTTCCATCATCCTTGACCTCCTCCATACGCCGAAGCTGCTGGCGGGTGCGGGTGGCGACAACGCCTGGCTTTCTATCTGCACCGAGCCTACCCTCGCCATGGATATCCAGCTCAACCTCGTCCTGCAACTTCTGAAATTTTGCAATATTGAATAGACGTTCTTGGGGTGACTTTTGCATGGCATCTTTGATTCGAGACTTCATCTGCTCAAGAAGATCGCTAAATCGATCGGTATCCAGTGGACCGGCAGTGATGGTGACAGTTTTCAATCCAGGGATAATTTTGAGGAGCGCATCGAAATCACGGACTGCAGAAGGATCGGTTGCTTCTCCCCAGCTCCTGGATAGGAGAACTCCGCGGTCAGCGATCTTTATATGGAGTGTCTGTAGGCTATCACATGCGGCCAATGCGTTAAATACAAGAGACGGCTTCCATCTATAGTAAGTACCCCATTCGAGAGACACCGATCGAATTGCTTTGAGTCTTTGTGCAGTAATTGCAACAAAGTAGGTCGGAAGTGAAGCGTGTTCTTTAAACCGGAAGTCATTCATACGATAGAAGAGGTGAGTTCCAGCGATATCTTGGTACAATTTCTTGCAGACTTTAGACAGCTGGACAGCGCTAAGCTGTGGAACAAGGTCTGCTTGGTATTTAACTGAATAGAGACTAATCTGCTGCTCCTTAGTCCAAGCGAACTTGTTTGACTTGGCTTTTATCTGCATAGGTTCGATCGGGCCATCTTCAGTAACAGCTAGTGCCAAGATTTTATCGTAGATCTCCGTGGGGAATTCAAAAAGGAAAGATTTGCTATTATGCTATAAATAGTCAGCTCCATGTACCCCCGAAATTGTTTGGAGTAGGAATACCAAGGCAATTGGGTGGCAGATTTTATTTGCATCCATCTTTGTGGTTGTGGGTTGATTTTGATTGACTTGATCGTCGACATCGGTGATCATATCAATATCCATATCTGTAGTCTGCGAGCGTAGTCTGTTACCGACGCTATCGTCGTAATTCGCGAGCTTGAAATTGTCAGTATTGTGTTTAATGAGGATAGGAAGTGCGATCTACTCACAGTTGGGGTCCTGTTGGTTTTGGTAGTCTTCTCTGCCATATTGTAGATGACGAAGACGCGGTCGTTGGGTGATGAAAATATATCGAAGAGAAAGAGCGAGCTCCAGATAGAAGGGTTTTTGTTGAGGTGGAAAAATATTGGGAGGAATAGAAAGGGAAAGGGAAAGGATTCAAAGTTCTCGATGGTTTGAAGATCGAGGTTGAATCGAAATGTCAAACGTTTGTGGCTGAAAGATCGAGGAAAGGAAGGAGGGATGGATTTTGAAATAGATGTGGGAGGAGAAATACCAATACCAATACCAATACAAATACAGTATAACGGAAATCTTGGCGAGGTTTAAAGTTGACGCGGCGACGAAGCTTCCCAATAAAAGTTGAGTAACAAAGGGTAATGATTATGATTTCCAAGATCCATTCTGATCTGACGGTTGCAATCTAGATACATGCATATTTCATTAAGCTCTTCTCAAGGCATATTGAGACGAAAGAGAGCCGGGAGATCACTGGCCTTGATACACACAGAGTATTGAGCTGCCGTAGAAAAGCATTCTTTAATGGCCGTAAGTAAGTACTTCGGCGTCTATGTTTTCGAACCTCATGAAATTCATAAAACAGCTCCGAGTCAAATATTTCCATCTTCTGGCTAGGATCATTCAGGATCAAGTAGGATCATGCTGATCGTCCACATTCATCCATCCTCGTTGAGTGCTTAGGTAGACAAGGGACATTGACTTTCGTCCGAAGATTGGCCCTGGAATCTCACAACCGAGTGAATCGATGAGCGTTATCCTGAAGCCTTCTTACAATATACATTATACCATTCCGTTGTTCCCTTTCCGGAATCCGCTCACTCTTTCTAGCTGTCTAACTAGCATGCAAGAGCTGCCCTTTGGCAAGAATTGTTGCATGATTTGAAAGAGCATGCCTATACATATCTTGGCTTTGTACTACAGGACTGGGAAACTTCCATCAGGCATGCAATCTAAGAGCATGTGCTGCGCTTCAAATCAGACTGTATTTCTCAAGGATTTTATGTAAGGACAGTTCACATTATTAGCCACCCCTAAGTACCCTTGGCTTCTAGAGTTGGTTGACGTATCACTTGATAACACCATAATTTGAGGCACAGATACTCTGGGTACTGTCACCTTAGCTTGATCTTTCCATCAGGTTGATGACTCTAAGGTCTTTTCCCACGCCTTCGATAGCAACACTCCTCAACGGACTGGAGGCATCTGTCCAGATTCTGGCGATTACGCACACCATATCAGCTCAACCTACCATATCTACCATTCAAGCGGCGTTCATCGCTGTTCTGATTTTTGGTGCATGACGCCGGCCGATTCGTCTGTTCTGAGAGCTCAATGTGCCAAATAACATGAAACATCTAGAAATCGATGTTCTGAATAGTATATATGGAACATTCAGACGCAATGTTCTTCAGAATGATAGGACATTTAGAGGGTACTTGGTTGCGTGATGATGTGTGGTCGAGAGACTGGTCCGAAAATAGAACATGTCTCAATATGGAGGACGACAGTGACCGTTCACGCTGAACTTAGTTCTTTGTTTGTTCGACTCCTGCGGCTCTGCATGACTGCAACGAAAGGGTTTTGTGGCAGTGCCTTAGTGTCTCTTACAATCATAAGAGAGCTCTTCCGACGGAAGCCCAGGTTAGAGTCAATTTCGGAGCAATCACGGATAAAGCTCTTATTAGTTCAATGATCTGAGATCCTTGAGCGCGGTAGTAGACGATAGCTATACAAAGCTATTGGCGAATGCATTTTATTGATAAATGACTGGCGATACATCAAACATAAACACCACTACATTTATTCTTCTCGTTTCCCATCTCTCCATTTTCACTTGTTTTTACATCATAATATCTAACAAACCTTGATATATGTTGATCCTCGTCAAAATGTCTACTCCATATAATCTCCCCTCAGATAGCTCCAGGTTTAAGAAATTTGCTTGGGACGACAAGTATAATTTCCCTCGAGATCTTACTAGCTATGGAGAGAACTCTTTCAACCCTCAATAGCCTGGCGGAACCAAAGTTGTTGTCTCCTTCGTCATAAACTACGAAGAGGCATGTCTTTGACCCCTCATAACCTACAACTGCTGCTAAAATAAAACACAGGGAGTCGAGCGTACAGTCCTAGCATCGTCCTGGCACCTCTATTACGAAACCGTGGGATTCCACTAAACACCTCCCCAAACCGAATCTGGTATTCCAATTCCTCATTACCGAATACACGTTCAACGCACCACCTCAGGTGGTCTTCTAATCACCGAGTGCCTCCCTCCTTCTGTAGAATGCAACAGCATGTCCGGCGCACCGGGCCTATTCTATCCAGAACAAGTCAATGGATGAAAGGGTGGCTTCATTTATGCCCAATTATGGAATGCAGAACGTTCATCCATTCCTCATCACACTGGTCTCCTTACTATTTCCGCCCTAGCAATACCTTATGATAGGGAAGAAGTCTACCCTCATCCACCACCAGGCTCCTGCACTCAAGTCTGCTATGTAGATTTCCCACCTACCGAACGCTCAATCGCGGGCATTAAGAACAAATCCAACTTCCGCTAAAGAATGTGGATTTTACGGCGTGGAAATTCATGATGAGAATGGGTATCTACTAGAAAAGTTTCTGAGTAGTACTGCTAATAGACGGACGGTTGAGAATAGGGGGCAGTCCGAAGAAGAGATGTAGGTTTGTGTTGGAGTTGATGGGGGCTTTGGAGGAGGTTATTGGGGGTGGTAGCTTGGCGTGAGGTTGACGCCGTATAATGAGGCGAAGGGCTTGCAGAGGGTGGAGACTTGTGGGAATTTGTGAAGGGAGTTCAAGAGGAATTATAATTTGTAAGTGATTGGATTTCTTGGAATAGTTTCGGGTATCGGTGGAAGGTAATTATTCTAAGAAATGAGGGGCCTTTGAAGTTAGACGCTCTAGAAGATTTGGAACGCACCCGGAGGGAAATGCTTCTGCAAACTTAAAACATTTAAATTGAATGCTCTTCTCCATCCCCTTTTCCCTTACATTCCTGATTAGCAATACTGACCCCAGTTATCTGATTACAGAACTAATGTACATATCCAAGGGCCTCGATAAGAACATGTACTTAGTTTAGAAGAGAAGAACAAATTTACAGATCTAGTTTCTTCTCTTCCGAAGAGAGCGCAGAGTTAACAAGAAGGAAAAACAGAGTACTCGAGAAACAGTTTTAGAATCCAAGGGCGTGCCAAATATATTCAGAGATATTTTCGAGAAAACACAGAATTCTTAGCGGATTTATGGAATGCACTGGCGATTAGGAGGTTATTTTTGGGAATTCGTGATTTGATTGAGAGGCGAAGATTCCAATAAGTGAGGTTTTGAGGGGAATGCTAGGTTTAAGAAAGACTAGCCATTGAACGCATATAATCGATGAGGTCTTATGGACCTTTACCAGATAGAAAAGTTAGATACACGGACTACCCAGCGTATGATCAGAGAGCTGCAAACCCGGTTGAAAACGGAGCTACATAAATTTAATGATTTTATTCTAGCATTGAGATGTCTAAGTCTTCATAAAGTCATCTTTATCTTTTTGTAGACCTCAATATTATAACACGTGTGTCCTCCATAGTTGCGGTTAATTCGCAGCTTAGGCTTCCGATACAGGAGCTTCGGCGTCGACCTCCATAGCACCTTCCTTCACAGTCTCTGGATATTTTGTCTTTGAAATCTCGTCAACCTTCCCTGCAACCTCTAGCGCTTTCGATGTTGTGGAAATATCATCTTTTGATGAGGTTTCTACTTCGACGGCCATTTCATCCTCCGGTGTTGAGACGTCAACCTTGCCTACAGGTTCATATGTTGGAAGTTCTTCGTCGTCTTCGACACCGAATATGTATCTCTCAAGCTCATCGTAGGCTTGTTCGAGGTCATCATTGATGATGATTTTGTCGTGGAATCCTTCAATCTTTGAATGTTCAATCTCTTCTAGGGCGATTTTCATCCTCGCCATGATCTTATCCCCACTGTCCGTTCCTCTGCCCTCTAAACGCCGCTGCAAATCTGATATGTGTGGAGGGGCCAAAAAAATGAAACGAGCTTGGTACTCTTTGTCTTTAAGTTGCTGAATTCCCTGCGGAAAAATCAGTAAATTCGATAGGAAGAATTTTTCATGAAAAAACTTACATGATAGTCCATCTCCATGAGAGATATCTTGCCTGCGGCAGCGATGGCATCCAGAACCTTTCGACTCGTTCCATAGTCATTACCATTAAAATTATTGTATTCTAGAAAATCTCCTTCATCTCGGATTGCATCGTACTCCTCCTTGCTCACAAAGAAGTAGTGTTGACTATGAACCTCGCCTTCTCGGGGTGGGCGTGTTGTATGTGATGCTTTTTTGCCAATGACTTTTCCATGCTTATCTAAAAGCATCTTTATCAGAGTACCCTTTCCAACTCCACTAGGCCCTGAGATCACAATAGGGTGACGATCTTTCGGGAAAATTAGATCCTCGTCCTCCAACGTCTCTTCCTCACTATTGGTATTGGCTTCGATGCGCTTGTCCTTGAATATCTCCTCAATATTTTCTGAGCGGTCTACCTTGTCGAAAGCCGGCAGTTTTGTAGCACTGGCAATTCGCAAAGCTCTCCACGTCTTGCTTGCTTTAGCCTCGAGAGCAATGTTCTTTGACTCCTCATCCCTAGCCATCTCGATATCCATATCGTCGAGCTCGATCTTGCTTTTAAAGCTCTTGACTGAAGGAACTTGATACCGCGATGGATCTTTGAGTCGCTCCAAACCACTTCCGCTGTCGGTTTGCGCCAAAAATTTCAGGTCTAAGGAGCCCAAAGGATTAGGACGAAGTCGTTTATTAGGGGTTGCTTTCTGTACAGAAGCTTTTGCTGCAAGATAATCCTCGGCGGTGAAGGCAGGTTTTGCTATTGATGGACAGTTTTCGATCTTCCAGCGGACCCAATTTTTATCCCTTGTAAGTACAGTCTCTACCATACGATGGAAGAATGCTCCGTCTTGGCCTTTTCTGAGGTATTCTGAGATCGAAGCCTTCATCTCACTAGCCCATGCTGTCTGCGGAAGGATTAGCTCTTATGATATTTCTAATCTGTATTGAGTCATAGTTGGGCGAACTATCGCTTAATCAATGCGTGTTGCTCATTGCCAGATCAATACATGTTGCTCATCAATAATTGGTAAATGAGGTGAATCAGAGGGAAACGAAAAGGAACTTGACTCACGTCTTCTTCACTGAGTGTTTGATCTGCGTACACGACCGACTTATTCAGATTTTCAGGCATTGCCTTATTTAGCTTCTCTTTTGCTTTAGTACTTAAAGATAGAAGAAAGTCCATTACAATTAGAATTTGTACAGAAATATGCCGTCGGAAGGAGAGATCACTGATCTGAGTATGATATTAGCAAAAAGCCCTCAGGGAGAGGAAGAAGAAAGTATACCTCCAATTCGAATAAATCTCTACTAGTAAGATACTTTGGGTTGAAAGTATTGGCAAGCTCATCGTCCGCCTGCTCTCGTTTCCGTTTCCTGCTGGCTTCTGTGGGCTTCGCAGGAGCAGACTTGCTACTGAGTTCTTGTACTTTTCTGAACATGACCATAGTAGCTTCGATACCGGCTTTGAATGTTGCAAAATGAGTAGGATCAAACAGCTTTTTAGGCTGATTAAAGCTTTGTTGTAATGACCAAAAAATAGGGTATAATTCGTCCGGGCTCATTGGCGTTTCCAGCTTGGAGGTTTCTGACTTAGAGAATGTCACTCCCTTGGCCGTAGTTGCATTTTCCTCAGGTCCCTTTTTGGCGGCTACATGCTCTTTTATGGAAGGATTTGGGGGAGTGTCCTGTAGAGACTTGTCTGTATCAATGTCTATCTTCTCCCCAGTTGGCTTGGTAGGCGCATTGTCGAATGTCGTGACATTCTCAAGGTGATATTCCCCACGCAGATTAACAGAGCTCTTGTCGCCCAATGGGAAACTTTGGAACATGAATATAAATACTCGACCGCAAAAGGCTGTATCCTCGGCGCGCGAAAGTCGCCGTAATAGCTCATTACAACTTCGTAATATAATCAAATTCTTCTGACTGAAATTCTTCGCTGTGATCTTCTCCCGTCGGGATTCTAAATAGTCGAATATCTTCCTGCAACCGGCAATTGTTTGACTGTCTAGCAGCTCTTCCACAAGCCAAAACAGAAGGGCCGGATCGCATTGATCGTCATCCGAGAGAATGGAGATAATATCGAGGAGATTCCATAGTCTGATAAAAGATGGATCGTCAATGGTCGCTGTGGCCTATGGGGTCGTCAGATTGGTTTCTCGCATTGGACTGGCGCAAAGCTCACCAGTAAGTTGTTGAATATGTCTCGGACTGCGGTTTCAATAACTGCATACTGAACCCGCTTCTTCGCTTCAGGTGAGGCCAGGTGGTTGAATATCCCCCCGATCTTTTCGAAGGAATCCCCAAGATCCGACCTGTTTAATGGCAAGTTTATATCCATCCTCAACTCTGCCTTGTCCAACATCCCTTGTAGAACCTTTCCCACTGCGTCCACAGCTGGTACCCCATGACCTGCCATTGTAATTGCCATGATCCCCCTCTGCAGCTTTATGCGCAAGAATTAAACGTGGTGGTTTCGATTTCGATACAGATCTTGTCGAACGTGATGTTGCGGCGATTTGAGGGAATGTGAACATGAAGCTGCAGTTTCTAGCTTGCGGGAGCTAATTTAGCGTAAAGTGTTCGAGCCTTAATTAGCAGGCATTTAATCGCGACTCAGGAAATATTGTACGCGAAAAGGAGCGTCGTCGTCTTGCCCACCAGAACAAAATACAATACTCACAAAAATAGAAATGGCACCGAGAGGAAAGGCGAAAGAAGCAACAGCTCTGCATGAAGTTGATGATGGAAGACCGACAGTCGCAGATTTACAAGGCGACAATCCTTTTGCGATTCTTGCGAAGAAAACTTGGTTAAAGAGCTCGAAAAAATCTGCGAAAGTTAAAGTTAAGCCAGATATTTTGAAAAATGAAGTTTGGGATGTTCTGGAGAAGGAAGATTTTGCATTTAAATCTCTCCTTGTGTTAGAAAATCTACAGATTCTAGAGAAGTACACAGCTCTGTTCTATTTTGCGATTGCTTTTGCTAACACTTTTCCAGTTATCTCTGGCCCGGTTATTCAGAGGACTCCTCCAATTTTCACGTCCTTCTCATAGCTTTGATTACGAATGTTAGAACGCGAGAACACCTGCCAACATGGGGTCAGTACTGCTGAAGTATTTAGGGAGGACTTGCGCTGACTGGCTTAGATTTGTTTACAGACAATCCCGCAGAATTCTCATCTCTGTTTCGACGAATCCTCTCTATGACATTAGATACTACGCTATCCCCGACTATTCGGACGCATCTCCTTTCATTCATAATAAGTGCTTTTCAGTCATTAGACAGTGGGATAGTAAGGAAAGAATGCGCCCCTTTGGTGTCGATATCAATTTGGAACAATATTTCTACGGAAAAGAAGCGGGATCGAAAGCTCGAGCAAAGTGTCCAACTGAAGAAAGCTTGGAGGGCATCATCTAAGCGTTACGATGCAGCTGATGAGGAGACCAAACCTCGATTGCAGTTCGAACGTCAATGGCTGTTTACTTTGATACTCGACTTTTTTAATCAACTCTATAGTGAGAAAGTAAAGGCTGGTATGTTCAGGGCCCTCTTGAAAAACTAAGATAAATGCTGACAGATTAATTAGAGAACATAAAATACTGTGAAAGGTTTCTTGAGTTTTTATCTGATCTACAGAGTCAATTGCCAACCAGGAGGTATGTAAACACGCTTCTACAAGATTTACATACTCTTCCAGCAATAAGAATGTCCCCTGCTTTCAATGATGAAGAGAACGGACTTTTGAGGGATCTGTATGCTCTACTCAAACATTACACCTACTTCTCAATCGACGATCATACCGGAATTCAGCATAGCCGTACAGAAGCATATGAGCGACATTGTGAGACTCTAGCTTCATTGCAACGAGTAGCTCTCAAGCATTTCAAAGAGAAATTGACAATCCTAGCATTGTCCAACTATTCGTCCATTGACAAACGAACCGAGCTTGAAGGGCACCTAGAGGCTCTTATAGATGCTGAAATCATGGAGCTTTGTGATCTGCTTAGCCTTCGTACCTCTTATCCTCCAACCACAAAGGTTGTCGCGGATCGCCAATTCCTGATCGAGGTCTTACTTTCGGGCCATGAGAAGCGGAAAACCTTTCAGGAGACTGCACGTGCTCTCAGCATTTTACCTACTGAGATCACACTCTTCGAGCAGACCTTGTTACGGAATGACAATTATAACGGATCTCAGCCTCTTGCCATTCCAAAGCTCAATCTTCAGTACTTGACTGTTGGAGACTTTCTCTGGAGATCGTTTATCCTTCATAGATGCGAGACGTTTTATGCAATCAGGAAGGATGTTGAAGATACCATCAAGCGTCTGCGGCCAACGCTTGGACGCACAGGCCAGACCACATTCGAAGGGTATTCTAGAATGGCTTTACCTATTAAGACACCATCGTAAGCTGATTCCTAATACCCAAACTGTCTTAGCTAACGGACAAGCAGTATAATGGAAGTCATTCCACCTCTTGTCGGAGACGATAAGCCAGCAGTCGTCCGAGCAGAAATCACTCTAGACGTTAGTAGCTTGGCAGACAATATTCGGAGAGAATGGGAATCGTTGCGACCGGACGACGTGGTTTTCCTACTCTCCATACAAGCTCCAGATGACTCTAAAATAATTACCAACGGCGGTTCCGCACCATCAGATGCGCAAAAGATAGGTTTAAAATATTTACGAGCAGCAGAGATTACCCAAGTGCTGGATGACCAAGGAAACTCGTTACGTTATCATGGTGGTCAATCCAATGGCCATGGGCGCCCAAAAACACGCAAACTCCAAATCAAGCTCGATGCGGCTATGTATAAAGAAGACAGCCTTCGTGCATCGAGCGGCAAGCCGGACATATATGAAGGCCTCAACATCATTATCCGTCGCAAGTCTAGGGAGAACAACTTCAAGCCGATCCTAGAATCAATTCGAAGCTTAACTCTGTCCGATGTTCCCTTGGCAACATGGCTTCATGAAGTGTTTCTTGGTTATGGCGACCCAGCTGGGGCTACTTATACTCATTTAGCAAATCAGATCAAGAAGGTTGATTACAGGGACACTTTCCTTAACTGGCAACATTTAGTGGAAAGTCTGCCTGGAAAAGCGATTGAGCCGAGCGACGATGTTACTGGTAGTTTCGGGCCTCCCTATATCTTACAGATGATGCCGAAAGCCGCTGAATCTGTGGCAAAACCACCATCGAAGAAGAGACGGCGAGATGCGGAACCAACTTCCCAAATTCAACCACAAGCCATCCAAGTATCATCTTATACTCCGGCAAGCACAGGTCCATATCCAATAGATGCACCGAAACTGAACCAAGTTCGATTTACACCTGCTCAAGTTGACGCAATCATTTCCGGCACTCAGCCTGGTCTGACTGTGATTGTCGGACCTCCTGGAACTGGAAAAACAGACGTCGCTACCCAAATCATCAACAACATCTATCACAATTTTCCAAGGCAACGTACCCTTCTAATCGCACATAGCAATCAAGCCTTGAATCAATTATTCCAAAAGATAGTGGCACTAGATATCGATGAACGTCACCTGCTCAGATTGGGTCACGGGGAAGAGGACTTGGATACAGAAGCTAATTTCAGTAAGACTGGTCGCGTGGACTCATTCCTTGAGCACCGAGATGGTTACTTGAGGGAAGTTGACCGTCTTGCTGCCAATTTTGGAGCCCCTGGTGCACATGGAAGTTCTGCAGAGACTGCGGGCTATTTCAATTCTGTCTACGTCGAGCCAGCTTGGGCAAAATTCCAGGAGGTAGTAAAGTCGCCCGAAGTAACTCCAGCGACCATCATTGAAGCATTCCCCTTCCACCACTATTTCTCAAATGCTCCGCAACCTCTATTCCCCGAGGACCCTACCAAGGAGGTAATCATAAATATCACCAATGGCTGTTACCATCACGTTTCGAAAATATTCACCGAGCTAGCAGATGTTCGGCCTTTCGAAATCCTACACCGAGACCGTGATAAGGCAAACTATCTTCTTACCAATGAAGCCCGTATCATTGCGATGACATCTACACACGCAGCGATGAGAAGACGGGAGATTGCATCCCTCGGCTTCCATTACGATAATGTGATCATGGAAGAAGCAGCTCAGATCACGGAAATCGAGAATTTCATTCCTTTAGCTTTACAGAATCCTCGAAAAGGAGAAATGCCCTTGCAGCGTGTGGTCCTCTGCGGTGACCACTTCCAAAATTCGCCCGTCATTCAAAACCTTGCTTTTCGTCAATATGCCAACCTTGAACAGTCCCTTTTCTCCCGCCTTGTCCGACTTGGTGTTCCAACGATCAATCTCGATCAACAAGGTCGTGCTAGACCATCCATCGCTTCTCTCTATTCTTGGCGGTATCAAAATTTGGGTAATCTGCCCATCGTATCAACATCTCCCGAATTCCAGACTTCAAACGCAGGCTTTAAGTACGATTACCAATTCATTGAAGTACCTGATTACAAAGGAAGGGGAGAATCAGAGCCAACTCCCCACTTCATACAAAATCTAGGTGAGGCTGAATACGCTGTTGCCATCTTCCAATACATGCGCCTCCTCGGATATCCAGCATCCAAAATCAGCATACTCACCACATATGCTGGTCAACGTGCTCTGATCAGAGATGTGTTGTCTCACCGGTGCGAGAAGAATCCACTTTTTAGTTTGCCGAAAACAGTCACTACAGTTGACAAGTATCAAGGCGAGCAAAATGACTGTACGTATCCCATCCCTCAAGAGTATTGAAACCTGCTAACCTATTCTCAGATGTGATTCTTTCCCTAACCCGTACCTCCCGAGTTGGTTACCTCCGCGACATCAGACGCCTCACCGTAGCACTATCCCGTGCCCGTCTTGGACTCTACATCCTCGGGCGTCGTGCAGTCTTCGAGTCCTGTTTTGAACTCCGCCAAGCATTCGATCTTCTCCTCAAGAGACCTGATAAACTAATGCTTGTAACAGGGGAGCTGTTTCCTAGTCAAAGAATCCTCGCGGATGAAGAAGGAAAGGCTGTTCCTGGAGAAACAGCAATGGAGAGTGTGGAGCATTTGGGACAATATGTTTTCGAGATGACGAATTCCAAAGTGCAGCAGTTGAGAACCGAAAGGGGATTACCGTCTATAAATGAAATGAATAAGGGGGAAATGTTGGATACATCGATGGGACCGCCTCCTATCCCTAATAGAGAAGAGGAGTATACAGAGAGTGCTGGAGAGGACTATGAAGCTGAAGAGATTATTGAATGAATGAGCTAGGACAAGGGAAATAAATGTTAATGACGTACTTGTATGCATACAAAGAAGAGAATACTTCAATGATGAACATTTTGGTAATCTTCAATTTTATTGCTCTACTGTCTGCTTATTTCTAAAGTTTGCTACCCAGTCTCATATTTGCTACTTAGTCCTCATGATTCTATTGCGATTATATTTCTAAATAATCATACCTCTCTTATTCGAATCATTTCCCTATCTCCTCGCAGAAATTCTGTTTCTCCTCTCGCAAAACTCTTTTCACGAACCAAAAAAATATTTCTTCAAGTTTAGTCACTTCAAAGTGTAATGAAATCCCCTCACTGATTTTGATTTGCTTTTTTTCTTCCACTACCTGCTTGCCTTCACCTCTAAATGCGTCGAACCAGTCCAGTCAAAGGGTTAACTGGATTGAATAGACGGGGGGGATTTGGGATATATGTACCGAGGAAAGTAAGAAGTGAAGTGGATAATGGGAAATTGTTAGTGAATCTTGAAAGAGCTTCTGAGTTTTTGATGTTTATGCAATTCCTCAGGTCGGATTTGGCAGAATGAAGAACGGAAGTGAGAGATCCATGGTGTTGTTTGTACTCGTGAAGTTCTCGGTTAGTGAAAAGGGGGGGGGGTTTCGAAGGAAAGGTTGGGGTGGAAAAGGGTGACTGAGTATAGCTAAGGTGCAATTTCAATTCTTCGGATTCCCTTAAGAGGAAGAATTGAGGACATCAGGTTACCAAGCATACTGACTGTCTGTCATCTTTGACAAATCCATGCATCCCCTTCCCCTCTTACCTGACAGGTTACAGAGACAGCAGTGTTACGTTTCTCTTCTCATCAATTCCATACCCTCTCAATAATACTTCCCCCGTATTATGAAATCCATAGCATTGATTCCCAATTCACCACTTGCTTCATTCTTTTTATCCACCAACCCTTCATTCTCTGACTCTTCCCTCTTCCCTCTTCTTACCGCATTTATTGTGCTCTTTATCATGTCACAAGACTCTTTGTTGTACAGTACATTATGCAATTCCTTGGCACCCAAAAGGTTCCAAGATCTATGCTTCTTTAATCAATGAAAGAGGCTCTCACCCCATATTACCCCTCAAACCCTTCATCTAGAAGCTTGCTTCAACCACTTTACTTAGTCTCTATCCCCATCCCCATCTCCATCTCAAAGTCCCTAAATTAATCAAATCTCCCTCGGTTCGGCAACTTGCCTTACCCATATAATTCACTAATCTACCTATTCCTTGGCGGTCCCCAACTGTAATATACATTTCGGTACAAAAATATAAAGAGTTAAACGTCTTCTGGCAGAGTAGGTACTAATTATGTATTATGCATATATGTATAGTATATAAGATGTGATATATAGAAGAAAATATATAGGGAGGATGTTTGTCCGCCCCACTATTCAGCTCAAGAAGGAGTCGAAGAATTACGGGGTCTCTGAGGTATATCATGTTCTTTTATAATATATTCTGCCATATTTCAAAAGCTTAAGCGCAGTAAACTGCGGGGAAACAGATGAAGCTAAGCTGATATCGCTGTTTTGGGATAGATGCGAGAAAATCCGTGGATTTTCATGGAAGTATAAGGGTCTTGGGGAGGGGGGGTATTTATGTATATTCTAGGATTCAGGGAAATACTAGCTATGGTTGGAGAAAAGTGGGTTAGAGGATTATGGGAGGGGGGAGAGTGAGAGGTACGGAGATGTATGTAGGTACAGATTGGATGATGTACTATAAGGGCATTAAGAAGGGGGTTATGAGATGTAGGTACAGATTAAGGGAATACATGGGATGTTTGAGTGGAAGATGGGGATTTGAAGAAGTGTTGAGTGGGGTGAAGAGATGAAGGGAGGGATGGGGGTTAAGTCAGTGTTTACTTCATAATGCAGGTGTTGATATCGACGTGGAAGTGGTCGTTCAATAGATTGTAGACGAGTCGGCTGAAATAACGAGTTTGGTATTGACTGGGATATCATCGTATGTTTCTGAAAGGGGAAGTCTTGGGTTCTGGAATAGGCTATCCTTGGCTGTTATGAGTGTTATCAGAGGAAGTCTGAAGATCACGTTCATGGAAAAGTTGATAGGGGAGAGGAACTCAGCACCGATCACGGCTTAGAAGCGCGCTGCGAAGTTGGTCAGGTGAGATGTCAGTTGATAGGAGGCCAAGGTATGCAGTCGCTGGAGTATTTGCCAACTTTCTCTTATCATCTGTCCTATGATTCTCGTTTTCTTTGCATGTGCATCCGAGAATGATCCTAGAATGGAACCAATGGCCAAATTAGATGAGATAATGATGTGCGGCTGCTGAAAGGGTACTGCAGATACTTAGGGCATCGACGGTACCACGGGAAGAATTCGAACAGGCTGAGTTCTCTCGATCGGTAGTTCTTGTTGGAAAGAGCTGGGTTTCCTGCAGGCTGACATGCACGCCATCTGGTCATATATCCCGCTCTTTCGCGGAGAGTTTTAATGCATCTTGTTGGTTGCTGAAACGCCGCACCGAAGATGGCAAAGGAACTACCGCACTGTTTAGTGTAGTGTGAATAGCGAGCTAGGTTCGCCACGGGACACCATTTTTTGGCAAGCTTCATAGCTAAGATGGTGTTGTGGATCTCGATGCTTTGTTGATGTGGTGGTGCTGGGGTACGAGTCGTTGCTCGCAGAGCCCAATATTCGAAACCCCAATCAGCAGCATAGATAGCGCATAGATCCTTGATTCCTCTGCTCGAACAGGAGTTGCAAGGGACCTCTTATGACAATAAGCATGAGTACATGATGTTTTTGTTGATGGTTGCAAGACTATGGTACAGCGATGATGGAAATGCCCCGTCCAATTCTCAAAACCGCATGCATGTCAAATGTACCGTACCCATCGTAATTCGGAGCTTGCGAATTGTGACATGATAAAAGAATGTTAGGTTTGGGTTTCATATTCCCGAAACTTGACTCATGAACGTAGAACAAAATGAGAAGGACGGATCCTCTAGATGTGTTACGAATGACAAAACGTGCTATATATTGAAGAGGGCATTGAACCAGGCACGTCTGCGTGAAAGGCGAGAGAAAGTAAATGATCTTTCATCTTACCATTCCACTATGCACTTTAAAAATATATTAAAGGGTATCAACTGCCGACTGAAAGGATTCTTGATATATATGTTGGCCTTCGTCGTTAAACGAATTCGGAGTCTCGTCGTCCGCTACGAGTTTTGAACTCCGGGGGGGGAGAGTAAGACAAAAAGGACAGTGAGTAAGTTCTTGTTCTTTTGCGCATGCGCTTGAACCTGCAGATGATGTTCATGCTGCAGAGCTGATCAGTCAGGGCCGTGCCAAGATTTTCGTGATTAGGCAAGGGCTCAAGACGAGGAAGCTGGGGAAGGGAAGTTTTCGGTCGTGTCCACCGCGATAAGGTTTCTTGCAGGAGGGAAAAAGTGAGGCTTCCGACGTCGACGTTCCAATGGGAATGCGGGCAAGACTCTGAAAGGCTAATATGGTAGGCCTTTCTTCCTTTTCTTTTTGTTTTTTTCTCTCTGGGTAGCACTGTGAAATTGGGTATGACTGAGGATGGAGTTGGATATCTTTGTAGACAAGAACTGGCTTGCTGTGGCGCACAGTGTGGTGACCTTTCGGAAAGATCGACAGCCTGATAGCCAGGTACAGGGTCTGTATTATGACTTCTCTTGTAATAAGATGAACAGGAACAGGGGCTTATAACGGGATCCGACGACACACCCCTCTTATCACGGATTGGCAGGTCCGACAATCCCAGCGCGGGGATCTGCTAGCTGCTAGCTGCTAGCTAAGACAGATGCCATCTCCCATCTCCCATATCGGAGGCGTATATGGGGGGTTGTTTGGGTTGGCATATGGTTACGAGAAATGATTCATGTGAAAAGGGGATGATGGATGATGAGAAGCTTATAGTTTGGGGGAGAACTTGAGGTTGGGGTTGTCGTCAATGAGTGGAGCCGGATGAAAAGGGGAAATGTGTTCGGAGAATATACGGTCTCGGGATAGTAACATTTAGTAAGTAGGATGACAAAGAATGGGTGGAGATTCGGGCTTGGTCTAGTCTAGGTACCAGGTTATTCTATAAACAACGATATCCTCTTTGAATTTTTGGCTGTTTGTCTATTCGAGTTTGAAGTCATCTGCTTGGTAGTTTGCATAGAGTCCCGGGCTTCGCAGAGGCAGAGGCAGAGGCAGACAGATGCATACTGGCACCGAGTCCTCCTCGCTCCATTCACACGTGGACAACGACGTGGACAACGTGGACAAAGTGGAGGGAGCGGAGGGAGTGAACGAGGACAAAGATACCATTTATATGTCAGCTCTGTGACGGGAGCACCCAAGCGTGTGGGTTCCAGGAAAAGGGGGTGGGTGGGGGCCTTGTGTTTCAGGTTCCCAAAATGAAATCTCCAACTCCCGCCCAACACCCAAGAAGTATCTATGTATTATGTGATGTTATGTATGTTAAATTGCAGTACAGTATGGTCCTATGGTGGTATCACCCGTGTATGACTACGACGACTACGACTGCTACTGCTGCTACGGCTACTACTGCTTACTTCCTTTGACCGGGACAACCAATTGGCTAATAAGACTGCCTCCAAGGAATTTCCTGGTTCACGATTATAGCTGTGACATATCTCAGTCCTCATCTTAGCTGTGAGATTGTCAGGCTGATGGACCTGGTTAATTCCCCACCCCGTTTAAGCCAAACCCCCCGACTGCTGCTGTACTCCGAACCTCGCAAACGATACGCGCTTTCGGAGAGCAATCTGCTCTCCAACATCTATCGTTTGAAAGTTGGTATCAGCCTTACGAGCACCAAGCACAAGATGGTGTCCCATCCGTCTGTGGATTAATAAGGTTGGCCGACAGCGTAGCATTCCACAATTCTTGAGTTGTCCAAGTGCTTCGTGGCTAGCGCAGCGCTGGCTCTTGCGAACATTCGAAAGTTAGGAACCTGGTGAGCAATCCTAAATCCCGGTATCAGATCTTGGAGCGTGCAAGGGGCAGATGCGGCTACATCTCCCTAAACGGACGCAACGGAACATTTGTCCTTGATTACCCATGAGACGCTTTGGCTAGGAGCGGTTCGACCTACCTAACCATCAGTGGGTTCAACCCAGGCGATTATTTACGATCTTGACGATCATGAACACACAAAGTCACGACTTACTTAGTAACCTAGCGCAGCGTAGGACTGTCCGGCACCTTACTTAGAGCTCTTCCAAGCCGGTCCGTAGGGACGGTACCCGCGAAAAACAATACCCCCAGATACCAAAATAGGTTTGGAGCTTACCTCGAATGCGGGAAATAAAAGAGCGTGCAACGTCAGATTTCTTGGGACTCATGGCGAGGGATGTGTTTTGCGGGATGTCACACATAATAAGACTTGGAGAGATGAGCCTGGCTCGTTTGCGCCCTGGCATTAGTCATTCGAGATCTAATCCGATGACAACCTGCGGTCTGCTAGCGAGGAGTCTGGCTGCTCCGCGGGGACTGGGATATCATTGTTCTTTGCGGGAGCCAAACGGTGGGTTACTCGAAGAAGATATCGGAAACTCTCCAGCCCAAAGGAGGAACGATAGGTCCTGCCGCCAGCAGGCAGGGATAGTCGGCAGGCAAGAGTTGTTGTCATCGGCCATGGGTGTGACCAGCCGTGCCTGTGATGATCCTGGTCCAGCCTGAAACCCACCATCAACCTTACGGTCCTTACCCGTACACCCGCCGTCGAAGGGACCATCAGCTTCTAGCCAACATGGACTCCCCACCTCTCCCAGTGGGGATCCCAAGACGCTCCTGCATGAATTCAGATGAAGGCCGACTTGTGCACGCAGGACATGTGTGCGTAGTGGGCGCTGAGCCACACTCCGAGCCCTTTTGCTGCAACTCGAAGCTCGACCAGAGCAGGACAGGCTCGGCCGACGGAGTAGAGCGGTGCAAGTAGGAGCTTCTGTGGTCTCGTACTGCCACATTCAGCAACTGAGATCCTTCTTGGACCCGGCTGCATTCGCTTTTCAGGGCGCGCGCTGGGGTCCCATGGACGCCTCTTCTACGACCACATTTCATTGGAGCAGATTTCTCAGCGACAACGGTTTCTGTCTTGGCCCACTACAGAACCGTGATCCTTCTGATGCAATGGAGACCAATGATCCGCACAGCAGCACGATCTCTCCGCTCATTCCCTGTCAAACCCGCTCTTGGTTTTTTGTCCAGTCAACCTCCCTCCATCAGGCCTAGTTGAGATCGATCAAGCTTGCTATTCATCTGTCCCTGTTGGTATCATTATTGCTGCATCCGTCCCTGTTGGTATGATTCCTGCTGCTGCTGCTTCATCTGAGTATCGGATGATTGCGCCGGCAACAGATCCCTACATCCTAGTCGCACCCTCCTCATCTTATCCAACTCGCTGCACAGTTCTCGATAGAGTGCTATCCAGTTTTTGAGTCCGAATCCTTCCCATTTGCTAATCTTGCAAGGGCCACAGGGGTTGTCCTACGGAATTGAGCCTGTCCCTCGTTTGTGAGCAGCAAGCGGCCTACCCTGTAGTGGCTGCCATTCCGAGGTCTTCGTGTATTAACATTACTTTTCCCCATCATCGACTGCGGCGTACTGGTTTATTGTGTCCATCAATTCCAATTAACGTTTGAAGCCTTGCCATAATAAGCAAGATCCCAACAGCCATCTGTGGAATCCCCGCGTTATATTTCTCGAGAGCCGCTCCGCTCCGCTTTTGTTCTAGAACTTGTTATTAGTATAATCTGCAGCCTACTCGCAGCGACTGATTCCAGGGCCCAGTTGCGAGGTCGAAGCATACAGGGTTACGAGGGCGCTTCTCGGGTCGACTGGTGATCATAACTCGGGCATCATATCCACAACCTTCAATCTTGCAGTATATCACCCGACGCTCGTCGATCGAACGTGGAAAGCAAGAACGACTCCCCCTCAACTTCTTTCACGCATCTTCAGATCGCCCATATACGGACTCAGCACGTCATCAAACAGTCAGCAATTTATCCTTCATCTGGACGAAGCAGGACACTCGCCACATCTTGGTCTGATTCAAAGTCAATCGTGGCCAGTTCACTTCATCCTTTTTCACCTTGAGAGAGTTGACGACTTTCTATGTCCATGTGCTGTGCTAGCTACCTCCGAGAACATACACGTTCGGAAGCACGCCCAGAGCTCTGAAATTCCCAACCAGATTCATCCAGGCCCTCCGAGATTGCGGAGCTTTCGAATAACCTTGATGAATGCAGATCCTCGAAGAGCCAAAACCAGTTTCTCTACCTCTCTCCAGGTCTTATAGGAAAGCGTCCTCGCGCAACGTCAACTTTTTAGGAAATTCTCGTTTTAACTTTAGATCGTAAATCAAATACACACTTGCCTTCGACAGGCCATATGTTCTCCTCTGGTCGGTGATCAGCTATTGTCCATCGCGGCCCTCACTTTCGTTCATTTCACGGCTCTACAGCACCGCAATTTCACATCGCGTCCGATTATATATCACCCCTCGACGATTGTTCTCAGAGACTTCCGACAGGACCAATTCCCAAGCTCTCTTGCATTAGACGCAAACACAGCTCTCAATGCTTGTCACACGGCAATGTGATACAGGACGGAATACTTGGTCTTCTAGTAAGCTGGCCATCTATCCGAACGCGTCTACACGCATGTCGAACTTTGAGCCACTGCCACCGCAGCCGGACTGGCGAGAACAGTACTCTCCATTTTCCCTTCAGGGTGATAATGGACTACTTCAGCCCTCTTTCGAACACACAACGACTTCGAGCTTATCTGAAAGTAACCCTATTCAACACCATAGCAGTGCCAAACCAATTCTAGGACATCGTCACAGCCTTGGTCCACTTAGACAGGATGCTCAACCAACCCCAATAATAGAGCGCCCAGATTCAGCACCAGTAGATGCCAATCAACAAGGCATAAATTCTATACGCGATGAATCCCTCGTTTCTACCGAGTCTACAGCCCTTTCGTTAGCCTCACTTGGATCGAATCCGCTCTCTTCAGCATCAAGCGCACCAACCCAACAGAGCACACTAGTAAATGAGGGGGGAACCGCTCTTCTTGCTGAGCCTAAGGAGGAAGAAGATGATGAAGAAGACGATGATGAGATGCCAGATGCAGAGGGATCTTCAGCTCCACAGACAGCTGCAGAACGTCGAGCGGAACGCAGGAAAATGAAGCGCTTCCGGTGCGTTCTCCCATCTCCACAAACATTTTACGTCTAGTATGTCTAATGAATATCTAGTCTAACACATCAACAAACTCGATTCTTAATGAGCGAGTTTGCAAAACAAGCCCATCCAGATGCTGCGCACCGCGAGCGTCTTTCGAGAGAAATTCCTGGCTTAAGTCCTAGACAAGTTCAAGTATGGTTTCAAAACAGGTAAGAAAATGACAAGACCTTGAGGGCACTGACTGACCATTTCTAGACGTGCAAAGATAAAGCGCTTAACAGCCGATGATCGAGAACGGATGATGAAAATGAGGGCGGTCCCAGACGACTTCGACAATGTTCAGGCTCTGCATTCTCCGTATGGAGCTGTCCATGGAATCGGCACGCCAATGCAGTCTCCCGTTGACTTTGTGCCAACGTATACAGATCATATGATGCGACCGTTGATGGTGGATACTATGCGAAGAAGTGAGAACGACGACCATATTTCCCCTACTGGCCTTAGTCCCGCCTTTGGCCATGTTGGATTCGCTGCTGGGACTTCCATGGGAAGTCCAGACGTGCTCTCCCCTTTATCACTGAATTCGTCGGATCGCTATTATTCAAGTCATATGTCAAGTCCAATGAGTTCTGGCCCACGGAGTTCCAATCCGTTTGATCGACAAACAGGTTATCAGCCCCTATCCCGCTCGAGACAGAGTATGCGACCATTGCAACCCTTACAACTTCGAGAAACAATGTCAAGATCGCGATCAGAATCACTGCAGTCCCCTTTGAGATCGAGCATGTCGTGGAAAGGAGGAACTTTGGATTACGCAAATTACCAGACTGGCCAGCCTAGCCCTCAATTGAGCGGACGACAGCAATCTGTCTACCAGCCAGATCAAATTAGCAACAACACCGTCAATGCGCAGCAATTTGATGCTAATGCATATTCAAGTTCGTCCAATTTTTGTTTTCTCGATGTTTCACACCCCTGAAGAAGATCATGCAAACTGACTGTTTTTGGTAGACACGAGCATTCATGCGTCACCAACGCAAATGGCCTATTCCACTTCGCAGGGGCCCTCTTCCTCTCTGCAGCAATCCTCCCCATCTGCGATGTCTCGTCTCCGAGCCTCGTCCTCAGCCTTTCCTCCAGGGCTGGATCTCAGAGCTCAATATCGATCATTTTCTTCGCAGCATTCACCACACGGACTTTCTACGTCAGCACGCAGCAGTTCTTTCACAGGACCTTACACTGGCGGTTATGCGAGCGCGCCCTTGACAGCACCCGTTGATTTCTCCTTGCCTCGGACCCCAAACGACGTTAACAGAGATTTCAAAGATTTTAGCATACCACAATTGTCTGCTCCAATGGTACCACCACAAGATTTTTCAAATGCGTACAACTCGACCCTCAGTCCAAGACAACAAGCAGGAGGAGATCGAGATTTCAGTAACCAAAACCAGAATCAGAACGTTGATGGAGGAAATCAGGCGCAGAATCAAATGGGGGATCAACAACAGCAGCAGTCGCAGCAACAGCAACAACAAACCAGAAACAATGATACGCCATCATACTTGCGACCGATTGAATACGAGACGGGGCAGAAGAGAAAGAGGAGCTTCACGATGCCGGGAACGTTCAGCACCACGTCATAGATATTTCTATCATTCACATGGACGATATTACGAATTTGTTTTGTTTGACGGTATGCGGTCCTCAGCTTGGGCATAGGATATTTCTATTAAGGAATAATAGTATACGAAAGCATTGATTGTGGCGTTATACCCCCTCCTTTGCGAATTTTCTTCTTTTAGGCAAATGAATGGCCATTTTCTTTTTTTTTTTAGGCCGAAACCCCTCTTCCAAAAAAACAACAACTATATGAAAGCGATGACTGCGCTGTTTTTATCTGGGAGATAATCCCCCCCTCCCCTTCCCGAAATATGTTTATAACGGCTGGGGAATTCCGCGAGTCTGGATACTTGTTCACTTCTTATATGTTCTTGCATACACTTTTTTATTCTACCTTCTCCCCTCTTCTCTTCTTAACTTTTGAAATTTTTTAAGATACTTTAGCTTTTGGATGGATTTGGAAATGGAGAAAGGGATATTAAAATAGGAGATCTTCTCCTAAGGAAAGGGGGAGAGGAAAGAAAAGGAAAGGGCTGGATGGGATTTTGAACATTTTTACATGTATAAACTTTTTGGCTTACTTTTCCCCCCCT
Organism: Chlorencoelia australis; assembly: GCA_003988815.1. NCBI lineage: Eukaryota > Fungi > Ascomycota > Leotiomycetes > Helotiales > Cenangiaceae > Chlorencoelia > Chlorencoelia australis. Next base: position 393,565 of record QYAN01000005.1, read on the forward strand.
ACTTTTCATTTTATTTTTTCTGGCATGAGCTGGCTCAAAGGGGCTGAGCCTGTAGATACACCTTTTTTTAAAATGAAGATACCTTTTTTTTTTTTTTTTGGATATTATGTTTGGCTTAGGATATTTTGGTTTTTCTCATGAATAACGATAGAAACTTTGAATGTAGGTTTGGTAATGAATATGAATTACAAGAAGATATGAGCAAAGTGGACATCACATGATGAGTTCGCTTAAACGCCCCCTTTACTCGCTTATCTCAGCTGTTAAAGGAGAGTCAGATCAGGATGGGACCTCATCTTACCCTATCGACACCTCCTATGGTGCTAATCAAGAGTTTGTTAAATATCTCTTCATCAACTTGACTTTACTAGTATTCTTTTTAGTAAATTCTCCTATATCTTACTCAAGGATGGCTCGGTTTGCAAGAACTTTAGTGGAGAGGAAATTCATTATATTGTGACTACTAGACTCAGAGCTTCTTTTTTTTTTTTTTTTTTGAAATTTTGAATCTAGGCTAAGAACGACTAGGGATAAGTGGGGATGAAATTATGAATGCATATAATCCAGATAAAATTAAGCAGTTAGAAGGGCCAAATGCAAAAGCCTTTCCGTGTGCTTTATGATATTAGAAGGAAACTGGACTGGCAAGGTGAAATTAATCAGCGACCTTGATAAGATCGAGAAGTTAGCTTGGTGTAATAAGAGAAAAGCCCGACAAGATAGCCCTTAAATGCTCTTTGTTATTTAGATGTAGCGTTCCACAAGTCCAATCTGTATATAATTGATGAAATTAGACTCGACTCGTCTACTTTATGAGAGAAGCTCAAATCGACTCAGGAGTCCAAGTCAGACTCGAAGACTGTAACAGCATCCCGAGATCCGGCCAATTCACTCAAAGATCAAAATAAACGGAATTTTCGAATAAAAGCTATAAATTTCCGAAGAAACACCATGGAATTTATAATTCATTGAATTCTATACTGCCAAGAGTTATGACGCTTAGTGACAAATTCATCATCATTTAGATAACTCAGTTGAAACAAATTTCATTAGACCGCAGACTACTAGATTATTTCTACCTTCCTCTTCATAAGCTGAAGTAGAAGCCGAACGCCACTAATTTGCACTAGTTAGTGTATGCTTGATCATTGAGGAATATCTAAGGAGGTTGAGGGGAGATGTATGGTAAAGGTCTCTCTAAGCTATTTCAAAAAGTGTAAATTAGTTTTGGGAGATGGACCTGACTGCACGAACTCATGGTCAAATGTCAATTGATTCTATACATGTCTAATAATCATAAAATCTACATCATGTTAGCATTCTCCAGGAAGAATAAAACAGAAGACTTACCCCTTCCCACTCTTCTTTCCTAGCCACCCAGCATCAACCATCTTTTTAAGCAACACACTAGGTCTATATTTTGAATCCCCAGTCTCCTCGTACAATACCTTCATAATAGCCAAACAGGTATCAATTCCAATAAAATCCGCTAACTGTAAAGGTCCCATAGGAACATTCGTTCCATTCTTCATAATCGCATCAATATCGTCTCTTCCTCCTACTCCTGTTTCTAAACATATAATGGCTTCGTTGATATATGGCATCAAAATACGGTTTGCGAGGAAACCGGGGGAATCCGCTGATTGGGAGGGGATTTTGCCCATTGTTTTACAGAATGCTATTGCAGTATCCACTGTTTCTTGGCTGGTTTGTAAACCCGTTATGATTTCGACGCCTTTTTGAATTGGCACTGGATTCATGAAGTGTGTAGAGATCACACGGGAGGAGGCAAAGGTATCGGTCGGATCTTTAGTTGTAGATGCTGCGATTCGGGTTATGGATATAGAGGAGGTGTTTGTTGCTAGGATGGCGTGGGGAGGACATATTTGTGCAAGGGATTCGAAGATGGAGAATTTGAGGGAAGGAATTTCGGGAACGGCTTCGATTACGAAGTCAACTGTTGAAAGAGCATCCATGGATGTGTGAGGGGTGAGAAGAGATCGGATCTTGTCGGATTGTTCTTGAGTAATTCGCTCTTTGGAGACATCTTTTGCGAGGAGTTTGTCTGCAGAAGAGCGTGAGCAATGGCTATGCTGAGGGAAGAGGTTCAATACCTGCGAACTTGAGGCCTTTATCAATCGAGGCCTGATTCGTATCAACCAGTGTTACCGGCACACCCGCTCTCTGCGCAGCTACCAATGCTATCCCAAGGCCCTAATTCCGTTAGGACGCCTTTCCACGAAGTGAGGTCTGATTTACCATTTGACCAGCTCCAATCACACCGAGGCGCTTAACTTCTTGTGCCGCTGCAATTGGGGTTGAACTGAAGCATCTTGTATGTCTCGTCGTCTGTAATAATTGACGTTTTAGCAATGGAAAAATCATGCTGTTGGATCTAAGCATCAACAGAATAGAAACTTGGTGGAGAAGAACAATAATGTAGATGTGAGTAAAGGAATTGGTATTAAGGTGTGGGATGTTGGTTGGTTTTCGTTTCCGCATCCGTTTCCCCACCATTAAGCTTGAATTCTCCTCGGCCCGAAGATTTAGCGAAAATTTGACATGGGTTCGCGTAAATCGCGTAAATCGCGTTAACGAAAATCTATACACTCAATCCCATAGCACCAGAATACAACAACATGGAGTTTGCAAGTGGAATTGATGTTGTAGATCCCCAGGTTCGAGCATTTGTGACAAGTCTTGTCTCTGCTGTAAGTTTCCTGAATTATTTAAAGCTAAACAATTGCTGATACGTTTGCCAGCTTGGAGGAAGTGGTGCGGACGAGGATGGCAGATACAAATTAGGAGACTCTGCTTTGGCATGTCTCAGGGATATCAAAAAGTGGTTGAAGTTATACGATGAGAAGGCAAACCGATTGGACGTAGCACGATGTTTGGCAGAGTCTAATCTTGTAGGAGGAGATTTACTTCAGATTCTTGCAGCGTGGCCAGAGAACGCTACGGAAGACAGACTCAAGTCGAAGATAGCTTTGGCATGTCTGGAACTTCTGGTACCATTGACCTGGCCGCTGGAGAAGAGCAAAGAGATGACTGTCAATCACCATCGGCACATTCCATACCTCGAAATTGCACAACTAGGATATAAACGATCGATAATCAATTTCGATGGGGCGCGAATACTCCACACAGCGGTCCGATGTGCTCTTCCATCCATGGCCGAAGCTTTGGGAGACCGGAGCACGAGGGATGAGGGTATCATCAAGCTTCTTCTCTACTTTCTACGAAACATAGCCATGCTAGCCCCTCCACCAAATGTCCAATATGAAGGAGACGAAGCGGAAATTTCCAGGTCCGCAACCATCGATGCTTTCAACTACCAAGACATATTCCACCTTCTCCTTACCATCTCCTCTACTATGGGCGAGGATTTTAATACCCAGGATGTTGTCGTTATGGAAATCCTATTTCACTTGGTTAAGGGGGTCGATGTTGAAAAGCTGTTTATGAGTGAGAAGGCCGCAGATAATAGTAAGATAGATGAACTTGTGAGATTACGAAAGAAGGAAGCTGCAATGTTAAGAGGCTATCAAGCAAATGCTCCCACGAGGCATAATCGATTCGGAGCCATGGTTTGGATTCAGCGAGATGATGCGAAAATGACTACAATTTCTGGCCAGGCTGCTTTAACAGATAGTGCGAGAGGTTTGGCGAAAATGGATGGTACGAAGAAGTTCAAGCCACCTCGGAGAGCCATTAAAGGAGAGAATGGCCCATTGGAGTTCAATACTCCTGTCTCTCTCAACGTGCAATCAAATAAGCACCTTCGAACGTTCGTTGAGGAGTTCTTAGACTCTGGTTTCAACCCTCTTTTTAATCATATTCGAAAAGCTATTGATCGAGAAGCAGAACGAATTTTGACAGAGTCCCATCCAAGACAGTTCTTCTATCTTGTTTCCTGGTTCTTGGAAGGTGAGCGAGTACGGAGAAAGAGCAAGATGCCTACAAACCCCAGGAAAGGGATAGCTTCCGACGATGTGGACAGTTTCGCTCTGGTTGCAAGCGTTCTCAACCAAGAGATGTTCGTTACCTTGAATAGGGCTATGGACTCCGCTTTTGAGAACAAGTCATGGGAAGATCTTAGCGCCGCCATGAAATGTTTTACTCAAATCCTGCTTACTGTTCAAGAGATGTCGGAGTCGCCGCTTGAGGATGATCAGGAAATCGCGGAGAATATTCTTGCTCGAATTTTCTACGAAGACACGACTCATGAACGAGTAGCAAATATTACGAGAACTTACAAGGACCAAGGATTTGGTTATCTAGATGCCTGTACGGAGCTTACACACAATTACATGCGAATTCTCGAGCAATACTCAAAGCAAAATGTGGATCTCCAAGTAAGATCGCGAAAGAGAGTAAGACGCAAGAAAAAGGCTGAAAGAGCTGCTGGGGAAGACCAACCAGACGATGACATTGTGGACGAATCGGATGGAGAGGATGAAGCAAGAGCAGAAAGAGTTTCTCACGAACGGAAATTCGACTTCAAACGCTTCGCCGCAAGGTTCTTATCACAGGGTTGCATCGACACCTTCGTGACATTTACTGCTTTTTACCGTGACCTCAAGCCTGCACAGTTGAAGCGATCACACAGATTTTTTTATCGAGTCGCATTCAAGCAGGATATGAGCGTCATGTTATTTAGGGTTGACATCATGGCTCTATTCTACAAAATGATCAAAGGCCCAGAAGGGATGGATCCTCTTTCTCCATGTTACAAGGAATGGGATGATCTAGTCAAGCAGCTTATCAAACGATGTACGAGAAAGATTCAAGAACGCCAGGAATTGGTCGTCGAAATGTTATTCTCCAAGATCAATGCTACTGCGCACTTTTTGGAATACGGTTATCAGAAGCAAACCATCTCTACAAAGCCAAGAGCTGCAGCCGAATTAGAGGTTAAAGGTGGTATGGAATGGGAAGATCAAATCGGAGTTGTCGTTAGTGCTTTACTCGACAGGAACGAAGGAGAGCATATCGATTGGGTCAAATCACAGTTATTCTCTTCAGAGACGGAGAGGAGGAGCTGGGAGGCGGCAAATCAAGTCTTACAAACGGTTGAGAAAGATCCATTTGCAGAAGATGATGAAGTTCCTGCTGTTAATGTAGAGGCACCAAAGCCTCCTTCAATTTGTATGTTCAGCCCTTCCCTGATGGTTTGTGAAGTTTAACATATTTTCTAGTTGTCAAATCTGACACAGATGCTCGCAAGGCAGCCATGTTCAAGAATGGGCATCTCCGTCTGCTAATGGCTCTAGTTGGATTCAAGCGTGTTGGAGAATCTGATGATTCAGAAGCTGCATGGCACATCCCACCAACAATATCCGCAGGTCAATTAAAGCAATCTCTTGATCTCATCAAGAAATTCGAGTTCAGCCCCCCAACTTTCGACGACGGGAAAGAAGCCGGAGACTTAATCAGACGCGTATCGGCGGGTCCATCCCGAAAACGAGAAGCATTCGATGACGATTCTGATGACGGAATCGACAATGATAACGACGAAGAACCATTATTCCCCGCCGGCGGTCCCACGAATAAAGTCTCAGAGGCAATGAAAGCACTGAAGAAGAGCCGTCGCCGACGAAGGAAGGAAGGAACTGAAGAGGCAGAAGAAAGACTTACTGAGGAACAGCTCGAAGCTCGTAATGTCGCCCGAAGAGCCCGCGAATTGGAGAAGAATCGAAAAATCAAGAGTGATCTTTATGTGCATGATAGTGATGAAGAGAGTGATGAAGAACGAGATCGCATTTTCTTTCAAGCGGAGGAGAATTTGCGGATGAAGGTTAAGATTGATACAATGAAAGAGTTGCTTCATGTTGGGAAGGAGAAGAATAAGAATTTGAAAGGGAGTAGGAAGAGACAATCGAGTGCTATGTCTGGGGATGGGGATAGTGATGATGATACCTTGATAATAGGGAGTAGGAAGCGTCATTCTAGTGCTACAATTTCGCTTCTAGATAGCGATGAGGAGGAAGGGGATGATGTTTCGATTGCAAAGTCGAGGAAGAAGAGTGATGATGCACCAGAGGAATCGGAGAACGATGGGATGGATATACCGATTTCAAATTCGCAATTACAGTCAAAATCGAAGAAGAGGCAAAAGATTTCGCTTATTGATGATGATGAATCTGGCTCCGGGAAGGAAAACGCTGCGAGGAAAGATGTGGAGAAAATGGATGTTGACGCTGACGATGATGAAGACGAGGTGGTATCTAGTAGACCTATGGCAAGACAGAGGGTCAGAGCGGGGTTCATTGTGGATAGTAGTGATGAGGAGTAATGAAGTGTTGTTTACTAGGTTATGGATTGTGTATCGGATACCAAAGGAAGCGATTGGGATGGCAGGCATGGGCTGGTTTATTGTTTATTTATAAGCGAGCTAGGATAATGATACTCCTTTACGTCTGTGACTGAGTGATGTTAATGTATGTTATAGCGAAGTGATTTTTTTTTTTGACAATGGTGTTTCTTTACGGGGAAATTCTGGAGTGAGAGGATTATTTTGAAAAGGGGGCTCGGTCTCGCTAATGGTTAAAAGGGGCAAAGGCTTGAGGACTTGTAACGAATGCTAAGGCTCTCCAGCTAGGCTTACGCGATATGTTTGTAAGAGTATCAATTACAGATATCTCTTAAATTTGAATATCTCACATATTCTAGTGTGAGATAAAAGAAAACTAGAATACTCTGAGCGTACTTTGGGTTAAGTATAAGTAGGGTATTGAATTTGCCCCGAGTAATTTGAGTATATTTAGAGTAGACTCTGAATAGCTCTGAATAGCTGAGTTGCATAGAGTTTCATTAAGTTGATTCTAAGTAAATACTTTTACTTTAAGCTAAATTCAAATAAAAGATCCTATTCAACTTACTTCTCATCCATTTCAATGTCATCTCGAAGCTAGGAAATAGCATATATTCTACGTAATTCCTGACTCTCTTACATATGCAACACCCGGTGATACCTACAGTAACATTTAATTCACCTCATTCTTCCATTTTCTAATCAATCCTAAATATTCAACATCATTAAGCGTATCTAAATAGTATTTTGAAACTCTCCGTGTATTTTCAAGTGAATGTTTATATACTCTTCAAAAGTCTCCTGTCAACATGCAATCGTACAGCCGCCACTAAAGTCATAGCAACTAGAGCCATCCCTCCTGCATAAAACATCGCAGGGTGGTATGCTTTCAATGTGCTATTAGGACCCCCGTATGCAGCGAGAAGATATCCTGCTATTGGTGCTCCCTAGATTCGTTAACATCAGTATGTTAGGGAATAAAAAACTCACCATAAGATATCCTCCAGCCCAGCCACTCACAATCATTGAAATTGCCTAGAAAACGAAATTTAGTTCTTCAGTAAGGGATATAAAAGTAGAGGTAGCAACATACCATACCCACCCTGGCACTCCCAAACAAACTCCCCACTACCGTCGGCACGACGGCAAAAACCCCACCATTCGAAATCCCATTAATAATGACAAAAGCAATCAGCAGTCCCAAACTATTACTCACCGGCCAAAGTACCAACATACTTCCAGCACTCAATCCAAGAGCTATAAAAAGTGTATTTACAGGACCAATAACGTCAGAAGAGAAGCCGCAAGCCAATCGACCGAGGGCAGAAGAGAAATTGAAACCCGCGACGAGAGCGGATCCCGCGGAGGGGGAGAGACCGAGGGAGGTAGCATAGAGGGGGAGGAAGAAGGGTGGCACGAGGAGGGGGAATGTCCCGATAGCTGTGCCGAGGAAGAGGGTACTGAACTGGAGGTTTTTGAACAAACGCCTTTATCAATAATCACCTATCAGTCAAACACTCTTCAACATTTCGGGACTTTTAAACTAGAGGGGGAAGGAATACCATTCAATAAAAGTACTACTCCTAATAGGAGGCCTCTCTTTCATTAAATACGCAGCCGGTAAACTAGTAGCGAGTGTTATGAGCCCAACGATGCGAAAGGACCATCCAACGCCTAGCGAGGATATTAATCGGTCGATGCCGAGAGACATGACAGTTCCTCCTAGGCCACCTCCCATGAAGACGATTCCGTTTGCGAGGCCGCGCTTTTTGTTGAAATATTGGGTTGGGACTGAGGACATTGTCTTCTCATCACAGTCATTAGCAACAAACCCCGCCTTTCTTTCTTTCCAGAAAAGTTACAGTACATACCAAGAAACATAAACTACCCCAAGACCGCCCCTCATCAGCACAAACACTCAAAATATATACACAATTACTAGGGAAAGGAAGACTTACGAAATCCCAGCTCCAACCACAACCCCATAAGCAACAAACAACCCACCAACACTCTTCGTCGAAAACCCACTAATGATATTCCCCACACCATTCAGAGAAACCCCCAGCACAGCACATTTTCGAGCTCCGATCCATCTGATCAAGCGTGAATTTATGAGAGCGTAGAAGGCTACACCTGCACCGGCTAAGCCGCCGATGTAGGAGAGCGTTGCCGGGGAAGAGAGGTCTTGAGCAACGAGTGCAGCTTGGATTACTCCCCACTAAGGGAGGGAGGGGAGAGTTAGTACTGGGGTTCCCATTGAGGAAAGAGGAGGATGTTAAAGGTGGCTTTGAGGCACTTTGCTTTAGATGTACTGTATTTCCTGAGATACCTACCCCCCGAAAGATGCTAAATAGGAGAAATCGACTTCGATTTTTTACCACTTCCCAACCACTTCGACTACTAAAACCGTCTATAACCGACATGCATCTATCAACCCCCATTGAAACCCACTTACGAGCTCAGCTCTAAAAAAACCATGAAAAAACGCTCACAGTATAAACAGTCCCAATACTCCAAAAAGCCAACACAGCACTAGCCCCAATAATCACCCATCCATACCCACCATCCGGAACTTGAGAATCCGCTATTCGAGATGCTTGAACGATGTTATCCGGATCGGCGGGATCGAAATTATGGGTGATGGTTGTTATTGGTGTTGTAGCCAAGGGGATGGCGTCTTCTAAAAGGGTTATGGTTGTCGTTGTGGTGGACATTTTAGATAGTTTATAGGTGTGTGGGTGTCGAGAAGAAAGATTTTGGGAGGGAAATGCCATGTTGATATAGAGGAGGTAGATGACTGAGCTCTCCACATGAAGGGCGTGCAGTGCTTAGTCCTATACAAGCCCCACTTTCTCGGCGGTCAAGGAAGACTTGATCTGAACGGTGTTCCATATCGACAAGATATGGCCATGAAGTTTGACAGTGAAAAGTAGAAACAGATCTTTAACTAACCAAGGAAGAAGATGGTTTTTGGAGGGAGATATAAAAATGAGATCGACCCTCCCCCTGACTAGGATCTTGATCGATATCAAGAACTCGGCTGGTTATCAAGCCTACTCTGGTAGGTAGTAAATGGAAAATACCCCAAAGCTACGACGGCCTTTCTTTTCTCGATTTCTTGATAGCTAATAAGTAGTAGTTATTCTTTTAGAGATGAGCCGTAGACTGTGCCGTTTTCCGCTCCATAACATCTGCGAGACTTAGCTTTGTCAAAGATTCAGCATGTGGATATTTGATTTTGAAGACGAAGGTGTGGGTGCTGGTCTAACCAAAAGCGATCTGAATGACTCGGGGCAGTTGCTTGAAAGTTGTATTTGAGGACCAGGAAAGTGTACGATGAATGAAGGGGTCGTTGATCTGTTCAAAGTTGAGGTCGATTGAGGATGTAATTGGGTACTCGGCAGTTTTTCTTGCGGGTTGGCCATGCTTTTGAGCTTCTGCCATAGCTGCGGAGTAGAATTTAGTGTAGACATACTGATAATTACACTTGTATAGATGTCTCAGAGAGATCCGTAACGCAAGGGATTACGTTGACTTCTTGATTAAAGAAAAAAGCGGTTGGATGAAGCATATACTCTTAAAATTCGGGGCAATTCATCATATATCGGAAAACGTCATTCAGAGAGCAGCAAATAGGATAAAACTGGTAGTTCAATACAATCACTCGGATTATACGGAACATTGATGGTATTTCACTGCAAAATACAGTCACACCATTAAGAATGCTCTAGAGATTGATGACCCTCCTAGAATTATAACTTCGTAGAGGAGTTTCATGCCCAGCATGTAAAGTCCCGCTTGAGACTGGACGTGATGGCTGTATGAGATGAGAAAATACGTCGAGGAGAAAGAAGAAAAGCTGAAGGAAGGAAGCAACAAAAGGAAAGGTACATCTTAATGCGGGGGATCTTTGATAAATATAAATAACCCCACCATCCCACCTCGTCTTGACAGCAGAAAAATCGACTTCCCTCACTTCACTCCTTGAATAGCTTATACTCAACCACAAACCTCTCTTCTCTCCTCAATCTCTCACTCCTCACTCCCTACTATTCTTCCCTTCTCCCCATACCCCCAAAATGTCCTCCTCCACCTCAAATCCCACCGTCTACATCGACCAAACATCCGCCCCCTCTATCAAAATAAACAATCTCTCGTACTCCTTCCCAGACAAGTCTCTCGGCCTCCAGAATCTCACTCTTTCCCTTCCACCTTCTTCTCGGACTCTCCTCGTATGGATCCTCAGATCTCCTCTTCTACAACCCCAATTATATTGCGAAAGCTTGCATACCCTCCCTTAAACCCCCCTTCCCAAGAGAAAAGCTCTTCCTCCAATTCCCCAATCACTACTGACCTCTCTCCTCCCTCAAGATAGGGGCCAATGGCGCCGGCAAAACGACCCTCCTCCGCCTGCTCTCCGGAAAACGCCTCGCCCCCAGCGGATCAATTTCTATTGGCGGACTCGACCCTTTCAAAGACGGCCTCGAAGGCGTGACCTACCTCGGCCTTGAATGGGTTCTCAACCCCATCGTACGCACCGACATCGGGGTGCGAGAACTCCTCTCCTCCGTTGGAGGAGACCACTACCCAGATCGAAAAGACGAACTCATCCAAGTGTTGGACATCGATTTAGATTGGCGAATGCACGCCGTGTCTGACGGCGAACGAAGACGCGTGCAATTAGCTATGGGGCTTATCCGTCCTTGGAGGATATTATTATTGGATGAAATAACGGTGGATTTAGATTTATTGTCGCGAAGTAATTTTCTGCAGTTTTTGAAGAAGGAGACGGAGACAAGGAAATGTACGATTGTGTATGCAACGCATATTTTGGATAATCTAGCTGAGTGGCCGACCCATTTGGTACATATGAGTATGGGCAAAGTTAAGCAGTGGGGAAGTATAGAGGAGTTTGATGTTACGGTTGAGATGTCTGGGGTGGGAGCGTGGACAGGGAATAGTACATTGGGCGAGTTGGTAATTATTTGGTTGAAGGAGGACTTACTAGAGAGGGGGCCGAGAAATAAGGGGGCGGGGAGTGAGGGGACATCTTATGTTAATCCTGGGGTAGGGGGGTATGGGAGTGAGAAGAGGACTTTTTAGATGAGGAAAAGAGTTTGAGAGGGGGTTCCTTTTAGGTTGGTATGGGTTTATTTCCTTGTATAGAGCGCCTCAACGCCTCTTTGGTTCATGCATGGTCAGGCGTTGCATTTAACATACACTAGATCTTTTTAAAGAAAGGTCCTATCTAGAGAATATATCCGCAGAGAGCTATCTTCACTCGCAATTGCGAGCTCCATATCTAGGCTTCCATACTTATCCTCCTGTGAAGGCTTCCATGCGAGTTGTGTAACTGCTTTGGCAGGGTAGGAATTTGGACTTCAACAATGTTAGCTCATAATTTAGAGATAATCCTACGAAGACGTACCTGAGATTTATTTGGAACTCTTTCACAGTGAACCCCGTCGCCGACAGGCTATAAATCTTGAATCTTCCAATTTCGGTTCCAAGAGCCAGATATATGAGGTCGTCTACTAATCTGTCTAAGAAGTCTATAGCAGTTACGGAATGCTCTTCTAGTATTGTTGCTTTGCAGATAAATCCCGAGCCATCCTCATCCTTTCCCCAAATCTTAACTTGCTTGTCCCTGCCAGCTGTTGCAAACACTAGTGAAGCCGTTGGAGCCCAAGCAGCATCAAGGATCATTCTCGTATGACCTTTCGGATTCGACTCGGTGAGTTTGAATGTATGTTTGTTCGTGGCATCGCGTCCAAATAATGCCCATTGTCTGTCTCTACCAACACTAAGTAGAAACTTGTCATCTGCTGAGAACCTCAGTCTCGTCACAGTCAATGAGTGTGCTGTAAGTGGAGGTTTAATCTCGTGCCATTCTTTGGTTTCGAAAAGCCTGATAACAGCATGATCGATCGAACTTGCTTTGCAAGCTGTAGCAATGACTAATCCATCGTGACTAGTAGCTAAAGCGGAGATCTCGTAGCCATGACCATATAGCTTCTCGATTTCTGGCCACAAAGTATGCTTTGATAAAGAGTCTTCGTAGGGTGGGTGATCGAGATCTAGTGTAGATTTGTGTACAATTGATGCAGGATCAATAGCCTCGCCTTCGTGCTGATTAGTGCTCGATATCTCTTGATCGTCGTCAACTGCTTCTATCGCCTTGTTTGAAAGACCTAGGACCGGCATATTGGCAGCATCAGGCATATTTTGGATCTCAGACCCTTGAATGTCGCAAAGCTTGCTTAGGAGATTCGCAACAGCTTTGGGTTCGCTAAAGACTCGAAGAAGCTTCTCGTCTGCGCCCGAGACAAATTGTGAAGCACCCAAGCTATCGATACAATTCAAATCATACCCATGAATCTGTGGTCTAGCCATTTCATGCCATGACTCGTGCTCTCCACGTTTCCATTTCGCATGAAGTCTAGTTGTTTGGTCTGAACTTGTTGATAAAAGGTATTCGCCTTGTTTCGACCATGCGATTCCAGTGATTGACTTCACATGCCCGCTAATTGCGACTCCTTGGAGCCATCTATCTTGTCGCTGATCAAAGTTCCACAGTCTCCAACTGCCGGTTCGTCCCGAACAGACAACTGTCTTACCGGATGGTGACCATAGACCAGTCCAAAATCCTCCTGTGCTTCCAGTAGCTGTAGTTGATCCCTTTTCAGCACTTATCTCACCAAGTCTTGCGACAGTTACCCAGACGCTAGTACTCGCATCTTGCTCCCATATTGCCAAAGAGTTATCAGCTGATGCTGAAAGAAGCTGTAATTTACCACCGTTAGAACACCACTTAGTGCTATAAATCCAATCCTCGTGTCCAAGAAGCAATGCTTCGAAAGTCGTAGAATAATCTACTCCTTGAGCTTGGAAGCGATGGGCTTTATTTGATAGAGATTTTCCTGGCATAAATGCACCTAGGGAAGGATCTACTGAGGCGGCTGCGGCGGGAAGCTCTTTTCCCGGATGAATCCGCCAAAGTCGGATGTATTTGTCTTGACTAGCAGATGAAAAAATGAGATCACTGGTGGGGCTGTCATTCTCTGGAGCAAACTCTAGTGATCTGATCCATCCCTCATGGCCAGCTAAAGTAGCTTTGTACTTGAATTCTGATCCTTCCTGGGAGTCAAGTACATGAAGCTGAATGATGTCTTTAGTTCCCGCGACTGCAAGCACATAAGAATCTGGAGCGCCAGTGAGAGGACTCAGTGCTATCGCCAAAGGAAACAATCTCGGTGTGATTGTGAGAGTTTGGCGAAGACTTGCAACATTTTGATCGTTAAGAGACCAAATTTTGACAATAGCATCTGCAGATCCTGTTACGAAAAGCTTCCCAGAAACCGCTATGCAATTGATGGTGCTTCCATGATCCGTGATGGTTTGGATACACGAATAGCTTCCAGTCGAGTCATTTTTCTTCCAAATTTTGACCGTCTTATCGACAGATCCGCTGAGCAACAAGCCGTTTGACTTGGGAATAAATTTTACGACATTAACAATCTCTGTGTGTCCTCCAAGAAGCGCGAATACACCACGTGAGTCGAAGCTCTACATATTCATCAGCAAAATGAGCTACATATACATATCTTTGGATTCACTCTTACCTGTGGTCTCCATAAAGCAATATTTCTATCAGCCCCAAAGGCTAAGACGCCAGATTCATTCCAGTCGGCGGCAGAGGGGTGTCTGTTTGCACCTGCCGTTAAGTATTCCGTGATTACTGCGCTCATCCTTAAATATTCGGAACTCATACGACTGAGGTCAAATCATGATACGAGATGGATGTTAGAATAGTATGGTAGCCTTAGAATGCGCCATTTGGATTTCCGAGGTGTTTTTCATCATGATGGAAGTTGGATGAAGATTTTTCGCGTAAAGCGTTCGGAAGGGAGTCAGTCACAATACAACACAATTTAGTCCTAAAATAGGTGTAAATTTAACATCTTGCTATTCTCGTCTTCCTTTTGCAATTCCCAAGCCTCCTACAAAAGGAAAAAAAAACAGTCTCTTCCGCCTTTATCAAAAACAAAAAGTGAGATTTTTGAAAAATAAATGAAAACGCACGACATACTTAAAAAAAATTAATTCTAACCCGGCCTCGGCACCTAAGCGAGCATCATTTTCGTAGATTCCTTTTGCCCTTTTGACGTCTACTTATTATATCAACATCAAAGACAACACTCCGCAATCTCATCCACAAGCATATTTGCTCACTTTCAACATGTCCACTGAACAGAGAATGGATATCATCGTCGAGTTCACGTATGTTAAGCCCCACCCTCCCAAGACATACCAAGATTGCCAACACCCCTCGCAGCGGCGGTCTCGAAATGCTATTCGCAGACCAACGAAAGCACAAACTGCCCATCCCAGCTCACGACGATAAAAACAACCCCGTCACTGTTGGCTGGCTCGTCAACTACTTATGCAATGAGATCATGAAAGATACTCGAAAAGATATGTTCGTCTTAGACGGTCTTGTGTGAGTCTCACTCCCCTTCACCGCATCTCAACAACATTCCCCTCATCAAATCACTATCTCCCATCTTCCATTCTATTCAAACATTGCATGAGGTATATACCTTCCTTCTCAGCTCATCACTCCCCTTCTATTCATCCCTGCGCCGTTTGTTACACACATCTATTTTATACCGCTCGCTATGTGTCCTCCATGTACTACCTACCATATGCACATACGCACGCATGCAGTCCACTAACCATACCATCCACATTGCAGCCGCCCGGGAATCCTGGTATTGATCAACGATGCAGACTGGGAACTTGAAGGCGAAGCCTCTTACGCTTTGCAGCCCAACGACAATATCCTCTTTGTATCAACTCTCCATGGTGGCTGATCACTTCTCCCCAATACGCTACAATACGGTGATGATACTGAACCAGACCTCCGCTCTCATCAGCCTCATCTTTGGCAGCTGAACCACCTTCGCTCATCTCCACGATTTCAGCATCCTGGTATATCTTGTGTTCGGCGCGGGGAATATCTCACTTACTCCGTATTCACACCTAATAGTACACAAGTACTACACAATGCGACAACCATTCCATTTCACTGGCTTTCTCCTATCCCACAACCATATTTTGGTTCATCGGACGACCAAAAATGCACGTGCTCCCAGGGACAACCCTGAAGGTCATGCAGTCCTCATTCTCTCCTTGTTTGTCCCTTTCCCTGTAAGACATCGCCGACCTCCGCCGATATCAAAAGCCACATCCATTTCCCTGAATCTTCGCTCATTTTTTTTTTCGCCATTACTTATATCTCTAATCGTACTAAGTACAGCAAGCACAGTAGTACAGGCCCGTCCCGCCGCCAGTCTGTGCTGTCATACTTTCCACTAAACTCTAAACCTCAAGCCAGAAACCTTGACAAGTCCTCGTACAGCGCTCACTGCATCTTTCACAACCCCTCCTTAACCCCTCGCATATCGGAAATCTCCACTATCCTACACATGCTCTTCATCTCAAAATTTTAAACGGAAAGGGATATGGATTCGATAAGCCCTATCAACCTCACACCGCTGCTAAGCAAGCAAACGAAATCGGCCTCACCGACCATCTCTCCCTTTCACCCCCGCGCACAATCAGAAAGATCTTCTCCCTCCCGGTGCCGTCTTTCCGTTCGTCCCTTATCTCAAGAGAAAAGTAAAAGTCGCACACACACACACACCGTTCATCTTGCAAGCCTCGGAGTTTTTCAAGTTTTGTGTTTGTGAGGGCTTGCGGGCGTGGGGTGAACTTGGGTGATAAGTTCCTGCAAGGAGACGGACGACGGCCAATTTTGCGAAGCGAGTTTACGTACTACCTCAGTTTTTTTTTTGTTGGCCGACGAAATGTCTTAGATTAGGTTGGCTATTTTGTACCCGCTCTATAATGCATTTGATATAGGGGAAGGGAAGGGAAGGAAGAGGAAAATCATGAAATTTAAGAAAATTACCGGTTTTAAGGTTGAATTTTTCTTGGCCGAAACATGCGATCATTAACCATTTCGTGAATTCTGTTTGCACAGTACAAAAGTATCATCACTGATTCGATGGAAAGAATGTAATGGAGTCGAAGTTCCAATTTATACAATAAAATCTATTTCTAAAAAAGTATACCATACCTTAATCAAATTCCCAAGTAGCTAAGATAAATAAATATATATTTGTTGGTTAAATAATATGGCCTCTGGCCTGTGATAAACAGAAGAGAGACTGCCTACTCCAATCGAGCGAGCCTACGACTCTGCAGTCTAAGAAGAAAATAATATCCTTTGCAGAAAAAATTCAGATCCCCCTTTTTCAATAAATCAAAATTCGAAAGGAAACTTTTTTTTTCTTTGTTTAAACAGAACAGACTTCTTTACCCTCTTCCTATACCTCGGATCGAAAGCTACCCTTTTTTTTCCCGTTCGGGATACGGAAGACAAATAAGAATAAAAGAGGAAAATTAACTGCTTTGTATATGAGCCCAGAAGGAAAAATGAAAGAAAAGATATGACACCGACTAAAGTAGATGGGCAAAGGAAATGGAACAGAAGCATAGAAACAGAAAAGAACCACCATCTACCATCCACCCTAAGCTAAGCCAACGATGCCGAGATGTTAATCCACCTTCCTTTCGTTTCCTTTCCTTCGCACAGCCAACCAACCTCCCATTAGCCAAAATCAAAATTTCCCCTTCCATATGTATTCTGCATATTCACCATCCACCAATGTCCATGTCATTTGTATGTGTGTGTGCGCTCTGATATGACATGATGTCGAGAATAAAAATACAACTCGTCGTCCCATCCTATCCTCCACCCCCTCCATCATAAATGAAAAGAAAACTCCATCGCCTCGTCAAATGTTCGTGATCCTCTCAGCGTCGTGTCGTGTAAATTTTGTTGTGCTTATATGTTAATATGTACCGCTGTGTCCTGCATTCCACCTCCTCTCCTATACAAAAAGCAAATGGACGAATGTGCGAGTGAGTGAGTAAAGAAACCCAAGGAAGAATTAATAAATCCCACCCCCAAAAGGCAACTCATTTCGGCTCGAAACTTCCTCATAACCATCAGACGGAGCAGCATCATAAGTATAGGCAGGACTCGGTCCACGACCAGAACTATGACTGCCAAGTTGACGTCCATCATCATACATCTCATAATCATGACCATCCGCCGTGACTCTTCCACTGATTATACCAGCACCAACCAAGCTATTAGAACTGAGCAATCCAACACGGACATTGCTTCTCTCGGCACTATTCATAGTGTATTCACTTGCAGTATTGAGACTTCGCATGCCGAAATTAAGAGACGTAATATGGGAACCGACTTTGCGATCTTTCCCGCGGCCTTTGATCCCTTTGTTGGAGTTCTTGTATAGATTAGAGAGGTATACCCAAAGTTTCGTGTCAGCCTCGCTGAAGATGTCGCCGTCTTGGGCGTTGGAGAATTTGATGGTCATGGCTCTGAGTGTAGTGGCGTGGAATTTGTTTTGGTGAGACTATGGGTGCAAGACTATTAGTTTGATGTTTGATTTGATATGGTATTGGATTCAATGCACGGGAAGAGGATGGATTAAGGGATCGTATGTGGCTGCTGTGATAAAAATACATTTGTTGATAGGGGAAAAGGAAAAAGTAATATTTCTAGGGGGTTTCGGGAAGATGAAACATTTGAGGATTTTTGTTAGGGGGTGGGGTTTATGAGAGATCAGAATTGTTTACCTTGAGGTTCCCGAGCTGAGTGAATTGCTTGCCGCAATCATCGAGACGGCAATCGTATGCCTTGGTTTTGTCGTGGACGCTTTTGTGAGCGCGGACATTGCCTCTTTGAGCAAATGCCTTCTTGCAAATCTCGCATAGATATGGTCGTAGGCCTGTATGACGGCGTTCATGGGTCTGAAATGGTATCCAATTAGTATAGAGTGGTATTAGAGTGTCAGGAGACTTGCCTTGAGATTGCCGAGTTGAGAGAATTTTCTTCCGCAACTTGTGAACCTGCAAGCCTAGAATAGCTGTAAGTCTGTAGCTCGATGATATGGAGTTGTAAACACTTACATGTGGCTTGGCGCCAGTATGGGCTCGAATGTGAATACTCAGATGTGTCTTTTGACAGAATATCTTCCGGCAATTCTCAATGGTGCAGGTATATCGCTTCGAGTTCTTGCCGGTTTTCTTATTGTTACCCTGAGAATCATGCGTGAGCTTGAATTTACCCTCATCTTCATACATGTCGTGAGATGGCAAATGTCTGTGGAGAGTGGTATGAGAGGCACCTACCACAGGTTTACTCTGATTAACAGCTGAGCTTGGCTGTGATTTGGTTTGTTCCTTCGTCTGAATCACCTTCATGAGGAGATCAACGGATGTGTTGAATGTGACCTCTTCGGCTCCATTGGTTGGAAGTGTCAGGGTGATGGTCTTGCTGGGCTTGGTGGGGGTTGGGATCGAAGAATGGTTTGGTGATGTCCTTAAAGGGTCGGGTTTGATGGGCGGGCTTTTGCTGTGATGTTCTTCCACGAAACCTTGGCGAGTATTTCTTGTTAGAGATACTCTGCCTCCATCACTATAAGGCTGCATTAAACGGGGTAGAGGTCGTTGCTGAATGTAGTTGTGGAGGGGAAGTGCGGCTCCGGGAGTATACGAGTTGAAGTTGAACGGAGTGTGCTGAAGCTGCTGCTGCTGCTGCTGTTGCTGTTGCTGTGCAGTTGCCAAGTTGTTGCCCACAAATTCACAATAGACATGAGGCGGGAAGTATTGAGGCGCGAGGGCCGCTCGAGTCGATACTGCTGAAGAAGCAGCTTGCGGATCATATGCCATATCTACCTGGCAGTAGGTTTCAACGACCTGGTGTGGATGTTGGTGGAACAAGCGTCCCCAGGACTGGCTTGGTGCTGGAACTGTGAGAGCTAGCATGATGATCCTATCTTGCTAATAGCAAGACTAATGCGGTTCGAACTGCGAGGGGTTGAGATAAAAAGAAAAGAATGCGTGTGAAGGTAGATGTAGGAATTGAAATCAAACGTCCGCCGTACGAAAATGATGAAGGTGGTTTAAGAGTTGACTAGAAGTAGGAGGTTAATAGAGTTAAAGTGTTGTGTTTAGAGAAGAGGCGCTGGTGAGAATGGGTTGAGTACTTGGAGAGAGAAGCGAGGTGAAGTATTTGTATAGTTGGAAAATATGATGAGGGCTGTCAATTGACCTGAGATGTTACGAGAAGGCTACGTGACGGCTACAAGATTCATATATAGATTTGGAAGTTCTACCTCCCACCCCCGCTGAGGGCAAGAAACTGCCGTACAGTCGAGGTGGTACACAGCAACATCCCACGTTGAAATGATGTGACGCCTGTGCCAATGAATTGGCAAAGCATGGATGTGAAACCGACAGGGTAAATATTGACACTGCTGAATGAAAGAGGCCATAACTTTGCAAAGTTGACAAGGGTTTTAGTGCATGTCCAGGCTAGAAAGAGCGTAGATGATAGACAGACCAATCCGGAGGAGGAATGGCGCATTTGGTGGCCTCCCAGGAAGAAAATTTCCGTAGTCAGAATCGAGACTGTTAGAAGATCTTTCACATTTGCCATAACTGCGCTGCAACAGAAGATTTAGGGGAGGGGGAAGGCGTGCAGACCCTGTTCCCCTGGTCCTCCTCTCAAAGAGGTCCAGGTCGTCCACATGGATCAGGGATCGTGCAAGGCACCAAGAACGATCTGAGGATTGCTGTTCTCCGTCCAGCTCCCACGATTCTAGTACGTAGCTAATGGGAGACTGGAGGCAGGGGTCTCACCCTTGGCGGGGCGGGAAGGATAGGGCTTGGAGATCCATCCTGTGGGGGGAGGGGTGATAAAACTTGTGAATTATAGCGTGGACTCAAAAGGGCTAAGAGAAACGAAGAAAAGGCAGTTTGTAATTGTCAATAGCCCGGATCAACGCCACGGCTACTAGGATCCGAGATCTGGGAATGGCATTGAAGCTCAACCCTTTCGTCGCCCAAACGAATGAAAACAAGCGGGAGCTGAACGTGTGAGAGAGCAGATTTGAATTGACGGCCGAAAAGTGTGCAGTGAAGAGGGAGGGTAAGCGTGGAGCGAGCGAGCGAGCAAGCAAGCGTGAGTGGACTGAAATATGACGGGGAAAAAGAGAGAGATGCGGGAAGGGAGGCAGGCCAGGGTCACTCCCGATTCTAGCAAGGTCTGAGAGCAAGATCCGCGGAGACGATGTCTCATTTCTGTGCATCGAGGTTTACGCATTGGAAAGCAAACAACACTCTCACACTGGCATGCGTTGCAAATGGACAGAGGGACAGAAGGACAGAAGGACAGAAGGACAGATGGGACAGATGGATGGATGTAGTGGGGGGTGCGCGTCTAGTATCTGGAATGCTTTGCTTTATCATTTCGCATTACATAATCGGGGAAGTCCTGTGACATGGGAGATAAGCAAAAGCCTCAGCCAATCCCATTGAGTCGGTACGGCCGCGGGACTAGTTCGAGCCACTCTGGCGGAAATGCTCCATATGGCGCGGCTGCCGAACCGAGCGGAAAACCGCGCAATCGTCCTGCGCGCCCATCTCACATCTCACATCTCACCCCGGCCCTTCCCTCACCCGTCCATCCGCCCTATAAGACGCCTCTTACTCCGCTGCGTTTGTGTACAACACATTGCTCTCTTAACACACTTAGCACAACTAAACACACGGCCGCCATCAAAGAGGGCGATATGCAAGAGCTTGGACAAATATATGACCTGTCGCCGCCGTCGATTTCTTCCAGTCTTGGCCCATTTGGCATCCCCCCCATCCACCACCCTTTCTCGGTGCCATCCCATACCCCGCTAATCCCACTCTCACGGCTCGACAATGTTATAAGGCGTTCTCACTTTGCTTTCTTTTTCCTTTCCTTCTGCACTCTTGAACCCCAAATAGACCCACCCAGGGTCTCATAGGGTCTCATGAATGCGCAATGGCCCTCTCCGACAAATCTCGCAGATGATCTTTATTCCTGGGGTATGAAATCTGAATACAGCCATGGTTTATATTGGGGTCACAAGGATTGCGTGCCTGTAGGACCACTTCCCACCACACCCTCACAAGGCCCATGTCGACCCACCACACTGGTTGAGGAGCCCGATCATGATCCGTCTGATTGGATAGGTCGAGAGATATCCGAATAAAGGGTTGGGCAGAGAGGAGAAAGTGGAAGTGAGCGATGAGGGGAGGGAGAGAGAGAGGAGGGGTACGTCTAGGACGAGTTGCCGTGTGATAATGGAAGATATTGACTGCAGCTTTCTGGCGATAGGGGCCTAAGCACTGGGACGTCCGTATGAAAACTTGAATTAAGGTTGTTACCGAAACTAAGACCTTGACAGCTGAGTTTTGACCCCTATTTTGGGTAGGGCAGCAAGGTACAAGCTTTATGAGAGATAGGAGAGATACCTCGTGCGGGAGGAGTTCAACAACGTCCCTCGTCACTTCCATGAATCCTCGTTCAACCTCTTTCCTCTCCGACCCAGTCCAGCGTTGCTTTTTGCATCCATGACTTGAATTTTCCATCATGTGAACTCATCGCAATGTTTCCCTCACGTGGCTCCGGGTGGGTAATCAAAGTATACTGTGCAACCTCGCCGACCAAAGGTACTAATGTAAATAGTGCAAATTTGGTTTGTAGCTAGCTCCATACTTATTATCACTTCTTCCTTTGAGTATGTGCTCATTACCACGCCGACTTTCTAACTTGGACCAATCTTTTTCTTTGTGTTAGATAATTGCTTGACCTAGACTTCGTAGAGATTCCCCCTCCTGATCCTGATCCTTGACCCTTCTCTCCTCTCTTCTTAAAATTAGACGATCGGTGCAGTCGTAATCCACCAACTCCATTCCATTACGTGCAGATTGCTCCAACCTCCTTGCATCGATCTCGAACTTTCCTGCTGCAGTGGGCATACCCATACCTACCTGAATACTTGCAACACCGATCGTCAAAGTCAATGTACCTTCGTACCCTCGTCTGGACGAAACGCGGCAATCTCTAGGAAACATTGGCAAAGAATCAATTAAGTGTTTCGTACTTACTAGTTGTCACACTTTCCTATGACGGTAGACTAGATTCTTAGCCACAAACCTTTCCGATGTTCCCGAAAGCAATATCGATCAATACGATGCCTTGATCACGACGCTCGAATCATGTTGTCAATGCTACGGATCGTCAGGAGCCGGCCACGGCCATTGCCTCATGAGCTGTGGCACGATTGGTTTCCTATCCGCCTGATCTTCCCTTCCCTCAGCTCCAACTTTCCAAATATACTCCCTGAACTATCAACTTCGGTATTATTCAAGGTCAAGACACGGCAAGTATTGAGACATATATCCTGTTTGGTGAGCATGTGAGTGGTCTGCTTATTTTTGGGTGGTATAGGACATGGTTAAGTCTCAATATGCCGTGAAATTACATCTATAGCATCAGATGGCCTTCAGCTCCATCAAATTAAGAGTTGCAAAACTCGGCACATCGGAAACGGGAAGGCCAATGCGTTTCGATCTTTTCATAGGCTACCAGTTAAATCACGGATGCTGTACGCATTGAACGCCAAAGTTGGCGTATATGCGCTTCCCTGTAACTCTACGCTGGACTAGATCTTTTTAGATCACAACGTCAAAAAGAGCAAGTTATGTTCTAATACTATATAACGGCTCAACTTAAAGAGGCTTTACCTCCGCTTTGCTCTAGGTGGTCTAGATGGTTCAATCGTCATTTTCTGTCCTCCTTTTTTTTTGGAAAACAAGATTTGGAGGGAAAGGGATACAGGGAAGGAGTTTGAGGGCTTCTAGAACAAGTAAATGAGCAACGCACCCAGCGGGGCAAGTGGCAATGCGGCAAATATGATAGTTTCTATTTCGATATGCTTCTCAGGCTTTGCTATTACGCTAGGCGTATTGATTGAAAGATATCGAGGCCAGGGGCCATGTAGCAAGGCTGAGACTGCATATGGTAGGGTCCTGGGGGAGCGGGGTATGTCTAACTAATGTCGATTCTCATACTTGATGCTTGATCGAGGCTTGAGTCAGTATCTATAAGTAGAGAGAGCGGCTGACGACGATTATCAAGTGGTCAACAAGATGGAACGTTGCAGACACACGTGATAATATTCCAAAGCCTATGCAAGGGGCCCTATATGTCTCGCCTACTACCCCGTATCAAATTTGTCAAAGTCTCTCGATGCGACTACAAGTTTGGTTTTGTTAGAATCTGTTTGAACTTCCTAAATGTCTTTAGTATCTTGCTATTTGTCATAAAATTCTTTGGTTTGACGTAAAACAACATTCCAAATACATCGGAGAGAGCACAAGAAGGTAAGAAGACTTGACGTTCTACGTCTTCTATTTTAAGTCCACCCAGTATCCACAATCTGTGCACTTGAGGAGATTGTGGGGATTCCCAAAGATAACCCTTAATCAATGATCCCGGTTTCAAGAAAGGGTTAGATCTCCGGCACCCCTACTTCTTACCTATCATCAAAAAGCACGTCCGCTTCTCGACCTTTGGGTAATATAACGATGTTTCATTGGCGGGGAATCACCTCCTCTAATGACTTGCTTTCTCCCATATTGACAAGCAAATGTAAATAATGCTAGCCAGCGAAGTATTTGTCACCGCCATAGCTCCCCAAACTCGATTGTCTATTGCAGGTCACTCACCATCACTTCACTCTGGACCCGAGCGGGCCGAGCGAGGAGGCATCAAAGAGGGTCTTCGGCGATATTTCAGTTTCTGAATATTAGCGAGCGGCAATCCAATCGCGGCAGCAAAGACACAACAGCTGAACAATATAAATTGCTTATCAGCATTGATATTTGACATTGATATTTGAGTGCTTCACATTCGCTGAAATATTTAAAATACGAGACTGAAATTGTTGTGGTATTGTTTCTGTCTGAACTTCTGTCTATTAGTAATGCTGGAAGGCTGAACTGAGTCTTAATCTTCTATTGCGGAGTAACGCTCAAGAATGAGATGTGCAATAATTTTTAGGTTTCTTATTGGTCACTGAATGCAAGCGAATAAAGAAGCGAAGAAGGGTCAAGGTTGGCTCGTAAGATTATGGTCAGTGGTATACTTATCAAAGACTGCTTAAGACCCCCAACCACTTACAAATAGCTCTTTGATAGATGAAGGTGAGGCCCTCGGATTGGGATGTCAGTGTACACCGCATTTTCAATAAGGCAATGAAAATTTTTGGGGTTTCACAGTAACCACCACTAGTACTGACAACCAACCACCAACCAACAGACAACATTCCTTCCTTTCCACCACCACCACCAACCCCTTCATTACAATTTGTCAGTACTCCGTATGAGGGAGCTACACCGACTTTTCCAAAAAATCAATTGCATCGCCCACTAACCAAAACCTTGATTTTCTTACTTTCCCATTGTCTACAATGTGGAAACGGATGTGAAGATTATTGAAGTAATAGAAATTCAACAGGTTATCTCCTCAATCTAATAATACTTGTTTATTAAAATCCGTAGGATATCTTTTGATTACTTCAATAATAATTTGAATTTTTGGCTATTATCTCCTAGCATAGATCCCTCCCCTCTAAACCTAATTTCCTCTTAAACAGTACCTCTTTTCTTCCCTTGTAGAGCTCTGCTTCTCCAAGTAATATCTCTGGATCAACAGGGAAAAGTAATCTATATCTATCATATCAAGTCCACCGGCGAATAGCTGAGGACCTTTGCTATAGGGGTAACTTGAGATTGAAGTAGATTTTTTATTTGCCCTGGCATCTCCTTGATGCGGTGAGTTACTTGTCAGGGTCCAGTCTGTATGATCGAATCCACTAGCTCTACTAGAGCTTAGCCAATTAACCTTCCTCCAGCATAAGCAATTGAATGACTTAGTGTATATATATATGTACTGAACTACTTGTGCTGCGGTACCTACAGAGTATTTTAATATACTCTGGGGGTAGTAAACTTCACTTTGAGTCTGCATTTGAAGAAAACCAATCATGACATTCCCTTTATCCGTCTTTTTCTTGTTTTCTTCTCTCAACCACATTTCTAATTCAAGATAATCTAGCATAGCGCAGCTTTATCTGAATCTTCTTTTTCAATTGCAACAACCTTTTCAGTCTCTTCTTGCTATTAATTCGTCTATTCTATCATTCAAATCTTGCATCACAAAGAACAACATAAGGAGGTGGGCTTGAACTAACCCTTCTTCTCCTACAGTTGTAGTAGGGTCCCTTCTTCTACCTCCTTGTCATCACTACCGCCATTTCTCTCTGCAGCTTTAGTAAGTGTGAGTGAATTAAGACGATAGCGTAAATGAGATCGATCAGGTGAGGGTAAAAGTAGTGATCTGCTCGCGTATATAAGACGTAGAGATTAAATGTGGAATGAATGGTGGTCTGGTTTATTTAAAATAGATAAGGAGATGGGAGATATGAAAAAGGTGGTAGAAGGGATGGGATTTAATTGTATGGATATAAAATGAGACGAACGAGATGAGGTAAAACAAAAGAAGAATGGTTGAGAAATAGAGGAATAAAAGGTTCTTGGAGAAACGGCGACTAGAAGGAGGTAATTCATAACATAAACCTCTTCCATAAAAGCAAAGCAAAGAAATGAATGAATGAAAACAATGATGCCCCTCTATTTACACAACATCACAACTCTATCCACCATAATCTATAACATAACCTTCACCTCCTATCCCTCATATACATTCACTTCCTTCCTCCCCTCTGCCCCTTTCCCTCCAGCTCTCTTAGTTCCCGCCTTTCAACTCTTCAACTATGTAACCCCCCCCCCCTCCAATAAAACTAATGTAGAAAATTGAATATATAAATGAAAGATGAAAGAAAGAAAAGGGAAAAAGGAGAATATTTGAGATGATAGGGAATATCTTTAAGCTAAAAGATACTTTGAAGTCTAGCAGCTGTCTCTGAACCGTAGAGATAGGAACTGAGAATTGAGAAAGAGAGGAAACCAGTTACTAGAAACCTTTCAGCAACAATATACTATTAGCGGATCTTGAAGTAGACAAAAGCGATATATTCAAATCCTCCCTAACGCCTAATATCTACTATTCACACACATATACAGCTTTTTCCTCGCTATGCCAGATCCCATAATACATATACACATACAGAAAGGAAAACACTTGCAAGCTTTCTTTCAACCCCAACCAAAAACCTCTCCAACACTAATAATGTTCCACCTCACTCCCATCAACCCAACCCCCACACCCACCACTTCTATAACCCCAAGCACAATCGCACTCAGCATAAACTTCGGGCTGAAAATCCGATATAACATCAAATGCCTCCTCAAATGGCCCGCCCAACACATAGTGGCTAGACTAATCACCGCATAATATGCTATATGCCATGCAATGGCCGTCACTACCCCTTTTAGCAGGTCTTTCTTTTTCGGTTTTTGTTTCCAAAACACTATCAAGGGAACGGCTAACACAGCTAATATTTGGGCTCCAAAGGAGTTTAGGGCCACGAGGAGAGGAGACCAGGGATATTGGATGGTGTGAAGGGGGATGAAGGCGCTTTCCCATTGGATAGAAGAGAGGGTGGCCTGGTGGCCGGTTTTGAAGAAGTGGAAGCTGCCTAGTAGAGCGAGGATTACGGGGCCGATGGGGGAGGTGGAGAGGTTGTTTAAATCAATGATTTCGAGGAGAGAGAGGATCTGCCATGTCATGAGGGCGATGGCACCTGCTCCCATGGGCTTTTGGACCAAGAGGATAGTAAGAAGGACGTTGAGAACCAGGAAGAAATACCGAGAGCCATGGGTGTTGGCATAACCGAGGATGGTGACCAGAGCGTTGGATTTAGAGGAATTGGTAGAGCTTGAGGTAGGGTCTCCTGTTGCAATTGTGCTGATAGAGATGTTTTGTGGTGCGTAGACAAATACGAAACTACCAGCTATGAGGGAGGCGCCGAAGACGAGTTGGGCGATGAAGACACGGACAGCTTTGAGTGTTTTGGGTGGAAGGTTGGGAAGCCATTCGCCATCGTCGGCGGTGTCTAGGGTCCAGAAGATGGCGCTGAAGAGGAGTCCGCTTCTGAATGCCCAACCAATCCATCGAGGCGCGAATCCTTCATAATTAAGAGTGGTCTTGTAATATCCTTTGATAATTTCCGGGAGAATTATCACGAGTGCGAATGGGATCAGAAGTTGCCAAGGTGCTGAAGTTGAAGAGGTAGCAGAAGCGTAGTAGGTTGACTGGCAATATGGCATCTGCTCTTCTCTGCATAGTTTAGAGAACGATGCTACCCATCCTAGAACAATAAAAAGTACAGAGTGATATATGCCCAATGACCTGTCAGCCAGATTCTCTTGGCGTAATGAAGAAATCGAAGCTACTAATCCAAAAGTGGATAAGAAGAATAATAGGATTGAGTCTTCCCATATAGTATAAGAATTCGACGCAAAGCCAATCGATTGACTAACGGTAAAAACAACAGCAAGCCAACCCCAGATGGTTTTAGGTAGAGTGTTACCGGGTTCTGTCAGTTTGAAGGCGACTGCCAAAACTCCTGAGAGCCCTCCAATAGCGCCGCCAGCGACACTAAAATTAATGGCGGTTCCTTCAGTTTGTAAAGTCCAAAGAAATGACCCAAGAGCAGCTCCAGCAACCGTGCCAACAGCCGCTGCTTTGACAATAGTGGGAGTTGATTCCTCTTCATCTGCAATAGGTTCTCCTTTAGCAAAAGCTTCCAGCACAAGTTGAGCTTCTGCTCTTTCCAATTCCGGATCTTCCACTGCTGCTGCATCTTCAGCATTGCTGTTAGCATAGAGAATCAAAGCCAGTACACCTGCTGCCATGATGGAAACACCTAAAACCATACTAGGGACGTCGAATCGAGCCCAAAGACTTCTACAGATGCGAAGAGTCTCCGCTTGGAACGCGGAAAACGACGTATAGGCATCTTTCCACATCTGTTCTTTTCCGCCTTTAGAAGCAAGCGCTTCTTCAGCTTTTGCCCATAAAGCATATGGAGACCCATCAAGCGTACTCTCATCAATCCCTCGTGCCACATAATAAGCAGCTTGATATCTCTTAATCCCCGCAGCTGTCATCCTCCCCACACTTGCCAGATTCTCCCACGCTTTGCCCGTCTTTCCCACAAAAGCTTCCTCAATCGGCCTCCCCAAATTATTGAATGGAATGGGCAATCCCAATAACAACGCTAAAGTCGGCACCAAATCTATCTGATTTACGGGCCTGATCTTCGCTGTAGCAGGAGGAGTGACATATTCTGGAGTAGTGCGTCCAAAAATACCTTTTTTGGAATACATCCACAATGCAGCCTCCACCTCATCATCACTCTCTCCTCCATGATCACCCTTAGCATCCATCCCATGATCTCCCATAACCACTAATAGCGTATCCTCATCCAACTTGCTCACCAGATCCCTTAGCAACTCATCCATCTGTTGTAATTTGGCCGTCATTGCCGCATGATTCGGTCCATATCTATGACCCGCATGATCGACGCCCAAAAAATGCGCTATCAATACATCCCATTCCCCTTTCTTCTCTTGTCTAAGTAGTGGAAAGATATGTTCCGTAACCCCATTATCCAGCGTGTGTAAATCCCATACATTGAGACTGTCATATGCTCGACTGATATTTGGCTCGAAATAACTAGGGAATAAGGCGGTCCATGTATCATCCCCTAGATGAGCAATTTTCTTACCCGCGTTAAGGAGTTGCGAGAGCAGATTATCTTCTTCAATAGCTGTTCCCGCGAAATTCGACCCAGCATCAACAAAGGTAGGAAGTGTGCCCGTTGTAAGACCTTTCAATCTCTGTAAAGTTGTAGTAGGAGGATCCGCAATAAACGGGAGAAGGAAAGAATGTTCAGGTTCCTTGACAGCTGTATCGTAGAGGAAAGGCAGAGCATTATGGAAAGCTTGTGCGGGACCAGTTCCGGAATTATTGTTGAAGGGTACAGTGAAATCATATCGTAGAGCATCGATGAGGATCACAACCGCCTTGTCGAATGTCTTCGGGTGCCAGCATCCTCCCTCTGGTGTTCCCGCTCCTTTGAAAGCTTTACTGGGTGTAATTGGGGGGTCCGCGCAAGATGATTTCTCTTCGAGGACAAGTCGAGTAAGGAGGAATCCCTTCGTAAAGAAATAAATCCCAGAACCATGAACAAATCTTCATGTACCAATTAGCCCAATTATCTTCCCCTCACTATATGTGCACAATACTCACAATAACCAAACATAGAACGCCACAACCCAATTCCAGCCATTCTTGAATTTGCCAGCTCTCCTCTCATTCAGCTGTTCCGACCATGACTTTGTAGGTTTTGGTATGCCTTTTGCTTTCCCAGCTTCAGTGGCATCTCTGGCAGCTTTTGCCCGCGCGTATTGTGCAGCTATGGAATTATAATTACCGGCCACTGGCTTAGGAACTGAATCTTCGGCCATGGCTGTCGAAAAAAGCCTGTAAATGTAGGGCTGTTTAAAGAATTGTTATCTAAATATTGGGTGGGAAGCCATGAATAGCTTTGATTGCTGTGGAAGAAAATGATGGATTGAGTGATTTCTATTCGAGGTAGCTTTTGAATTCGCGAACTTTTGCCGGATGCGATGTGGCAGCTTAAGAGTTTTTGAAAGAGCCTAATAAGCTTCCTTTAGCTGATATTGAGTTTATAATTAGGTACCATCTCGTATCGTCTATCGGAAAGAAGTGGTTTTGTGGTTTTGTGATGCTTTTAGACAGAATGATTGGATACAAATAGATAGCCCTATGAGCTTCTACTCAATAATAATTCCCATTCCACAAAAGAAAACTGGCTTGAAATAACTCGCAGTACCGCTCGGTAAGATCCCATCTCTATGATACAATTATATCCATACCTTCCCATAAGCCATCCCCTTGAAGCCCATCCCATCCCCCTCTCTTCCTTTTAGGACGTCCCAATGTTCAGTACATCCATATCTCGTATCCCCTCCTATCTAGCTCTTCCTGTGCTGTTCACAACTCTCCCTCGTCTTCACAGAGCCAAGTTATACGAATATTCATCCTCCATATTTTGCGAAACCCAAAGCACCACAGAACTGTCTCCCAATTAGCTACCCCTTCTCTCAGACAGAAAGGTACTCACCTCAAACCAACCAAAGCATTACTAATCACATTCGCAACACCCATGTACAACGTTGGCCAACTCGTCTCAGAAACAACATACTTCAACACTAGAACTGTAACACCCCCAGCCATGCCCCCAGCCAAGCTCGCAAAGCCCAAAAATAGCACCACTCTTGCTTTCCACGCAACCCCACTTCCACTATATGAGAAAGAGTCTGCGGAAAGACGAGTTTTCTCAATCGAGTTTATGATGAGCATTCCGAAGGAAGAGAAGATGAGGGGAAGCCAATCGACGAATGTTATGTGGATGGGAGGATCGGAACCGTTGAGGGGCGATTTGGAGAAGACGGCGGCGTCGAGGAGGACGAAGAAGGCGAGAGAGAACTGGGGGTTGTATTCTTTATTAGCATGGTGTTCTTGGTTGGTGCTAGGCAGTACGGGTATGCGCTGAGAGGGGTGAGGTTCAAGCCAAATATGGTGCTTAGAACACTCCCTCAAAGCCCCCCTCCCTCACTTTCCTAGGGAACGCAGATAGACATGCCGATAGACGCAAGAGAAGAAAAGACCCAAGAAAAGAAGACCATACCAAAGCACCGGCAGTATAAACACCTGCGCTTCGAGTTGTAGCGCTATTCATCCATTCCGGCTTTCTGAACTTCCAAAGGCGCTCTTCCGACATCTTGCCGTATGTAAGTATTACTTTTCGGCTAGTTCCCCTAAATATTTCACTGTGAATGGGATTCCAGTATTTCAGTAACAAAGTAGAAGTGGTATTTGTGTGTAGTTTGAGGTTTGTGATCGAAAGTGGATTGCAGGTTGACTGGGCTGTTGCGACAGGTAAGCTGTGTCACGCACTAAGAAGTTCACGTGGTTCAAGGATCAACTTTCAATATCATGACGAGGATTTACAAGATGTGCTGATGAAATGAAAAGATTATACTTTGTTCACCATAAAGCTCATATATTCATATCAATAACGTTTATCTATTGTATTCGCCAGCTTAATCAGCCTTCACAACCATTGTTAACGCCTAGTCCCTAAAGGTAAATTTCATTTCCTGCAATGTACAGAAAAACCCTGATCTGGTCTCTATCCTTCCGCTTTCCTCGAAAAGTATGTGTTCTTTGCTGACCACTTATAGCAAATTAACAACATCATGGACCCGTAAAAGAGAAAAGGAAAAAAGTAGTACGACAAAGTCCAAGTCCATCTAATTGTACAACGCAACACCGTGGCCAGCAGAGACTGTTGCGTATAAGATACCCATCCAGCCTTGCAACACCGGGCAGCATAGGTAGAGACATTCATTTTAGAATGAATGCCTCATCAAGTAAATTACCGTCGCTCTAGAATTTCATATCTGTCAAAGAGACAGCCAAGACGCATAAATATACCACCCAATGCAAACCCATTATGACAAATTTGGATTATGCCAAGCACCAAACGCCTCGTTGAATGCCAAACGCGAAAATTCAAAAGCCATCTCAAATCTCGATCGTCTTCATGGTCTCATCCTCAATAGTAGGTTGCTTCGTCGCATTGCCGTTGATCAAACCTAATCCTTTGACGTTCACGTCTGCGGTCTTGGTATTCTCTTTATCCGTGTTCTCGTCAAGTGTAGCTCCTTCGAATTTCGTACCCAGTTCCTTGTTCTCTTGGCTGGGCCGTGGAGATTCTAATTCCACTAGCTTCACCGGGGGAATGTCATTCGTTGTAACCTTGGTTGGCGCTGACGTCTCCTCTGCAACTTTAGCTAGAGGGCTTGATTTGTTGTAGTTAGGACGGTTTGGGCTTGCAACAGGTGAAGCTCCAGAAAATCGTTGCATAGATCTTCCCCGAGGTTCGCCGCTGGTCTCTGCCGTTGGGCTTGCATATGGAGATCCAGAAGCCGACCCAAGGCCATTGCTCTTGACTGGTGCCACCGAACGGCGT
This sequence comes from Chlorencoelia australis, assembly GCA_003988815.1. Classification (NCBI taxonomy): domain Eukaryota; kingdom Fungi; phylum Ascomycota; class Leotiomycetes; order Helotiales; family Cenangiaceae; genus Chlorencoelia; species Chlorencoelia australis. The sequence continues at coordinate 425,950 of QYAN01000005.1, forward strand.
TTGGCATTTCTCCGTCCATACTTCTGATCCATTCGCCATCGTAGAATATCCAGGTATCCTGGCTCGATGTTTGTGGCCTTGAACTCGCGTAACTTTAGTTCTCCTGATTCCTCCTCCACGAACCATTTGCCACTTTTAAGATCGTCTGCAAAAGTAGCCAAGAAGGCAGACCATGATCGTGCAACAACATACTTGCAATCGTAATCCCGACCGAACAAAATGACTTGACCCCATTTACCAGCAGGACCAGGAGCCAAATCGACGGCCACATTATTTCCACCCCAATCTCGGGCCAGGGGAATCCAAGCCGGGTGTGCATAAACCTTTTGGATGGCATTTGGAGGCTGCGAATCCTGGCGAGAGAGTAATTCTTCTCTCCAGAAGGGATTTGTACCTGATTGAGGTGGTGCTTTCGATGCCGACGACGAACTTCCACCCAAAGCCTTCATTGGTGTTGCAGGCTTGAAAGTGATTGGTTGGGTGAGATATTCCTGGTTGACCTTCTTCCAATTCTCCCATTCATGCACAATCTCCTCGCAATCGAGTAACATGCTGCCAAAGATAATACCAGTAGGCAGACCGCCACGTTCTTGTCCATCGTGAATTTGGAGAGACTCGCGAACTTCCATTGGAAGAGAACAATCGAGAATATGCTCTAGCTCGTTCAAATCATTTAATGTACAGCCCTCACATAGTTGATCGAATAACTCCTCGTAGTTCTCCTCGGCCCATCTATCAATTCTCTTCCATGAATGTCCCGGAGGTGGGGGTGGGGGAAGGCCTTCCTGGAAGGGCTGCAATTGAATTTCGCCAGGGGTAACATTCTCGAAGTTTTCATTTGTATTTGATCTTTGAAGAGCATCTGAAGATCTCATGCCCGGAGAATATGGGAATCGCGGACTTGTAATAGGAGATCCAGGATAAGTGCTGCCATTTAACGCGGATGTAGATTGTCTTCCTCCCTCTTCGAGATATGGAGAGTTGATGTCGGCACGAGATTCTGAGGCAGCCGTGGCAATTGATGTTAAGGGCTCGTGTCTGCTTTGCGCGAGAGGAACATGTTGGCCGGTTCTGTAAGGGGAGTCGTAGGAGGAGTCTGTGATTCTCGTGGTCAGAGTCGGGCGGGAGATGAAAAAAGGGAACAAGCAAACATACGACGGTCATAACTGGTCATGGTATGCCAGAAGGTCTTGAAGGCAGAGCCCAAACTAGAAGAAGAATCGTGGTCAGTCAGAACCGACAAGCAAAACATAGAGATCGAAAGGATGGATGTGGAGCGTTGAAGAAAAGGGGATGGAACTCACGATGCCATGTCTGGCTCTGGCGAAACGATTGCCGACAGTTTGTCGAGATACTAGAGACTACTGCCGATTTGGCGGAAGGGTTGGATGTAAAGACTGAAAATATTTGGAGTGGCTGTGTGTGGAGAGATAGTGTAAAAAGAATGTCTTCGTCGCGTTTGCTAAGGAGTTCTGTGTAGGGAAAAAGGTGACGGCGGTCCTTCCCTTCCCCTGTGTTGAGAAAGTGGAGATAGCAGCAATGAAGCCGGCTATTGCTCGACGCACACTTGGCCTGATTAATTTCAGGAGCGAAGACTAGTGCCGACTAGACTATGTTATGTTGTTTCTGCGCCTGCCTGCATCAACGAACGACTTGGTTAGGTTGTTTGATGGAATTGAGGTTGTGATCTTTTTGGGAGTAGTGTGAGTTGTGTGGGTGGCTGGAAGAATTCAGGTACTATGATTGTGGGTTGGTGTTGATGGGGTTCGAAATGCGGTCAGCAAGCAGCAATCCAATTTGATTGCTTATGATTATGTGAACCAGGCGCAGATCCCCTTAAGATTATTGACGTCGTCTTTTGCAAGCAATTCAAGTTTCCAGTTGTTGGTGGATGAAGGTGAATGGACAAAGCAGGGTTCGTGCATGGGGTCATTGTCATGGGAGGTTTTTGATACATGGTACTACATACTATGAATGATTTCAGGGGCTCGACAAGGAGTAATTTACCTATGACCACATCCCGCCATGATTTCCTTGCAATGTTCTTATGAGCATGAATCATTGGGAGCACTGGTTCTTTACCAAAGCCATATAAGCTCAAGGAAATCAACTTGGCTCTTCTCGCTCACTAAGATCCATATCAAGATCCATATCAAGATCCATATCAATATCCATATCAATCCATCCGGAAAAGGTAAAAGGTACCAGGTGAAAATAAAAAGAAATCAAGGCGCAGCACATCCAATCCTTCCAAGAAAACAGTCATAATTCCTTCTACCATCCCGCCCTCTCTACCTGTCCGCCACAATAGCATTTCATTTCGTTTTGTTTCAAAACCAAACCGTTTCTCACCACTTGTAACCATGACACCGCCTCTGAAATGTTCGTACATAGCTACATACGTCGTAGCCACAGGACAAATCTCACTTTCGCTGCGCGCGGGCCTTCTGCAGGTCATCATTTGGTGGCGGGTCTTGACCTTGGCCTTCGCAGAGCCCCTGATTGCATTAGTCACTTCACACATCGAGAAAGGGGCTTGGGATTTGCGAGAAAGAAAAGGGTTCGAGATTTAAATAGTTGTTGATCTCCACACATGTACATACAGGATGTGACCCGCACGCCACCTCCACATATCGTGGTTATGCTTGACCACCCAAAATACGACACGCCCATCCCGAGTGTGGCTTTTCGTCATACGGGTGATACTATAGCTCGATGCTGAAAAGAAGCGAGACTTTCGGTCTTCCTCAATTACTACTACGATTTCGTACTCTTTGAAATCCATACAATTGCAAGTATTCCATTCATTCAATCTTTGCCATTGGTATTCAGAAAGGACCTATTCTTGGGAAGTAGATGCTTGCCTCAGGGATGTTGTTGAAACAAAAAGGGAGTAGATTAGCTGTGGCGAAACCATAGGCGAGAAGGTTCGGAGCGTCGTGGAATGGGCTATTGGGGAAATCTGCTGAAGAGGTGGCGATAGCTGTTTTTAGAAATATGATCAACCAAAGGCACCTGAAGGAAAGTCGAACGCATATCCGAAAAATAAATACAACTGCATTTGAGCTTTGCGGAAGGTACCAACACAAACGTTCAAGTCCACAATCGCCTTTATTAACCCACCCTGGCCCATTAACTCCACGCAATGCTCAAGATGAAGAAATACTCTGAAAGTGCTTCAATTCTTCCTTCGCCCCTTGGTTAACTCTGCCACATATATTCACTCAACTGCAACATATGCTCTCCCATCTTCCTATTCGCCACTGTACTGATTCCCCTCTCAGGATTAGAAAGTTGTTCAGAATAATAAAGCTCAATCAAAGTCTTGAGCTCATCATAGTTGAACACTTCCTTAGCACCTTTACCGTTTTCCTTTTCATCTTTGGCTTGCTTGATAATTGCTTCTGGGCCCTCAGTGAATAAATCGTAGTATTTGGCTGCTCGGTCGAGACTGACATCTGCTTCGATGTTCTTGAGATTCTGTTGTAGAACGAGGATATTGAGCTGCATTCGTCCGCAGCCGTTGGTGTTCATGGCTTTAACCATACCGGAGTTTGTGATGAGGAAGCTATCTATGAGGAGACCTAGACCTTTACGAACGAAGGATATTTCTTTATCCCGCAGGAAGCGGACAATAGTTTCATCATAAGAAACAAGGTCAGCGTTAAGGCTCAGTATTCGGGGATCCGGGTCGTTGACAACTTGTTCAAGAAGGTAAGGTGCAGTTTCTGGGGATAAGGCAATTGAGAGGGATTGGACAATCTGACATCTGGCTTCCATATGCAGTGTCAGAAGGACTGTGCCAGCGAGTTCCTGATATGAAGAGACAATTGAGTCAAAAGCCCTACAAAGCATTAGTTTTGCGAATTCAATAAGAGATATTGCAAACTTACACCACGGTTTCTTGGGTCATTGGAAGATATACAGGTTGATCGTCTTGAACTCTAGATGGATCATTCAAAAGCGTCCACCGTTTGCTCTGGGGCTTTTGCATGTTGGTTCGAGAAGAGTCCGCATCATTCTGAGTAATATGCCGCAGTTGCTCGATCTTGATGGCAAGCCATTTCATACTTGTGTACAATAGACAAAGAGATGAGATAGTCTCCCGATCCACAATAATATCGTCCATTTGCAAGGGGGTCTCGTTAGTCTGCAAAATCAACAGGCCGACCTCCTTTTCTAGCAAATTCTTGTCCAGGTTGTCATCAGCCCAGAGTTTTTGCATAGTCTCATGGATATCCCCTGGCTCAGTGGCGAGCAAGGCAGAAAGCTTTAAAGTTGATCCGTCATTGTCTCGAACTCTTGACACGAGTGACTTGAACCAGTCACAACATTTATCATAGTATCTCATCATTTGAGTAATTATGAGTTGACTAAGAGCTTGATCATGAGGTATTGTATCCAACATTCGGCAAAATGCAGTGATCAGAGCAAAGAACGCTGATGTGCCTTTAAAGACAGGCCTTCGAGCAACCTTAGTCCACTGAGCATCTTGCTGGAAAGCATCAGATTCTTCGAAAACTGAATCACCAAGCTTTCCTAAAGTCTCATCCAGCTGAGGGAGGAAAACGTTAACAAGAAAATTGTCGAGAAAAGATGTGAGGGTGCTCGTGACGAGATCCGATCCTAGCGGGACAATGATCTTAAGTCTTTGTAAAAAGGCTAGCGTGGGAGGCAGCAGTAAGCTCATGTTGAACACACTAGCTTCTACCAACGACTTCTGAGCACCGATGCCAGCAGATTTGCTATCGTAGGGGGACATAGTATGCATACGTCTTGAACCCCTTCGCCCAAGGTCCTCGATCAAGGATCTCTGGCCGGCAGCACCCTGCTTCTTCCCGTCTACACCAACTTTTCGATTCCCAGACATAAGGCCAGGAACAGCAGCCCTGATGATCCCTTCAAGATCTTGATACTCCGCCGTCATCTGCACTGACTTCGTATCTGCATCCGAGAATTGAAATAATCTATCTCTCTTAGAATCTTGCTTCGCGTTGCCTGACCCAGGATTCGAATCAAATTGGTAGATATCGGCATCAGTTGTAACATAATTGTGTAGCAATGAGCGAATCTCGTTTTGGTACAAATTCCAGAGTTCTCTGAAGCCTCCAAGAAGAGCTCCTGGACTTCTTATGCCTTCCCTCCGTATGATGGACTTGACAACATCATTGAAAACACGATGACCTTCTGCAATCGCTTCAAATTTTGCATAAAGAGTCCATAGTAGATCGTAAATAACGTCCGCCCGTATACTATTCTCTCGACTGGAAAATATCTGATTCCCTTGTGAATTCGTAATTCCACCTCGGAGTGAGCTTGGATGCTTTTGATCAACCTCACTATTCGTCTCAGTAACGATTCCAAAAAGTTCCACTGGTAGTCTCTGCTTGATGGTATTGACAGCAAATTCTAAACGATCCAGCTTATTCAAAGCTTCTGTCAAAAGTTCCAGGTAATAAAATGTGTCCGCTTCAGGATTCCGCGTTGCATCTTCTATCATCGGCTTAGCCAACTCCATCGAGTCCAAAACTTCATAAAATGGGCGCACAGTAGGCGCTGCATCAAACTTTTCTTTTGACGAACCTCCTTGGCCCTTTGCAAGCATTTGCCATCGTTCCTGGCAATAAGGGGATTTCAGATATAGGTGATCGTGCAGCTCTTCGATTAGAATATCCGTCAAAGCAGTCTCTTGATTCGTAAGATAACTCCGTAGGTCACTCAATGCCCCTATCCCATCCAATTCTGGAACTCGTATTCGCCGCAGCGCGTTCTGTAAAACATCCACAGCGGTCAAAAATCTCTTCTCCGATATTCGAGCTTCCAATTGATCCGGTACCAGCCGTAATTCCTCGATTTCTGAGAGTGTATGTAGCAGTTCGTCGTATTTCTGCGAAGCACCTGCAAGTTTCCTGAGCTCCGGGTCCGTCGTCGAAAGATTTGCCTTGGACTGGCTCAACGACTCTTTCAATGTGCGAACCCTTTTTTGTGAAGTTTGAATGCTAGTTTGTATTTTGTGGAACGTGCCAATAGAACTGTTAAAGCCCTGATGATGCTCATGCACGATGGCCTTGAGGGAATCCTGCAAGAATCTATGCGACTGTTCGAACTGGTTGTATTCATGTGCGCGCCCAACGGAACTAGTGTCCAGCAGCTGAAGGGCAATCTGTACAGGCACACATTCATTCTGGCACATAGCAGGCCATTCATCCTTGATGTGTTCCAGGACCACTCCAATCTGTTTCTCGGCATTGCTTTCCACAGCGATCCTTGGACTTGGGCGAGCGTATCCTCCAGATCGTGGAACTGTTGGAGAAGGCGCATTTAATGGACTTCCGTAGCGATCCCCATATGGATCATAATCTCCATCCTCAGTAATTTGTCCGCCATAGCTATTCCCATTTCCATTCGCATAGCTATTCGCATAGCCATTCCCATATCCGTTCCCATTTCCATTGCCATTCATGTAAGGGTCCTCTCCGAGGCCTCCATATCGATTTCGGGACATATCCTATTCATTCAGAATCGCTTCGACGTCTTCGATACATTCGTGCCATTCGTAAAATTGGGTGCGACACTGAGGAAATTGTTACTTATCGTTGTTTTGAGGTTGTTGCTCGAGCCTTCATGCGGAGCGAGATGATTTTAGTCCAAGCCACATCAGCACCTCAACAAATATAAGAACTAAGAGATATAGTAGCCACTCCAGATAAATTACTGTAACTGTTTCCTTTTGAATTCAAATAGTTTGGATATTTGCTTTTAACCAATTGCACTTACGACGATAGCTCCAATGGCATTTTACCCTGAGCATTTTCACATTTCCGTATTTTATTTCCTTTTGCTAGGCAACAACCTACATACATATCTTTCCATACGAATTCGTTCTACGTGCAATCTATACAATATCCTCAAGGGAGGCAGAACGACTAGAAGTAGCTAAACAATAAAATGAGCTGCTCAACCTCTCAAACGCGAAGCTAAAATGCCTCATGCTTTTCCACCTTTTCAACAAACTCCTAGTGGAGCTTCGTCAAATAATTTGGTATGGGAATGCCTTCACACGTCGTTGAGCCCGGTTTGGACTTTCAGAATAAGTAGCCTGATGATTCCCTTGATATAGACATCTCTAACCAATTACAATAGTCCTTGGACTACGAACGATGAAGTGGTATTCAAGGAAGAACGATATCTCCAAGGTCTACTATAGAAATTACGAAAGTCACCCAAGTCTATTTCCGAAGATAGACAGGGAATCTAAGACACCGTCCTCTTCCCAGGATCTTCCACATCAATTGTAAAAGCCCCAAGTTGTGTTTAACCAACTATGTTCTACGGCTCATATATTCATCTAACTCTTAATATCCTTTACCTCTCATATTCATTAGCCAAGGACGTTTGTGAACCGCGGATGCATTGCCACTTCGAACTGGCCCTTATCTAGGTTACGTACAAGTTCCTTTCGATTGAGGGCTAAGGTCACCTGCGAACTCTCTTGAATTTTGGCTTGATATGCTTGGGTATCCGCGGAGATAGTCTTGTTTTACAACTTTCATGATGGAAGATACAACGTTGAACAGTGGCGTGCTGTAGCAACGAGTGACAATATCCGCCTAGTTGAAGATGAGGATGAAGTTGTTCAGAAGGTCTTAATTCAATAGATTCCGTTTGTAACAAGGTTGAGGAAAGATTTTAGTACAATCGATTGGAGGTGGCTAAAATGCAAAAGAAGTATCTGTAGAGTTGAAGCTGCCTTTTCAAGCATACGGCTAGCAAGGCGATACACGAGCCCAATTATCATTCAAAAACGAAAGGCCTTTACGAGATCCAAGTGCCGATAACGACTCTTCCACTTTGTGTAAAATTTCGAGGTGTAGTGGATGAAAAGGCTCTATTCTTTCCAGAGGTTCAGCATTCTGCGCTTAGGAATAGGAACTATCCGTTAAATATTGACTACATCTTCATTTTTCGGAGGAGTCGAAGAATCTCTTGAAATCAGTATTACTATACTAGGAATGGGTGGGAGAATGAGAGGACGAGAATGTTTCAAGCGTCATGAAGCATTCAACTGCTCGACGTCTGAATCTAGCGGAGCTTGTTCCATTGGTAACTAAAGTAACTAGCTTGCTCTTTCTTTTAGTCTTAGTTACTCTAAGCTATCATCATCTCTTAAGAAATCGACGGGTTTGATTACTATCTACATCCTGAATGCTTTCAGGAGAATTACACAAAGCGTTTAGCGGAGTTTATCATCTCTGAGCAGATCAAAAGTGCCATTACAGATTATCTTCTAGGCAGTTGGCTATTTTCAGCTCTGGAGAAGCACAAAAGTTTGGTTTAACCTAGCCTGTTTGCAATTATTCTACAATCCTATTAGTACTCATTTTCCTCCATTTTTATATCAATCTTCCTTTTCAGCAATGCGGTCCGCCGATCCTGCTATATTACTTCCTCCGATATAGCCTTTTTCCCCAATCTCCAAATTCCCCATCTCGCTTCTGCCAATTTTCCGTTTATTTCATACCAGAAAGCAATCAAGTTTTATGCCTAATTGCCAATTCAGCCTCTATACATAAACCCTATATTCCTTTAATGCCGATCAAATACCGATTAATTTCAACTTTGTCTATCATCTGACACTACATTTAATAAATTTTCCAAAAAAAAAAAGAAGTATAAACCTATCTTTTCCCTTGCATTCTTTCTTTCTTGCCTTCTCTCCGCCAAGCCTTCTCCTTCCTCTTCCTCTTCCAGAATCCTCTTCAACCCCCACCAAAATGTTCCCACTCATCCCTATCCTCCTCCTAGGACTCACCTCCTTTTCTTTTTCATCCGTCCTCCCCACCCCCAACAAAGACCTCTCCCTTGAAAGCCGGCAAACAAAACCATATCAAATCCGCGGTGTCGAGGATCCAATCTTCCATCTCTATCTCCAAGCTCTTCCCGGTCCTGGTATCTTCTTCCTTCCCTTCGCCTTTCCCCTTTTCGTTCGTAGCAAGCTCTGACTGTCCCTTTTTATGTAGTTTCAACACCAGTAATGGGCCCGGTAAACTCCTCGGAGTATTTTGTAATCGGCGATACTATCCAAAGTTCAAATACCTCAAAATAGTACTTCCTCTCCTCCCATCCTCTTCCCTTTCCATTTCCCCTATCTTCCCTCCAACCCTAAATCTACAACCACCTAACCCCTCATCCCTCCTAGCCTCAACATCGGTACCTCCACAACATCCTACCTCCCACTCTCCTTCAACTCAACGGCCTCCACCACCGCCTGGGGACTCGAAGGTGGTACGTGATAACCTCGTTCCCTATTTTCCACTCCTCGATCACCACAGAGAAAAATGATCCCCTAAGCAACACCCTCCCTCCCCAATTCAATTATACTGATTCCGAGATTCTGACAGACACCATCATAACCGAAACCTCATCTTCCTACGGGCGCCAGTTAAATTTCCTCGTGTGTCCTAGTACCGTAGAGGGATATTATAATTTGTATTTGCAGACGGGAAGTGATATGCCGAGTGGCGAAACATGTAGTAATTATCAGACTATTCATTTGCCTTGTTTGTGTTAGGTTTTGGGGGGAAGGGGAAGATTGGAAGTGGGGAGTGGTTGTTATTCACTGACAGCTATTATACCTGTTTAGGTAGTGAAATTGAACACAGGTTGTATATATTATTGACAGTGATTCTGTATTATCTTTTGCTATCTCAACATGCTAAGAGAAGACTTTTAAAGCACTTAATTGACGGGCCACTAGTAGATAATACTTCGTACAGTAGAAATATAGCATTTTTTTTAAATTCTCCTCCGAAGCGTATGGTCAAAAGCTAGCTCAGGAATCTACATGGTAAGGAGTATTCAAAATCTCAATGTATCAAGTAATTACATCACATTTAAAGGGGTATCTGGTCGAGTTTGAGGGCGGAAGGAAAGTAGAGCTACGGTGGTGTAATAGCCCCCCTTTTTAAAGACAAATTGTAAATAAAAAAGTTCCTAAAAATAAAAACTTAATGCAATAATTTCATTGAATTATTATTACTATCAAAGCTATATATATTAATAACATTAAAGGGATTTAAAGCCTTTTATTAATATGTTTACTTTTTAAATAGTGATTACGACGTATTCATAAGATAAGAGTCTAGTGGAATCGAAGACGGAACACCCGCGATGTGCGATTTGAAACCGCAGAGGTAAGGACGTCGGAATCGTCGAATATTAGATTTCGTATGAGGGGGAAGGTAGACGGAATCGAATATTGTATCAGTACCGTGTTGGGGGAGAAATACCTTCAGAACCATTCCCATTCCCATCAACAAAATCAGGACATAGAAGTATTTGCCTCCGTGCCCAAGAACCCTCTCATAAAATTTTGGCTGTCTAAACCACTCTCGGATACTGATGCTTCGAGTATCTTATCATTCTCCCCGCAATTTCATCAAAGGCACAAGACTATGGAAAGACAAGCCATGTCCGCAGAATACACCCCAGTCAAAAGCTTCTTTCCAACCCGTTAGAGATTCCTCTATAAATCAGAATCTCGCAGCTAATAATACTACTACAATACAAATTAGTGACAAAACTTAAAGCATTTACACCTCAAAGTCTAAGATTTCTTGAGTTATTTGCCCTCCTGAAAAGGCAAAAACACTAAAAAAATTGAAGACTTACAATAAGTCCTGGTTCCCAATTCTTTAAGAACGATAATTCTCCTTGCATTTTAGATCTATTTGATTTCCTCTTGTCAGCTTCTGAGGCCCTAAACCCTACCTTATTTACCCTTCGGTTGATAGCGAGTGGGGTTATGCGAACTTCACTTCCATGTGGAGGGGAACCTATTCAGTAAACGACGTTCTTTTCATTGATCTCTAGTAGACATCCTCGCGCTATGAATGGAAAAAGTGAACAACTCAACAAACACATGAGCTGAACCAGAAAAATGAAGAAAAGCTGCGTATGATCGATTGATAGACGGCAAGTTGTTCCACCCTCCAAGCAAACAGCCAGCTAAAAGATAAGCCTACCCGTTCTCTAAAAGAGACCACCCAGCCGCTCAATGGCTACAAGAACTTTTCGGAATCACACTTTATGTGCCTGCAAATCATTGGTGACGAATGTTTTGCTCGAATTTTTGACTTGATCATATTCGTGAAGTTCGCGATGTAAACACCAATTGCCTGTGACAAGCTGCAGTGAGAACTATTAGCATACATTTCTAGAAGCGACTTAGATTTGATTTGATTCTTACCTTAGAAGCACTTGCGGTGAACGATGGAAGGTCCACTCTCGTCGTACTCTTGCTTTGAGATCCACATTTGCTGGAAGGTTGAGAGAGATGCTAAAATAGAACCACCGATCCAGACGGAGTATTTTCGCTCGGGTGGTGCAATGATCTTGACCTTCATGGAGGATGGTGCAAGAGAGGTGATTTCCTTTTGCATGCGGTCGGAGATACCTGGGTACATGGTGGTTCCACCAGACTAGGGCATAATCAGCATATTTTCAATAAACACCTCGCAGATTCTAAACTTACCATAACGATGTTACCATACAAATCTTTACGAACATCAACATCACACTTCATAATAGAGTTGAAGGTTGTGACGTGGATACCACCGCCTTCAAGACCCAAGACAGATGGTGCGAATAAAGCCTCAGGAGCACGGAAACGCTCGTTACCAATAGTGATGACTTGCCCATCAGGAAGTTCGTAGGATTTCTCCAAGCTGGACGATTGATTGGCGGTTTGGATTTCTTGTTCGAAGTCAAGAGCAACATAGCAGAGCTTCTCCTTGATATCACGGACGATTTCTCGCTCGGCAGTGGTGGAGAAAGTGTAACCACGCTCAGCCAAGATCTTCATGAGGTAATCAGTCAAATCACGACCAGCCATATCAACACGGGCAATAGCGTGAGGAAGAGAGAATCCTTCGTAGATGGGGACAACGTGGGTAACTCCATCACCGGAATCAAGAACGATACCAGTGGTACGACCGGAAGCGTAAAGGGACAGAACGGCTTGGATGGAGACGTAGAAGGCAGGGGCGTTGAAGGTCTCGAAGACAATTTGTGTCATCTTCTCTCTGTTTGACTTGGGGTTGATTGGGGCCTCAGTAAGTAAGACGGGATGCTCCTCAGGCGCGACACGGAGCTCGTTGTAGAAAGTGTGATGCCAAATCTTCTCCATGTCATCCCAGTTGGTGACAACACCATGCTCAATTGGGTATCTCAGGGTAAGAATACCACGCTTGGATTGTGCTTCATCGCCGACATAAGAGTCCTTTTGACCCATACCAATCATAATACTATATCCTTATCAGTACTGCATGTGCGTACCACGAATTGTGGGGAGAAATAGCGGGGGTTTCATACCCATGGTGACGAGGACGACCGACAATGGAAGCTGTAGAGGGTCAGAATATGAAGTCTTGGAAGCTGCAGAGTCCCATAGGATTGAAGTTGATCAAATCTAAGAGGCTTGCTCGCAGGCATGGGAAAGAGGGGGAGCTTACGGAAAACCGCTCTAGGAGCATCATCACCGGCGAAACCGGCCTTACACATACCAGAACTGCAGAATCTGTCAGTAACATGCTCAAACCGTATTGACCGTTCACGGCGGGACGATATCGATCGAGATGGGATAGGCTCAAGGCTCTGCCAGCAGCTACCCCACCGCCTCGATCTATAGTATATTGAGATTGTGGGAGCTTACCCATTATCGATGACGAGGGCTGCAACTTCTTCTGTAGATAGGCAAGAGTATCAGCAAGCAATTCAAATGGTCTAGAAGCGTGCGCAGAAGCTATCGCGCAAATGTGGCATTGTTGGGGATTGCTGCTCACCTTCCATAGTTGCTGATTACGACGGGGCGTTAATAAAAAGGTGAAGTTTTGAGGAATATGGCGGTGTAGAATTCTCACGACGACAAGATCGAGAGAATAAGTATTTGGATACTGAGGATCACGAAGTTTGAAGATTCGTGGTCGATAAAATTCTCGTGTGATGTGAAGTGATGGCGATGGGATAGAGATGGGAGAGGAACAGAGTTCAAGTTGAAGAGTAGAATTGGGAGAGTTTGAAGTTGGAGTGGGCCGCGACTGCAGCAGGCGAGAAGTCGGTAAGCGATTTTGGTTGGGCAGAACAGTCCTCGCCGCTTTAACGGGTATCAAATCTACAAACTGCAATTGTCACATATCAGATCAGAACTGTGGAGGCTGTGTCTAAGAAAAGAGGTGTTGAAGAGCTAGAACCAAAATAGCAAGACCCCCTTTCCCCTTTCAACTAAGATCCTTTCTCTTTTGCCTTACTTGTTATTGTTGTGGTTCGTGCGACTCCCAAAGCTTGCTTCTATGCAGGTTTGTGGGCTAGGTCACACCGACTTCGTAGGTAGAAATAATAGAGATCCATAGAAGAGTATGGATTCGTGTTGTGCAGGCAACACAGTGCAAGATACATGCTATATTTATATCTTGCCTTCAAACGCGCGTCAAACATCAGCCTCCAATCAAGTCCGGGTACTAGTCAACATTGTAGCGGCTAGGCCAAGCAGGCTTCTCCCATTTGATTTCACCTCTGATGCAAGCGATTGCGTATGCAAGGGCACAATCTATTCTGCAGCCTTCAAAGGCAGTAAGATTCTTCTCTTTTCCGTTCCAGAGAATCATCTAGCACACCATCGTCCTTCCAGCGGAATGGACTCTCCGGAGCATCGCTGCTTCTTGTGTGTACGGTGGCCGTGGATGAGATCTCACGCAATTATCGAGGGGCAATTCTTAGTGGGGCAATCTTCATCAACTCCATCAAATCATAGGAAAGAACTCCAGCTTTAGCATGAATCAATTCTGTCCCAACTCCCAAACTCCTCCCAATGCAAAACCCCGTATCCATACCAGCTTTCTATGCCCCCGCGTTTGCAGCCTCTTCCCTCAGCCCCCCAATCAATACATCAACAGCATCCATATCCGCCGCATCGACCTTTGCCCCATCCCTCCCAAGTTTCCCCAATTCCTCTGTGAAAACATCCATCGCTGACTGGAAATTCCTGCATGCCGAGCTCAACGCGTAGACGGCTTTCCTCCTAACCTGTGAATTCTCTCCTTCCCCGATCGCCAATTTAACCAATGGCGGAACTCCTCCCATCGCAAGCAACCTCTCCTGACTCTTCGCATTATTCTGCACCGCAGTCCCCATACACCATGCCGCCATCTTCCTGATCTCCGCCTCCTCGTGTGCCAAACATCCTATCAAGGGAGCCCATAATGCCAATGGCTCTAGATTATTTGCATTATCCAAATTCTCGATCAACTGTTCGAAATTGTCGAATGCAACGAGTTTGTCGGAGAGAGAGATTTCAGGATCAGAGGAGAGGATCGCGGACATAGATTCTTGCATGAGATCTGCATCGCTAGGTCCGCCGAAGAGGGCATTGAGTGCTTCAGGGTTGAAGCCGCGGTTTGTTGGGGGTCCGGCCTCAGGGTCGTTTTCGGTGGTGCTAGAGTTTTCGACGCTCCATTTGAGGAGGGAATTAAGACCTGGGTCCATAGTGAGGAGTTGAGTCTTTGTGTGGTAGAGAGCACTAAATGCTTCGAGGCGGGCAAGTTTTGCGCCAAATCGGACTGTTCTTATACGGAAAGTGAAGAATGATTTCAGATGCTTTCAAGAAATTCTTGAAAGAGTTATGCGGATGATGATGAGACCTTGCTTAGATGACTTTTCAAGAAGTTCATTAGTCTTCGAGTTTGTTCTCGCGTCTTCTAGGAACTTTTCTCTTCGGCAAAAATTGCCCTGCATAGAACTAAACTATCCGCTCGGCTAGGGTAACCTACTGTACACCTCCAAACACTTTCTTATTCATCATGATGCTTTCTCAAAGCGATGCTATTAGTATTAGTCTTCCTTCCAGTATTGTCTTTCCCTCTTCCCTTCCTCGAAGCTTTTCGAGAGTTTCTTCGTCTACACTTGCATTAATGACTACTCTACTCATATTTTATTTCCAGTAAATTCTGTACAAAACATCAAGTGCTTTTCAATTTAGAGTCCGAGTTTGTTAGAGCAAGGGTTCCTTGATAGAATGCGAGTGTTCAGAGTTGATTACTCTTTGCTTTCTCATGTGCATAACTCTGGATGCTGCTTCCCTATATTTCATTATTGAAGCTTAAGCTAGAGCTACTAGTCATGCCTTCCCGTAATCAGAGTCGCCATGGGGAATGGAAAGCATCAGATATCAGCCATTCTTGTTCCCTTTCACAAAGACATCTTTCAGCTCTTTACTTTATTATGCTTCATTGAATCCATAGTCTTACCCAAACTTCAAAGAGAGCTATCCATATTTGAATTACCACAAATTCCTCAAACCCTTACGCAAAATGGCAAGTGGGCAGGAAAGGCTGAAATGTACACTTGGCAAGAAAGACGTCAACGGCAACCATACAAGCCTTAACTTCTCGTACGGTAGCCGTGCCGATGTTCTTACCATTACCTTCAAGAGAACCTTACGACTCCACAAGCCAGATGCTAGTATTCCCGATGCTGAATTCGGCAACTTTCCCTTGTTTCTGAGCAAGGACGATGTCTTCTTACCAATCCATGAGATGGAAGGTAAGTCTTCCCTTCTGTCAATCATTTAGCATTGCTAATCCTTATCAGCCCTTGCCATATGTTTCGCCGCAAGCCAGCCTTTTGCTATCTACATCTACATCAACGGTTACAACTTGCTCAACGGTAGATGTTCTAACCGTCCAGAGAAGTCCGCTATCCCGGATTACATAATTGTCCCGAATCAGCAGCGACTAGACGGTGCCTTTCTGCTAGGAGAAGATGGACAAGTGAGCACTCTATTCCTTTTCTTAATCTAGGTTTCGATGCCTTGTTTCTAACTCAAAATGATTATAGATGAATTCTTACAGACAGTTACCACGCAGGCAGAGCTTTGCAGTCTTTCGATTCGAGATCGTTCCAATAAAGCAGGGACCACCAAATATTATGAGACGCATTAACCCCAACAACGAATGGGAAGAATATAAAGCTAAAATACAGCTTCAAGACGTGACAATTGGCGATTTGGTGCGTATAAATAGGTTCCTTATTTTGCCCTCCACTGTCTTCAAATAGGTGCTTGCACGTGCTTCATTTCTCAAAACGGAGAATCTTGACTTCATCCCCCCTGAAACCTTCAAAGTAGGCAAAAGCTGACTTTCCAATCATCATTAGAAAAGGGACGCTTGCATGTTCAACAAGTTAGCTCCAATAACGCAAGAACTAATTGTCTATGGTGGCGGCTTTTCAGAAAGGCAAACCGCGCCTGATGAGACGAGATTAAGTGAATACTACATGGGAGAAGTTGGTGCTCGTGGAAGGTAGGTTAGACTTCGCTAACGATACTAGGTCTTCTTCTTTGAGCTCAAGCGCAATCCTAACTACCCTGACATCGAACCTCCTAGCAACGAAGGAAGGGTTTCCGTTTTCGAATCTTTGCACATTGAAGATGAAAGCCCCTCTCCTACAATATCCTCTCCACCAGTATACCCCCCACCAGCCACCCAATACATCAAAAATAACCTCGAGACAAACACTTACCCCCATGGGCTCTGGGATATGTATAACAGCGCCGCCATCTACGTCAGCGTTAAGAACATTAAAGATTTCTTTCAAATTAAAAATAAAGAGCCTCCTCCATCGCCGATTACCGCGGAGAGCTACATTAAACACAATCTTACACTACCCAAACAATGGGAGGAGGAAGTGATTGTTCCTTTGAGGAAAGGGACGCCTTTTGCCGCGAAATCTGCCAAGAAGAATGACAATTGAGGGATGTTAAATTTAGGTCATAGGGATGACTTCTACAGATATCATTATGAGAAGTCTTATTAAATGACTATGCTAGACAGGCAGTGTAATCACTACCTGAACTTTCACTATGCAAAAGATATTGTCTAGAATCAAGATTCTAGCTTCTTTGTCGAATAAGACAGCACAATAAGTGCTTCTTTAGGTGTTACTGAAAGGGGACAGTGCGAGATTGCTGAAAATGTATGTAGACTTGACGGTGCCCACGGGCAATCCCCTGTCAAGACAACCCCACCAAGCTTGATACCCCTCATGGTAACATCGGTAGACTCAATCTACTAGAGCCTTACAGCTACTATACTCTTATCAACATGGCAAAATTCATTGGAGGCAAGCCTAAGGTTCTCTCCTTAATGCCCTTTGAGTTCGAGAACGCCTCACTTAAAGACTTTAGATCTAAATTCCAACTTGATGTAGTTCACGTCTCCCCATTTCCTTCAAATCGCCCACTAACGACCTCTATTTTCCCAGGAACTCCACGTCAAAAACCGCTCCGAAGCCATCCCCGCCATCAGCACCTACGTAACTGAACACGGCCCCTACTCCGCTTTCATAGTCCTCATGGGCACCAACCCCTTCGAACCCTTTACCCCCGACTTCTTCTCTCCGCTCCTCCCCTCCCTAAAAATCATCGTCTCGGCCTCAGCCGGGTACAATGAATTCCCAATTTCCTGGTTAACCTCCCAAAACATCTGGTTCTGCAATACCATCCATGCAGTCTCTGAACCCACCGCCGATATGGCTTTGTTCCTTACTTTGGCAGTGATAAGGGATACCAGTGCAGCGGAGAAATCGGCCAGAGATGGAAAATGGAGGAATAACCATGTTCCTTGTACGGATCCGACGGGATTGAAGTTGGGCATTATTGGGATGGGAGCGATTGGGAAACATCTTGCTCGGAAAGCAGTGGTGTTTAATATGAAAGTGCAGTATCATAAGCGTAAGCCATTGGATGCAGAAGAAGAGGTTAAACATCCTGCAACGTATTGTGATACATTGGAAGAATTACTCAGGACTTCAGATATCATATCGGTAAATTGTCTTTTGAACGCTTCAACCAAGCATCTCATCTCGCATGAACAGTTCGCAATGATGAAAGATGGCGTATTTTTAGTGAATACGGCGAGAGGAGCAATTGTGAATGAAGAAGCTTTGATCGAAGCGCTAGAATCGGGAAAGGTTGCGAGAGCTGGCTTGGATGTTTTTGGGGATGAGCCGAGGATTAATGAGTATTTTAGAAAGAGTGAGAGGGTTACGTTGCAGCCACATCTAGGGGGGCTGACCAAGAGAGCGAGAGAGGATGCGGAAAGGGAATGCTTGGAGAATCTAAAGAGTTACTTTGAGACGGGGAGACCAAAGGTGCCGGTTAATGAGATTCCTAATGCTGTTGCTGGGGATAGTATTTCTAAGTGATTGCTTACCTATGTTGGATCGGATGGGGGAAACCCAGAGTTAGATGTTGACGCCTAGCAGGGGATATTGAGGTCTTCTGTATGCTCTAGTAGAAGGTTGTCAACTTGACAACTCAAGTAAAGTCTATTGTTAAACTAGCGACCTCTTATATATCCTTTCACTTCACTTAGTTGTTTTATATTTGAGATTAGGACTTCCCTAAGTAGATAGATAAGTAGGGATGTAGGGATTTAGAAAGGATGTATTCGATTTGGAGGGTACTTAAGCTGATATTTGGGGTGCTATAGATAATGCTCGAGTGCTGACGTCGAAATTGCACAACACACTCCATTAAGCCCTATTATAAGTCATTACGGCTATCCTGCCGGAAAAGTTCCTCCTATTTCAGACATCATCCGCAATACGATTCAGGATATCACATTTTCAATTTCGATTCTTCACAAAGACAAGAAGGCCAAGTAACACTCCAACCACCAATCTTCACTCTCAAGGCTTATCCATTTTCGCTCTTTCCATGATTAGACCAAGAACCCAAATCCCGCGCCAGTCGTGGATCCCCTTTCGGTGCAAGTAAAATCGAATCTTCAGAAAGCCCCGGATTAGCACGTTTTCTTTTCCCTCTGCAGAGTTCTTCTCGTCACTTACAATTCCACTTTGGCTTAAGAAGTTTCTCCATCACAGGTAAATATTCTCCCACAAAATTAATCCCTAGATTTTCCGTTTCCCGTACCCATTTCTCCACCTGCAGTTGAGTCCTCACTGACAACCGTCCCGTAAATTTCACTACGATTTCGGGATTGACAACGTAGATGCGTTCCACAAGCTCATTTAATACAGCTCGATGTCTGGTGATGAATTTCTTCGCAATCCGCTTGTCTTGGATGAAATTATGTATCCAATCTGGATGTTTGCGTTGCATCCAACCGGGCGCGGGTGTGATGTCGAGGTTGATCTCCTTCACGTCTGGTGGCAAGCTGGACATGACGCTTATCCAAGCGACTACAAGTTTTCTCTCTTCTATCCGGAAATTTGTATCCAAGAGGAGGGCAGGGTCACAATCGTTGAACACCTTTAGTGTAATAGACTTCAAGTCCGGTTGATAACCAAGTATACTGATATTCGACGTAGGTTTTATCCTTGAAGTACTTTTGGATTTGAATATATTCAATAATGTCCCTAGCCATATCGGATAGCGAGATTTAGTTTTAGGGACTGGATATGAAGAGATGAATTTTTGGAAACTGAAAGGCGTGTGGAAGGAGTGTGAGCAACGAGATAGAATCCATTGAGTATCCTCTCTGAGTGTTCTGCATGTTTGTAGGAGACTCGTAGCGGGTGCTGATGAGGGAGTAATCATGAGGTCTTCTCCGATGACTTTTATTAGGATGTTCTGTCGAATTTCTCGAGGTAGGGCAAGGAGTGCTGCCATGGTGGAATATGAAGATGAACCTTTTTGTGTGAGAGATTTGGTTATATACACACTTCTGGGATGGGAGCAGGTCTGCGCCCGTTGTGACTTAGTCATACATACGGCAATGATGCCAATAGCGCTAGGGCAGTGAGTGCTGAGGCTAGATCTCCAACGATTAATTCCCACAATTACTGAATAGCCGGACTGGCTAGCTAATCAGCTAGATGAGTATCCATTCTGGAAATATATACCAGCTAGCTTTCGGAATATTGGCGAATAATTCGTGTACATGATCGGTTTATTATGGGATCCATAGTTCAGGGTAATGCCCACTTCCTCGGATAAGGACTTCCGGAACCCCGAGGATTTCCCGAAACATCAACCTTCTTTCATCTACAGGTCACGAGGAAAACTATGGTACGTCCTCAATATCAAGTTAAATGTGACAAACATGGCTCATGCTCATTTGGCTCGAGTCACAGATCCCCTTTAAATACGAGAGTTTGCATCTACCTCTTCATCAATATTTAGCGGACTATACCTCATGCAACTAAGCTGGTAAATGAATCAATTCCCACAAGAAAAGGCACATGTTTTATAGCTTACAATCATATTCTATTTTGCTGCCTATGCTGAAGAGAACGGGAAGCACTTATATCGCTTCCGTCAAGTTCTAGAAGAGCCTATGCATGGTGTACATACAGACCAAACTGGCCGTTCTCATGAGGCACCCAAAGTATTCAAATAACTTTAGGCCAAAGAAACAAATCAATAACTTTTGTGGTATTTCCCATCCCATAACGCCCGGAACAAATTTACATTACGCCCATTTCGAAAAATCGATGCTCTCGAGTATGCTATCTTCCTTACCATTAGGACTGACTTCTGTCTCTGCGGTGGATACAATGGAGGATCTCTGAGAAGCTGGCTCGTTAGAAGCAGACAAGAAGTTGAAATTCACAACTGAAGCTCTTCGAATGCTATTGTGCAAGCTATCCCTCATGTTTCTTGAATCTGGAGTTGCACCGTTGGAGGTTCCCGGAGGAGATGTGCGTGTAGAAGTTGAGAGCTTCGGTGCATGTTTTAGGCGAAGTCGATTGATCTCCCGCAGTCGGTTACGCCATGGCGATACATGCTCTCCACCTTCTCGATCTGCCCATACCAATGAGAATACTGATGCATTCTGAGCCAGCAAGCGGATGAATCCAGGCAAAGCTGCTAAGCTTACGATTTTAGTTTCTGCGGCAGGAGAAATCTCTGGAAATCCTGGTTTGCTCATCACTTGCACCTTGTAGAATATGCTGCGTGCAGCTGCTTGAGATCGCAATCGCGTAGCGACAAAAGAAGCTCGGGATTCAGGTGTAATGATGATATTGACATAGTTGAACTCTGAAGGAAACGTGTCGTATTTGAAAGGAAGCCCAGAGTTGTTGAAGATGATGTTTACATAATCATTACCGATATGCTTCTTCTTGCCAATGCATTGCGGATCGTGGTCCAGATTTGTCGGCATCTGCGTCGTAACATGGAATACTATCTCGGTGACCCGATCTCGCCAGCAGTAGGTATATTCACCATCAGTATTGTGCTCTCGATCTAAACCTTGTGTGTTAAATTTTGCACCTTGCAGTTTAGTAAGTGTTCCAAGTCCCGTAAGGAATTCCATGTAATCGCTACTCCCCATAATGTTCGCAAGAATTTCGACTTCTTGGGTCTGGCCTTCACCGATGTAAATGACACCGATTTTGTGACCATCCACCGTCGAGTTCCTATCAAACACAGCTATGGCTCGTCTGGTCTGGTCATCATCAGGCAAAGGGATTGGACGCTGCGAGGTGGCTAGTTGAGGACTCGATGCTGTCAATTGGACTAGAAGATGACTTGGAAGAACGACGTTAGCATCTACCCGACGAGTATCGCGCACGGCATCCGTAGGAAGTCCACTTTGGTGAGGTGGTGGTCGAGTGAACTGCTCTCTAATAATGTAGTATGAGGTGCCTGAAGGTTGGCGCTTCGTGACCTGGGCCCACCCTCCTCTAGTCGCTTGTTCAACTGTGACAATACTTTGCCCGATGATCCATCTCTTCTTCGAGATCTCACCAAAGCGCTCGGAAGTAAACGTAACATCGGCGGCTGATTCGTCTACATCAGCGAATGCTACTCTTTGCATGAAATCCATCGTGACTTGTGCTTGCTGGTCGATCTTCTCCTCTCCATTGATGTCTGTTGATATCAAATTCTTCGTTATCCAAGAAACTTGACTAGCACGATCCGGGAGCTTTAAAGCTAAGAACCAGAAGGTAATTACGTGATAGGCTAAAGCGTACAAGTACTGTGGCAAGTCGTCGGACGAATTTGGTTGGAAATTGCTTTCGGCTGCACTGCTAGAAGCGAGGCTGCGGGGACTATCTGTTGAGGGTACAGAGTTTCGAGCGTGGGGATAACTGTTTCGGTTTGGAGGAAAATCTATGCTCGTTTTCTTTTCTCGCACGTATTGTAAATATCTGAAAGCAATAGCAAAGACTGTTCGATATTGATCCTCTCGAAAGTTCACGTACAGATCAGGTAGTCGGGCTAGGCAGACTAGGAACTCCAGAATATGAATTGCGACATGCTGCTGCGTGATGATCTGGGACATCTTCTGGAGGATAGTGGTCAAAGCCTTGCTCATAGAACCGGGAAGTTCATGACAGCAAATAGCCAGCGCGTGGATACAACACTTTGCCGCTCGCTCCCATGAACCAATACCTTGAAGGAATGTTCTTACGATTTCGTCTTGATCGGCTTTGGAAAATTCCTGGTGATAGCTGACAATCATTGTTAACATTTGAAACAAACAGATGGCGACATCAGCTTTCCGAAGCCCAGAGGACATCAATGGATCATAAAATGTACTATTCATGATCTGATCACATAACAAGGTTCGGAGTGATTTGATCTGTGGAGTAGCATTCTTGAACAAGGCTTGATTGGCAAGCTGCGAGGGGAGATGGACAAGAATATAGCTGTAAATCTCCCAGTCGCATCCACGTTTCAAAAGAAGAATGATGGTCTCAAGGTATGCAGTAACATTCAAAGCACATGTCCCTTCAGCCTCGACGATTGATGTCAGCAGTGGGCTGGGTTTGTTAGAAGGAGTTTGCGGGAGTGCATCTGGATCTGGAGACATCCACATTTGATGATTGCGCTGGGTGGCCCTATGCATACCACTACCTAATCTGTATGGTGGTCTAGATTGCGGTGGGCCTTGCGAGATAGAAGTACTTCTTGTAATACGAGACGCAGACTCTTCAGTTCTAGACACACGACTTTGTTGCAATGCTTCATCTGCCGCATGCTTTCTAGCTAAAGATGCTGTAGTTCGGTACAACGAGGCAGCAAGTCCATCTGACTCGGTGAAGGGAGTCAAGAAGATCCTATTTGCCCAATCGGCTCGTAATCGGAACAGCATTTTCAGTGCTGAAATTCGTGCATCAGTCTCGCAATCATGGGATTTAGCCATCCAGAGCAGCTCTTCAAATACTCGCAATGACTTCGATGCAGACTTATCCACTGTTCTCATGAAAATTTGCACTAGTCCTCGAGTGACCACATTGGATGGAGTCTGCACCAATTTGTTATGAGCCGAGGATGTGGGTCTGCTTGCACTCATTAAGCCGTGTCGAGACCCAGGGGGGGATCCCAGCGGTGATTGCAAGCGATCACTAGTGATGCTTGATCGGATAGAGTCGATGATGTAGTTAAATAAAACATCATCAGCGGTCCCGGCAACAGCAACAGCAAATGCAATCACCTCTTGCAGAATAGAAATATCCTTCTCATCGCCAACGTCATTGAGGATAGCTGTGACAAAGGTTTTAGTGCGGTCTGGGTCGTCAGGGTGGTCCATCAATTCGACAACATCGAAGACGTCTGTGGCTGCTTTGAGGGCGTGTAGACGGATATGAGGAGGTTGTGATCGGTCAGCAAAGAATGCCTGGAGAATTACCTGAACGTTTTCCTTCCAATCTACATCCGACGGATAGCAGCACCTGAACTCCATGTAATAGTCGATGACGAGTTTGGCACAAGATTCTGGTAAATGAGCATGAACCTTAACAAAGAATTTGATACAGTCATGTCTTTGGTAAAAATCGCCTGGTGAAGACATGACTAGCAGCTCTTCGATTCGGATGATCAGATTGTAAAGAGTTTGCGACATTGTTGTTGTTAAGTTTTGCTCGGCAGCTTCATCTTTCGAGATTACCGAGCTGCTTCTCATGGGGCTTGATACTCGTGAGCGATTGATAGACTGGCCATTGGGCGTTTCGAGAACTCGTTGTGAGCATTTTGACACAACATCGAACATTATTGACCAATCCTCTTCCATCACATTTTCCATGACCTCTTGATCCTCGTCACTGAATATTGATAAGATTAATCGTAAGACATCACTTTCGACTCTTGCATTGTCCACAGATGCAATATTTGTCAGAGCTCCCATCAAAAGAGTGAACGGAACCAGAGGATAACCATTTTCTCCATCCTTGGCAAACAACTTTTCCAAGACAGACAATGCACCCCTGATCTCTCGGATATTTTGGGAAGACAGCATCTCATGAGATCCGTCTAGGCTAGGTTTCTGCAGTATGTCCAATATGATCCTGACCATCGTCTGTCCATTGTGTGACCTGGATAGATTGCTGATAGAGCGCCATGCGGCTGATTGTACCGAATCAACTAGACAGTGGATGGAGCATAAAACCTTGACGCAATCGAGTAGTTTCCTAGCCGGGATTTCTCCGTATGTCACAATGGCATCAATGACGGTAATGCATGACTTCAGATCGTTTGGCAGTGGCGTGGAAACGCAAATATGGAGTACTTCGTCAATGAGCTTTTCGGTAGTTTCCTCGGTAGAGACATTGAAACTAAATTTTATAACGTCTACGATAAAGGCAAGTAATAGGGCGAGGCTTGTCTCTTCTCCAAGCGGGGCCTTTCCTTTGCCAGTGCGTATGTTGCTGCGACCAGCTTGTCGGCGTGCTGATGTCGCGGTAGACCAACTCTCCTTTAACCATGTTGTCAATAGAGGAACTACGGCGTAGTGGAAGCCAGAGAGGTCTCGGCCATGGTTAGTTAGCTCGATAAAGGCCGCCAGTTGTAGATGGGTGTCTTCTGCATTCGCTGGAGCACTGATGACCTGAAAATAAGCCAGTCGTTCAGGGTCAGTTGATGATGGGTGCCTAGTGCAAGCTGTCAATAATTCGAATCCGGCAACACGAGCTTCTTTTGGTTTTGTAGATTCGATGAGATCCTTTCCCTCCTTGAATATACTTGTCACCTGTTAACAAAGCAAGTTAGGCAAGGGCAAGAGAGCTGGGGGAATGAATTAAAACCCACACTGCTAAGTGGATAATCCTGAACAGCATGGCGAAGGGACTCCGCAGCGCTGATTCGATCTGTGAGAGTGTGGCCAGCTTTCAATTGCTCGCACAGAAGATCGAAGTCCGGTGGGCCTCCATAAATGGCATTCTTCGAGGTGTGGCCATTGTTAGATTGTAATGCGATAGAAGCTGGTGACTGCGTGCTTTGGCTCTTATTTGTTTTACCTCCAGTGAAGTTCTTGAATACGCTCGCCAGGCCACTCGAGCTCTTTGGTTCTGGTGTTTGGGCGACGTCCATAGAAGCTCGAGGTTCTTCTGCCGTCCCTACTGTGGGTGCTAGATAGATATAGTCAGCAATAGCTCTGAAAGGATTCGCCATGGTGTAGGCATGTCATGAAAGATGTCATGAAAGATGATGATGAGGAGAAGATGACCTCTGACAAGGCAGCTGGAAGAGATGCAAGTTTGCCAAGGTACGTCGTGGGGAAAATAAAGTCCAGTTAAGATAGCGTTCACCTCCTTATACATGCCCCACGCCGGCCAGGTTGAGAGACTCAGATGGCTTACGAGGTTTTCAGCACACTCATGAGTGCCGTGACAGGAAGAGCTAGCGGTGCTCGCAGCTCATGGCAGATTTGACGTAAGGAAGATGAAGGGAGTGGATGAGGATGTAAAGGGTCGATGGTTGATAGAGTCCCTCAATTCCATGAATGCTGTGCCGTCCCGTCTGTCCTGCGACTGTCCAACAATCCAAAGGGGGGACGGTGGCGGATGAGAGGTGGGGGGTAGGATGGGCTATGCTGCGAGGAGTGAACAGATTTTCTAGGCTGGTAGAGTGACAAAAAAGTTCTGTTTTTTGATTGAGCCAGGTGGTCCGGAGGTCATGAGGAAGGAAACTTTGGGAGCAGCCACAATGCTGCCACATTTGGGGATGGGATTACAGAATTACAAGAGAGCCCCTTTGCCTAAAAGGGTCACCCCCACATTCTAGCTTCTCCAAGGCTTTCGCTGTGAGAAGATGCAGGAGAGCAGGAATATCATGTTATATATGGTAAAATATGTAGAGGCTGTTCTCTAACGACTTTTACCTATTCACATAGACAAACAACACTCCCCATAACTTATTTTTATTGCTTTGCTTGCTGTCTTTTCTCTTTCATTCTTTATCCTTGGCAGATTATTATACCCGCCGTCGTCTAGATTCAATGTCACGTGACTATCTAGATACCGCTTTTGCCTGTGCACTTCTCAGCCTGGTGAAGCTTCATTTGGGCAGGAAGCATTGTTGATCCGCTTCACACTTTCTCTCTCCTTTCTCTTCCCATCAACAACTCATAAAATCCCCCTTTTCGCAGAATGGCCTCTGATCTAGAAAGTGTTGCGCGACTTCTTAATGCGACTTTGGATCCTAGACAGCATAAACAAGGTATGTTTAAACCTTTTATCTTGTGTTGAACGAAGAGAGGGGGAAATAATGTTGACCTGATATCATAGCTGAGGCTGCCCTCAAAATCGAAGAGACCAAACCGGGATTCTCCCTCCTCCTTCTCAATATTGTTGCTTCCGAAGCTCTGCCACTAAATACTCGTCTATCTGGAGCTTTGTGCTTTAAGAATTTCATCAAATTCAACTATGTGGTGGGTAAACCTGGAGCTGTTAACTGCCCACTGTGCTAATCTGTAATTTGCTATCAGGACGAGGAGAGAGTTTACAAGCTGCCAGATCATGAGGTCGCTACGATCAAGAGGGAGCTCATAGGTCTCATGATCTCCGTTCCCGCCAGTCTTCAGTCGCAGCTTGGGGAGACAATTAGCATCATTGCGGAGTCAGACTTTTGGGATCGATGGAATAATCTGGTGGATGTTAGTTGCCCAGCGATAATGTTGTAGAAATGGGGAATAACATATACTGATGGCATCTAGGACTTAGTTTCGCGTTTGACTGTCAATAACCCAAAAGTCAACAACGGGGTTTTGGAAGTCGCCCATTCCATCTTCAAGCGGTGGAGACCTCTCTTCGCCTCCGACGAGTTGTACACTGAAGTTAATCATGTACTTGGAAAATTTGGAGAGCCATTTGTGCAGCTTCTTGTCGTATGCATCCCGCTTCCACGCCCTGAAGTTCCAAGCTAACTTGTCATTTAGAGCACCGATTCACAAATTGAAGCCAACAGCAACAATAAGGAGGCTTTGAAACAATATTTTGAGACGATGAATCTTCTGGTGAAAGTCTTCTACGACCTTTCCTGCCAGGATCTGCCTCCGATTTTCGAAGATAACCTGAAATCTGTTACATCCCTCCTTCACAAATATCTCACCTACGAAAACCCTCTTTTGACGACAGATGACGAGGCTGAATCTGGGCCTCTAGAATTTGTTAAGGCTGGCATATGTGAGGTTATGACGCTTTACATGCAGAAATACGAGGATGCATTTGGAGAGTTGTGTCAACCGTTTATCACAAGTGCCTGGAATCTGCTCACAACCATTGGTCCGGAGACAAAATTTGATATCCTTGTCAGCAAAGCATTACATTTCTTGACAGCTGTGGCCAGTATTCAAACCCATGCAGAAAACTTCAACAACGAGGAAATTCTGGGACAAGTTGTAGAGAAGGTGATACTTCCAAATGTTAGTCTGAGAGAATCAGACATCGAGCAGTTCGAAGATGAGCCTATTGAGTATATTCGAAGGGACCTTGAAGGCTCAGATGCAGATACTCGACGAAGAGCCGCCACAGACTTCTTGCGAAAACTCCTCGAAAGATTCGAACCTTTGGTTACTCAAGTCGTTGGTCGATACATCCACCATTACCTTGAATCGTTTACAAAAAATGGTGACGAGTGGAAGTCAAAGGACACTGCTGTGTATTTGTTCTCCTCAATTGCAGCAAAGGGGGTCATTACGGCAGCCCAGGGAGTCAAAACCACCAATACATTGGTGGATGTTGTCGACTTTTTCCAACATAATATCGCCAATGATCTTATTGCTGAAACAGGGGTGCATCCAATTTTGAAAGTTGACGCCATAAAATTCCTCTATACCTTCCGAAGTCAGTTGACAAAGGCTCAATGGAGTGCTGCTTTCTCTCCATTGGTGAAGAATCTAGCAGATACTAATTATGTGGTCTACACGTATGCTGCGATTGCTGTGGAGCGAGTCTTATTCCTCACTAGTGATGTAAATGAGCACATATTTGGAAAAGAAGATGTAGCACCTTTCTCGAACGATCTTTTGGAGCACCTTTTCCAATTGATTGAGAAGGATCCTGCGCCGCAAAAGATCCAAGAAAACGAGTTTCTCATGCGCTGCGTCATGAGAGTGTTGATTGTCATCAGAGATGCAGTAATCCCGATGACGGACATTGTGCTCCAACATTTGATCACAATCATACAGATCATCAGCCAGAACCCAAGTAACCCGCGTTTTTACTATTATTATTTCGAAGCTCTCGGGGCTCTGATTAGGTATGATATACATATTCCCCAGATAGTTCAAGTTAACAAAAGTAGATACTCGGCTCCTTCACAACCAGAGAAACTAGAAACCGCTCTGTATACACCATTCGCCAGTGTCCTATCTAATGATGTTCAAGGTGAGACCGGTAATTAACAATTCTGGCGAGTTTATACTGATGATTATGAAGAGTTCATGCCTTACGTCTTCCAGCTATTTGCGGCCCTTCTTGAAGCCAGCCCTTCTGGGACGCTTTCTGATTATTACAAAGGCCTCATCACACCAGTCCTCAGTCCTGCACTTTGGGAATTCCGTGGCAATGTACCAGCTCTATCAAGGTTGCTGTCTGCAATTATACCCAGGGGTGCTGCAGAAATCGTGGCAAATAACCAAATTGAGCCCATCCTAGGTATTTTCCAGAAGCTCATGGCAGGGAAAGCGAAGACAGAACTTTACGCTCTTGATATTTTGGAGGCGTTGATATCATCATGCGATACGTAAGGCTTCCCCCCCAGTGCTCAAATAGATAATGTCTAATAGGTATTTATAGCGCTGCTGTTCAAAAATACTTTCCAACAATCCTGACCATCATCTTCACTCGTCTACAAGGCAATCCACCAGAAATCTTCCGAAAACGCTTTGTTCGTTTTTACCACCTTATCTCATCCCGAGACCAACAAGGCCTTGGAGCTGACTTCTTCGTCAAGATGGCCGACTTGTTGCAGGAAGGCCTCTTTCCACAAATCTACCTGACCATCATCCTCCCTCTCACCCTACAATTTACTCGTCCTCTAGAACGCAAGCTCTCAGCCATTTCGCTCACTAAAACCCTTACGGACTCACAAGCCTTCGCCGTCAAGTATATGAAGGGATGGGCTAAGACTTGCGAAACCCTACTTAAGATTCTAGAAAACCCGCCTGTACTTGTCGCCACAGATGATATAATCACAGAAGCTGATGTTGATGATCTTAGCTTCGGAGTAGGCTTCACACAACTGAATACATGCAAAAAGGCAGCGAAAGATGATTGGCCAGAAGTGACAGACGTCAAGTCTTGGGTGGGATCTTACCTCAAGCAGGCAGATGCACGACATGGGGGGGCTATTGGAGGATATGTGAATGAGCGGTTGACACCTGAAGCGAAGAGCGTTTTACTTTCGTACATGCAATGATGATGGAATGCCATTGAAGGCGATATGAAAAAAATGACAAGTTTGTTTGCCGATGAAGTTATGTATTTTAGTAAGGGGATAATATTTGGCCAATAGGGTGAGCGAAAAGTAATAGACTTACCTTTAAGCATAGATTTAGATCAAAGATGCATTCAGAGATCTCTCCTAGTTGCTCCGTGAAGCTATTGTGAAAATTCGAAGCCGTCTTGAACGTACGCATAGTATTATTTTTACACACACTTCAAGGATTTTCTTTGGATAGACAATAATGGCTTTAGAAAAACTCAGATCACCCAATGCATACCAATGTAGAAACCCTACCCTACCCAGGGAAAGCACCCAGCGGTTCAAGCTCACAAATATCCCCTCCTAGGCTCTCCCTTGCCCTATTTCGCGGACCCCCCCTCTTCACAACCACCTTCATCAAATCAAATAAACAATCCTTGCTCAACAAACACATCAAACATCCCGAGCCCTCGGTCGTCTAGTTGGTTTATGGCGTCCGGCTGTAATAGTTTAGTCTTAGTCTCACCGGAATGTCGCGCGTTCGACTCGCGCCTGAGGGATTATAAGTCTTTTCTTTTTCTTTCTTATACAGCTTTTTTTTAAAGAGAGGAATTTTGTGAAAGTAGTGATAAGAGCTTTTCTTTTTCTTTCTTATATTGCTTGTTTTAAGAGAGGGCTTTTGTGAAAGCAGTGATAAGAGCTGCTGTTGCTGCTGCATGTGCTAGAGTGCTCTTGGATAAGAATTGAAAAAGACCCCCAAGACGCAATCTTCCGAATTTCTGACGCTCTGAGTATTCAAATCTTCCCTCCCACCAAAATTTCAACAAGAGAAAATATATCTAATGAAATCTGAACTGAAGTTAAGATAAGATGGTTAACCTTATGCCGTGTTACGTTTGTATGGTAACTTAGATAGGGAAGTGGGGCTTTCCCACCTCTCCTTCTCTTCTCTTCTCTAAATTATCTCTTCCTTCTTATTACACTTTCGTTTCCCATTATCTATTATACATAGTAGGTTTCTTTTCGGAGCATCACAATGGGACTGAAAAGAGTTTTGATAATTGCTGGTTCGGACTCTTCTGGCGGAGCGTAAGTTTCTCCCCCTTCCAAAATTTCCCTTTCTTCTTTTTACTAATTTTTCCCTTCCCGTACCATCACTATCGGCAGAATAGCCCGTTCCTTACCAACTAACATTCCATTCTTACCTTTTGAAATAGTGGATTAGAAGCAGATCAAAAAGTCCTCGCAGCACACGGTTGTTACGCCATGACAGCATGCACGGCTTTAACAGCACAAAATACTTTAGGAGTACAGGATATTCATTATACGCCTTCTGAGTTTGTGGGGAAGTTGATTGATGTATCCGTTGGAGATGTGGGTGTTGACGTGGTGAAGATTGGTTTGTTTTTCTTCCTCTTCTTCTCTTTCCCTCTTAAGTTTTATTAAGTTAGAGTTAGAATTTGGCATCTGTTTAGGGTGATTCTGAGGGATTGTGATTTTGAAAGGGGTATAGCTAACGAAGAGAGAATGGAAAGGAATGTTAGCTTCCTCCGAAACGATAGAAGTGGTTGTTAAATCTCTGATTAAACATCAAGTAAAAACCATAATTATTGATCCCGTACGCATTTCCTCTTTTCCACCTTTCCACTCTCCTAGCTCAAGATTATCTCCCGCTAACAAAAATCTAGGTCATGGTCTCAACGTCCGGCTCCCAGCTCCTCCCTCAAAAGGCTATTCATAAATTGCGCTCCCTCCTACTCCCATTAGCCACAATCATCACCCCGAACGTCCCGGAATCTCTTCTCCTTCTCTCTGATGCCGGAATCACAACTTCAAACCCCGAAAATCTCGAGGATCTAATTGAGATAGCGAAGAAAGTAAAGGAATTAGGTCCGAAATGGGTTTTAGTTAAAGGAGGTCATCTTCCCTTTAAAGGGGATGGAAAGACGGTGGCGAAGACAGAAGAGGAGATGGAGAAAGTGGTGGATGTTTTGGTCGGGGAAGAGGGGGAGGTAGTGGTAAGGATTGAGAGTGCGTTTTTGAGGAGTGGGAGTACGCATGGGACGGGGTGTTCGATGGCTTGTGAGTTTTCTTTCTTGAGTGATGAGTGGATGGATTAGGAAGCGGAAGAGAGGAGTGCTTGCTAATGAGATGTAGCTGCTATTGCGGCCTATCTTGTGAGTGGTCTGGGGATGGTGCAGGCTGTGAAAAACGCTTGTAGATATGTGAAAGCGGGGATTGAGAGTGCAGTTCCGATGGGTCAGGGAAGTGGTCCTATTAACCATTTTCATTCTACGTATGTATTGCCCTTTGCGCCGTAAGTACCGTACCGATTTGATTCTTGATGTTAGCAGGTGCTAATGGTTTTAGGGAGAGGTTTGTTGAGTATCTTCTGGAAAGACAGGATGTTCAAGAAGCCTGGAAAGAACATACGGAGCATGCTTTCGTGGCGGGGATGGCGGATGGGACGTTACCGATTGAGTTGTTCAAGTGTTACTTGATTCAAGATTACCTTTTTCTTGTAAGCATACCTTCCGAAATATGGGTTTCCTGGGCTGAGCTGATTAGCAATGGTAGACTCAATTCGCAAGAGCGAACTCGTTGGCTGCGTATAAAGCTAAGAATATAGATGATATAGCAGCGGTAAGACTTTTTATATTACTGAACTTTCTCTCAGTACCTGCTAATTATACATTTGATACAAACACTGCAGACAAGCTGACGGAAACCAAGGCAGCCGAAATTGTCCTACACATCAAGCGCGAGATGGCCTTGCATATTGAGTATTGTGAAAGCTTTGGCATGACAAAGGCGGAAATTGAAGCTTCTGAGGAGAGCCAAGGTCTCTAAATCCTAAAGCGTTTTATGAATATAGCTGATTTAGTTTATAGCTTGCACTGCCTATACTAGGTACGAAATTTAGAAACGCGAGAGAGTTCGGTATGCTGGCCACTGACCATGAAAGATACACACTCGACATAGGACAATCCGATGGCTGGCTAGCCCTCCAAGTTGCCATGGCGCCGTGCCTGATAGGCTACGGGGAAATCGCAAAACGACTTTGTGCAGACCCAAAGACAAAGAGAGAAGATAACATTTATTGGAAGTGGATAAAGAATTATGTCGCAGATGATTACACTGCTGCAGTGGACATGGTGAGAAGTAAGTAATTCCCTCTGAGAAGAGAGCGTATTTTGAGAGCTAATGTTTGAAAGGGTTATTGGAGAAGCATGCAATTTTGCAGTCACCGAGTAGGATAGAGGAATTGGTGAAGATTTTTATTCATGCTACCAAGGCGAGTTATTTTGGTTGGGGTCCTGAAACTCCTTTGTATGAGAAATGGAAAGGGTTCCTTAATCAATTTTTACTTCCAAAAAAGACGAGCTCATACTGACTTTTCTTCAAGATGGAGACAGGATTTTGGAATATGGGCGCTGGGCAAAGATAAGTCGAGATGTTAGGAGGGAAGATGTCACTTGTAGAAATGCAATAGGAACGCATTGGGAAGGGAAAGAAAGGCAGGGTTTTACAATGGATAATGACGTAGGATATTCAACCTTAAACCAAATACCATAAATATACTTCCCTAATCTCAATGATTTTCTTTACTTGAGCAAAATTATTTGCTAGTAACAGAGTGACTGACCTCGACGGCAGAGTGAACCTTGTATATCGTTAACGGAATCTGGAAAATTGTCGGCTTTGTACTAGTTTCATCCAAATATGGTTTAGCGCGAGACCCTATTTTTTCTTTGTGAAAAATGGGAAAGTGCGTAAGATTATTTAATCCTTCCCTTCCCCCCTTCCACTTTCTTACAATCTCCTTCTCATCAGCAATCGACACTAACTGCTTCTCGTCATCATCGAACTACAGAAGCTTTTCTTCCCTTAATCATACACATCGTCTGTAATATTACCATTCGCATACACACGCCGATCCATTTGAATCAACAATCAACCCATCTCAACATGTCTTACGGCGGTGGATACGGAGGTGGTGGAGGCCACGGTGGTTCGCGCGGTGGCAGCAACGGGTATGATAATTATGGCAGAGGCAACTCTTACTCCAATGGCTACTCTAATGGGTATGAAAAACCTACGGTTTAGATATTGTGGATAAGTTTGGCATCTTTTCGCTGTGTTTGCGACAAGGCTGCTCAACTTCATATTTGGGCCGCTCGCGACGCGATGCAGCAGCATTCCTTCGTTTTCTTTTCCATCAAATACAGAACAAATACTGACTACGTGAAAGCTACAGTGGATCTAATGGATACTCTGGTGGAGGCGGCGGCGGATATGGAAATGGAGGAGGTAACGTCAACGGTACCTTATCTTTTCGATGCGTTCATGACTCTACTGACACATACAGGATATGGCGGCGGCTATGGCAGCGGAGGTGGTGGATACGGCGGTGGAGGAGCTGGTGGTGACCGCATGTCTAACCTCGGAGCCGGTCTTCAAAAGCAAAGCTGGGGTAAGTCAAGGATACATTTTCTAATTAGATATGAATGAAGCTAACGACGAATGACCAGATCTTGCCACCTTGCCAAAATTCGAAAAATCATTCTATAAGGAGGATCCTATTGTCACCAACCGCTCCGACGCCGATGTTGCTAAGTTCAGAGTTCAACATTCCATCGCCGTCCAAGGCTCAGATGTCCCACGACCTGTCGAAACCTTCGATGAAGCCGGTTTCCCTGCGTACGTCATGAGCGAAGTTAAGGCTCAAGGCTTCCCAGCGCCAACTGCTATTCAATCACAAGGCTGGCCCATGGCCCTTTCAGGACGTGATGTCGTTGGTATCGCTGAGACTGGATCTGGAAAGACTTTGACATACTGTCTCCCAGCTATTGTCCACATCAACGCTCAACCACTCCTCGCCCCTGGTGACGGTCCTATTGTCTTGGTCCTTGCTCCTACCCGTGAATTGGCTGTCCAAATTCAACAAGAAATCACCAAATTTGGAAAGTCGTCTCGCATTCGCAACACTTGTGTTTACGGAGGTGTTCCTAAGGGAGGTCAAATCCGTGATCTTGCTAAGGGAGTTGAGGTTTGTATTGCTACTCCAGGGCGTCTTATTGATATGCTGGAGTCTGGCAAGACTAACCTCCGCCGTGTTACTTACCTCGTTCTTGACGAGGCCGATCGTATGTTGGACATGGGTTTCGAACCGCAAATCCGTAAGATCCTTGGACAAATTCGACCTGACAGACAAACGTGCATGTGGTCTGCTACTTGGCCAAAGGAAGTCCGAACTCTTGCATCCGATTATTTGAACAACTTCATCCAAGTCAACATTGGTTCTTTGGAGCTCTCTGCTAACCATAGGATCACCCAAATTGTTGAAGTTGTTTCTGAATTCGAGAAGCGTGATAAGATGACCAAGCACCTTGAGAAGATTATGGAGGATAAGGATAACAAAATTTTGATATTTACTGGAACTAAACGTGTTGCTGATGATATCACACGCTTCCTCAGACAAGACGGATGGCCCGCGCTTTGTAAGTTTTCCTACCTAGACTTCAAAAACACTACTAACCCCTCCTAGCTATCCACGGTGACAAACAACAAAACGAGCGTGATTGGGTCTTGAACGAATTCAAGACTGGAAAGAGTCCCATCATGGTTGCCACAGATGTGGCTTCCCGTGGTATTGGTATGATTAAAACCCCCTCCTCTGCACAGCAACGCCCAGTCGCCTACACAGTAGTAGTGCTTTTACTCTCAACGCTCAGGCGCTTTCTAGATTGCTGTTATTTTGCCCGGGTTCTTTCGTGTCTTTCGGTTCTCTAACAGAAGGTGTCTTGGATCTTCGGTACACTATGTTCGCACCGCGAATATGCTGTGCTTGTAGTTCCTGTTTCAAAGTACTTTTCCAGGTACAAGATGTGGAATTGGCATTTCTTGACTTGATCAAGCCTGTCTCCAAGACTCCCATACCAGAGGACCTGGACGTGTTGATCACTTACCCTGGCATTAATTTCGCAATGGACAGTTCATGTCAGATGCCGAGAGAGTATTGGATGCATTTAATTGCAGCTTCTCCACTAGCCGCCTTGGAACGTTGCTATACACTTTTCTGTTCATGCTAACCCATCAATAAAGATGTCCGCAATATTACTCACGTGCTTAACTATGACTACCCGAATAATTCCGAGGATTATATCCATCGTATTGGTCGTACTGGTCGTGCCGGTGCTAAGGGTACTGCCATTACTCTTTTCACAACTGACAGTATATATTCCCTTCATTTAAACATTGCAATCATTGCTAATAAATTGTCTAGATGCAAAGCAGGCTCGTGATCTCGTTTCCGTTCTCAAAGAGGCTAATCAAATTATTGATCCTCGTCTCGTTGAGATGACCAGATACGGAGGCGGCGGTGGCGGCGGTGGCCGATATGGAGGACGTGGTGGTGGTGGTGGGTTCCGTGGAGGTCGCGGAGGTGGTGGTAAGTCAACTTGAACCTCTTTCCCATACCCCTCGTTCCATCTGCTGATGGGACTAACTTAAGGCCGATATTAGGAGGTTTCACCTCTTCTAACGCTGCTCCGCTCGGTGGCAGCAGGCGTTGGTAGAGCATTTCGATCCGATTTCGCATCACATTCATTAGCATGAAAGTGTCTTCTGTCACGAATAGGACGGCGATGCATACATCTCATTATAGGTCGTTTAGGCGTTTTGGGTCTTGTCATAAGGGCGGAGAATTTGAGGATCTCCCCGAGAGGAACAGTAGACTTGCCTTCTTCGATTTGCCACCCTTTTTCATTACCATTGTCAAGTCAGTCTTTTTTTTCCTTAACAAAAATTGAGATCACATGCTGGGAATAGATTGAGGAAAGACTTTCTGCGTTGATTCATAGATTACTTTTAGTTGACTTTGACCTTTGCTACTGCGTGCGTTGTCTTTTTAGATTGCATTGTAGTTAGGAGGAGAGGAGGGTAAAGGAAAAGAAGTCTGATATAATAGATAAATAAAAAAAATTGAGATATTTCTCTCTACCATTGTGTATCTTGAATGAATGAAATGTATTGATCCAATTATACTCGCAAATAGTGTATAGATGAGAAAAACTACCTCTTTCTCAACTCATTCAGTATTCGAGCATCAAACGTTGGAGATGGGATCATGGAAATCTAGATAGATAGACAAGGAAGATTGCTGTCCAAAATTTTCCATTTAAATCGGGAGGATGGAAATTTTTGAGAAACTAGAAGGAAAGGAAGGCATTTATTTGCTTTTAGGATTGGAGATACTTCGTAGGAAATTACTTCAATTTTCATGTTAAGTATTGTAGTGCGGTGACTCGTCAGTATCCGACTCAAGTCAATTAATTACCTAGTTAAAAGGGGACAAAAGATGGAAAGAGGGCTTGGTTGGTGTCACTTTTACTTCACTTCATTCCAAGTCATGTCAATTAAGTTAGGGGTTTGAAGTTTTCTCATTTCCATTTCTCTTCTTCTCTCCTCCCTTCGCCTGCCTACCTGTTTGTCGCAGTCCCACCAAAAGTACCCACCTCACCAATAAACCAACTCTCACACATCCACCAACAAGCTCCCCCAAAAAGCTGCTCCTCTATGCATGGTCGTTTCTTGCCAAAAGAGGAAGAAAGAAAAGGTGAAAAATTACGTTAGAATACATTAATTACAGTTTGTAGTAAGGTCGGTAGAGGCGGTATCGAGTAGGATAGAGTGACTCCATTCTTCCTCTCTTACAAATATACATTTGTCGGATAAAACTTGTGTGCTCGGATCTTTTTCCTCCATTTGTATGATTGATTGATGTGTTTTGTGAGTGTGATTGCCAGTAATGTGTACTGAACGCCTTCCTGGTATAATTTCCACCGGAAAAAGGTTCCAAATATGTAAGTGAATTGAGCTCCGGCCATTCTAGTGAATGAATGCAAGGGAGGTAATGCTGAAAAGAAGATATGATTGTATCGATGAGAATGAGACAAGGAGAAGTCGTGAACATAACAGAGCGGCACAAAGGAGAAGTGTATGTGCAAGCAGACGATCCCCTTCATGCTGATGGATGAAGGGAAACGGTGATGAAAGTATGTCGTGTTTATGACCATTCGGACTTCTCCTTAAGACCACCAATTCGCTCCATATCGATCGAATCGAATCGCGCGCCCGTCTCCTTCTCGTATGCGGGTAATTGGTCATCTTCTTTCAAAGGTTCAAGCCCAACCCCAGTGTCTCCTACACGTACAACAAGAACTCGACCACTCTTTCTTCGTCCGGTTGACTCGTCGTGCTCATCGGGGAATGTAATGCGGATTTCAGGAACGTTCTCTGGGGACAAAGGAGGAGATGATGGGTTATCAGTGAGGGAAGCCTTCTCGTCGTATACGTAGATTGAGGAGCCTCGTCCATAGGGCGTAGCAGTGATAGTAAGACGGCGGTGGTTAGAATTCTTGCCTCTAGATTCATTGTACATAGGTAATTGCTGACGGGAAGCGGCTTTGGATCGGCGTATCTTGCGCACGATGTAGAGTACCCCTACTAGCAGGAGCGAAACGAAGATAAGTGCCATGAGGATAATTAGGAGATCCATCATAGATGTCGACATGGTTGTTGTTCCAGAAGCGCTGTCGCGCACGTAAAGCAGGGTATTTCCTCGTGTTATCAGGGTCGACATCGAGGCCATTTTGAAAGGTATGTGTGATTGTAGAATTGAAGACGTTGTTTGAAAGATCAAAAAGTCGTCAAAAAGGTCGTCGTCTTTGGATATACTGGGTAATTGACTTGCGATAGGAACTATTGCGGGAAACGTTAGTTGCTGTGACAATAGAGGTAGCGGTCATTGTGGTATTCGATGTATCAGTGGTTGGATGTTTTGGCGTTGGTGAGGAATGTAAGTTATGTCAACTTACGCAAGGAGCAACAAATTCAAATTTAGACGGCGGGTAATTGAGGAAGTCTCGTGGGTGGTATTGAGGGGTTTCGAAAGAATGGACGGTATATCAGCTAAAAGAATGAAGCTGATACCCTTGGAATGAATGTGATATCCCGAAGGAAGGAGGGAGGGGGAGGGTGAGGGTGAGGGTGAGAGGGAGAACTTCGTAGTTGACAAGAGTTGATTGTGAAGTTGTCACGGAGGAGGAGGAGGAGGAAATAAGGACAAGGAGGTGGGTGCCGTAATTGTGCTTTGCTGCCTCAGTCTTCGTTTTGCCTAGTTTAGGTTAGCGGGAAGGCTCGAGCTTTTGGGTAGATTGAG
Organism: Chlorencoelia australis; assembly: GCA_003988815.1. Classification (NCBI taxonomy): domain Eukaryota; kingdom Fungi; phylum Ascomycota; class Leotiomycetes; order Helotiales; family Cenangiaceae; genus Chlorencoelia; species Chlorencoelia australis. The sequence goes on from QYAN01000005.1 coordinate 464,841, forward strand.
ATTTGGAAACAAGGACTTTGATTGGCTGGATTGGACCTAATTTCCCGTCTGATCTCTTTGATTGGCCGGAATAGCCCTGCTAATGTCCACGCTCGGCGCTCTGTATGCAGGATTGCAAGCTTTTTAAATGTTGCCGAGCTCGAAGTGGCTCGTGAAGTTGAAATGAGGCCGCCCAAATGTCCAATTTCGGCATGAACTATTTGATGAAATGTCGCTTCGCGCTTCGAATGAAAGGGGTCGACAAGACTTTGTAGCCTATGAAATTCTATGAATTCTATGAATGCTCGAGTGCGAGTCTGTTAAATTATATGAATCAATATTGAGCCTGGACGCACTGGATGAAGAGCGGCTAGAATCGTGATATCGATTACTGAATCCAGTTCATAGTCATCTCAAATCCTTGTTCACCCGTTGTCCCTAGCGACATCTTGACATCTTGCTGGCGGCAGTTGTGATAATCGTTGAAGGAACGAAAACCTTGGGATGAACCATCCTCTTAAATAGAGTTGAATGGTTGAATTGTTTCAATGATCGAGAGGGGAAATGAAGATCCTCCGCCTGGCAGTGTTTCCACAAAAACGATACGAGCTTCCATTGTCGCAAGGCATGGGTTCTGGAACGAATGGCGGCGATGGAAAATCTGTGGTGGGTGTTTGATGTGTAAGGAGAGTAGGAGTAGCTCGATCGATGTGAAGAGTATTTCACTTCGGTGGTAATCAAAATGTTCCACTGTAGCAAACTAAGTGACTTCAAAAATAGCGTCAAGGAAAATCTAGCTAAAGCAAGAGCATTTATGGTCGGATTAGGAATGGCCTAATATACAGTATAAGCATCGTCAACAGAAAGCTCGAAATATGTGACCACCGCCATCCCGTCCAAATTAAAGTGGTTACAGTCTCACAAGAACTCAGACAGAGGACACAGTGAAGCTGGTTCGAATTTCTCCTTTGACAATAGATTGTCACGATCCTAGTTTGGCTCAGGCTTTTGGAATTATGATAGATCGCAAGAACCTCACCGAGTAAGCCAGGCTTGCTTTTTAGACTTGCCTTCGTGGCGTTGAACTTTGACACGGCTTTTGGAGATGAATCACGTGTCTTCCTCGACAAATCTTCAGATGTCGGGCGCAGCTGTCGTGTAACCGCACTGTGCATGTACAGGAAAGAAAATCTCTGACGATTCGTTGAGCAAGCAAACACTAACCAGCGGTGAGAAAGGCAACCAACACTTTGGTCAGTTGGAAGCTGTCACTTCTCACCTTGCAACCCCTTCGAGCGGGAGCCACTGGTCTGATCATCAAAGTGGCTCTTCCTGCTTTCTTCTTTCTTCTCTTCTTATCCGGCGAGCCGGGAGCATCTCCTATCAACGGTTGTGCAGATGCTGTAACGATCCAGCCCGGCAGCTTTCTTGCAAGCGTAAAGCGGCAGCGGCAAAGGCGCCGGGACCAAAGCCAAGAGAATGGGACAAGATTTCCTGCTTTGTGAACACGAAGATCAAAGCACCATCTGCGCATAACCGCGGCTTCGACGTGCTTGAAGATTTCCCATTTGGAGGCAGAGCGTCAGCATATGCAGCTTGCCGTGGAAGCAGTCTCATGCCTAGTTGATTGGTTCGTACTTGAGGAACCTTATCTATTCCATTGCGATGGTGATACTAAGTGAGGCTCTATGTAACCTGGAGGGTTGTAGCCGGGCGAGAGCCTTGCTATCCTGCATTCGGGCTCATGTCGTAAGATAAATGCCATGTAAGAAAACTTCCATACCCCTAGTACTTGCTACGCAACAATTGGCGGCAATTTGTCAATACATACTGCAGTGTCATGCTCGCTCCCGTTACTACCTCGAAGCAACATTGGCGTGTTAGAGTTGGGGGCGGCTCTCTCGATTGTAGACGTGGAGCAGAGAATTCCATATCGCACCGGAGATCCAATGGACTGACAATGCAGCTGAATGCAATAATTGCTTTTTTCGCTCGGAGAATGAATGAAAGGGAAAATTCGAAGACCTGAGTTTAGCGACACCAGGACCAGGTCCAAGCTGGATCGACCGGATCTTGATCTGGTGGGAAAAGAGGAGCAAATAGCGGCAGTGATATGGCGTAATTGATGAAACAAAGAATTATTGACAGGCCAGCAATCCTGCCACCAACGAATGATGTTTATCGGCCAATAGAGAGGACGATGCAATATACGTGTGCTGTCTGTGGTTTTTTGGCGAAGTAAATTGAATTCCTCCGGGGAGAAGTTGAAGGGAGCTTCCGGCCAATGAAGCCCATTCCAGACTCCAGACCGGTCCATGCCAGTTAGAAATAGATAAATGAGTAAATGAGTAAATGAGTACATGGCAGACCGTAAGTAATGGGAAAAGGAGACGTAGGAAATGAAGGGATATTTCAACGTCGGAATCTAGAAGTTAGCACGCAAAGCAGATATGATTTTAGATCTAGACATTAGGCTTAAATGCAATAAAGCGTGATTAGCACACTGGGTAGGCCTCTTTCTGCCTCAGCCATCGGTGCCAAAGCAGAGAGTCTGTGCGTTTTCTTGCTTGCTTATGCTTCGGGGAACGAGGGTATTTTCAACCGCCTTTTCAAGAGTGGCAGGTCGGGCTGAGCTAGCTGGTTGAACAAAATAGACCCAAGAGACGGGAGGAAGACGGTATAAGGTTCGAGACAGCGTAGGCCAGAGAAGTAGTTGGAAGCAGTCAAGCCTTACTAAAACGGCATGTCGAGGGCGTTGAACGCTTCCATGTGAGCTTGTCAGCGTCAAATGTCAACTAAAGGCTTCTTCAATGCCATTAAAGAAAAGTACAGATCAAAGCCTCTTTCAAATTCATACCTATATACCTGAGCCATCTTCACCCGCAAATACTTCAAAGATATTTCTAGATTTATATACATCTCTCTACTCCCGTGCAGGTTTACCCCATTGCCATTTTGACTATCTATACCTATCTCTATATAGCCAACCAAAGACCGGCACTCAGCCGTCTGAGCCTTTCGCAACCAAAACAAAACCAACGAGAGCTGCAGTTTCAACATAGACTAGGCATTGTTCTTTGCAAGTGTTGTACAAATCCTCCATCCTCCATGCCATGAGCCTGGATCTGGACAACCCATCATCCTCGATCTCACCCTCACCCTCCCCCCCCCATAATCCTTGACGAATAGCGCAGCTCCCTCTCCGAACTCCTCGTTTTTCTTTTTCCCATATCCGCTCCATCAACACCTCACTTGCTTGACGAGGAACACACCTTACCAACCCGCGGATCGGATCTGCCAGTATTATTACATTGCCCATCTGACGTTGTGAAACAGTGCTAACAACCCGGTCCACCCTCCCCTCGATTCGTTCGATTCTTGCTCCACCCACCCTAAAAGGAATCCACAAAAGAAGTTTACCCTACGTTCCTGGCCGACCTCCTTGCATCCCTAGGGTCCCGCGTCAAAAACCAACCCACGATTCCAACGACCTTTTTCCACCCAGATTGACTCGAATTCCCCTCTCCCTCCCCCCACCCCCTAAGTAAGACGATCCAAGAGAAAGGCAGCCAATTTACCGCACATATTTCGGTGGTCTGGCCTCTGCTGCGCGGGTGCCTACCTTGATCCAGCAATCCGCCCCAAGAATTATACAGCATATGACAAACGAAGGGGTTGTGTCGCGCGACTCTTTCTTTGCCCTACCTTCAACCCTTCAACTACCTCCCTCTCCTGCTCCTCGATGCTCGACACTTCATGAACTCCACGTTTCCGCCAATCCTTCTTTTGTAAATGAGCCTTTCACTATAGTCGACCGTTACATACTCCGACATCCTGCACTGGTATGGTCCTCCTCTACCTCTCCTCCCCTCAGCGCTGATGCCGCTCCCCTGCCTCTCTGCCAGGCCCTCTGAGCAGCCCTACTGCTGGCATACATGCTAACATTTGCACCGCATCGCAGTCACATAGACCTACCACCTGTCAAATACGCAGTAGAGACACTGTTCCTTGTTTCCCGCAATCTGCCTTCTGTCGTACCGGCTCCTTCCAACATATTTCCAGCCTTGTTCCATCCTCGACATTTCACATACATACCTAGATTTCCACTCCAAGCTTCAGCATGTCCTCAGCGGCGACAAACAGGCCAACGGGTGCCTTGGCGGGTCCGGTGAGTATCTTGATATCCCCCCATTTTGGTATCAATGCGTAAGGCTGACATGTGTGCTTAAGCAACGATCAACTCGATTCGGAGACTTTAATTCAGCACCATCCCGGCATAACGACGAAAGGGTCTCCCAAGCCTCGACCTTGGGTAGTCAGGCGTTTGGAAACGGAGGTACATGGCAATCGGCGAGTGGGATATGGGGGAGTGCTATTGGCAGTGGATATGCCAATACTAAGAGAGACCCATCACGTTCTCGTGGTATGCCTACACATCGTGAAGGATCTTTTTCAAACACTGATGTCTATCCAGCTACAGAGAATGATCGTCCATCAGATGGACCCAGCGGATCGGGAGCCTTAGCATCTTCATCAGAAGCTGACCCTTGGGGTGCGCATAAGCCTGGGCCATGGAATGCCCCGGATACGACATCTCCAACACTTCAATCGTCCCATAGTGGAAGTACTTCCCCCACCTACGTCCGTAATAGCATTTCATCCGGCACACCGCAGACGCTTCTAGAGATCCAGAATCCCTATTCGCAATCCCGACCTACAATTGGTCAAGGTGCAAGCTTTAGCAGGCCGCAACCCAAGAGCAGCCTCGATCCTTCCTCTGGAAGCTTCAAGTCCTTCCCACGAAAACCTTCCTTTGGCTTTGGCGATGATAAGGAGAATTCCGCACACTTTTCTTCCCATCAAGATACTTCTTACGATATTGACATCACATCGCGAAATTTCAGAGTTGATAGTCTTGGTGCCCAAAACAACACATACCTGAACATTGGCTCTGCATCAAGAGATGGAAGCATGCCGCCCTCCAGAGCTTCAGAATCCAGTCTAAATGGGATGACATTCGGCACCGGTAATCCCTCCTTTGGCTCCATAGGTGGTCACACGCCCAATAGCTCGATTCATTCCCACCGTCCTTCGATCTCAGGGCTCTCTGGTACATTTGTTCCACAATCTAATGGTTCTAGTGGTTCTAATGGTTCCCGGTATGCTGATCTCACAATGCAAACGGGAATCGACCTGAGAGAGAATTTTGCAGGGCTCGGATTGGATGGTGAGCAAACGGGCCCGTCTCAAGCTAATCCTTCTAGCTCCTCCTATTCTCCAACCCATCCCAGCTTCCCACAACAGAATTATCAAATGGAAGGTGCATCCGTGACGTGGAGTTATGCATTGAACGGGCCAAAATCGCACAACAATTATGATAGTTATGCAAATCCACCGTTTGCAGATCAAGGCTATTTCGGCAAGGCTCCAAGATTTGGAGAAAGGGGCTCTGTTTCTCCAGCTGGAAGTGACTATCGACGAGGATTGAATAGTCCCAAATTTTATGCCTCGACGGGAACACCACCGACGGGACCTGATCAAATTTACAAACCTGCCACTAGAGGATCACGGGTTCCCCAAGGACCCAGCGAGCTTGATCGCCGCCTTCAAAATATCCACTTAACTCAACAGCAGCAGCAGGCCTATTTCTACAGTCAAACCCAATACCAAGGCCAATATACACCCCATACATATGATTTTCTTCCCCATAGTTTCCAACGATCCAACCCGCCATATGGATATCCAATACCGATGCCTTCCTACCCATCGACTCATGTTATCCCTACCCGACCAGCCAAGGATCAAGATAGTGGTCTCGGTGTTCGAAGCGTCCTTCTTGAGGAGTTCCGGTCTAATGCAAAATCGAACAAGAGATATGACTTGAAGGTAAGTCCATCGGCGTCAGAATACCTAAGACCACGCTAAAATTTACATAGGACATATACAATCACGTTGTCGAATTTAGTGGTGACCAGCATGGATCCCGTTTCATCCAGCAGAAACTTGAGACGGCCAACAGCGACGAGAAAGAACAACTTTTCCGTGAAATCCAGCCTAATGCTCTACAGTTGATGACTGATGTGTTTGGAAATTATGTCATTCAGAAGCTATTCGAACATGGCAATCAAGTACAAAAGCGGGTTTTAGCAGAACAGATGAAGAACCATGTGGTGGAATTGTCAATGCAAATGTATGGGTGCAGAGTAGTCCAGAAAGCACTGGAACATGTCCTTGCAGACCAGCAAGCACAATTGGTGAAGGAGCTCGAATCTGATGTCCTTAAATGCGTCAAGGATCAAAACGGCAACCACGTCGTTCAAAAAGCTATTGAGCGATGTCCATCAGAGCACATTCAGTTTATCATCGAGGCCTTCCGAGGCCAAGTCCATATTCTTGCTACTCATCCCTATGGATGTCGGGTCATCCAACGAATACTGGATTTTTGTTCGCCCAACGATCAAGCTGGTGTCCTCGAAGAGCTCCACCAGTGTGCAACGATGTTGATCACCGATCAATATGGCAACTATGTTACGCAGCATGTCATCGAGCACGGGAAACCAGAAGACCGTGCTAAAATCATCAAGATCATCACTGCGCAACTCTTGACATTTTCAAAGCACAAGTTTGCGTCCAATGTTGTTGAGAAAAGTATTCAATTTGGCATAGAGGATCAACGGCGTGGGATCGTAGCTCAACTGACGGCCATGCATAGCGATGGGACAAGTCCACTGCAGCTAATGATGAAAGATCAATATGGTAACTACGTTATCCGTAAGCAATGTCCTTTTGAACTTCCCTTTCATTACCTAACGTCATCGCAGAGAAACTTCTTGCCCAACTTGAAGGAGAAGAGCGTGAGGCTTTTGTGGAACACATGAAGCCCCAGCTTGTCACTCTCAAGAAGTACAACTACGGCAAGCAAATTGCTGCTATCGAAAAGCAGATCTTCGTCGCTCCTACCGGTCCCAGCACTTCTCAGCTCATACCTTCATCGGTCATTACCCATAATTCCCAAGCACAACTAATTGAGATTAGCTCTATTAGTTCAGCTGCTCCAACACCATTGCTCACGGACGGGCAAAATAGCCCTCAAAGCAGCAGCCTTCCATCTACGAATGTGAGCACTATAGAAGAACCTACCGACCCTGCCTCGTCTAGCAAAACCGTCAGTGGGATCGCTGATCAGGCGGACATAATCAGCGGCGTCTAAATTATTCATAATTCCTCTCAGCATTTCCTTGTCGCCAATAATCAAAAAACTCATCGCAGGCGTCTCGGTGGTCCAGAAAGGGATGGTATCAAAAGTGAACTTTGTTTTTTTTTAATAGGTACTCCAAGTCTGTTGTCGAATTTTGGGAAAGGCGTTGTGTGTCACTTCTTTTCGGCAAGGCGGGGCGGAATTGTGAATGAGTCCGCTTTTAACGACATGAAATATTTGGTATGGATACTTTAACGAAGGGAATTCATCATAGCATTGCATTTGTGATGAAAGGAACTAAAGCTCAAGATTTTTATGTTTTTAAGACTTATTTTCTGCTCTTCGACTTTCGACGCTTATCTATTTGCACTTCTTGCTCTTGTTTCCCCTTTCGGAGCGGAAAATTAATAATTTCTTGCGCTTAGCCTTTTTTTCTTTAGGAGTATTTAAGGTGTGCTGGTATTGAGTGGAATAAGGAATGGAAATATTACTATGGGAATATAGGTACATGAAAAGGGTTGGTGGGGGGGTTGGTGCTTGTTTTTGTGCTTTATGAGTTTCAAGTGGTTGGTTGATGCTAGGGGTGGATTGAATGAAGGGTTTTTCCACCATTTTTTACTTTTGGCTGGGTTGAGAATTAAGAAAAGATGAGAAGGCTGGATAAATAAACGCAAGAAATTTGTGTGAGAAGACGAGATGGGATGGGATAAGGCTTTTTCATTTTTATTTTGGTAAAACTAAAGATGGAATGGGATGGGATGGGGATTAAATAGAGGATTTTCGGAATTGAATTGAATTTTTTCAGATGTTGATAGGAAGGGTTGGTTGGGTTTGCATTCTTGGATGGGATGAGGAAGGGGGGCAATTGGTGGATAGGGATGAAATATTATATGCATTAAAACTGTAGGTATCACCGGTAATTGCAATTACGAAAGACAAAGATAACAAGAGAATAGTAGTAACAAGTTTGGTTCAGATGTGGTTCTATTCTCTATGTGCTACGTGTGGTGTTGATATATGCTCATGCCTCGATGAGTCATGAGCTAGTCCCAATCCGGTAAGTAAGCGAGGGAAGGCGAACTGAGAATATCCCAACAAAAACCTCCGTTTTAAAGTCTTAGTGATTGTGATTGTAATTCTGTTCATGATGTGAAGTGTAAGACTAAGAGCAAGAGGAAGAGAAAGAGGAAACAGCGACATTTTAAGTAGGAGACTAGATGAAGTACACTTTCTACTTCTGTTTAGGAGAAATCCCCCAACGTCACAAATATATAATGGTTTGCATAATTATTATTCTTATTATTCGCATACTACAGGTGTGACGAGTCAGTTATGTTGAGATATTATGTTGGTTAATGGTCACTAATCTGCATTGTTCTCTTTTTCTTAACCTTTCTATTATTAATTCAAGCATTGCTAACCCTTTGGTCCACTTGCTACAACAGGTAGACGGTCCTGCAACAGCATTAACTTGCAAGAGAAACTTTTTCCGGATTTGTAGAGCCTAAAATAACATCAACTCCCCTCCTATTCTCTCAAACAAGCAAGCAAGCAGATTCCTTTCAACATGTGACGAATGGCCTTCCCATTAATCCTTGGAATCTAAAGTTAAGGAGAGAAGAGAAGAACAGCAGAAGAAGGGGCTTAAGGCCAGAATCTAATTTACATGATGTTGGGTCACCTGACCACGCTGAATCGTTAACATCCCTTTCTTTTTAATACAACATGTCTATATTAGTTAATGGCAGTTTACTTCTAAGTATAATATCAATTATTACAATACTTAAATGTATCCTATAATAAAGGAAATAATCCTCCGTAACGCTAATGAAGAAGACTTGGGCGGAAATAATTTTGAAACTAAACGCGGAAAAAAAAAAGTGCTAAAACCTAGTAAATGCTCCATTAGGATAAACTTCCGTTAAATCTACCTTTGCAGCTTTATTATCTACACTACAGCTAATTCGCAGACAGCTATAATACGTGCAATTCACGGAACTTTCTGACAAGCTGGCTAGAATATCTACGGAATTCTAGGCTTCAATGGAATCTAGCTATGCGGCCGAGTTTTCAAGTATTTAGCAACCTGTAGGAACTTCTGCACATATTACAATATATAGTTGCACTTACTTGTGCAAGATTTTAACGCCACAAATATAACGTTCATTAAGAGAGTTGGCCGAAGGTATGTGTATATTGCTTTGCGTGCACATATTGAAAAAAAATCAACCGTACTAACGTTGATTTAGTGCAAGATGGTTCACCTTCTCCAAGCTTTGCAGTCTAACTCGACACGAGAACGCTATTCACAAGAAGCGAGAAATGGAAGTGTTGATCACTACGACAAATATATAACGCAGCATTATCGCGACAAACACCCTGACTTGGCTGATGAGATTGAACAAGAAAAAGATCTTTGGCTACAAGGATCAAAAGAAGCAAGACTCTTCCGCCTAACTCTGAAATTGAGGACAAAGCACAATATTTTGCGGAAATACTCACAGGCAGCGACAATTATTTTACCACGATACTCAATTAGCTTGAGGAATTCAAGACAAGACATGTTATCGTATTTGCAACATGCATCAAAGAAGAGGGAAGCTGTTGCAAATTAGGTGGGGATGCCGATGATGGGCTCATCCCTTATCCCTTCCACTGATAACCTTCTCTTGTCGCTGCAGCCGATCCTCATACTATGGTGATCAAGCGGAGAGCCATGATGAATCTCCTCAAATCTCCCACAATCGGTGGTTCCACTCTGATTATGTTTCAGATCAGTGTCAAGCTGTGGTAGCTATGAAAAGGGACGATGGGGGCGTGGGGACTCAGGGCCAGAAGCCAGCGGCGACTTTTGATACCTGAAGGGAGTGCTGGCGAGAGTAAGGCTGGTCATAGGAAGGCACAGAGGCCAAACCATCTAGGGAAAGATAGGTCTGTGTCAACGAAGCAGCCATCTTCAACATCCCACCATGGTTCATGCCTGGAGAGATGGAGTGGCTAGCTCGGATCGAAGGCGGGATCAGCTCCACCGTCGGTGGAGGTCGAAACAACAGCGGCTTCGGGATTGAGAGTATTTGGCACGTCATCTTCGAGAATCACTGGTCGTGCTGCGTATAGTTAGGAAACTGCTGGAGTTTATACCTCGAGTGCCATGACTATTGCCCGTACCATTATCCAATCTAGACTGCTTTGGACCGAGATGATTCTCATCTATAGACACATTGAGATGTTTGGGAAATTTCTCAAAGTTCTGGCTTCCTGTCGAGTTTCCCTGGCTCGAAATTTGACCCAGGATGGTTTCAATAGATGGCAAGTCGTCATCTGCATCGTCGCGAGTTGTAGGCGCATCATAAATGCCTGTGATGGCCGGATCAGATTAGCCAAGATCCTCCCCATAACCCCCTTTGATCGTACCTTGAGCTTCACCCACGTCAAATTCCTTTTAGGGGGTAAATTTCTGCATAGCTCATTTCTCGTAAGGTTAACGACCACCGTCCCATCTCCATCTTTTCTTTCTCACTCACATTTCCATTCCATCGGCTGTGGGAATCAAGATATTTCGGTCCAGAGCTCATGGATACCACTTGCGTGATGAGGGGAGGTCTTGAGTATGATGATAAGGCATGAACGTCTCAGGCGTATTGAAAATTCTATCGATCTACCCATCGAATGGCCAGATTTTTCTTCGACTTCCTCGCCAGCTTCATCACGAAGTCTTCGTATAATGTACCGAGTGTATGATAGCCTCCCCTAAGAGATCTGCCAATTGGTAGCGGGTTATATATTAATCCGACATTTATCTAGGCCGAAGTTACCCCGGCCGTCCCTACTCTTAACAATACATGCGACAACGTCCTCTATCAAATCTATTTATTCTAACCAATATCTCGCTATGTATTCCCTCTTCTCACGGATACGAATCCATCATCGCACTTTTACCAAGTTAACTTTCTCGCGTGCTCATCACAGTGCAATAGGGAGATTCATCACCATCAGCTCCGAGGGAATTCCAGTCACCCGCGAGACTGAGGTCTGGCTAGGAGACCCCCCAGATTCTACTTATGTCATGTTTGACCCTGAGATTAGCCAGGCTTTTAAAACAGGGACTATTTTCCAAGGTGGCTACTCCCTAGCACAAGATCAGGAACTGTATCCACTCAACTACTACCACGACACTCGACACTTTTGTCATAGTATGGATGTTTCCTCCTATATTATGATATTTACTTTAAGGCTAAATGTATACTATCTAGAATCGTCTCCTCACCCTCGCCTCGAGATACCAGAAGATCTTCCGCGACAATCAGGTGCCAATACCAGCTTAGCAACTCTTCATGCCTATGGAGTAACTCATGCCATTACACTTGATGGCACACCTGATGGTAAGCTTGCGCGTTGTAACATTATCTAGGTATCTTATTAATGTAAAATAGCGGAATTCCATCACAGCATTAGAGAATCATTCCACCGGCTGCAGCCAGTCTTAGATAAGCTCAAGAATATGTAGATTAGACCTGCAATTGATTATATCGCAAAGCCCATTTTTAAAAGCATGATAAGCAAGAAATGGGAATACAGAAGTTAGCGGTTTGCAGGTTTTTATGAGCCTTTCTGATCTCTTGAGAGGATCACTGTTTGCATGTTTTGTTTTGCAATCCATGGTATAGAGAGATCATGGATGGATGATAGAATTAGAAAGGGAGTTCATTTCAAATTGAAAACTTCCGGATTTATATTAATGCCTCTTTGAGTTTCTGATATGATCAAATTCTCAATTGAAATTTCCCATACAAATCAACATCCTAATGCCACTTCACCAACTTTCAATACTCTATCGCTACATTACGATATGCCATAATATCCGGAGCCCAAGGAGTTGCGATAGACTCATAGTACTGTGCTAGCTGCTTCGCATCCCACTGGCTCGTCGTCACCGCCACATGCGCGTTAGCGATGTCGTCGTTAACAGTGTCGTTTGCCTGGAGCTTATAACCATTGATCTTCAGAAATGTATCGGCAGCAATGAGCGCTGTCCTTTTGTTTCCATCTTGGTATGCGTGGTTCTTCATGATCTTCTCAGCAAGATTAGCTGCTAGCTGAAAGATGTTCTCCTCCTTCTCATAGTGCTGGATATTCATTGGTGAAGTAATTGCTGAGTCTAGCATGGCGGGCTGACTTGGATGAGCATGGGCGATCAAAGATGAGTGGAGTTTGATGACTTGAGCGGACGTTAAGAAGCGGAAGGTCTTGGTAGCGGCGGAAGACATCCTAAAAGCGACGCAGTTGGGGTTGTGTTTGGAAAACAAGAGGGAGCTCGCTGAGTTGGTAAAACGGATATGATTGGAACCAAATGACTACGCCGGAGGCAAAGTAATAGCTGCGGACAGAACCGTTGGCAGGAAGAAAACTCGAGACAACTCTTTACTTTATAGGAAAAGTTCTTGACACCCAGCTCTGGGTTTCTCAAAGTAGTGTTAAGAGTTAAGGGGATGCAGCTGGCCAATATGCGATAATGTTAGTCTGCATTTAGTTTTTGAGGTTGTAATGTAATTCGCGCTTCTTTCTGTCACATTTTAGGCATTGAATACCCACGGACGTTATCTCAAAGGTTTGAAACCAAGTCAATTAGCAGTCTTGGAGACTACTAAACCGCAAATAAAATAATTAATGCAATACATGGAGCTAATTTTTTTGCAAGGTGCCCTGTGATGTAAGATGTTTTGATATTTGGCCTTCTTTTCAGCCTCAGGCAATAGTTTACGAATTGTAATAAATCAACTAGAAGATTCTTTGCCATCAATTCTTCTGATATTCAGCTACCAGACTTGAATGGCCGTCTAAGGTGCCACACGTTCTTCTAGTTCATAGTTGTATCAGTAAGCACATCCCAACGCATAAAGAACTTTACGATATCATCGACAAGTTCAAGCCAAAGGATAGAGCCAGCGTCAAGTATGTGCTGAAGGACTCTCTCCAAAAGGATACAGCTCCCTGCCATAAATATACCAATGCCCAGCAGCCATATATAAATACACCCTTGCCTCATGAGATTATGGATCAAGCAGATCTCGAACACATCACTATAAACATCGCCAACAAGGATTCCTATGTCAATTGGCATATCGATATAGGGATGGCAGATCTATCTACAACTACTAAAACCTGCAAGAAGACCTAGCTCTTCACTAGGTTGGGCTTGGATCGGATTATCCATTTCGTACCCAATCCAAGTCACCTATCCAGCTCATGGGTTGGGTGGATCAAGTTGGGTTCGCATGCAAGTCTGGGGTGAGTATAATTCAGCCTCGTCAAGCTGTAAACCTAACGATATGCTGCGTTGTCTGGATATGACTACATCAGTTATCTCTAATCCCTTGAATGTAGGATACTTAGCGTGCTATTTTCGTCATGAGCTTTGGTTTCGGTGTAGGCGACTTTATTGCAGTGATCGATCTGGCTAAAAAACTCCGAAAGGGACTTACATATGCGCCGAGCCAATTCAAGAATATATCTAATGAGTAGGTTATTTTAACCACCTCTCAAGCAAAGCTAACCCTTTAATCAACTAGAGTTAGAAGCCTCTCGATCGTGCTTCAAGATGTCGAAATTGTGCTGTCAGAGCTCAATAACGAACAACAGATAGACCTAAGGGAGATCGCCAATGGCTGTCTCAAGGTCCTTAAGGAGCTAGAACAAACGCTAGATAAATATGAGGAATTAGAATCAAGCTCCAGGGGTATTGAGTGCAAGGCGAAAAGAGCATGGAAAAGTCTTAAGTGGGAGCCAGACGATATCAAAGAGCTTCGGAGCCGTATCGTGGTGAATGTTATTCTCTTGAACGCGTTCCAAGGGAATATTGCCAGGTAATTATGTCATGGTTTATATAGGTTTTTGACTAAACCAAACCAGTCAAATATCTTTGGCGACAAAAGACAGTGTAGGTCGATTGCATGAGCGGCAAGACAATCGAGAATATCTTGAAGAATATCAAGCGGTTCTTGATTGGCTTACTCCAATTGATTATGCTCCACAGCAAAATGACATTATTGCTCGGCGGCAGGAAGGAACCGGAAAGTGGCTTCTTGGCTCATCAGAGTTCCAGGCCTGGCTAGAAACCGACAGGCAGACGTTATTCTGTCCAGGAATTCCTGGGGCAGGGAAGACAATCCTCACGTCTATTGTGGTAGAAGAGCACTACTCGCTTTCAAGATGATAAGAATATAGGTATTGCATACCTCTATTGCAACTTCCAGCGCCAATATGAGCAGAAGGTCAGAGAACTATTTGCAAGTCTGTTAAAGTAGCTAATTCAGGGTCGATCTTCTCTGCCAGACACTATTAAATCTCTCTATAATAGTCATAAGGATAAGCAGACGCGACTATCATTAGATGAAATCTCGAGAGCTCTCCAGACTATGGCTACTCTATATTCGAGAGTTTTTATCGTCATTGATGCACTTGATGAGTGCCAAGCGATTGGTGGTCATCGAGCAATTTTTCTATCAAAGATCTTCAGCTTCCAAGTCAGATGTAAAGTAAACATCTTTGCGACTTCAAGATTTATACCGGAAATAATAGAGAAATTTCAAGGGAGCATATCATTGGCAATATTGCTAGTGAACACGATGTACGGAGATATGTGGACAGTCGTATATCACATCTACCATCTTTTATCAGATGCAATACAGATTTGCAAGATGAAGTTAAGACCGAAATTGTGAACGCGGTCAATGGCATGTATGTAGCTCTTATATTTTCATCCCCGAAACACACTGACAAGTACAGGTTCTTGCTAGCGCAGCTTTATTTTGATTCCTTAGTCGGCAAGAGATCAGTAAAGGCTTTTCGAGCCACGCTGAGAAATTTGCCTTCAGGGTCAGACGCGTATGACGATGCGTATAAAGATGCAATGATTCGAATTAAAGGACAAGTGTCAGATCAGGAGGAGCTTGCTAAACAGGTTCTATCATGGATCACCTGTGCCAAAAGACCATTAACTATATTGGAAGTGTGCACTTGCTGTAGAGGTAGGCGAGTCTAAGCTGGACAAAGATAATCTTCCACAAATCGAAGATATGGTCTCAGTTTGTGCTGGACTAGTAACAATCGACGAAGAAACTGGCATTATTCGATTAGTCCACTACACAACACAGGAATACTTCGAGCGGACAAAGTCTTATTGGTTCCCAAATGCAGATACTGATATCACAACAATCTGCGTTACTTATCTCTCATTTGATGTCTTCAAAAGTGGGTTTTGTCATTCAGACGAGGAATCTGAAAAGCGGCTAGAGCTAAACCAACTTTACAACTATGTAGCACGGAATTGGGATCACCCTGCTTAGGAGGCTTTGGTGTATATCCCAGAGGTCATCAAGTTTTTGAAGACAGAAGACAAAGTCGATGCATCGAGTCAAGCACTACTAGGCGTCAATCTATGGTCAGGGAATCCAAAATATAGCGTAGGACTCCCTAGGCAGATGACAGGGCTGCACTTAGCAACATATTTTGGTGTCAAGGAGGCCGTCAACAGTTTGCTTGAGATTGGCCTAGCATTTGACTCGAAGGACATAAATGGTCGGACACCACTGTCATAGGCAGCCGGAAACGGGCACGAGGCTGTGGTCAAGCTGCTGCTCAATACTAGCAAAGTTAACGCTGAATCGAAGGATCGCTCTACTCGAACACCACTGTTATATGCAGCCGAAAACGGGCACGAGGCAGTGATCATGCTACTGCTCAATACTGGCAAGGTTGACGTTGAGTTGATGGATCTCTATGATCAGACGCCCCTTTCCTTGGCAGCCAGAAATGGGCATGAAGCTGTAGTTAAGCTCCTGTTCGATACTGGCAGGGTTAACGAGTTGACGGATCGCTTTAATCGAACACCACTGTTATGGGCAGTTAAGAATGGGCACGAGTCCGTGGCTAAGCTGCTGAGGCCGTAGCGAGGCTGCTGCTCGACACTAACAAGGAATGTCAATCACTCGAGATGATCCTCAGCAAGTGTCATTTCGTAGATCTTGACCACCTGCCCCAGGATCTGTCCTCCTATTCAAATTTCCAATTCATTAGAAAGCAACTGGCACAAAGGAAAACCTGGCTCGTGCAACTATAACAAAGAAATACATTTGATTTTTCTAAACTAATCCCTTCACCCGCTGTTATATACTGTTTTGCCGCTGCCTCCCAGAAGATCAGATATACATAGACAGGGCGTACGTAGAAAGGAGCAGTAACAGTTGAAAATGTGCAGAAAGTCTTCGAGATCAGGATAGCAGACAGTAAACAGCCGTAGGTGCCACTATGATATGATACTGCTCGGTAACCATATTTCGAGAGCTTTCTTATATGCCGCCATTTTCTGGTTCCTAGCTGCTGTCCCTAGCAGTCTAGATCTGTTGACAGTGCCAGCTTTGCCCATATCTCCTCTTTTCCAAAACTTCCAGTCCTCTCATCACCATCAATCACTAGACAGAGCTCTTCTACGTTGTCTGTTTTGGTTAAGGGATTTCTTTGGCCAGAACAATGGACTATAAAGCCCTGGCCAACTATGTTAGATTAGCTTGTAGTCCAAGGCCAGTTGTTTAAGGATGTTTATGAGGTATTTTAAATGCTAGATATTAGTAGAATCCATACAGATTGGGGAGATAGAATTGAAGAAGTTTAGGAGGCTTATTGATCAAACTATAGCGAAGCACAAGCACGAGACTCCTAGGGTATGGTATACTTGATATACGTCCTAAAAATATAAACTCGTTTATATAATAGAGCTAACGAAGTCTTCCACGCAATTTATGAAAATGCAATAAAAACCCCTTCATTTTCATCTCATATGCCCTCCTTCTTTCTCCTCTCTTCCTTTACCGCTGCCACTCCGCCACTCCGTACATCTGAGATATTCAACAAGACCCCTTCACTTTCATCCGATATATACATATCTCATAAAATCACCTTTCCGCCGCTAGTCCATGTTCAATTTCCGAGTTTTTTTTATCTGATCTCTAGCTTCAATATCCCACAATTTCAGAATAACTTTTCAACAATTTATAGATACGTATGCAACAAAAAAAGACATCGAGAAAATTTGAATCCCCATCACGAGATGTTCTCCTAGTTAATAGCCTAACGAAACATGTTGGTTTTACTGGTACTATACTAGTCGGATATCTGCTGTATTCTGTTAATGCTAGTAATGATTCTTGTTGTTTTAGACCTAAGCAAGAAGCTATGTACATTCCAGCATACATGCTTGCGTACATTGCTAAGTAAAAATGGTATGCTGATGTTTACTAAACTGTTTGACATTTCCAATATTAGAATATGTTTTAATATGTCAAACATATTCAGAATAACATATTCACAACAAAATCAGAATTGAGTAAATTTATAATTTTAATCACACCTGAAGAATCATGGAATTCTTGAAATTCTTTCTCTTCTAAGCTGTATTACAGCACGGGGACTCATCGGCGCGAGTTAAAAAAAGCCAGAAGCTACCTATGTTCCCACCCAAACCAAATCAGTATTGTGGTTTTCTCATAATATAAGGAAGAGGCATCAAAGCTATGGAGCCTTTTTAGAACTCAATCATCTGTAAATAAAAAAAACTTGTAAGTATTTACTCCTATCAATATTTAACCCATTTCGTAATGTCTCACTAACCCTCCTACAGAATCGTGTTGCGGTAGCTCCTTGGTCAACAAGGGCGAAAGCGATGAAAAAGGCGTTGAGAGAGCAGCTCCAAAGGAAGTTATCATGTCTGTGATCTTGCCGTATATTTCGTTCCTTCAATAGCAATTAATCAGAAGGCTCATATGAATGGAAAGTAAGGGCACACTTCTCTAGTCTTTGCCACTGGTTGCCTTCGAATAAATTCGATCGGGACAATTTTTCGTATGTAGTCTCTGTCATTTCTTCTCTAGTCCCATCTTTAAGAAGATCGCCGGCTTGGGGAGAATGTGGTTTTCGGGCTGTTAAGATATGGAGATTGAGATAATACTGGCCACTTTCGACTGTAGCATTACAGGGTCAGTATGCGTTCAATAATAGGAGGATATGTCTTGGCCTTATCGAGCATTGATCCTTTGAAAGCAGATTTTCATCGATGGGTCGATACTTACTGGCGTCAAACTCTTCTTCAGGCAGAGCTTGGAGTAACTGAACCTCAAATTAGCAATTTCTTCGAGTGTCATGAGGATAGTGACTCTACCTGGGGAATCGAATTTTCTATGCCTGTCTGATATTTTATAAAGTCTAACAATCGTTGTCCTTCGGCAGTCTCCCCACCAACAGGCATACGGTGGATAATTTGCTTGACATCCCAAAACCTACACGACATTAGAAGCTGCGAGATATGGGACTTCGAGTACTTACCCAGCCCCCTCAAGCCAAGATTTAAGTTGAGGTGCTGGTATTCCATCACAAGGACGAAGATTTGCTTTCAAACGTTCTGCAACTCTCCCCCTCCATCCTGGTACTGTTGTAGCAAGCTCTTCATCCAACGCATTCTTAAATCTGTCAGCGATGTTGTCAGTCCAATCAGTCGGTGCTTGATTCTGATGGTTATCTCGTGCTGAATTGTGACTGTGACTGCGACTGCGGCTAGTAGTGCTGAAACGTGGTCTAGGGTCTATTTCTAGAAACTCGACTACGGCATCTTGGTGAAGAATTCTTTTCTCAAGTCAGATTCAATCTCCTTGGAGTAGACAGCAAAGGACTCACAAGCGAATATGATCCAGAAATGTCTTGTAGTCTTCGATTCTGTTAAAAATGTCTGTGCCCCGAATCAAAGAGTATCGATCATGTGGAATGGGATTTTGATGGTTCAAAAGAGTGTTGAGGTTTCGAACAGAAAATTCCGGATTCGAGTTTATCTGTCCCGAATGATTTCGAAAATAGTCTGTAGAGTTCTCCTCTGACTTCGTGTCCATAAAGTCTCTGGTAGAATAAGTAAGCATAATAACCGACGAGCAGAATGATTCTAGGAGTATAGAAAGGGGAAATAAAGTAAATGGGACTACCATAGAACGGGGAAGAATAAAATACTAGTATTTTCACTAAATAATTTAACAATTATCTTTACTCACCTCAGCTTAAGGTCTTGATATACACAAGACCAGTGATCGCTGTCGTCGATACCCTCGATGATCCAATTTGGCTGACCACGCTTGACTTTAAAGCACCATGACCCATCACTGCATCCAATCTCAAGAACTCGAGGTGGACCTGAAGAGATTGCAACGGTCTGCTTATCTTCTTGGGGCGTCTCTCCGGACTCTGCTTTCTCTTTCGGGGTAGGAGGTCTAAAATCCCACTAGGACACGATATGTTCAGTAATTGTATAATTTAAAACAAGTGGAAGGGCAAAAAGGCTCCAGGACATATGGGATCGTGAAAGTGTATATGCAACTCGGATTTGGGAGTAATGAATAACCCATGGGAGGTGAGTCATGAACATTTGGAATGTTTTAAAAGTCTTGGATCTTGGATCTGCGTTCTGTGGAAGACTAAAAAAAGCTCGTCTTACCTGGGAAAACCGGTCTGTCCATGACACTTTACCAGCTTCGATCGTGAGGGATGACTCCCTACTAACTTGTGGGGCGAGCACATCGCTCATCCTGGCTCTGAACTATGGTAGGGTCAGTAGTGAGCGAAGCTGTGGGTGTCATAATCATTCTTCTACGTTCGAGTATCAATAAATGCCCAAAGGGAGCCACCTACATCATGATAATACGCCTTCTTGATTAATCTCAAGATTTGTGTACTAGATAATTCGCTAGTAGCAGGTGGACTGAGAAGAGATTGAGTATCAACTAACTCCCCGTACTCATTATAGTCCATCCACAACCCCTGAAGATTCTCTGAAGATTCTCTATCGCTGGTGTTCGCACATCGTCTTCTTATTGGTAACTGCATTTTTCCTCTTGGTAGATCAGAGTCGACCACATTGATGATAGGAGGTGAGCTGGCATATGTAGAAGAGTTCTGGCACTCGAGAGACTTTGAGTTGGAGGACGTTCCGTCGAAAAGGCTAGGAAGTGAAGAGAAGGAAGCAGCGTTGTTAAAAGGACTAAAATTATGAATGCAAGTCGGCGGAGATAGGAATGTAGATGATGATGACCGTGACAGTACCTGGCGGGCAGTGGGGTGTGGTGGAGAGAGGGAAGAATCCTCGGGCAGATGTTCTGCTTTGACTTCGAACATTTCTCCGCTGTGAGATGTGAAGAGAAGAGGGGTAGTGCGTTTCTGCTCGCATCGAGGACCCATTGTTGTTTGATCTCCAATGGATGTGGCTGGAGGAAAATGAAAGATGGAAGTGACGAGCTGATGTTGAGAAGACAAGGCTGCGAAGTTGAGAAGTTGTGTCGTTAGAAGCCATCAATGTCAACAAAGGGGGAAAGAGCCATCAAAGCAAGCGACGTCACGAACATCAGACAAAAGCTGGTATGGACTTGTTCCTTTTCAAATTCCGCCAAAATGGAATCCTAACATAAACTCTCAAAGTTTAAAAACATCCCAACTCAAATCAAATCACAACCTCGACCCAAATCCTCCCGCATTCTTCAAAAATTTCAACTGCATTGGCGACCCAATCAATCCTTCATCCTGCAATTTCTTATTGAAAGCCTTAAACTCTTTAGAGCTCCCATGTTTCCCCAAGGCTTCTTTATTCTGATAACTATGTTTCATTAGCTTAGAAATTCTTCTTCTGGAAAAGGGTATAGCCGAGACCATGAAGTACGAAAGGGGCGGAGGAGAATGCTTCAAAAGATCAGAAGCATTTTAAATTCTGAACGTCTCAAACCCCCTTAGACATTTACTTCTTAAAGCTGCCGTGCATATATAAACTCCATAACTTAGAAATTGAGTAAATACCTCTCAAACATAACCACAACCTCCAAGCCATTCTTCTTATTCGTCTCTCTCATAACCTGATATTTCAATGTTCCAGGCTCATTCTTCTTCACAAAGATTGACATCTCATCCAGCAATTCAACTACCTATAATCTCAAAACTTCATTAGATTTCTTTCTCTTATTCATCATGATAGAACATGGTACGGTATGACATGACGTAAGTAGGATATATACTTACACGATCGATTTTCCCCGCTTTCGGGTAGAGCATGGCTATGAGTTCTATAGGAGCAGACATAGTGAGTTATGTTTTGAGATTGAATTTGAGATGGAAGGGATGAGTTCACACGGGAATGAGGAAGAGATGAGGTTAGTGTTTCTTTAACTTAGGGAGGCCTCGCTTGGGGAGGACCGAGGTTGTTTTCTGGTTGTTAGTAATCAGGAGAAAGGTGAGGGGTCAATTTGGAATCCTTATACTTGTAGAGCTTTGAATGTAGCATTAATGGCTGAAGGTTTCAGACTTATAACACCCACCTGTAGATTCGATCTGGAGAATTTGGAACATTCACATTTGAATGTAACCTCTTGAGATATTCTCGTGGGGGGAGTATCTGAAAGCAATATCTATCAGAGGCAGGGCGCGGATTAGACTGGACTTTGAACGCTTGGCACTAATTTCATTGAGCTCTAACTTTATTAGCTTCGAGAAAAATAAATTTATTAACTAAGAATATAGCTTCCTTGTATATATACAATGGTTTAATACGGCAAAAACTCATAGAGTTGAGAGAGGTAGATCAAAAGGTCCAACATCTAGTCTAATCCACGCCCTAATTAGAGGATAGGGCATAATAATTTACCTTAAGAGACATACCCCTCCTTTATTGCTTCACAGATCAACAGGATATTATTGTGGTCAAAATCTGTACTACAAAGATTTTAAAGCCGAATTCTAGGTATCGTACAATGGAAAGCCTCTTCCTTCAATCTCCCCCCAGTCTATGCCCAGCTCCCCTAGCTTTCCACGACTCGGGAAGAACGGATCCAGTTACAGAAGCCTCCCTCTGAGCTGGTCTGAATGCCGTACCATACGATTTACGGGTCGCGGTTGTTTGTGTGCTTTGGAACCACCTAGCAATGAAATCTGGTGTTGGAAGCAGATTTCTACCACCCCCAAACTGCGGCCAGAGTCGGGTCAAGAAATCGTGCGCATGGGCTGCAATGAGCCCTGTGCTTTGAACCTTTGCTGCACCCGGTCCCGCCATGATAAATGTCATGAGAAGCATGGCATATGGTACCCATTGCGATGGAATAGTAACCACAAAGAAGGATTGCTTCATGCCTCGATCGTCTTGTGTAGATGTGTATGTGAAAGCCAAAACCAATGCCGAACAAAACAGCATACCATGTCCAAAAACCTGGTTCAAGCCCTGTTTTCTTGTTAGATGAATTTACATGGAAAGACCAGGTATCAAACATCTCAAGAATGAAATGTAGGGAGTCACAACCACTCCAGCCGAGTTGGGGAATCGACTGTCGTTTTCTCAAGGAACTTCCCACCATGCCCATACCGCAAACTGGCCCTGTTGATTGATTGCGAATGACGGACCAGTTGAAGTGCAGGGGTAATCTTCCTCATCTCCAGGAACCGCAATAGTTGGGAGAATTGCACTATGCGGGCAGATAATGTGAGGTATAAAATGAAATAGCAGTACAACAATGAATGATGAAAATAAGCCTACCAGTATGGTCACACAAAGGAACAATACGTAAGTGAGGAAATCTCCAGGCTGGGAGAACTTGGGCGAAGCTGTCTCAAGCTTGCTTCCATATGTATACACTGTCTCCAGTCAGTGAAGCGCTAGGGAAATGTCAGATCCAATACTAACAAAAGAAAGTGTCGAATATCATCCCCAGTTGTGGTCCAGTTATGAGGAACGACGTGATGATACGCCATAATTGAGGCGGGAACCTCCAGAGCAAGGGTAGGTAGAAGATCACATATTCGAATGATACTATGCCAGTGTAACACAGAACTGAAAGGGTGAAGGTCGTCAAGGCCAGAGTTCTAGGCTACATCAGCATCAGCATCAGAACGTCGGGGAAGAGATATAATTAATTGATACCTGGAGATAGGTGGAGCCTGGCGATAATATTCCAAAGCAGACATGATATGATGTGTTTTGTGTGGTTGAAATAGTTGACAACGAAGCTGTAAAAGCTTACGAGGTGAAGATGGAAAGAGGAGAAGAGGAACGAAGGAAGAAGATAAATGGAAGTTGTCTTCAACAGAAAATTGGTTAGCTTGGGGCTAGTCCGAAACAAGGCTAGGGTGGGGGAGAGACAGGGCCGGCTGGACTTTTGCTCCGACCACGGGGAATTTCATCCGACGATATCATTTACAATATTGTTATGGAAACGATGTTCTTTTCATCCCCATGTATTTCTTTCCCTAAATTGGCTTTCATATACTCCAGTCAACTTATACAGTATACTTTTCTATGATGAAATTCACAATTCCTGTTTCCAGTCTAGCTATCTCACCAGCGTTGACCATGAAAAAAAATTGGCTACCTCCCAATGTCTTGAAGACCTTTAAATATTTAAAACTCAATGTTCTTTAAAGGATATTTCGATTAAGTTAGTGGAAGTAGATGACCACGTACCAAGTGGTCAACTAGCTTTAATATCAGATTAACACTAAATATTGAGATTAGTATCTCTCTATTCACTATCTCTTTTGAAGAGAGTAAGAGGAGAGTGTAGTAGCTTCCGTTATTTATGTTTTTCAACACTACCTCTGGCGACTTATAAATATCAGGTTGAGCATCATGGTTCCTCTTCTCGTCTCCCCGGACCGCTGGACCGAAGTCGTTCAATACGGCTATACTGAACTTCCTAGGTAATTCGCCAATCGCCACGGACTCATCTACATGATCAGATCCGCCACTGAACAGTCGAGGAGAAAGTGTCTAAGAATTATCAGACCTTCAGATAAAGAGTCAAGGGCCTCTACTATTCATTACTTTTCAATGTCTATACTCACAGTCCGGCTCAACTAATTCGCCTCCCTCCTCTCTTCGGAAGCATGCTTGAAGTGACTCAGACAGAGTGTTACCAAAGAATTCAGTTACCATGGCCCCTAGTTAGAATCACATAATCACCATTAACTAGCCGAGATCTCTCTCTCTTAGTCAGAATACTAGAATTAATATTTCCAATTTAAGGAAAGAGTACCTATTCGTATTTCAGTTTTTCCGAAACATTTTAATACCTAAGGGTCAAACTGAACCAACTCCCAAGCTAGATTAGCCACCTCCCCACTTCCCTCTGCTCTATCATCAACCCAGCTCAAAAAAAACCTAAACAACCTACAACCTCCTCATAACCCACTCCTTAACTCCCCTCGCTTGCACACATTCCCTCTCCTCTCTAACCTGCCAATCTAAAAACATCTCGTCGTGAAATTCCCCTGGTACTTCTACAATCGTTAATCTCCTTTCTCCTTCACTCAATCCTCCTTCTCTCCCCCCTTCTCCATTACCATTCCCTCTTCTTTCTCCTGCCCCACTCTCTTGTTCAATCCCCTTTCCAGTTCCAGCTCCACTCCCTGCAGCTTGAGAGAGGGCGAGGACAGTTTGGGAGTGAGTAGATTCGGAGTGAGGTTCGGAATGATGGATTTCACTAGTCAAAAAATGAGATTCAGCTTCCCAACCAGTCGTTTCGCCTCCTGATGAGGTTGAGACACGAGAATGTGAGGAAGAGAGGGTGCCGGGGGCTGTTATTTCAAACCCCTATTTGTATCCTCCTCGTCAGTATTTCCTGCCTTTATAACCATCGTTCCTCCAAATAGGATCCAACGCAATGTAAAGAAATAGAAACGGAATGGGAAGAAATACCTCTTTAAATTTCCCACAAAACTCCCTAATCCCATCACCAAATGTTTCATCCGCACCATACACAATTAACACTTCCGAGATGGGGAGGTGGGCCCACCATGTTGAAGGAGCAAGGACCGGTTCGGCGTAAGGTGTTGGAGGGAAGAAAGCGCCGAGGAAAGCGCTGCTAAATTGCGTGACGGCTTTTGGGTGGATAGCATCCAGATACTCATTCTTCTTATAGCTTTCTCCTGTGGTGGAGAAGGATACCCAAGGGGAGATTAGAATTGTTCCTTTAAGTGGAGTGGGGAGGGTAAGGCGTGGGATGGAGAGGTCGGGGTGTGGGTGTGTTATCTATTTCTCTAATCATGAGCATCCTCTGCTTCTTTTTCAATCTTTAATACCCGAGAGGAGTGATGTGATGAGAAACAGGATGCTGATTGGAACAGAGGAGAAGGGATTGGGGGGAAGAGGAAAGGAGATGGGAACGAACATGAGAAAGCACCCCTAAAATCAAATTTCCACCTGCCGAATCACCAGTTAAGATGATATTCTCAGGCAGAAAGTGAAGGGTTTCATGGACATGTTTCAAGAGAGAGACGGCTTGTGAGAGGGAGCGTGGGTAAGGTGAGGTGGGGGCGAGGTCTGTTTCCTCTCATTAGTCAAACTGTGAGGAAGAATGGTTAAGGTGGAGAGGGAAGGGGGAGTACCGTAAGACAGGAAGAGAACAGCAGCTGATTTACTAGCAGATTCGATTCGAGATACGAGCTGGAAGTAAAAAAGGAACATTTCTTTGCAGGCGGGAAGGACGTATCCACCTCCTGTTTTAGATGGTGGTTAGTTTGATGAAAACTAGATGAGGTATCCGAAGGAGAAGGAAGAGTGTCTCTAATGTTCTGGAATATTAAAGTTGAAATAGGAAAGATTACGACAGCTTTCTTTCAAAATTCTTATTCCTAAAAAGAATATCTCAAAATCCCTCAAACCTGGTTTCCTCTATCTCAAATTTCTGATAGACATAAAGCAAAACAACAACGAAATACGATACCACGCCGAAAACAAGACAAAGGAAAAGCAAACTAACCATGAAAATTAATAATAACATTTTGCGCCTCGGGATTCCCAATCCAATGTGCTTGAGTCCCATCATCCAACGTTTCGGATTTGGGCTCTACACCTTGTTTCTTGCATATTTGTTCGTAGACATCGTCTGTTGGTTCTGCTAAGTAACTTTATTTATTTCATGTTAGACTTCCCTCCCTTTTGACTCTCTTAGTTTACAGTTTTCGCGAGATGTTTTCGGGGATGGGAGGGGGAAAAGGGAAAAGAGGAGCGATGGAGGAGAGAAGAATGATATAATGAGAATAGGAAACGGCATACTGCTGCAATCGAGGGCTAGCTCTCCTAGTGAATGTCCGATATATAGTATTTGAGATATATTTCTTATAAGCATGTTTACGTTTGCCTTTACGGCGGAAAAGACCGGTGATTAGGGCCAGAGTGGCATTGGATACTAGTAGTGTTGTGAGCTAGGGATTTCTTGATTGAGTGGAATATGAGAGATGGAGGTGAGGCAAAAAGAGAAAGAAAAGGAAAGTGAAATAAAGACATACAAAGAGTAATAGCAACAGATATGCTATCTAGTTTCTCCCATAGCGTTAATGAGTTGATCGTCCGTTGTTGAGAAATGTAAGACGACGATTTCAATAAGGATTCGGATGAGGCTTGAGACATGGTGACTTTTTAAACGCAGTATGAGTGCCGGCAGATGGTATTGAGAGGAAGAAGGAGGATGGAAAATTGTCAATGTGCTAAGGTGGAAGAAAGCACAAAAGGGACCCGTCAATGCTAGGGAAAGCATTGAAGTCGAATAAAGACATTTTTGTTGAGAGAAAGAATAAAATGAAGTTGGGAGTTCTCGTGGTACAAGTGATCTCGGTGTTGCTGTACTAAATACCCTTGTCTTGAAAGCGGGGAAGGAAGAAGAATGATACGACATAGAAAGCAGTGTAACAGTGAGATAATTCAAGAGTAGATCCAAAGATATATGTTTGTTAGTTGGGTATCTTTACGCTGACTTCGCTAATTTCTTCATTCCCCTTTTCCTCTTCCCGCCTACCTCCCTTCCTTCCTCGATCTCCAACATTGCTTCTCTCTTCTTCTCTCCTACTAGCTTCAACGCCTCTCTAACCACTCTCGTTTCCAAATTGACTCCCTCCTCTTCCCAAGCTTCCATCTCTCTTCCAACTCTGGCCTCAATAGCTTGAACAAGCTGTACATCTCTTTGCCCCACAAACGTAACTGCCTGTCCTTTTCTGCCTGCTCTGGCCGTTCGACCCACACGATGAATGTAATCGTCTGGATCCCTAGGGATATCGTAATTAATCACTAATCCCACTTCTGGGATATCTAGACCTCTCGCTGCCACATCTGTAGCAACTAGAATCCTAGCGGCTGAAGCACGGAATCGGCCCAAATTGTCGATTCGCTGTCTTTGAGGAAGTTTTGAATGGAGTGCTGTAACGCGATGCTCAAGAAGTCGTAGAAGATGTGTAAGGTAGTCGGCTGTAGCTGTGCGATTACAGAATATTATGACTGATTTGGGGAGATTGATATCTGTGAGAAGGAACATGTGGAGATAATGCTCGCGATGGGTAACGGGAATTTGGAGATGCATTTGCTTCAGTGAGGGAGGAATAGCCAGAGCTTGTGTATCAACTTCGCATATAAAGACTGGAGGCTTTCCAGGGGTACGAGGCATCTCTTTCAATGCTCGTACTTCAGGAGTAATGGTAGCTGTGAAGAGCAAGGTTTGTCGTTGAGATGCAGGTGGGAGTACTGAGAGACATTCTTCAACATCTGGTAACATACTGCCCACATTTCCGGATGCTAACAAACGGTCCGCTTCATCCAGAACTACCATTCTTACTCGACGCAACGAACATATCGTATCTTCGCCTGACGTTCGTATATGATCTGCTAACCTTCCAGGAGTGGCAATTACAATGTGTGGTCGTTGGGCAAGAGCTGTCGCTTGAGGGAGCATATCCGACCCACCAGTAATGAGCACGACTTTCAGGGACTGGGGAGACGAGATTGCTTTGAATTGCTCAAAAATCTGCAGCGCCAGTTCCCTAACATAGACTGTGTCAGCCGAAATCTCATTCATCATGATTGCAAGGTTGCTCACCTCGTGGGAGTAAGCACTAAAGCGAAGATCCCGAAAGGATCTTCAGCCCATTTCTGTAAGATTGGGACGGCAAAAGCCACGGTTTTTCCAGATCCCGTACGACTTCCCCCTATGCAATCTCTGCCCCTCAAAATTTCCGGTATGCATCCTTTCTGAATTCTAGTAGGCCTCTTTATGGCCATGGCTGCCAGAGACCCTACCAGCCACGGCTTCACATTGAGGGTGGCAAATGTAATTTGCGTGTCGACAGGAGCCAATGTTGGGCTATGATTTGGATGGTCATTATTTGCGAGGGGAAGCTGGGGCTTTGACTTTACCCGTGATGGAGCAGAGGTCGTCTTGAGCAATGGGTCGTCGTGCTGGGAGTGGGCATCCTGCGGCGGGGTGATTCGCCGTCTTTTCCTTGGTTCTTGGTTAACGTCGGAATGGACTGATTGGGAATCTGAATCCGAATCTGAAGCAGGCGCTTCCTCGAGGACGTGTGCGTGAGTATGTTTATGCGACCGGGAGGGGGAGATGTTATGTGATGGCATAGTAGAATGGTGGATTTGAAGGAATGGATTTCTGAGATGGAATTGACAGTTCTTTCGCTGGAATGAAGTTTTCCTCGGATGCCGCGCGCTTACACGCCCCCAAAAAGCTTGGCATTCTTCACCTTGCGGCAGGGATTATCTGAAACGGCCTTTGTCAGTGACCCAATAACCGGGGGGGGAATCTGAGAAGTTCCAACTTGGCGGATGCAAGGAAAAGCAGGGAGAAACATGCAGGAGGGTGCAGGGTGCAGGCATCTCCCGCAGTTGCTTGAAGTCACGCAGATGTACATACGAAGTGTGGGTTGGATCGTATGCTTTCAACTCGTACATGCCTCGAAGTGGCTAACACTAGGGAGAAGACATTGCCACGGGGAGAAGTATCAGATGAAAGCTTAGGATCAAGCTAAGGGTCAAGCTAAGGTACGAGTTGTTGCTCTCCTGTCATCTTACTGCATCTTCCTCCCTCCTTGATAGCCAGACCCCATGCGTACGTACCACGCAAGTCAGGTGCCTGCATTTAGTACCAATTCAACGCCATTCATCCAGACTTATCAGACCACGCAGGTAGGAAGGAAAAGAACACGCATTGGGACTCGGATGGCTGAGGAAATGGCTCGAAAGGCTCACATACATATACTACTTCTATCAGAGACTTCCATGAATGATCATGACTGCATTCTCAATCTGACCACCCCTCATTATCATTCTTGGCTGGCCCCCAAGGATGCCCCTATAGCTAAAGGCCAGCTCGCATCTGACCTCCCTTCCAAAAATAACCTTATATGGAAAGCTCCATGGTGAAAAGGAGAGCTATAGCAGTGCCTATATAGTGTCATATTTGGAAAGAGGCGAATAGCGTATAGTGGAGGGGGAGATAGCATTGCCAATATACTCGAGGCCATCCTTCCATAAGCTGAACGCCCTGACTTGTTATCCTCTCAAAGCCTGCTATAGCGCCCCGAAAACCCTCCCACTTACCGGCAAATCTAACTCTAGCATTCAGTTGTAGACGTGCCCGTTCTCTCGTTCTACAGAGCAAGAGTAGGTTGAATAGGCACCTATTTCCAAGTTCATTCAACCGGCATAAGAGCTACATATGCTCATATGCTCATTAAATTGACGGCTCCTCCGTCGTAAGCTCAGCCAGTGAACAAAAAGCTAGGAAGCCAAGCAGCTAACTCGCTCTCGCTGTCTTTCTACAAGGATCCGTCTACGGCCCCATATTACTCGTCGCACGATCCTCCCCCAAGGCCAAAAGCCTTCCCAGGCAAAGACCGAACGACAAATGCATGCTTGCCGATTAATAGGAAGACTTTCCCAACTTCCGGTCCTCCTTCAACTCACTCCTCTACCTAACCTAACATCACCTAACCCACCCTACCGCTCTAACTCGGACTCCTCCCTTCATTCATTCCTTCTCGCCCAAAGCCAAACCTTCAATACAATACATTTCTTTCAATTTTATCCAGAAGATTGACAATCCCTCTTTCCCCTCTTCGATCGACAAATACGCCCACTCAAACGATAAGCTTGAAACAGAGACCGCCTCAGCGCTACAAAGTCTGAATACTGGACGACACCGAAAATAACCAACCAAAGGAAGGTTTCCGCTGCAAAGACCTAAAGTTTCCGATACTTTGCCTATCGAAGAAAGGTCTGGTGCTGGCACGGGCTCGGCATTACCTCGACCCAACAGATATAGAGGGTTATCTCGTCTGCAACACGGTTTGCTGCAGCGGGTAGATAACTGCTTGCTCATGCAAGATCACAACAATCCTATAGACAGTACCTGTACCGGTGCAACCCGAGATTCGGAAAATAGGCCAACGAATACGGGTACAGACTCTGCAGCTACTCTCAATGTACGCCACTCTCTCTTGATCGAGCCTTTCTTTTCGATTCCACAATGAACCAGGAACATGGGTATCTTGCTAATAAGACAAAGATCCTCGGTATAGTAGACTCGAATAACCCTCCTAAAATGTCTAGCCCAGCACCACTTCTACGTCCACCGATTCCGGGTAGTCGATCAAATGGCGGTGCGAGAACCCCGATGAGATTAGGACTTGCCATTCCTCCCTCTCCAAGCGTCAAACCCGTTAATGGCACAGGCCAACAACCTCCAAAGGGGGGACTCACTCTGCAGATGCCAGGCTCAATGCCTTCGCGACCATCACTGCCTCGATTACAATTAGCAACACCCATGGGTAGCAATAGCACTCCTCAAGAACAAATATCACAAATTGGAAGAGCTCCATCGCAAGGTGCTGCAGGGCAATCTGCCAGTGGAGGAAGTGAGAGTAGTGCTGCGCATTCGAGATCTGGCAGTTTTGGACCCCTGGACGGAAGGACAAGTGGACCAACATCTGCTGGATCACAATACTCTGCATTTTCACTTGCTTCACAATATGGACTAGGAGGGCCTAAGACATCAGATCCTGCATCAGCTGTAGGGTCGCTATATTCAGAAAAGAGTGATGGTGGGGTTGGCATGGAAAGGGATGGCAGTATGAATGGATTAGAGGCGTTCGACAAATTGAGTTTAGAAAAAGGGAGAACACTTGATGTAGAGGAATTAGATGACGATGGATGGAGGATAGCCAGTTTGGAAAAGAGAATCGAGGAGCTGGGGAGTTTAGGAGAAGGTGCAGGGGGGGCTGTTACAAGATGTATGCTGAAAGGGGGGAAGACGGTCTTTGCATTGAAGGTATGATATCTACTCTTTTTTCCTCTATTATATACTAACATCCCTAGGTCATCACAACAAACCCCGATCCAGACGTCAAGAAACAAATGATCCGAGAACTCCGCTACAACAGAGGCTGCGATAACGCACACATTTGCCGTTACTATGGAGCATTTGTTGAGCCCTCCGCAGCTACCATCTCCATCGCCATGGAATTCTGCGAAGGTGGTTCCTTGGACTCTATCTACCGAGAAGTAAAGAAACTCGGCGGACGAACTGGCGAGAAAGTACTAGGGAAAATTGCTGAAGGAGTATTGAACGGCCTAACCTATCTCCACGGCAAGAAGATCATCCATCGAGACATCAAACCATCCAACATCCTCTTATGCCGTAACGGCCAGGTGAAACTCTGTGATTTCGGTGTCAGTGGAGAATTCGGTACGAAAGGAGATGCAAACACTTTTATTGGAACCTCATATTATATGGCACCGGAACGGATAACAGGTCAATCATACACCATCACATCCGACGTCTGGTCTACCGGAGTCACTTTATTAGAAGTTGCTCAGCATCGCTTCCCTTTCCCAGCTGATGGAACTGAGATGCAGCCTCGAGCTGGTTTGATCGATCTCTTGACATATATTGTTCGTCAACCAATTCCGAAATTGAAAGATGAACCAGAAGCAGGGATTAAATGGAGTGATAATTTTAAGTACTTCATTGAATGTTGGTATGTATCTTTCCTATTTTCAGTTTAGACGTCCTTTGTACTGATTCGATTCCCACAGTCTCGAAAAAGAACGTCGTGCATCTCCCTGGCGAATGTTGGAACACCCTTGGATGGTTGAAATGCGCAGTAAACGGGTAAACATGGCGCATTTCCTTGCTACGGTTTGGGGATGGGAAGAGAAATAGTTTCCTCCCACATTACTTCTTGGTTCCCTAGAGATGGTTTGGTGATGGCTTCGGTTGGGAGGTTCATTGTCATAACATAGACTGGAAGATGAGATGAGATTCATGACCTTAAAATGAAATCTAGCTTGGATACAGGAAGGCATGGAGAAATGGGAATTGCATGGATAGGATAGGTGGTTTGAATTAAGTTCTGAGAACGATTAAATTTATATTATGGATAGGCAGGTAAGTGGGAATTTGGATAGGAAAGGGAAGCAAGGATAGCATATGGAGGAAAGGAAGAAAGAAAGTTATACCCAAATATAAAGATCACCGTATGAATTGTTTTGACTTGCCTCTTTTCTCTTTTTGTGGGAAAGTATACCCAGCGTGGATTGGTGGGTATATGGGTGTATGGATGGATGGCGTTTCCGTATAATAGTGTTCAGAGGGACCTCTAATGCGTAAATGGGGCACTCTCTTCTCTTCTCACTCACTTGAAATGTTAGAAAAGAGAGAGAGATCATCTGAGATTCTGAAATGGGAAAAAGGTAAGGGAGGTATTTTTATATGTAATTAATATTGGTGGAATAGCATGGCCAGTTTCATTCTAACTTTTCCATTTGCACATCTGATTGAAGATTGGCATTTGGGAAGGTGAGATGCTGGGGGGTGACGGTAATTTTTTGATGAATCCGGTATGGAGTATGGTGAGGGGAGCCAGCTCTTAAAAGTATAGGTATATAGCTTCTTCCTCCGGGGAGATAGAGAACCCCCTTTCAACATTGCGATGGAGAGGTAACCACTAAGCTTTCTTTAGATATAATAGTATGAAGAGGGGGAGGGGACAAGGATCGTGGATATCAAGATGAGGATGTTGATGAAATGAAATTGATTTAGGACTTGAGTAGCACTTGCTTTTCCTCCTCCTTGGTTGCAAAAGAGAAATAGAGGAAGGATTGGCCTGGAAGCAATAGAGTATGAGAAGGGAGAAGGAGGAAATTGACAAGCTGAAGGAACCCTTTCAGAGAGAAGCCGGCTCTAGAAGACAGTATCAAACAAAGCCTCACTCAACCAATTGGTCCAATGCCAGATATATGTATGCATGTGTCCGAAAGATCTTCGCATTATCTGTCCATCGAGTCTGTCTGTCTGTCTCCCTAGGTATCAAGTATTTCCATCCTTCCTTTCTTCCATCCACACATCCATTCCAGCATCAACTTTCTCTCCTCCAGCAACAATATAAGAGCATCCATTCCAACCCTAACCATCCACCACCCCATTCTCTCTATACTCTGCATTATCGTTCGAGTTCGAATCCCGACCGATTAATTGCAAAGACATTCCAATGCCTCGCAACATGCGAAGGCAATACAGCAATCGCAGCTATTAATCGCCATTATGCATTAGCCTTCTTTTCATTTTCATTTTGCTCAACCATTCCCGCAATCAATTGAGCAAGGAAGGAAGGGGGAGGGGAAAAAGGAAGAGCTTACCAAAGTCCACCACCGCGCATGCTGACTTCTTCATTATCGGTACTCATTGGTTGGATGGCTCGCTGTGAGATTGATTATGTTAGATGGGGAGATTATTCGCTGAAGTTGGATGGTTTTGTAGATGGGAATTGGAAAGGGAGAATAGAAGACGAACAGGCTGTTCCCCAACGATTTGTTGTCCACTAGCATCAGTGGAGGGAAGTTCCATTGCTTGGGTTTGAGGTTGTTGAGCGATTGTGGATGGCATCTTTGCTTCTTTTTTGGACTGGATTGAGGTGAAGTGAAGTGTTGTGTTGTGATTGAGTTGTTTGTTGTGGAATGTAAGATTTATTTGAGGAGATAGAGATGTTTCAAAGGTGAAAAAGAAGGGGGCAGGGAAAACTTTATATTAATCTTGTATTTTGGATGGATTGAGTAAATTTCATGTTTGAGCTTTTCCTGCAGCATGCATATCCATGCATGAACGAGCTTCAGCTGAATCAAGGATAAATCTACTTCTTAGCAGCATAGCCCCTTACTATTTGGCATCTGCTGCCCTGGAAGAATCGTCGTCATAACCGTTCCACCGCCACTCCGATTTTCCCATTCCAAGGATATTGTCGAGGAGGAGGAGGAGACCCCGAATAATGTAGGCCGTAGGTAGAAAGATCAGAGGTCTCGATTGGCCACGAGACTCGAAATATGTTTCTGTGCCTTTTCTGAACAAATAGCATCTACAGCCAATGAGCGGTGTGATTGAGATGAGGATTTGCTGACATGCTGACATGCTTGTCGTAATTCCATCTCCTTTGGGTTTGTACCAGTATACTAACTCAAGCTCGAGTTATGGCATCGCCGAAGCTGAAGTGACTTGAGAACTTTCCTGTTTAGAATTCACAATTCTCTGTTGGTTTCTTTAAGACAAGCTTCAGTCTCTCTCCACTTCAAGTCAATCATAGAATCTACGAAGTCGTGCAGACCTGTAGACCATGCAAAAGGGGAAGCGAAGCGTAATCGGTTTCTGTTGAAGTGAGAACGCTGAGAGCCTGTAGCGAGGAGAAGAGTTATGAGAGTGAGTTTAGGTGTTTTGAGGTCTTCATACTTGAGAAATGATTATGGTAGCCGTTTTTCCTTTCGAAGGTAGATTTAAAGGAAGAGCTTATGAGAGAGACGGAATAGTGTGAAAGTCTATGGTGGTCCACAGAACGAATAGTCTTAACTGCTCTAGAGCTGGATACTCCTAGAAACTATATCATGAAGATAAAAAGAAGTCTGGGCACAATAGGTAAAAAGAGATAACTCCTCTACACCAATCAAATTATGTAACAACATCTGCCATCCCCAATTCTCCCTTGACGATCAACCTATCTCTTCCTACTAAAGGCCACCTTAGGAAACTCCAACGGTAACTTCAACCTCGCGCACTTCCTCTGCGCCGCAGCCGCCTTATCAAGATTTAATTTCTTCCTCATCGCCTCAGGAAGAGACGTAATCTTCGCTCCAATCTCCATAAAATACTGTGAAATCTTCTTCGTCTCCATCTTCAAATCCGATCTTAAATCATAGAGATCTACTTCATAATTATCCACCAAACAAGCCAAAGCACAGATATGGGTGACAAGAAAATCGACTTGGTATTTGGACATGATTCCTGCGTCGGAGAATTTCCGCTTGATGTCTTCGGTGACGGGGGTAGGGAGATTTCCTAATGCTGTTTTCATATCCTCCTTTTTAGGGAGGAGTATGCCGCCCCGAGTGGGTTTGAGAGAGCGATGTAAATCGAGGAGGCAGAGGAGGTAGCGGAGGACCTTCAGTTTCTGAACACCACCAGCTGCTGCGACTTTTTCGATTCTTTCAGCGACATACCTGGAGTGCAACCCATCCACGGCAACCTTGTCCTGGATAGCTTTTTGCCAGTCCATGACCGGGACGTTCTTCAAAATGTCTAATCCAATCAAAGAATCCACAGTGTAGACATCCTTGATATCCGTAGCGGCCATGTCGGCTTTCGGTCGTGGTTTGGCGGCATCGGCTTGTGCTGCTAACTCTTCTCTCGAAGACATTCCCTTTGTAGCTTCTGCCATAGATGCAATAACTGCCGCTGATGCAAGATCAAGTTTTGCGGGTGCGGCTCCGTTGGCTATCAGTCTGGAGTTTTTGGGTCCAATGGCGTTTTCTGTGACAGATGCGATTGCTTTCTTTGCTTTTTTCGTGCCGAAGGTCTGTCCAAGCTCGTTTCGAAGCTCTCTCATATTCTAAATGGGGGTTTTTAGATCATATCTTGAGATAGAGGAAGAAAAAAAACCTACTGTAGAGATCGCCTCATCTGCAGTAGCTTGGTGAGCTCGCACACTACCTCTAACCACCATTTTTCGCCCCTCCATAACCTCTAGTTTGCCCGTCTCTGGATCGTATACACCAACATAATGTTTTAGGAGTGCATCTGGGCCGCTATCCTCCTCTTCTCGAGCCGTATAGTCAATTTTGGGGTGTGCGGAGGAGTGGAGAAGGAGTTCTTTAGTCGCTATAGCTCCACTTCGTCCGGGCCTTTGTGGAGCGTTCTTTCGAGATTTTGTGTATGGTTGAAGGACAATTGATGTAGGAACTGCGAGACCAGGTATAGAAGCTATAGGATGTTAGTTCGGGTAGGATCCAATGCCAAATTTCCTTGTTCTGGACCTGTTTTAAGTGAACCTACCTATCACTGGAGCCCACTCATCCACATCGTGAAGAGAAATCTTGAGATTCCTATCTTCCTCGATCGCCACCTTTTTGTTTGGTTTTAAGGATTCATCAGCATCCCTTTTACGTTTCTTACTCTTTTCGACCTTGTCTGCCATATTGAGATCCTGAGTTGTGCGGTTGAGAAGGGGAACTTGATATTTTGATGATTAACTTTTTAAAAAGTTAGAAAAGTCGGAGTTCGAACTTTTCCCCCGCGATTCGGCAACGCTGGATTAAGTACGCACACAAAATTAAGCTGATTTTCGAAATAGACAGGTTCATGGAGATTTCAGAACTTAAAACAGAGCTACCTTAGAATATAGAGTTTCTAATGACTTAATTATACAATAATAGCGTAGCTTTCAAGAACCTAATAGAAGGGGGAATGAAGCATAATTATCAGAGTCACGGAATTTAGCATGAAGGTAAACCTCTTTTCATTCTTAGGCATTTGAAGTCAAAAGATATCTAGCATCTGTAACAGCGGCTATCTTCCTCTCACTCCCTTGTTCATAAACCCTCAATAGACAAATCGATAAGGTATTGACAGATCCTGCTTCCTTCAAATCCATTCCACCAAAAGCCAAGGAATGCACGTCACCAAACTGCCCTAACCCTTGAGCACCCAGATGCTATGATACTGAATAGCAGTCCTAAACGGTGAATCGCTAACCGGAATGTTGAAAAAGGGAAGACGTTGGTGCGAGAGATTGCGTAAACTCGGAGGGTATGTTGTCATGATGTGATGTTTCGAGAGGTAGAAGTGATCGTGATCGAGTTGCTGCGAGGTGTTTACTTACTATAGGGAAGGTTAGTCGATGATACAAAGTGAGATGGAGGAGCAACTTACGATCTGGCACGAGTCTTGCGGCGTTTACGTTTAAGGCGCCGCACCCTCTTTTTCCGCCATTTCGCACGCATGAGGAAAACTGGTTGGCTAAAGAGGTAAAGAATGTTAGCTATTGATGCTGATATATGATGGGAATGTTCCAATGGGCTCTTAAAGACAGCTCAATCTCAATAGGGATACCTCCAGGCAACTCAGCCTCAAGAAGGCGATGGAGTTATCATTGGGGCAATTGAATGATAAAAGGATTGATGAAAAGAGAATTGAACTTACTTGTCAAAGTTGAGTGTTGTTTGGAGTTGTAGGATAGAAGACGGAGTTTGAAATTCGAATCGATGTTATGGTGGGATTTTGTTCGCTTAATTACTAGCGCCCAGCTCAGTGTAGCGGGGCTATCACGTGCTCTTAATTACTAAGGCAATTGACAAGTCTCCTCAGCCTCTGGCTATAGAAATAAAACATAATAACCAATTACTAATGTGAAGGTTCGTAAATAGCGCTTCGTATAGGGTGAGAATTTTGCTAGCCTAATAGTGAAAAGCGCGCAATAATAATAATTATTAAGAAATGGCCCCGATAAATTATAGTATTTATATTACTAGGAGAAGCGTTTAAAGCAAGGGAAGAAGGAGGGACAATATCCTTAACACTATTGGGTGGCTAAGCGAGTTTTAGCGCAATTGTCAATCCTGCCCTTCTCTGCAAGATATCTCAATCATTTTCCATTCCTCACATCCAAAGATCAATTACATATCAATTGGTTGAGAGGAACCTTCAACCCTTATGCCGGACTTAGACTAAATGCTATACTTTCTTGTCTGATAACTAACATCGTCTGAACTAACTGCCCTGCCTTCTTTTCTTCACCTTCACCTTGAATTTGGAATTCGTTGTACACTTTTCTTCACTTCTCTTTATTCATCCGTTCATCCTTTTTGCTGTTACCATGTCGACCAACGGAAATATTCATGAGTCTGGTTTCTCTGAACTTGACAGTGACACGCTCATAGCAGTTCTTCACTATGGGAATTCCAAAACTGGAGAAAAATCTGGTTTGCCAGACTTTGGTGCCTATTTTATCATCCGCTGAGTTATTTCATAGAGATCCCTATCCTTCTCGACAAAGACCTTCTCGGACGAGACCTTCGTGTTGGCAGAGACGAGAAATGGTACGTCAATGAACTTCCTGGAATCCACATTGCTGATACGTCCAGTGATTTCATCATCACAGATGAGCGCGTTTCTAAGATGCAGTTTCGTATTTACTCCCTTGTCTACGAAAAAGATCAGCTACTCAAATACCCTCCCATGATCTATTGCGAGGATCTTGGATCTCTAAATGGTACATACGTCAATAGTAACTTGATTGGAATCAGAGGCAACGAGATAGTCGGTCACCTTCTCAGTCCTGGAGAAGTGATTGAAATTCCCCCATATTGGAGGTTTCGATTTGATCAACAAATCGCGCAAGAGACTTGTAGAATTGAGACTATTAATGAGGATTTCAAGGTACCATTTGATCAACCCCTTTTATAAGCTTTGTCTCACATATCTGTAGTACTTTCACGATCGATTCACGGTTTCTCGACGCAATCTTGGTAGTGGCGTTTATGGTAAAGTGTACCTGGCGAAGGAGAATATCACATCAAATCAGGTAGCGTGCAAGGTCGTTGATCTCAAAGCAGCTATGCAGAGATATTCTCGTCAGCAACACCCCACAGCTGCGGGCCAAATGTGGGCCTTGAGTGTAGAGTTCGCCAAGGAAGAAAGAAAACGAATTCTCCGCGAAATCGAGTTTCTCGCGCAACTCAATCATGTAAGACCTTTCCTCACTCGGGACACTTCGAGGCTTACAATTCCTAGCCGAATATTGTGGTTCTTAAAAAGGCATTTTGTTCTAATGATATGCTGTGAGTAGGCTGTGTCAGATGGTGGCGATGACTAACACCCCTCAGGTATATGTTCATGGAATTGGCATCTGGCGGAGACCTTTTCTCTTACTTGGAATATGAGGGCGGTCAACTGAAAGATATACAAGCTCGAGTCATCACTCGACAAATTGCTCTTGCCCTAGAACATATGCATTCCAAAGGAATCGCCCACCGAGATATCAAGCCTGAAAACGTTTTAGTCACAAGGAGAGACTTCGGGCATCGCGTTCTCTTGACGGACTTTGGCTTAGCCACTGTAGAGAGAAATGGACCAGTTCGAATGTCATCAATAGTTGGAACAAGAGGGTTTACTGCTCCGTGAGTTAACGCACACCGAGCACCTGGAACATACTAATTCAAATCGTAGTGAAATAGAAGATGCCCGGTTTGAGGGCTACACCATGGCAGTCGACATGTGGTCATTTGGTGTTCTGACACTGTGTCTACTCACTGGCGAGAATAGTGAGATAACAGAAATGAATCAAGTCCAGATTTCAGAACGCTTGCAGTCGGATGGGTGGACGAACCTTCGCTCAAGAGCTCAAAGATTTCTTAGTCAACTTCTGACTATTGATCCTCAAAAAAGAATGACGGCTGGCGAATGCATTAACGATTCATGGTACAAGATGCCTCTTTCCGAAGCGGCGGCAATAGAAAAAGCGTACCAACGGGTGATCAGATTCTGGAAACCGCGCGAGAACGTGGAAGAGATTCTCGAGTACCTGCCTGGCAGCAGAGTATTTGCAGCAGACAGGGCGTCTCAGAAATCGCGAAGAAAGTTTCCTGACGTAACCTCATCTCCATACTTCAATTTGGATCGACATTTGAAGCTGAAAGAAGCTCCAGAGCGAAAGCGCATCCTAGCTGACCTCAACGAGAAAGGATCTCTTTTTGTCACGAAACCGACAGAACCAACATCATCGACTGCCAGATCAGTACCTCAAAGCCAGGGAAGCTACAGAATTGAATCTGTTGATGGAAACGATTTATTTGGGAAATCTGCAAAAGCCATTACCTCTCAATCCTCGCGCCAGGACAATACCATGCTTAAAGAGGGTGAGGATTTTGATGAAGTCTCCCTGATACCCACCGCACCTTAGTTCGCAGTTAAAGTAATAAAGTTGCTAATCCCAAACGAGCATTGTCATCAGCCGACTATTCGAATGAAGCTACAGCTAACAAGCGTGCTAGATAAGAGATAGACCCTGAGAATGGTAGAATTCACTGTCTCGAAAGATTTACCAAAGCTATGCTCAGCAAAGGTTTACAAGGATGCTCTGATCAGGGCTAGAAAGGCAGAGTAAATTGGTTAGCTACCTTTATGGCAATAAATTTATCTTGTTTTCACTTCTTGCTTCAATCTAGAACATATGCATATAGGAGCTGGATGGCTGATCTGGAAGATACCCATTTGCTTTATCTTGCAGGAAGATATCATTTGCATTTTTTGCTATTATTATGTCCTTATACACGAAATATACAGACCTCCTTCAAAAGGAAGCGAAGTAGATAGCATCAAAAATTCATCCTAACAGTAGCTCAGCTTGAACCAGGACTCAGACGTCAACAAAAGCTAGGAGAAGTTTTAATCGATCACTACGATCATTAGCAAACAACTAAACGAGCTTCTGAACACATGTCTAAACCCAGCTTTGAGTGTCCCAGAAAATGTGAAGCATTTTAGAATATAGCTATGCTGAGCCTCTCCCACTGATTTATTTATAGAGTGAGTAAATCATTTAAGTGTCTTCATTATGAGAGCGAGATGGTGATGTGGGAGGTGAAATATTCTGTAGAGAGCTAGAGGAAGAATTAGAAAAAAAGGGGGAGAAAGTGGAGAAGTGCATGCTAACTTATCTTCGCCATGAGAGCGAAATGGGGAATTTTGAGTTTCCCACCTATTTGTGCATTGGAATTTTCATCTTCTCACTTAAGAGAGCCCAAGTAACAGCTCGTTGTTTCGAACTTTGAGATTACTTAAGGGGATATATATATATTTCTAGTTTCTAGATCTGAGTGGTTCTGCCTTTTTCTCGATTTCTTTCACTGATCAATTATTATAGTACATTTCTTGGATGACTCTTCTACTTGAGTTACTCACCTTCTTTCAAGCTTTGGGATCATTTGAATCACTCACATTATTTGAGTAATTGAAATGTTCTCCCTGTAGTGGCGTAATTCTACTCAGTTCAGTAGCCGTCCTATCTGCGTTCGGAATAAGGAAAAGAGGGGGAAACAAGACCTTGGATTCCCCTTTTATATGCATCCTCTGCATTTCTATGCAGTCCGTACCCGGGAAAGCCTATATACAGCTCTTGTTTGCACCATATACCACTGCTCAAGACTTCCTTTCATACTATAACTCCCTAACTCCCGCATCAGCAAACACCCAATCACCTCCTCACGCCCACTTACAGCTTCATCCTAACCCTGACATACCCCAACCTCATTAACTCCTCGACCATCTCCTCATCATCGACAAATATCCTCCTCCCCAAATAGGGCACCATTTTCTCCCTTGGTATCCCCACATTTAACCTCTCTAATTGAGTCTTCAAATCCGCGAACGTGTTATTCTTCACCAGTGTTATTTTATAAGTTTTCTGTGTGCTGGGAAGGATCCAGCGCCTGGGGAGCTCGACGATACAGGTGCAAGTAAATATGCCCGAATGGGTGTATTCGACGCTTTGTTGTGATGGTGGGGCCTTGATGTCAAGGTTGAGGGGGAGGTCGACGAGCACACCGGTGCCGCTTTCGTCGCTAGAATTAGGTGTTGGCTTAGTGGTGCCTGGCATGTTGGGTAAGTGTGGGTGTATTTTGATGTTCCTAGAGGTGACAGGGTAGGCGGGTACACAACTGGGGATGCAGTGGTGACAGCTTCTCTTGCTCCTGTTTGGAAGAAAGGAGTCAGCAATTGTTTATATTCAGACACGTCATGAAAAGAATGAAGACGTCATACTAAATAGTGTGTTTGCAGTCGGACGTATTTAGAATCAACCTTAAGTCATTCTTGTATAGCTTGTTAAGGTTGTCTAGAACCTAACAGCTTTTCACTATTAGCGACTCTTTTATCCTCGTCAACGTCGGTTACGTCTCCTATGATTTTGCCTTGTTTGAGATTTGGAGAGAGCTGGGAATTATAGACAACCATGCCACCAACAGAGATCAAGGGGTCAAGTATTTCACGCATGACGGTTCACATGATGGGTTCAATGCCCCAGATGTTTGTGTCTTGGCCGTAGAGGAGATTTTTGGCATCGGTGGAGATCTCAGGGGACTAGTTAGTGGAACCGAGATGTTCAAACTTCTCTTTTGGCAGCTTTGAGAGGTAAAAATCTCAGAATTCCTAGGCGTCAAGGAGCGAGAGCTGTAAGCCGTGGCTGCATGCAACTCTTAATAATATCCTTACTAGTTCTCATTGATTTTAGAATGTAAAATAACAGGCAAAAAAGGCTAAAAGGCCAAAAGGCCTACTGTTCAGAGAGTTATTCTTTGGAGGAGTTTGAAGAATTACCTTTAATGCTTGAGACATATCATATTCTTCCTCCTCCTCTCCTCCTAATATTGCATTACTGACTCCGAGATTCGGACTTAAGCCACAACTAGATAGCAAGACCGCTTATCTGTTCTGGTATCTGAAAAGCCTATTTCAATGTTGGGTACGTGAATACTCTTCGCGAAGGGAACTGTGTCTAATTAATCTTAAGGTAGCTTTTAGAGAATAACTTTCTCCATCTACTTTGGAGTGATGGGCTTCTCTGATTCCGTGGCTCATTGCTTCCGAATCCTGTAATTTTCCAGAGCGCTTGCTCAAATCTACCTATCCTAAGATTTTTTTTCTCGCTAATCTCAACGCAAAACGGCCCCCAAAAAGGCATGCATGCATGAAAGTGATATTAAAGATGGGATTTAAGAGCTTGCTGCCCATCTTCCAACTTCGCATCATACATGCGTGCACGAATCCAGCTGTCGAGCTCCGAATCACCCATATTTCGGATAGACGGCTCATTGTCAACTCTTTCTCGCTGGGCCTCTCGGATCACACGACGGGCAACAATCACACTGACTTCTCTAATCCTACTAAGCTCGGGATAAAGCAGGTTTTGGCTGATCTCAGTCTCGTTAAGGGAAGTGCTAAGTGCTTCAGCTGAGGCGTAGATCTGCGATATCGTTAGATTAGACCACAAAAGCACTGATAATAAGAAGTACTAGCCATTTCTTGTGTGATGGATGATGCCTTGCATAGAATCGATCCGAGACCAATTCCTGGA
Source organism: Chlorencoelia australis (assembly GCA_003988815.1). Classification (NCBI taxonomy): domain Eukaryota; kingdom Fungi; phylum Ascomycota; class Leotiomycetes; order Helotiales; family Cenangiaceae; genus Chlorencoelia; species Chlorencoelia australis. Next base: position 508,306 of record QYAN01000005.1, read on the forward strand.
AATACATACATGTTGCTGAGATAATTAGCTTGAACTGGGTTTCCAACGGCATTTGAACTTACTTTCCCTGTCCTGCAACCTTTACTTCTCCTTTATGCTCAACGTCTGCAAATGGGCTACCACTGGCAAATACCACTCTGCCATCGGACCATTTCACAGCATCCTCAAAGGTACATTCAGCTTGGCTGCTTGGATTCGACAACGGGAATATGACAGGGCTTTTATTCAACTGGGTCATCTTCTTGATAATCTCTTGATTGAAGACTCCGCTCATGGCTGAAAGGCCCATCAAAATAGTAGGCTTGACGTAGTCGATGACTTCAGAGAGAGTTTTGAATTGTTTTCTATCGTTGTCATCACGTGAGAAGTAGACCTTGTGTTCTGCAAGCTTGTCGCCTCTGTCGTTCGTGATTAGGCCCTATGTTTCAATGTTAGGGCATGACTAGAGTTTGAGAACTGCACATCTGTACCTTGGTATCCACAAGCCAAAAGCATCTTCTTGCCTCGTATTCAGTCAAGCCTTGTTTAACGAAGAATCTATCATAGTCAGTAATGCCGAACTAAAATAGGCAGACTGTGAATGCTCTAAAAAATAGGAAACATTTTGAGAATTAGAGAATATACTCACTCGACAAGCTGTTTCGCAACACCGACTCCAGCACTACCAGCACCCATGAAAACAGCACGTTGATTCCTAGCCGGAATACCAGTCACACGCAAAGCATTAATGATACCCGCCAAAATAACTGCTCCAGTGCCTTGAATGTCATCATTAAAGCAAGCATATTTGTCCTGATACCTGGCTAGCGATGGGAATGGGTTCTTGAAATCCTCGAACTGCACGACAATTCTAGGCCATGTCTGAGTCAAAGCGACCATCAATTCGTCCATGAATTTTGTTTCCTCCTCAGCAGAGACGCGCTTCATCCTCAAGCCCATATAAAATGGGTCTTTGAGCAACTCTTCATTATTGGTTCCCAGGTCGATTGTCAACGGAAGGGTTTTGGAAGGATGGATACCAGCGCAACCTGTGTAGAGAGAGAGCTTGCCCACAGGTATGCCCATGCCATTGATACCTAAATCACCAAGGCCAAGAATGCGGGAGCCATCGGTCACAACGGTCATGTCTACTTTCGATTGGGGCCAATTCCGCAGAGTCTTGATCAAGGAACCTCGGTCATTGTACGAGAGGTACAATCCTATGAAGGAGTAAGCTGGGTGACACTCCTCGACTTTGTCTGGGAAACCAACCTTCGGGACGTTGGTAGATCTCCGACCATTTCAGACAAGCTTCACCGACGACTGGGGTATAGATCAAAGGAGTCAATTCCTATTCAACCATTAGCATCTGCTCATGTATGTTGTAACGGAGGGGGGTCATGTGTACGGTCATATTATCCTGGACGAGGCGATAGAAGAGATTAACATTGGAGTTCCGCAAATTGCTTAAGTAAAGGTACTTGTCGATTGGTGTCTTCTGGGAAGCCAATTGCTTCATACCTAAGTTCTCTTCAGTAAATTGAGAGGGCACTGGGCTCCTTCCGTTTTCGGGGCCTACATCTCTGAGCCTGAAGCTCATGGCTTTCAACATTCGGCGGGACAAGTCCATGCATATGAAGTTTCTTTCGGACTTCAATTGAGTGGGAAGTATCAGGTTGGACGCTGAGATTTCATGTCAAGCTCCGAAGAAAAAAAGAAGGGAAGAAAGGATTTGGATGACTCACGTGACATGGTTTTTGGATGGCTGTCCTCCTTCGAAAGGGGTTGAGAAGGGATTGGGTGCCATTGTCGATTTTGGATTGGGAGATAATGGATGAGGTTGATATTCTGCAGGTATTGGCTTGTGTTGCATTCCGAGACTGCTTTGACGCAGAGGAGAGTTGTTGGAGAGGAATCTGATTGTTGAGGTTTGAGGGCGTAATCGGCCGAGATTTATTGAGCTGCGCATGCCTCGGTGCTTCCAAGTACGTAGTTCGTTCGTTCGTTCGTTAGTTACCACGGGCGGAGCGAAAAAGAGTGTGGATGGGTGGGTAAAGGCCGCAATTTATAGGATGAAAGAGACGGTAAGCAATTGGAAAGAAAAGAGTGCGGTTTGTGTATGGTACGAAGTACGTGCCGCGGAAAGATGGCCAGAATGCCCGGGCGTTTTTGCGTGCTGGCCGAACAATAGAATGATATCGGAATTGGACCGTAGCGAGCGAGAAGTATATTTAAATACACAAACAACCAGCACGTCGAATACCAATATGCATCATTGATTCCGAGTGAATCGTATGGAGCAAATTGGCGATGCTAAGGAGTAGGCAGGCATTTCTGCTCCTTTTCAATCGTCAGCCTAAGGAGGACTCGATGATTCATCACCTCAAAATTGCTGACCCCCAACAGAATTAGAGTCTCAACGATATATACTCGTCAATTGAGGTGGAAAGCGAGTATTGGAAGCCTGGATTGTGGTTTGGTTGTGTGCATTAATGAGAGTGAGTCGCATTCAATATACAATACCAATCATCCGCGCTTGAACCATCATCCCTAGTAAGATGCTTGATCCGTAGAGTTCCGGATAGCCCGAAGGGTGGTATCCAGAACGCCCTTCCATCAATCTACGGACGACCCCCTTCGCATGTGAAAGTCAAGCATATAATCTGCCCGCGAAGCAACAGCGTCAAGACCAGATGCTATTCAGTGCCCATCTCTCACGACACTCCCCCCATAGCAAGCTTTATCCTCCAATTGATGAACTCATCAGACACGATGTCTCCATGCCCTGTCTCTTCAATCCGCCTAACCTCAATTTTGGACGAGCGCTCAGCTCTCCGAATATGCCAAACGCCATCCCCGGTAACGACAGCTTTCAAGACTGTTCTGATGTCAGTCACTCAGACCGCACAAAGGCTGCTAAATCAACTTACAGTCGAGTAAACTTGAGGCGAAGTTAATGCACATGTTTCCTGTTGAAACCCGGCAAGTTAACAGTTACCTACTCAGGAGGAAAGGAATTGCTTTCTTACCATCCCAAGTCCCTCTTCCTAGCCTCTTAACATTGCCAGGTATAGAAGCTGTCTCAATCTCCTCAATCCTTTTAAGAAATCCATCTTGCGTTCGAAACCCAACAATAATCTTAGGAACTCCAAGAAGAAACGACTCTGATGGTGGTCGGGAAGTTAGTTTTTGCCTAATTTGGACGGGCTCGAGAAGGAATGCAGTCAATTTTCTCCAGTTTAGAAAGCGAAGCAATACAAGCACCCGTCTGGGGATCGAAGTGTGTAAAACAAGGAACCCGTTTATACTCACGGATCCAAAACTTCATCAGTTTCCGCTCGAACGCAACCTTATCCCTATCATTCCGAATCTCGGCGCTGGTCTTGAGCTCTACCCAATTGATAGGTCTGTCGTCCTTAGGCTTACAATCCCATACTGGGGCATACGTCAGCTTGAACGGCGAAGTGACAGCGTTTTAGGTTATCCTACCTGCATCTACTTCGCCTCCTAGGATCATGATGTTGTTTCCTATTCCAGTCCTGACAATAGAGCAATATTGAGCGTGATTGTTGACAATCTCATTTTCTCTGTTCTCGATATACTCTCGAGGCGTATCAGCCCAGGGAGACGGGAGTAGACAGAGAGTTTCGAATTTATATCCTGGAGATTATCAATACTGTGGGAGCATATTGAAGTGTAAGACTGACCCCCTGTAAGTTAGAACATTAGAGTCAGTATTGCTGCATTAGGAAATGGAGGAGGAGGAGGAGGATGTTTCGAGAGGTTTGAAGCATTTACCTCCCAAAAGTGCTAGAAGGGGGGGGAAACACCTAAGAAGCTTGACTTACAGAAGCTCATCATATCCTGAGATGGCCTTCCTGGCTGCGAAATTTGCTGTGACTGCATTGCTTGCAATTTGCGCTTGTATTCATGACTCTCTTCGATGAATATGGTACCCTTTGGAATTATCAGACTTGAAGCACACTTTCGACCACAGCCTTCTCACCTGGTAAAGAGTAGCGTTCATCTCAAAACTGGGCCTCACATCAGTGACCAGATTCTCGAAGGGCCTTCATATTCATTACCCATCTCTATCATTGAATATTGCAGCCATAAACTATCGAGATTCGGTCAAAAAGCCTGCCGAGCAAGAAAGGAGTAAGCCCAGCTCACCTTGGTTATCATGCCCCTCCAAGTAATGAAATCCGCCTCGATACGCTTGCCTTGCTTCTGCTCATAATCGATGAGAGTTTTTAGTAAGCAGTCTAGATGTTGGGGTTTCGTATCATCCAGCTTCTCAAAGGTATCGAAGCCTTTTGATAAATCAGCTCCTAGGGTTGGTGGATAATAGTATCGCACTTGGGAATCATCAAGTCGGAAGTTATGCCTATCATCGTATGAGAAGTATGCTATTTCCTATTTGAGCCATCAGCTTCTGTATCCAATTAAATTATGATGGGCAAGGAAGGCTTCAATAACGATATTATGGCCCTCGAGGATGAGAATATGTCTTGGGGGATTATCCTTTGAAGAGAGCAGCCTACCCTTGGACGTCGAATAGTAGCACTCTGCCCCACGAACCTCCCAATGGGCTTGATATCAAAATTCTTGCTCATAATGAATTTATTCCTAACGAAGACAATCTTGGAAAACCTATAATCAAAGGTCGCGGAATCTCGATGTTGTGAGGGGTTGTTTGTTAGCCTTAATTTATCTTTCCTTCCACTCTCCTTCAGCCCTACGGACCAATCCAAAACCAAACATCAATCAACCTCCAAGTAATAACATACATACATTCGCTACCCCCCTTTCTTCAAACATACAATACAAAGCAATATCGCCATGCCGGAACGCCGTCAAGCCATCGGCCCAACCTCCACCTTCACCTCCACTAGCACTCGCACAACCCTCTCAGGCGTACGTCGAAACCTCTTCCCGCACCTCTCGCGCCGACCTACCACGAGCTCAACCTCTACCTCTGCCGAAACCCTACGTCTAGATGCCGATCATGAAGCAGATACTATGGATATCGTTATCCGAGACAAGAATGGCGATTTCGAATATGTAGAACCGCCTCTGCAGGCGTTAGAGGAGGAGGAAGAAGGGTTGGTGGGGGTGAGTGCGCATGAACAGGAGAGTATGCTTTTCTAGGTTTGATGGGGTGAAATAGATGTGTGATTGGTGCTGATAGGTTTGCAGAAGAAAGACAGCGGTTAGCGGATGCGGTGAAGCATCATCAGAGGGATAGGAATCGTGCTCCGAGTGAACCTGCTGGTGAGTACTTCCTCCCTATACATTTCGGGCTACGGAGGTTCACGAAAACTAGAACTACTCGAAGCTGTTAGGACGAGTCTACGAGCGAAAGTTGTGGCTTTGTCAGAAGATAACTGGATGTACGAGGCAGAAGACAATCCTGTGCGGTAATTATAGTGAAGCTTGTTTTTGTCTGGTTTGGAGCAACGGCGTTCAAAATGCCCAGCGCTGTTTATTATACAGATTGTTCTCAGAAAAGGAATAGATTGGCATAAGCTTGTAGAATTCATTAAGTCTAATCCAAACCTTCAGCGATAGGTGTAGATGCTCCTATACGTTTTGATTGTGGTTTTACCGGTGCTCCTCCACCTCCAAACATGCTTCCCATCATATCGAATAGAGGATTCCCTTGTCTGGGTCTGGAAATCCCAAAGTACATCTCTGCCACATTCGTCAAAGCCTCGTCCCATAACCCCACTTCCTTGAGATGAACTGCGTATTTGTTCTTCAGTGATCTGAATAAGTCTACACTCCCCTTCTGCACAGCCAGTAGCAATAAACCCAAGAAGTTCAATAGTGGCAGACTAGGATATATTCTCATATCAGCAGTGTTGCTACTAACATCCTGCACACTTAAGCTCTTATTCGATTCCGTTAGTCGACTTGTAAACAGACGCAGTGATTTTGTAGCATCTCGAATATTGCCCATAATGAGGTACGGGAAAACCGCTCTCGCCGCATACAGTGCTGCTGTATGGGAATCGTCCTGAGTATACCATTCATACTCCAACTTCGCTAACACCTCCGGAGAATCCTTTGTACCAAGTGCGAGATGCCGTTCAGCCTCATAAACCTCTTGCTCCTCTGCGTAAAGGGACCCCGCAACATGGTGTAATTCAGGTTCGCCCGCCGGATACTCGCCGTATTTTGCAGACCATCTAGTAGCTGTCAGCTCTGCCCTCTGCCCTCTAGATATAAAACCTACATTATCATCTCCGTGATAAACTTCTTCCTGGTAGGTTCCTCGCTACCGAAAAGTCGTAGCAAAGTCAACAATTTTCCCTTGTTACTTGTATCCGGCTTCAGTTCAGCCTGTTTGTACACGTCGATCAGAAATAAGGCTAAATCTCCACCGCTGCCTCCTTGTCCGGCTTTCAAGAGCGATTGTGCGACATTGAAAAGGATGTCGATTGCTGCTCCCCAGTTTTCTTGTTTGACATAGCGGGATGCGACAACACGGGTTTGCTGCTGGGCTTCGTAGTATTGCCCTTCAGAGGTTCTGGCTACGTGAGCAGGGACGTCTGACAGGAAAGGAGGGCTTACTTCTGCTGCAACCGCACAATAATCTTCTCTATTTTGGCACTCATTTTGTTGCCCTGCGAAGAATGCGTAGAGAACGAGGTGTTTGGATAGATAAGGTATTGTACGATTCGGGATAAAAGCAAGCCTGACGAGAACTGAAAGTTCCCCTCGCTTATCTCCCTTTCCCCAGCGTCTTAGGCGCGGCGCATAGTACTCTAGTTGCTATTAGATTAAGAGCATATGCACTATGTTCCTTTAGCATCTCATCAATATTAAAAGCAATGGACTCTATCTCACATTGGTATTCGCGAACATACCACGGCACGCACGACGTAATCTCTATATCAGACGTAATCGATGCGCTATATGGCTTTTAATTAGAACCATCCGGACTAACATTTCACCTGGTTAAATGGCTTTCATGATCGCAGCAGTCGAACCCTTTCCTGGAATCGCTTTTCGGAGAGGTTGTGTTGCTTTCATGATCGCAGCAGTCGAACCCTTTCCTGGAATCGCTTTTCGGAGAGGTTGTGTTGTCTAGCGCTTGAAGTAGGGCTTGACGGACTAGTGCCCCTTTTTGGGCCAGTACACTTTCAGAATTGTTCATTGTGGCCACATTAGGAATGCAAGAATAACTATGAGAAAGACAGGTAGGATGTGGAGAAAAGGCTAAACAGCGAGCTGTATACGGAGAGGAGAGTAAGCGTGATGATCAACACCATTCGCTCATCCTTTGTCTATGTTGTCTCGTCCGCTAATTCGGTTTGCAGTTCATCATTTCGGGTCTGGGAAGACTTTAACTCACTGATATTATTTCTATTTTAGTATGGGTTGTATATGAAAAGTCTTTAGCAAATGCACTCTTGCAATTTTATTTCGTATCTCTAAAAGAGCTTCAGCATGTTATCGATTCGCTTTGGTTTTGCAAACTTAACTACTTACTTAACTGGCGCCATCCCTTGACGTTTTACATGTGTGCCATCCTCGCTAATTATACCGGAAGATCGTTTTGATACTTTTTGTAATGGAGGCTGTTTATGTGCAGGACTCTTGTTATTTTGTTGTTGGGCTTTCGGTTTGGGTTTCTAACCAGCAGTTGCCTTCTTTGGTTTCGGGAGTTCTGCTGTAGATTTCTAAGTAAATTCTATAAGGTACGGCCATGGAAGCTTGGGCATTGTGAATGGTGCTTGTGAAAATAAATCTCTGGTCGGCGCTTGGAAAGACTTTATAATCAGACTATAGGGGCCCATACACCGCAGTTTCAAAATCATCGCGGAAACAAGTGCTTTTCTGGTCTATAGAGCTCTTGATTCAGATCTCTCTGGCTTTGTCGATCGGTGCCACGCACTTTGGCGGGAGCAGAAGTTATACGCTAACTCTCTCAATGATAAAGCCGACCTACTTCTGAGCCTAGAACCAGCAGCACCTGCGCAACCATCGTCAGTGCTCCTAGAACTTAAAGTTGAACTGTGCCGATCCGACCCTTCTCAAGCTCGCTCTAAACTGAAGGGAAAGGTCAGAGATGATATCCGGAAGATCCAGACTGCGAATCCTTACTATCTGGTCCCAACATCCGGCGTGAGAGTTGGGAGACCATGCCACGCGTATGTTGTTGCTCTCACTGTGACAGACGAGGGTTATAGAGCAATGGGGGAGATAGGCATGAGGCCGGAACCGTCGAGACAGAGACAGGGAGAAGCTACCTGTCCTTTCAAAGTGTGGTGGTTTCGAAGAGTCATCAACTAGTCAAGATACTAAGCGAAATAAAGATCTATCGAGGTGTACAGTAGTACGGTGTTGTAGGTTAATAAGGGATCTGAAACTTTCCTTTCCCCAGCGGTAGTGTCACTGACACATGACCAAGGAACCTTAGGCTCAAGAGCTGTTCGCAGTTCTAGTAGAGCCCTTGGGTGGATCTCTTTGCAATTATACAGATAGCAAGGCATGTAAAGGACTGCTTAGGTAACAAGCGGTCCTGGCAATTCACCAGACCAAAAGTCATATAATAGATCGAGAAAGTTAGAAGAGGATGGAGAAATGGGATACTGGATAGAAGTCCTAGCGAATATTTTTTATGAGACTAGAGATACGGTGTTGGGTTCATCTGCGAAGGAAACAGAAGAAGTGACGACAACCATAAAATCGCTAAAATCGCTAAGCAGTACAGTACATACAAAAAGTGGTATATGCATGTTAAACAATTTTTAGCATTCCCACCAATACAAATTAAATAGGACATTTCAATGTGAGAAATGCTTGAGAAATGGAAGTAGAATGCAAGTAGCAATGAACGTACTCATATCGAAAAAAGGCTGTGGGCAAGGAACAGTTATATATTTCAATGTTGGTCTGACTTTAACAAACAATATGAATTCAGCACTCTTGGTTTAGTGGTAAAATCAGCGCTTCCCATTCTGAGACTTGCGCTGGCCCCGGGTAACTAGCCTTTAACCCTTTCATACTGTTCACAACACTAACGATTTTCAGGTTCGATTCCGTAAGTTGTTCTGAACGCTAGGTGATACCGTGCTTGAGTTAACAAAATAAACAGCGGAGGGTGCAAGAAAATATATATATGCTTTTTTTTTTCTCTTTTCCTTCTCGGGTGTTTTTTAGCAGTTTGTGGGGTGATTTATTCCGCACTCATATTGCTTCTGTTCCACCGTTTATATTTGACTACTCTGGTCTTAAATATCGTCTTGCTTTAGGACTAGACCAACTACTAAACACCACTCGATTTTCAGACCATGGATTCCCAATCCTCCTGTTGAAGATATCGAATTGCTGTAGGCCAGCAAGTAACCCTCTATTAACCGAGTATTTCTCATACCCCGCCCCTGCTCAGGGAGTTAAATTGAGTTATGAGATATCATTTATTTAGTATACATGAAGCATTTGAAAGACCGTTAACTATTAAATGACAATAAGGATTTTAGCTAAAGGTTGTTTCAGATGAAATTTAATTGTTCTACTACAGATGAGGATTTCTTGAGCAGGTGGGATATTCACTTACCAAGACTAAGCGAGTTGATCGGAGGGTGGTGGTGCAGTATCTTTAAAGTGAAAAAGAAAGGTTCTGGATAATAACAGACCTTGATTATGTTAGCCTTATCTAGAGATACGAAGATTTAGAAAGTAGCGACTACAATGTTCTTTTTTTTTATCCGCCGACCATCATGCCACCAACTAGCAGGAGGATACAGATATGCAGGGAGCGGGAGACTCAGATCCTCCTCCAGGTCTATACCCATAGTGCAAGACTATGATATACATATAAATCTTACATATTCTACATTATAATACAATTCCATCTCCAGTCTCTAACATATGAAACACTTACAAAGTCTTCAACGGACTCTTCGCATCAATCTCATCCTGTTGCTTCCTATACTCCCTTCCTTTTTCACTCAACCTCTTCAAATTCTCAATATAGTTCACATTCCTCAACTCCCACTCAGTCAGTTCCCTATCCAAATCAACTTCTTCTCTCTCCCTCGTCAGGGCCTTTCTTCTCCTCAATTTACACGCATCTAACAACGTCTCGGCTTTGATTTCAGATGGTATTTCAGAGAGAGCATATTCAACGGTCCATTTGTCGGTAGATGAGAGATTGTCGGGTCGCACAACATACTCACCATTGACTTTGTTGCGGATTGTGAGGGTGGCGCAGAAGAGCTTGCTTTTGCCTGAGGATTCGACTTCGGATTCTTGGGGTCCTTCGATTTTCATTATGGAGGAAGCGCCCGTCTCAGTGGCATGAGAAGTGCTAGTTTCGGAGGACTCGTCAGTTGGTGTCCCCTCGCCTTTAGAGGAGTTTTCGGTTGCCTCGCTGCCTTCGGTTGTCGTCTCATCGAAGAGTTCATCTGCTGTTTCCTTTTCATCTAGCACTGAAGAATCATCTTCAGTTGACCCTTTAGTGTCCTCCACGAAACCATTTTCATTCTCAACAAGCTCCGCATTCTCGATATCAGCGAGATCCTTCGATTCTTCATCCGTTTCAGCATTACTTTGTTCATCTTCGTTTTCCTCGGCATCTTCCTCCTCATCGACTTCCTCGTCATTCTCCTCTGCCTCATCTTCGTTTTGATCTGCCGCAGAGCTCTCAATTTCATTGTCGCCATCTTGCTCTTCATCCTTCTCTGCCAAGTTATTTTCATCAGCATCCTCATCATCATCAGCATTCTCGTTCATAGCTGCTGACAAGAGCTCTTCCACACGAGCTTCCACTTCTTCCGGTGACAAATCCAAAATCTCATTCTCTTCCAGCAGACTGACTGCAACTGCCCTTGCGTTCTGCATGCCGACTTCATCTTTCTCTAGAGCATCCTCAACTTTCGACCGTAGGATTTCCCATTCTGCATTCTTCTTTTCCTCTAGCTTGCTTGGCTTATCTGTATGAAGTCCAAGCACTTCTTTTTCGAACTCCTCGATTTTCTCTTTGTTGGATTCTTGAATCTTCTGGATCTCCTCTTCAGTGACTGGTTCTGCGATGATATACATGAACGGCGTTTCCAAGCTACCCCTAGCCTCGAAGTGTATGCGCAATGACTGTTCAGGGTATTTGGCGGTTGCACGATCCAGCGCTTTGTTTAATAATTCTAGACTGAGCTTAAATTCCGAATCGCCGAGAGTGGTATCTCCAGTTCCGTGCAAAGCGTAGTCCATCTCCGCCAAACTGATGTACTGAAAACCGAAGATTCGTTGGGTATTATGATACGCCACGAAAATGCCATCCATACGTCCCATTCTAACTTGCAACGAGTATTTCAAAAACGCTGCTCGGATCAAGTCATAGTATTCTCGCTCGTAGGATTCCCATGCTCCGTGGCGTCCTCGAATCTCGTAGCCCCGGCCTTGCTTGTATTCGTCTATGTCCATTCGGATTGAGACCACAGCTCTGGTTTTAAGATCAAACATTCCAGTACCCGGAAGTCGGGGATCATACGCATCCAATTGAGACCGCATAAGAAAATCTCCCATTGTAGTGTAATGGAATGATTCGGATTCATTACGCTCCTCTTCTGAGATCTGGTCTGAATTGGCCTTATAGTATTTCTCATACTCCTCCTTCGGGAGGGTAAGCAGTTTCTCCATCGACTTACCAAGCATGCTCAGAATGTTTGCGTTGTCATACTCCTTGTCGGCATCAATGGCATAGGTACCATTTCTCCATCGAAGGAAAATGGCAGACGGACCACGTTGTAAAGCAGTAAAGGAACTGAATTCCACAGGAAAATCTTGTGAAAGCATCCCTGTGTTGATAGGTCGCCACTGAGAAAGAAGGAAATGGAAATGAGCTAAAGCCCCTGTCATGCTTGATGTTGAGCCAGTATACTTCTTATTTTCCTTTGTTGCATGTTTCAATAGAGACTGGTCCCTTGAGGAAGTCACGTATTGCTTCAATGCGTTGAAGTCAAATTCATTGACAGGTGTGATAGTCCGTAAGTAAGGATCAAAATTGAAAACCCGGGACCGTGGATCTTGTAATTGGTATACTCCCGGGTTGAATAGAATTCTCTCTAATCCGTAGGATAAACAAGGCACCGGAGGTTGTTCAATTTGGAGTGGCACAAGCTCGAGTGATTCAGCCTCAACACTTTGGATATCAAAGCCAGGTCTCTGCTTCATTGGACCAGTGCGGATCTCAATTTGGCGTGGGCCTCCTAGTCTTCTGCTACGTGTTGGAGGCCCTGTTGCAGGAGCCTTCCTACTCGGTACTGAACGAATCCTAGTAGTTTGTATCGTACGAACTCTCACAGGTGCTGTTCTCTTAGATGATGATCTCTTGGGCACTTTTGGACTCGGAGCGGCATCATTTGACTGTCGGGCATCTTCAGTACTTTGAGCTTCCGGCTTAATAAATCCCAATTCCCTCAAACTCCTGTTGCCTGGAGGAGTATCGTTTCCGTACTTATTAATCAATGAGGCACGCAGCTGCCGCATCGCCTCTGATTTGTCCGCGGCTGAGAGACTACCACTTTGAATAAGTTTAACCAGAGCTTTCCTTGCAGGTGGAGCGGTCAGTTGACCAATGAGGCTCTGGTATTGAGCCTTTGCCGCATCAAGAACCTCTGTTCTTGATGTGCCTGAGTACGCACGTCTGACCAGTCTCGCCGGTTTCTTGCTGTCTCCATTGTCGCTCGATACGCTTCGACTGGTATTCTCTGCCTTCTTCCCTTTGGCAATCTTCGTCACTAGCTTCTTGGCTGCCGTTGACTTCTTCTCGCTCGGTGGGGGGGTTCTTGACTTTGCAGACTTCTGGATGGCCCTTTTGGCAGCATACTTGTTCTTCTGACGGGGTGACAATTTCCCCCTAGCATCCTCCTGTTCGGCTCTGCTATCGGCTGACTTCAATGATTGTCTCAACTCATCGAGCACTTTCTTCGAAGTCGAATCGAGCCTTTCTACCTTTTGTGCACTGATATCCGTGTTCGCAGATTGATTACTCGAACTCCCGTCCTTGTCGGCATTGCTTCGAGTAGTGGAGAAGGGCTTTGGAGAGTGGTTCAACGCGCGAGCTGAGGCCGAGACATCGGGTTGTGCAAGGATTCTTGACAAACAAGATGAACAGAAATACGGAGGTGTAACTCTAGAGCTCTGTCGGGAGATTGATGCAAACATAGAAAATATAGAGAGGTAAGACTTTGTTGAAATGTGTAGCAAAAAATGAAGATAGTGTCAGGCTGCTCCCCTACAAAAATTTGAAGGTCGGATTATCATAGCGCCGAGTAGGTAGGGTTCCCTTGCCAAGCTCGATTCCTCCGAAAGTTCGCAAGACTTCTCGTTGACTAATATAATAATTTATTTTACTCAATTATTGGGCATCTGAACTCATTATTATACAAGGTCTTTGAAAAAGAGAAAAGCAAATGGGTATATTCGCAACAGCCATGACTCCAAACAGCCAGCTAATAGAATAGTCCCACAGTCACCCATAAACCCAGTCTACTATTCCCGAGGTACCAGAATCACTTATCAAACCCTATACTCCTGGCAATGCTTCAAAAGCAAGCCGTTTTGCTTCCTGCAAAGTAGCTTGAGCTTCTGGTCTTCCTTGAACTTCATAATATTGGGCCAGGAGACCTTCAGCTACACTTTCCCATAATTTATTTCGACCCTTCTTTGCCTGCGTTTGCGCAGCCATCGCACTCTTCTCCGCTTGATCGCCCACCACATTTTCGAAAAAGCGACTGCATGTGAGACTGAGGACTATAGCAATAAATTGTTGATTTGCCGTCTTCCTCGCTCCGTGAAGTGCATTTGAGAGGTGGCTTTTAACCTCGTGAATTTGAGTTGGCGGATTCGTGGAGATAGCCGATCGAAGTATACCCCAGGCTGTCTGAATGTCTTTATTTGGATGATTCAGACAGAACTGCCCAAGCTCTGCTATCACGGCCTGGTTGTGGTTGCGATCCAGGCGTTCCCGGTGCTGCAAGACTAAGAAGGAATTGAGAGCAGCTAGAATTGCGATGTCGTGCTCGATCTGTTCTTCAAAGCTTACATTCGAGCTCTTGACTTTAGAGAGACTAAACGTCTCACTTCGGTAGATTTGAAGAGCAGATTCAAGGTTTCCTGTGCCTTGCTCATAGACCCCCTCTAAATATAAGATCATCATTCCCAGATATCTCGATAAAGGAGCCTCAAATTTCTTGGCGGTGGATCTCAATTTAGATATGTTTGCTTTGACGATTGGCCACTCTGTCGATGTGGCCGCACAGAATGCCATGTAAACTTGATAATAACACAATAGCTGACCCCGCCATTCATATTTGGCAGTGAAATCAGACAAGAGACCGGAAGATTCGAGAGGTCTCTGGACATTAACTAACTCTTCGATTAGACATATTTCATGCGCTTGAATTGAGAAACTAACCTTCCAATTTTCTCAAGCCCTCTTTTAAGTATTTTATACCTTGTGTCTCACTTATGCTATTATTCATGAGAATAATTCCAGACAATAAGCATCTGTTGCAATTCTGTTAGCATGGTTAGACTTGGAGAGGCCCAATATTACTAACATAACAATATAGGCATCCGTCTTATTCAAAAAAGACATCATGAGACTATCGCGACCATCCTTGCCAAGACCAATAATCATTCTCGTTTCATGACTGGCGATGTATGCATTATTTTTGGGGGGGTTGACAGGTATCGCGAGTAAATCACTCTGGAAACTCCAAGATTCGTCACTAAGAGCTTTGTCCATACACTTGTGCATCGCCTTGAGTTGAATCAAAGTATAAGTTGTATCCTCCACTTGGCGGAGGCTGCAGACAACATCAAGAATATGAGTAAGCGTCACAAGCTGTGTCACATGGCTTTCCTCTTGTAGCTGATATTGCCGTGCGGCTGCAATCGCTGTTCGAGCTTGTTCGAGGGCGTCCTGACCAGCACCTTTGAAGTGTGCCAGAGCTTCCATGAGTGATGCTGCTTGGTGAATCTCGTGGTCCCCATGTTTAATCGCTAGAGCTGACACGCTTTTGAGATTCTGAATTGCGACATGTTGGTCCGCGAGCTGTCCAGATTGTAAGGAATAGGATGCGCGCAGAAATCGAAATATGTAGACCCAGGAAGTGTGCTGGTACCTAGGGGAAAGGTCAGCAACTGGTATCAAGTGATTCCTAAGCCAATTTACTCTTGTGCATCTGAGATATAACTATCCAGTGTTTTCATAGCTGCCTTTGGGTTGTTCTTGAACATTGATTCAACAAGCAGAAATTGCATTGCATATTTCAGGTCGAAGTAACGGTTCTGTGACAAAGTTAGAATAGGCCAATGTAGGTTATAAGAGTCTTCTACCCTTTCACACAGTGTAATGCCTTTGCTTAAAATCGTTTCTGCCTCTATAAAATTGTTGGTCTCCTCATGAAGAACGCCAGCAAACCGTAACCGAATATTGGCTTCGAGCCTGGGCGATATCCTGACATTCTTCAATGTAGTCTCTAGACACCCAAGTCCTGTAGCAATCAACTTTTGATATGTCTCGACATTTTCAGTAGTCATAGCAAGAGATATGGCGGGAGCCAGCTTATGCGCTGCTTCAAAGTATTCCTCCGCTAGCGAAATCAGAAGTTGCGAATGATCGATTTGGGAGATGCTAGATGACGTGTTGGACATCTTGGGAGACGTTTTGATCCGCGCAGGATTCTCGATGGTGGGAGTTCGCAATCCAGGTTGCTGCTGGAGCTGGAGGGGTTGAGCGTACTGCGGCTGGTAATATTGTGATTGTTGTTGAGGAAGGCGGTTTGCAGATTTTAGCGTCATGCCAATACAGTGAGCCTGCGGACCCTGAGACTGATTTTGATTCTGATTCCAATGTGGTTCCGTATTGCCGCCTGTCTTTTGATAGTGTGAAGGAAGATTGTCGTTCGCGTTCATATCGGGACGAAGCGTCTCTTGTATAATGTATGCCCGTGGAGGTACATATTGAGGGTTCGGATCACCTTGATACGACATCCTCGCAGTGTTTCTAGCTGGAATATGTAACTATTCACAAGCTCACCGATGCGACGATATTGATGTTGACTTATTGTGGCCTGCGGCCTCCACGAGCACTGACCAATTGCGCAGCTCCAAATGTTTCACCGAGGCATTGAAAAGGAGAAAAGGTTCACGAAGGTTCAGTACTCTTAAAAACAAGTAGAGAGAAGGAAAGTATCAAAATCTTCCAGTGTTGCACACAATTGCCAAGGTTCGTCATTTATATCATGTTCTGTATCCATTTCTATACATCGGTGACCATAATCTCAAACTTACACATAGGCATCCTGAACACCTCCTTTCAGATGGCCCGACATTAATTGATGCTGACAATGGAGTGGCTTGGGCACGCCAAAATCTCTTTCATCCATTCCTCTTCTCCATTGAAACTGAAGAATAAAGACGGCACTTCAACCGATCTACTGAAGATATGCAAGGAATCGACACCACCATGTCATCTCAATCCCCTACTTTTCAATGGCCATATTCAAACCATGTGGACTAGTATCAAGAATGATGGGCCTCCGATTTTCTACAAGCGGAAGATCTTCGAAGCTGAAGATCCAGCTTTTCAAGGCTCCTTTGCTGTCGATTTTGTTGTCCATGAACCTCACACTGAATCTGATGATACCCTACCTGTTCGGACAATCAACTACACTGATGAGGAATTTGAGGGCATTTCTTCTTTAGACAACCGTCCCATGCTTGTCGCGCTGCATGGGCTTTCAGGGGGGTCTGATGATTTTCGCCGCGTTCTGTATCCATTAGTTAGAGCAGACCATGATACTAAATGGGAAGCATGTGTTGTCAACAGTCGAGGCTGCGCTGGACACAAAATTACTTCTCCCATTCTTTACAATGCTAGAGCCACTTGGGATTGTCGCCAGACGGTTGTTTGGCTCAGGAAAAAGTTCCCAAACAGACCGTTGTTCGGAATCGGCTTTTCCTTGGGGGCCAACATCTTGACCAATGTAGCTCTTCCCCCCTCCTCCTCGCTCGTGGTTTCATCATATTAAACTTGATATCTAGTATATTGGGGAAGAAGGATCTTCATGTCAACTGAAGGCTGCCGTTGTCTGTTCAAACCCGTGGGCAAGCCTTCTTCCTACGAATTTCTCCTGCTAACCATCAGCTATAGTTGGAACCTTGACGCAGGATCTTTAGCTCTTCAAAGAACATGGTTAGGCCGCGAGGTCTATTCAAAGACCATGGGCGGGAACATGAAGAAGCTAATCGAGAAACACCACGACCAAGTATCCAAGAATCCTAAACTCGACTTCGAACGTATCCGCAAAGTGAAATATCTTCATGAATTCGACCGGGAAGTCCAAGGACCAACTTGGGGATACCCTACTGAAGGGGCTTACTATCGTGATGCTTCCTCAACTGATTCACTTCTTGCTGTTAAGATTCCAATTTTTGCTATCAATGCTGAAGATGACCCTGTAAGTACCCCCCGCCCCCCTTTTGTTTAGCTATACATATCTAATTACATTGAAGATTGCAACTAACGAGTGCTTACCTCGTGAGGAGGTGAAGCAAAACCCTTACTCGATTCTGTGCACAACCTCGCAAGGCGGTCATCTTTCGTGGACCGAACCCCGGGGAACTAGATGGCATTCTCGTCCAGTATATTGCCCCTTTCATTACAAACCCATTTCGGT
Source organism: Chlorencoelia australis (assembly GCA_003988815.1). Taxonomy (NCBI): domain Eukaryota; kingdom Fungi; phylum Ascomycota; class Leotiomycetes; order Helotiales; family Cenangiaceae; genus Chlorencoelia; species Chlorencoelia australis. The sequence goes on from QYAN01000005.1 coordinate 525,984, forward strand.
ACTAATACTTCCTAGGCTGTCAACTTCCTTAACAAAATGGCTTTCGAAGTCGACCTCAATTCTATCATTCCACCCACATCTAGTCCACTTACTAGTACTGCCATATCGATTCCAAACACGGCTAAATTTGACAGCATGAACCGAAAATGGCATTGATAGAAAAGTGGACGAAAAATGAGGATGAGGACGTGGGTTGTATAAGGTGTATATATCACCTTTAGATTCCTGTATTATAGATGGCAAAGAAATGATAAAGCGATAGCTCCAGGCTTCTGTAGTGTTATATCTTAAAGAGAGTTTTGGATGCAGGAATAAGTTTGAAGGAAAGAGATGAAACGAAGGTGCTTCTCAAGGAAGAGTAATTCTTTCAAGAGAATCATTCTCAATGGGAGGATGATCCAAAGTTTCGTCCCAATACTTTCTGTAGTGGTCGTCAAAGGATACAGTTCAAGGTGGTTTAAAAAGGGTCCAAGATTCAGATAATCCATATGAAAACTCCGTTCAGATCAAAATCTTCAACGCAAAAAAGGCCAAGTTTTACAGTCCCATGGTATCATTTCCATTAACTTTTTATAGTGCCCTCCAAACCAACCTATCCCTAACGCCATTTACAGAAGTAATTCTTCCCTCCCTATATACCCTCACCCCCCTCAAGCAAAAGAAACACTCTTCCTCTTCAACTTCAGCGGTTTCGTCCCTGTTAACATCTCCCCTTTCACATCCCCGTTCTCTCCATCTCCACTCTGTCCCGTACTTCTCTTCCGTTTCTTCCTCATGCCCTCCTTCGTCTCATCCAATTTCGATTTCCTAATCTCCTGTCTCCTATCCGCTTCCGCTTTTCTAGCTTCGCGAATCTCTTCCATTTGTCGAGCTTTCATCATCTTGGATTCGATTTGGCCTTCTTTGTCGGCATTTACCATTGCTAGAATAGTCATCATACTCTCCTATTTCCCAGTTAGCCCAATTCCCCTCTCACAGTTCATCCCTACTCAAGACCTATCAAAAACAAAAAGGAAAAGAAAAAAGACAAACCCTATCATCTACAAAAACCTTCCCCTTCTTCTTCCCCTTCGGTTTCTCCACCCCAACTGGCGTAATCATATTCAGGGCCGGGATTCCCAACTCCTTCTCCGTATATACTCTTCTCTTCTTCTTCAACGTAGCCAAATTGCCCGCCGATTTTTGTGGTTTTAAAGAAATTCCTTTCGATTGGGTCTTTTTCGACTTGGCGGATCGAGCTTTAGTTACGCCTTCAGAAGAGGCTTTCGTGGATGCTTTGCTGTTTCTAATTCCAGATTTGTTGGCTGCATGTTTGGATTTTACGGTAGCAGTGCGGGAGGGCGCCATTGTGAAGGAGTTGTGTGGTGGAAAAGAAATATCGAGGTTTATCTTTTATCGCACCGCACTTTTTGTCGGTCAAGCGGGGCAGAAAAATCCTTGCAAGGATTTTGGGCTTAATTTTTCTGGAGGCACAAGAGAAGCAACCTCTTCTAGAACAAATTGCAAATCAATTGATAGATCTTTGCTAGATATAAGACTCCTATATCTTCATTAAACTCAATTCAATTTCGTATTTGACGTATCAAATTGCATTGCGTCTCTTTACGAGTGAACTGAGACCAATCATCATTGTTATATCCCGTATACATTTTACCCTCTTTCTCCCAACTTCTCTTAAACCTCACAGCGCCAACATCAAAACCATGTCTTCCTCCTCACTTCCAGTCCGCTCAGCGGCACTCGCCCGCGACACAAACGAAACTAAAATCGTACTCGCCATAAACCTCGATGGCGGAGCATTCCCTCCAGAAACCTCCTCTCAACTCACCAGCGGCACCGATGGCCACGCAAGCCAAGCCTCCAAATCACAAACTATAGCTATCAATTCTGGCATTGGCTTTTTAGATCATATGTTACATGCTCTTGCAAAGCATGCGGGCTGGAGTTTGGCGCTCAATTGCAAGGGAGATTTACACAGTATGTTCCCCAAGTAGATAGTCTGGGGAAGGGAAAAGCTAACAACCCCCCTTCCCAGTCGATGACCACCACACCGCTGAGGACGTCTGCATCGCGCTTGGTTCGGCATTTAAAGATGCCCTCGGAGTGCCCACTGGTCTTGCGCGCTTCGGATCCGCCTACGCCCCTCTCGACGAAGCTCTTTCCCGCGCCGTCGTCGATCTCTCCAACCGTCCTTTTTCCGTCATTGATCTCGGGTTAAAACGAGAAAAGATAGGAGATTTGAGTTGTGAGATGATCCCTCATTGTCTGCAGAGTTTTGCGCAGGCGGCGAGGATTACCATGCATGTGGATTGTTTGAGGGGCGATAATGATCATCATAGGGCAGAGAGTGCGTTCAAGGCGCTTGCAGTGGCGGTTAGGATAGCGACGACGAGGGTTCCTGGAAGGGAGGGAGAGGTACCGAGTACGAAGGGTACGTTGAGTACTTAAGAGGAGGCGGGTGGAATGGGTTGAGATGGTGGGCTTGGTCTATTTAAACTCGGTCACAAAAGAGCCCATTGGGAACTTAGCATAACAGAAAGCTTTGTATACCACGAAAGTCCTGTCTTCAAACATAGTTGTGCTGAAATATTAAAGTGCTTTTAGGACTTTCAAGCTCAAAGCCTCTAAGCAGCCAGTTGGGGAGACCGGGGGAGGCAGCCACGAGAGCTCTTAATCACATCTATTCGAAATGAATGGATCCTCTTAAAGTAAAGAACCAATTAGTCTACACGCGAACAGACTTCATAACCGGAATTGAAGCATTGCTCTTTTGCAGAGGAGAAACTTCACTTTAACTTCATAACTGTGCAGCTTGCCCCTACAAAGCTCGGCTCCTCTGCTGCCCAAAGCTCCATGACGTCCCCTCTAGCCAAAACCTTACGATCGCTCAAAACAAAGAAATTGCGAAAGCCAATGCCACCTCTGCCCCCAATAATGCGTACACATGGTGGACTACGGAATGAAGAGGCGAATGATGCTGCTTGGGAAGCTGGGAAGGGGGCTCTTTCGGGAGGCGCTAAGGTATTTCTTCCCCTTGGATAGAAGCAGGGCAATGGAAGATGGTTAATTAATGGGATTTGTTGTAGTGGGGAGCTTTCGCCGCTGTTTTGGGTGGTGTAGGATACGCTATTTCTCCTATTTATAGGGGTTTGACTATTCAATTCAAAGTGTGAGTTTCGCACAGAGAGAGCGAGATGGAGGGCGTTCGCGAACAGTGCTGATGAGAGGGAATAGGTTTATACAAATGGGATTCATGGTATTAGGATCTTCAATAGAGGCAGATAGGAGGATACGATTATATGAGGCAAAAGTACGGATGGAGAAAAGAATGATACGAGATGCAGCTGTATGGGAGAAGTACGGAGAAGGCTCCGACGAACCACCACCTTCGGATCCGAGGAAATCTCAAGAATAGAAAGAATCTATTAAGAGAGAGCAGAGGAAGATGTACATAAGAATCCAATAAATATGTATAACACGCCCCGCCAGGTTTTCTATTTCCCAGAACGCCAAAGGCTCATCTCTTCATTTCCATCCTTTCTCATTACTTAGAAACAACAAACTCCCTCGAATCCATATTCAACCTAGCTAGTCTGGCCACACACCCACTCAACTGCAACAAAGTCTGTACGCCCTCCAGAATCTTCATATGTGTAAAGCCAATCTCCTTGATAAACTCCAACTTCGAATGTTCACTCAATGTATTAACCGTCTTCGTAACCCTAAACATCGTACTTATAATATCATGACTCGAATATCCCAAATCCCACAATTCCTTCAACGTTTCCAATGCAGCGTCAACTTTGCCTTCGTAACAGGCTTTTATCATGGCTTGCACTTTAATGGGGTGTGGGGAATCCACCACTTTGAATACGTTGTCTCCGGACACAAATCCGAAGCCGGCCCAGGTAGATTGCAAATTGTTAATTGCTTGACGCATGTCTCCTTCAGCACTGAAGACCAGTGCTGCCAGGCCATCTTCACTATATTCCACTTTCTCCGCTTCAATGATTTGCAGGAGTCTTTTGACTACTTGTGCATCCGTCAATCTCGCATATCTGAGAATAGCACAACGAGACTGCAGAGGTTCGATGATTTTATTAGATTGATTGCATGCGAATGCGAATCTCGTAGTGGCAGAATAGATTTCCATGGTTCGACGGAGTGCTTGTTGGGCACCTGAGGTCATGGAATCGGCCTCGTCGAGAATAACGAGTTTTTGTCGTCCGGGAGGGAGAGTTACTTTCTTTTGGGCGAAGCCTTTGATTCGGTTTCGGACGACGTCGATTCCTAGATTATCTCTTTAGCATAGTTGTTCAAATGTATGGAAGAGGGTATATTACCTCTTTCATCACTAGCATTCAACTCCAAAACAGCCTCTTTATAAGAATCACCGAGAAGCTGTCTTGCGAGACATAGAATAGATGTAGTCTTCCCAATACCAGGCATCCCAGAAATGATAACGTGTGGCATATTTCCATCTTTCGCAATAATTTTTAATCGTTCAATCGTTTCGGTATTGCCCACGACATCGTCTAGAAACACCGGACGATATTTCTCAACCCTGGGATGAGAAGTGAGCTTGTGAAGAGGGGTCAAAAAGAAAGAATCTTACCACGGGAGCTCGTAGTTGGTGATCCCGTTCGCATTTGGTTTGAGTTGTTTCTTGGCTGCAGCCATAGAGGACTCGCCTTTCTCTTCGCCTTTGCTACCTACCATGATGTTGAAAACAAATAGATGATTTCTTGGTTCTCCCTGACGCGTTTCTCAAAAAGATTTAACGACGCGATTAATTTACGCGAACTCCTGGCACGTGATACATAACTCACCTTATCAAGCCGGGATTTTGCTTCTTTGCAACAGTCGTGTCGAGAGTTTCTATTTTGGCATTAAGATGCCTCGGTTTTTGAGTTAATTTGGATCATTGCTATCTCATCTTTTCCAAATTTCAATGCCTTCTCGAGAACTAATCGTCTCACGCTGCAGTCAGCACCACAGGAATTAGACTTGGTCTGAACGTTCAGAGGGATTTTCATCTAAATGGTAGCTTATATCGAACGTTTCAAAGCAAGTGAGTGACTTGCCAAACATTTGTTGAAAGGCACTGTTTCCAGCCATAGTAAAAGCTGTGCACCCCCCACTTTTAAGCAGACTTAAGCATTTAAAAACAACAATGCTGCGTTCTCTATTTCTCTTCCCCTCCTTAGCTCTAGCCCTAGCCCTACTCCCTCTTACAATGGCGTCTCCAAGATATATCATGTACCTAACCAGGTATATTCCCCTTTTCTCCTTCTCTGTTTCCTCCTCTCTCTTTTTCTTCACTAACTCTCCCCCAGCCAACACCCCGAAGTCCCTCCCCCTCCTCTCGTCTCCGGAATCACTCATGTCATTCTAGCTTTCATGCACACCTCGTCCCATTTTAACATCCCCAACCAAATCGATTTTTCATTCGATTGGACGACCGTCTCATCCACCCGCTCCAAATTTCCTGCTTCTACCAAGGTTATGATTGCCGTTGGAGGATGGGGAGACACTGATGGCTTTGCTGTTGCGGCTGCTACGCCTGAGTCGAGGGGCGTTTTTGCTGAAAATATCAAGGCAATGCTTGAGGTCACAGGAGCAGATGGTGTCGATATTGTTAGTAGTCATTTGTTTAGTGTTTACACTTCGGTATTATTGGGACTTTGAATGTCTCACTTAACTTAAAACATCCATACTCCCTAAAAGAACAACTAGAACTTTCTTCTCGACCGCTCCTCTCTCCCCTTTCTCAGTCTAGAGATACTGACGTCAAGCAGGATTGGGAATATCCCGGCGGCAACGGAGAAGATTACAAATCCCATCCCAACTCCCTCAAAACCTGGGAAATCTCCGCCTTCCCCCTCCTCCTCTCCACCATCCGTACCACCATCGGTCCCTCAAAAATCCTCTCCGCAGCGGTCCCTGGGCTTCCTCGAGATATGCTAGCATTCACCTCCTCTACCATCCCTCTAATCTCCTCCTCCGTCGATTTCCTAAGCATTATGACATATGACCTCATGAATCGCCGAGATAACATCACGAAACACCATGCAGGAGTTAAGCTAGCCGATCAAAGTATTGCGGAGTATTTGGAGAGAGGGTTGGAGAAGAGAAAAGCGAATATTGGATTTGCGTTTTATGTTAAATGGTTTAAAACAACCCCTTGTATTGTAGGAGAGGAAATTGGTTGTCCGACGGTCCTGATGGAGGATCCTGTAACAGGAGGGGATTTAGGACAGTCTGGGGCGTTCAGTTGGCATGATACGGTCCCTTTAGAACTAAAGATGAGTTTTAGGAAGGCGATAGAGGATGGGAAATGGGATGGAGAAGGAGGAGGGAATTATTACTGGGATGAGCAAGAGGGGATTTGGTGGAGTTGGGATGGGGAAGAGAATATTCAGGGGAAATGCAATATCATGAAAAATAGCGGACTTGGGGGAGCTTTTGCGTGGGCACTGGGTGAAGATGGGACGGAATTTGAACATTTGAAGATCTTGAATAAGGAAGTGGAGAAATTGAAGGAAGCGGAGAGGGAGGAAAGGGTGCTGAGGGATGAGTTGTGATGTAGAATGAAATGGGTATTTTCCTTCCGCTTCCGAGAGGATCTAGGAATTGGAAATAAACCTGAAGTGAATTGAATAGTTAGGTATGTTCTTCAAGACTTTCCAAGTTTTGATTGCGAAATTGGGCTATGAGGTATTAAGCACTCACGTCCCCAAGAGCATTCGTTTTGAATTTAGCCCTTCCCTTCCCGCCTGTTCATTCTATTTCAAGCCTCGAAGACATCCGTTTCTAAGATTATCAATATATAATTCATTTCATCCCGTACACAAAATAACCACATCTAATCTAATTTTTCATCTAAATTCTCATAGCTAGCCATACATCTTTAGAATATGCATATCCTCTCTATTCCTTTCATCTCATCTATAAAAAAAACAAATCTAAAAACCACACATGAGATGACGAGACATGTAATAAAAAAATATGGGTCTTTTTTTCTACCACTCATCCTCCATTCTCCAACCGTTACGCCTTTCTGAAATCATATCTATTTATCTATGATCACAGCCATCCATTAACCTCAATATCAACCAAACTACTCAACGCCCTACACGCCAAAATCGCCACCCATTCACATTTAAGCAAAAATCAAAACCAAAATTAATCAACTTAATGCTGGACTTTTATCATTCGTTTGGACATACTGTTTTTAATGTTAGAACTCACTTGTGTGTGGAGGCAGAGAGGAAGAAGAGAAGAGGAAAACTTACAAATCAAAGAAAGCGAATTGACTCGGCGAGCTACCAAACTCATAAACGAAACGACTAGCAAGATAACTACCAAAGATAGCTCTTAGATAACTCTCCGGAACCTAAATCCCATCACCATCAAATTAGTCTCAATATTCTCCAATAATTCTCCCATCTCACATCGTAATATGACTGAAGGAAATAGCAAATGGAACTTACCCGCTCAATAATCAAATCCAAACCAATTTTCACTCTCAACAATTTCGGCAGCGCATCCTCCAAGACTGATCTCCTCAATTTATCATCTTTCCACAAATCCGTCTTCTGCAACTCCTCGTCTAATTTCGTAATAGCTACACTAAGCGTATCACTCAGAGTGCTTCTGGGAATCTTGGTTTGTTCATGTTCTCTCCAGATAGCTTCAAATTCTAAGCGTGCATTGTTCTTGATAATCTCTTGCACTTCCTTCACATATGCTTTGTAGAATTCTGGAGCTTCACCGTTAGATCCGACACACATGTTTTCCACGAATCCGGCGTCGTCGAAACTCAATGATGCGAGGACTTCGAGGGAGGAAGATGTCACACCACCTTTGTTTGCAGATGCATCTTTGAAGAGAATGCAGCCTGCAGCTTCGAGTCGAAGTTTGGCATCTTGGGTAATGAAGAGGTTGGCACCCTCGACGATATACGGAATGATGGATTTGCCGTCCTTGATGACTCTGTTGACGGTAGAGAGATCAATTGACTCAGGTCGACCACCACATGGGACAAATGAATCTGTCAAACCGGTATCGCGAAGATGGAATTTATTGCGGAAGGCCATGCCATTAGTGACAATTTCCCCATTAGGAAGTGTGATATTGTTGTCCTCGACGAGAATGCGGTATCCGGTTGGGGAGAGTTTGGTGATATCGAATTCGGAGATCATCACACGTTTCTTGGCTAAACGAATCAGTTCCTCTCGATCAATACCATTCTCGTCAACTAAGACCCCACTTCCATCAACGATTGAAGTATAGGTTTCATTGCTGAGCAGGATCTCGTTACTTCCGAGATCGCCATCAGGTCCTCCAGTTTGCATTTTGCGAACTTTGCTTGGATCAAGCTCGAGTTTTCGGTAGATACCGTTGACGAACTCTCGAACTGACAACGTTGTCATTCCGTAGGCATCGTGAGGAATTCCACCCAATTTCGGTGACTTTCCAGTGAAGAATGATTTCCACCAAGGAGCACCACGCTTTCGAGCATGCTCAGTAGCCCAATCAACAAGATCGGCAGTATTTTCGTCAGGTCCCATGAATAGGATTTCTTGCTTTCCGTAAAGGTCGACAATAGGGTTCTTGATACCTGGCGATGCTGGTGGGAGAAGTAAATCCATGATACTATCAATGTACTTTTCAAAAGCAACACTACCTTTGTCTTGCTGTTGAGGATCAAGAAGAATGACACCTTTGGAGCCTCCTTCGGGAATATCTTTGTTCTTGCGTTGTTGTGTGTTAGCAAGGCCGTAATTCTCGTCGAACATGGAACGAGCATTGATGGAATATGCTTCGCGGTTTCGGGACTTCACAATGCGAATTCCACCTCTGGCAATATCTCGGAATCGAAGATGGAAGCCTCGGGACTCCGATGTAATGACCAAGAACATGCCATACAACGGCTGGGGATATTCGATCTCAGGAAGAAAGGAGGGATTGAGACGGAAGCTGAGGGCAACTTTTGTTGGGGTGTAGAAGTTCGTTTTCAAAAGAGAGTTATTGAAGAGGCGGAACGCAGTCATAACCATTTTTTCGTGCTCGTTGTTGACAGTTTTGGAAATCAGCTCTTTCAATTCATTGTCGGATAAGACCTCGCCTGAAGGTGTCGGTGGGATTGAATTGTCTTCGAATCCTGGAGCTGTGGTAAGATGTACGTGTGCAAATGAAGCATATAGAGATCTAATAAGTGCAGGCTGCGAGTTGATGATCTCTAGGATGTAGTCTGATGTGAAGGTCTCGGCGCGGAGACGGCGTTTGATCGTGGAGAGAATTTCGGCATGCATGCTATTCTTGAGGTCGAGTGCTGAGACTAAGGAGGCATATTCGGAGCCTAATCGATTGAGGAAATGCTGAACAAAAACCCAAACGCAATGTCCATAGATGGTTTCCTGTAGACTCAGTCGTCCACTCGCAAACAAAGATTGGAACTTGTTTTGCGGAATACAATAGAGCAAAGAGATCTCCTTTGTGATTTGGTGGATTGATTGCTCGAGAGGAGGGAACTTCTTCGTAGCCTCCAAATTCGTGGCTTCCTTCAAATAGAGACTCATGACGGTGATGCCGTTGCTGAATTGTTCAACATACTTCCTCGAGGATGTCACGCCGTAGTAGTGATAAAGATCACTAAGAGCGCTGAATAACCCTATAGCTGTTCTTCGACGGAAAGCAATAACAAGTCTCTTCTCTTTTGAGTCCTCGATGTCGAAAACTTCGATGACGGGTCCCGTCCTCGAAACCGCAAGCTCAATAATCTCTTGGTAGATTTGCTTGGTATTCTTCGTAGACTTTGACAAGAACATTCGGTCACTGATGACTTCCAGTCTAGTCTCATTTGGCGCCGCATTAGGCTCAACAAACATGCATTGATAGACGAAGTAGCAACGCATTGTACTCTTTGATGGTTCAGTACCAGATAAGTTGCCAGGAGAGCGGAAACTTTCCACGCGGAAGCTTTTACTTTGTGTTGTATTTGATGTATCCAGATATTTCGACTCAAGACGATGCTCATATCGAGGTCCTGAAATAGCAGTAAGGCCAGGCTCACTCGTATCAATGTAGATTGCGTGATCAGAAGCCTCCATATCCAATCTGATATCTTGTCTCTTATCCTCACGAGCAAAAGCTGCAACCTTGGCGGCGTAAAGAGAGGTAATATGGCTCGCGATGACGTCCACAGACTCCATCTGGAAGTAGACATCGTCAATTCCGAGTTCACTATAGAACCACTACACGTCACATCAGTTTGATGGTCAACTAGAAGTCATAATGTCTCGGTAGTTTGCAGACATTGAATCGACGGCTAAGACGGTACAGCAAGAGGAAGTGTATACCTTGGTTTGCGTATCGACTAGTTCTTTTGGGATCCAAGAAGCTTGCACCAACTTTTCTCGGACTTCATCCAGTCAGTTTTGAGCTCAACACAGAAAGGGATGACTCACCCTGCGTCTGTTGTGCCTTCTTGCCCGTAAACTCCGGAGCAATATATCCAACGGTGGCACTGCGAAGAACTCGATGTCCATTGCCATTGCCATTCTTATACGGCAGACTGAAGTGTGTTGGTTGAGGAGAGGGTTGTCTGCCAGGTGTGCGGATGACCTGGTCAACCAGCTTGTTGGTTGCGGTATCGAGGGAAGCCATAATGGATTCGTCGTAGGCAGGAAACTGTGTGGTTGAGGACACGATGTCAGTTGTGATTGTCAATGATGGAGTCATGATGGCCAACAGTAGAGGAGGGTTGGGGTAGGCAATTGCCTAAGAAAGGGTGCAATGAGAAGCACGAATTGCTGCAAAGGAGATGCTTCGAGGGGTTAAGTAGTAGCTTGCAAGCCCGCCAGTCCTATATCGGAAGGCAAGACCATTGGATTGGACGTGGGTTATCTGGATCCAATTCAAAGCGTATGGCTAAAGCTTGACCGCTTCCTCACCTCATTCCCGGACCAAATTGCTTATCAGTCTGGCCTCCAAACTTAGGCCTCAGAGCAGTGCGAGGGGCGGCAACGGCTGAAGACAGTCGCAATAAGGATCAACGGGCGATAAGAGATTTTGTGGAATGGAACCAACAGTTGCAAAAAGGAAACGTACCGAGATGATGCTGGTATCCTCAACTTCAACGGAGCCGTGAGACTTGTGAGCAATGTGATGGAGGGCGTTGGACGAGGACGGCAAGCTGCTTTATATGGACTCCAGGAAATCTCCCGGTGTTGGATAAAGGAGTCACAGAGATCTGATCTAGGGGTAAGATCGTCAGCTGCCAAAATAAACCAGAGGTACCTTGACGACGAAGCTAAGGAGGAGAAAGGGAATGGATATCCGTCTGATTCTCCGTACCTCGAAGCTCGTGTATGAAGTACGTACCAACTCTTCTTCTGGTGGGGATATACGAGATAGCCTAGCGCAGCAAGGCTGATGATTGATGCAGGGGGGGTGTTTTGCGGTAAGGAAGGGGTTTGTTTTTGCTGGGTTCAAGATAAGGAAAAAGGGGTGACGGTGACGGTGACGGTGAAGGGAGGTGGAGGAGGGGTGCGTGTTGAGTGGTTGTTGAGGCAATTTGTGAGTTATGTTGTATATGTGTGCATGGAAAGTGAGCTGCGAGGAATGCATACATTACATTGCATTACATACAACAAGTTGGCTTACTGGTGCAGAAGGTGAGCCGGCCGGAAGGGGAGCCGTGTTAATTGGGTTTAGTATAGAAAGCAGTTGGCCTCTTTTGATTCCTGGGTTTATTTCCATCCAACTTAGCATGCATGCTTCGATCGATGTCATTGTGTCATTTGTCCAATATGCGCGCACAAGGTATGTCCCGTACCTGAATCTAGTTGGGACTTGGATGGGTGGCTGGTGGCTGGTGGCTGGGTGGCTGGGTGGCTGGGTGGCTGGGTGGTCCGGTGGCTTAGCAGAGGCGCATTATCGGCTATCGAAGGGCCATCCAATTAACAATACTCAAAGGGGGCGGCAAAAAAGACTGAAAAAACAAAACAAAAAAAAACAAAACAAAAAAGATAGGCAAAAAAGGTTCGAAACGAAAAGGTTGCTATTTTTGGGCTGTATCTCGTGATGATAGCAACTCCGAATTGAAAGTCCCTTGCTAACAAAATCATGGTTTCGATGACCTAAGCTTAATAGCCTAGACTCCCTTAACGGATATCTATTACCATATCTCTTACCCCCATTAAACTCCCTTCTCCTCTTCTCCTCTTCTCCAACATCGAGATCCGGCCTTTGCGATGTCACGATGTCCTAACTCATGCGTCTATGCTTTCGCCATCCGTGTTCCAGATTGTTTGATTACAGGTTCATCGCAAGCTTGCCCAATCTCATGACTGAACTTGGCTCAATCCTGCATTTCTCATTATAAATCGTTCTATGCATCTGCCTCCTCTCCACCATTTGCAGGCTAAGTAGTTAGCAATAGTGGACTGGGCCGTCCTTGGCGCTGTCTTCCCCGGAATATCATCATCAGCTGGCCGTTGAAATTCCTTCCTGGGTCAACAGCGATCGAACTCAGACCTTTCTGTCTCAACCCCAGGTTCAACCTTGTCAACCATTTCGCGGCACGCATTCCGAGCTCAAGACTCTTCATTTCACCACACCGCTGAAGCATCACGATCAAGACTGGGGTGGATTCAGACAGGCTCAGCTGCACTCTTTGAGCTCTATTACGTTTCAGTTATGGCCTTTCCGGACATTGCTGCGAGTCAAAACCAGCACGTGTTCACTAGGGAATATGCTGTGTCTCTTGATGCCCAAGATCCCCTTCGTCACATCAGGAGAGAATTCCTCATTCCCTCCAAAGCAGACTTGCAAGCCAAACAATTATCCAATGCACCACCAGGTAGGTTAGAGAAGAAGAAAATTCTGCAATCATTTCAGAGTCAATAGCTAAGTGGATACGCCAGAGTCCCATGATGAAAATGATCCTTGTATCTATCTTTGCGGAAATTCTCTTGGGCTGCAACCTCGTCTTACCTCTACCCGTGTCCAGCAGTATTTGAAAACGTGGTCAACTCAAGGAGTTTTTGGTCACTTCAAACCCCTTGAAAATTCCACGTTGCCAACATGGCTCCACGTGGACGAGAGAGCGGCGGAGAGCATTGCTCCTATTGTAGGGGCCGAACCATCCGAGATCGCTGTAATGGAGACATTGACAGCAAATCTTCATTTCCTCATGTCGGCTTTTTACAAACCTGATATCAATGGTCGACATAAAATCATATTGGAAAGCAAGGCTTTTCCATCCGATCACGTGGACGCCCCTTTTCCTATCCGAAGTATCACAATGGCTGATAGAGAGTAGTACGCCGTAGAATCCCAAATCCTCCATCACAACCTTTCTCCTGAGAAATCAATGATAACGATCGAGCCACCGTCGCTATCTCAACCAATTCTCACCACAGAGCATATCCTCGAGGCCATCTCACTCCATGCCAAAGACACAGCTATTCTCCTCCTCCCTGGAATCCAATTCTACACCGGTCAACTCCTCGACATTCCCACCATCACCAGATTCGCGCGCTCCCACGACATCTTCGTAATATGGGATCTCGCCCACGCTGTAGGCAACGTGCCTCTCCAACTGCACGGCTGGGACGTCGATGCCGCAGCATGGTGTTCATATAAATATCTCAACGCAGGACCCGGCACTATTGGTGGCCTCTTCATCCACACCCGGCACACAATCGTCCCCTCCCCGTCCCCCTCTAACCCTAGACCATGGCCTACCCGCCTCTCCGGCTGGTGGGGTAATTCGAAAATTGGTCGTTTCGCCATGGAAAACCACTTCGTTCCCTCTTCTGGCGCAGCTGGTTTCCAATTATCCAACCCTTCGGTCTTTGATATCACTTCGCTCACTGCCTCCTTAGAAATCTTCTCTTTAGCGGGTGGAATGCAACCTCTTCGAGAGAAATCCCTACTTTTGACGACTTATTTAGAGAGCCTATTGTTAGATTCAAGGATTGTGAAGGAGGGAAAAGTAGAGATTATTACACCGAGAAAGAGGGAGGAGAGGGGAGCACAGTTGAGCTTGAAATTGGAAGAGGGGTTGTTAGATGTAGTGATAAAGGAGTTAGAGGAGAGGGGAGTAGTGATTGATGAGAGGAAACCGGATGTCATTAGAGTTGCTCCCGCACCGCTGTATAATGGATGGGAGGACTGTTGGATTTTTGTCAAAGAGTTGGAGAAGAGTGTTGATGTGGCGGTTTTAGCTAAGGAGGGGATAGTTGAGAAGGAGGGTACGAGGATTACTTAAGGTGTGGCTTCTTTGAGGACACGCTTTTATTCATACCTACAACTATTTTTTCATCTTTCACAAGACAATACCCTATAGATAACAGAAATATCAACCCCACAAACAATTTCCAAGCGTCCCTATCCTTCAAAGCTGGCAGCAAGCTCACTGAGCCAGCACAATACACCATCCTATCTCGCGAATCTCTTTCTTATCGAACAAATTTTTCTTTTTAACCAAGTATAAAAGTCAGTCATTCCCAACTACCATGAATCTACTAGACTAAGCACTACAACCTACGCATTGATTGGTAAGAAGAAAAATAAAAAGGGTGAAGTAGTACAGCAGTGTTGAAAAAGAGTTGACAGTAGAAAAATTCCATTCAGCGCCATCAACGGCCTAGCTAACAACCTAACTCATTATGGACAACCACTCTCCGTGAAATCGGGAAAGCATCTATTCAAAACCGCAGATCTGATAATATTCAACTTATGAAGAAGGGGGGGGGGGGGAAGAAACTTCAAAACTATTTCTCTGACCCCATTACTTGGAATAACTTCAGACGGAAAATCTATCGCTCCCATGAAACTTTTTTGAAGAGTGCTGAATTCCAAAATTTAGGTGAAAGGGTATTTATGTCTTGGATTTTAGGAACAGATTTATTATGAAAAGGCCTGAATCCCTTATAGTGTATAGGAAGAATGAGGAAGGGAATTTTGATTCTAAGATGGAACTGAGGAGTTGAGCTGTTAATAACCAAAACGATAATTTCCTACGAAGTTAACACGTTCTGTATGCTGAAATTACTAGAGGTCGACATGTATAAATCTCATGGTTTTGATGGAGATTCTTAGATTATAGGAAAAAGTGGAATAATCAAAATGAAGAAGGGAAGAAGTGGTTTTTGGGAACGGTTTTAAGAGAAGTTGGAGTGAATGTGTGAGAATCGCGGAATACTAGATATTAAAGGTCAAATTCAAAAGCAAGGAGGTCTGAAATCTTGAAGTGAATGAGGTGAAGATATCTTCGCACTTCAAAGACATGGAATTTTCAGCTTAGTCTATAGTATATAAAGCTCTTATGCTTGACCAATGCTTTCTCTCCTATACTTAAATGGATAGACCTAAGAAATGATAGGTCAGCCACTTCGAGGGGTAAGGGTTAATAGAGGGATACTACAATTTCTTATGTCTTATATATAATAAATTTTTTGAATATGTGATGTGTGATTTAATTGAAGAAAACAAGAAGAGATTTGAAGTTATTTCTAAATTTATATGGCTATTAGTCAGCGTTCTCAGCCCCCAAAATATTGTACAAGGCGAGTTGAAGTCAGAGTCTAAACTCGCCTCAAGCCAAACTCGGACTATTGATAACCTAGTGAATGGCTTTGGAATCAGACACTGACAATCAATATAAAAGCAACAGTTATAATGAAATCTTAAGATTATATCAGTGGAAAAGTTGTCACGGCTCTCCTCAATCTAAGCTGTGTTGATTTTTAGAACCTTCCACTAGCCTAGTAAGTGTATATTAATGCATATCAACATGAATGAAACCTAAGATGTGCTACAGAAGCTGTAACTGACAACAAGAATCCTTTTCAATGCTCGAGGCTCAGCACAAGCCAACATCATTGAAAAAATATAGTCATCCCTTTTAACATTTAGGAAGTTGCAGCTGCCTTGCGAGGACGCCAATGTGAGAATATCCCTTTTTGGTATTAGTTCAGACCATACTACATCTAGCTGGGGTTCTTCTTTGCCTCTAAGCGACATCCTTGAATTACCACTCTATTACCTGCAGCGAAATAAGCGAAGTAGATATGGTACTCCTTAATTTCACTCTCATTTTGAGGACTTGTGGTATGGTTGAGCTTTTGTTACAGTTTGGGGAACTAGGAATAGGAAGGGTTGGGAGTCTGGATTTGATAATTACCATATTTGAGCACTTTATTTAGCTATGATTGGGCAACGAAAGAGAGAGTAAAGCTGCCCTATCGTCACGAGTTTAGACGAGACGAGAAGGGTCAAGGTTACGATATTGAGCTTCAACAACTGCCGAGTACCTGGGGGCATTTCTAGATCTGTATAGACTCCTAAGGTCGTTAGATATATCGAAATAGAGATTCAAGTTACAGGCTTTAAAACCACGAGCATGTTTTGATCAAGCATGTTTTGATCAATTCTTTAGGAGAAATAGAGAATTCGAAACAGCCAGACCAAGAGATCCTATTTTAGGGATGTCCAAAAACATATTGAATGCTATGCACATAACCAGCTTTGGTCAACAAAAAGCAGGAAACTCAACCTGACCTCTCCAAAGCCCTATCAAAAACCTTCAGCGTCTCCTCCCAAACAATTCTCTCCGTCCCATCCTTCCTATACGCCGGTAATATCTTAGCTTCTGGCGCACTATCATCCTTCGCCTCTAACCTATAAACCCCATTCCTCACTCCATCAACTTCCGTCGAACTCTTCGCAACATCAACTCCTTTCGGGAGCGGAACTCCTACAAACTCCCCTTTCGGCTTACTAGGAGGATATCTCGCACTCGTCGCTAAAAACAATCCCCTCTCCCCAGCCTCATTCACACTCATAGCAAAAAAGAAATTCGCTAGCGGAAGAAGCACCCAATCGGCAAACAACGCCGGAAGTACATAAACCCACTTCGCCGTCCCCAGCAATCTATGTAGGACGCCTGTATCCACTAAACCGGGATACTTATGAATGAACGTGATTTCCGGGTTCGATTTAGCTAGTTCTTCGAAAGCCAAAGTGGTTTGAGTGGTGCCGTTGACCATGGCTTTCTGGGTGCTGAAATCGCGTTTGAGATCGAGGTCGGTGATATCGAGGGGCTTTTCCTTGCCGGCCGCGAGGATAGAGATCACGCGCGGATTGGGGGAGGCGTGCAGGAGCGGAAGTAGGTTGTACACGAAGCGGAGACGGGAGTAGTAGCGGAGAGCGTGGGGGATATCTATTCCTTCGGAAGAATCTAAGATTTATTAGAAGTTGAGTTGTTTTCGAAATGAAGGGAACTCACCGAGTCTTTTGCCGAAGGCTAGATAGCCAGGAGATACATGGAGGGTGTCTACTTTCTTCTCCTTGGCCTTGATCTCATCACATACAATATCTACGTTCTTGATCAAGGAGACTTCAGTCTCGATGAAGTTTATTGTAGCTTCAGGGTTTGAGGCTTTCAATTCATCAAGAAGGGGAGTAGCCGATTTCTTGGAACGGCCAATAAGGTAGACAGTGGGTTTGTAGGCGTTTTTTGTGAATGCTTTAGCTGTTCCGAGACCGATACCACTGGTTGCTCCGACGAAGACAGCAACTAGGCCTGGTTCTTTGGCTGCTTTGAAAGCACTGTTTGAGAGACGGACATCTTTGATGCTGACCATTTTGATGCTTTTCAAATGGTCAATGAAATGGGAAAGCTTGAGTTGATGATATGAAGTGGTTGTACAAGGTGGATGAGATAGGTGGGATGATATGGGTAGATTAATAGCTCATGGAAATGATAGAAAATGGGACTTCACTTGAACTTATATTTGTAGGATCAGAATTTTTATGGGGAAAGTGATGCTTTGTAATTAAAACTGCCTACTGTATGGACGTAAACCTGAGGAGGTACGGAAAAGGGCTTTTAGATATTTCCGATGCGATGATATTAACAGGAATAAGGAATAAGGAGAATAAGAGGAGATAGAAGCATTAACAGGGAAACAGGGATGAAGTCCGGAGAAGTTAATTTTAGTTCTGTCGATTGCTGCTTATCACCAAATTTGTACTGCCTTTGTAATCAATGTCCTCTCATCCTTTCATTCATGAAATCAAACCTCAACACTACAATTTCCCAACGACATAACAAGCAATGTCAGCACCCATGGCACCCAGATCTCTGATGAAGAGCTGTCTGAAGCTTACCGCCTCTCGTCGCTCATCAAGCGTGTGCGATTTCCTCCACCTCTCACCCTCCCCCCAAAGAAATTTCTACACCACCCCGCTCCCCATCCCAGTTCTCGACTTCCTACTCCCCAGCTTCCCTCTATCTCACCGACATGTGCGACCCAATTCCTTCTGGCAGCAAGCCGTCTCTACCAGAAGATTCACAAGCACCTCCCGCTGTCACACAAAAGCAATCTTTAACCCCAGAAAAGATGATGACGGAAAAGAAATGAATATAGAAATTACACCACGGGCTTCTACTGTACATCCTCATCTTGCCACCTCCCCACTCCGTACCCCCTTCCTTTTCTAATCCTGTAATCCTCATAGAATTAACATGCTGATACTATGTGTGTAGAAACTAGCAGAAATAATGTCCCAAGACTCCAATCCCAACCTCGCTCTCCGAATCCAAGTCGAATCAGGCGGCTGTCACGGTTTCCAATATTTCCTCTCTACTACCACTTTGCCTTCTCCTCTTATCCCTTCCTCTTCCGCATCTACCACCACCCCGTCCTCCCCCAATTCACCAAACCCATCATCCTCCCTACCACAAACACAAATAGACACAATATTGGGAAATGGTAAAGAAGAAAGAGGCCTAGAAGAAGATGACACAGTATTCATCTCCGAAGATGGAAGCTCGGCAAAAGTAGTGATGGATGGGGTTAGTTTGGAGTTGTTGAGGGGGAGTAAAATTGATTATACAATGGCGTTGATTGGGAGTCAGTTTAAGGTTGTGGAGAGTCCGTTGGCTACAAGTAGCTGTGGGTGTGGCACGAGTTTTGATATAAAGCTCTGAGTTAGGGAGAGGGGTTAGGAGGGGGGAAGTGAAGGGAATGAAGGGGAAGGGAAGGGGGGAAAGGATGAGGGGGTTTGAAGGCATTTTGGGGAGGAGGAAAATGCATGTATACATAGGTACGGATAGGATGATCTATCTAGCTTCTAGATCGATATGAAAATGCAAAACTCCATGATATCTATCAAAATGAAAAACTTCAGGATATCGAATATGTCAATGAGTGACATCTCTACATCGATAAGGAAAGGGAGAATATCTAAAACAGATTGTGAAACAATTGAGTTCTCTGGCCGTCTAAGAAAAGAGGTGTATAAGAATCTTTCCTTCTAAAGCTACTCTAGATGAAAAGAGAGAATGTCTAACAACCTGTAAGACCTTAACTTCTGTATGTTCTAAAGGAAAAGGAGAATGTCTGAGGAATTCTGGGATATTTTATTAGCTGCTCACATCTTTGGGCTCCATGGTAGAGTCCTAGAGATGGGATAAGAAAGAAGTATGTCTCCACTGGCATCTGACGAAGGTAATGTCTACATTTCTGACAAATTTGAATGTTCTAGATTACTTGAAACATTTAATGCTGTAGAGCTGTTCTCTAAAGCATATTGCTCTATTGGGATAGGCCTTATGAGGAGTGAGAATTCCCACACCAAATACTATGGCGCAGTAGGCTTTTTTCCATTGTAATCATTTAATTTTCTGAGGTAAATTACATACTGACCTCACAATTTCACATATTTAGGAGAGTGTATATGGTCATGTAATGCGTTGTGTATATCATTCTCTTTGATGCTTTATGCCATGCATACCAGAAGGCTAGAAGGCAAAACAGAAAGATTCATTCCATCCCACACCTAATTAACCTAGTTCATTTGTCTATTGAGAGTAGTAAGCAGCCGGTTAGGGTGATTCAAGAAGAGAAAGAATTCTTACCTGATCAAAGCATTGATCTTGTCCTCACGGTTGCCCAACTACATAAAAGGGTCAGCACAGCATTAATAATTCTAAGAGGGAAGGGAAACACACATCACCACCCTCAACGAAATGGCGAAATTTACGAGTTCGGAATCCACCAGTTGGATTACTAAGCTTGAAGGGCCAAAGGAAATTGGCGGCTTGCTTGAAGTTGGGACCAACAGTGAAGATCTCGTGGATCAAATCCTCAATACAGACGATACCATATTTACCAAGGCTGCCCTCAATCAAAGAGTTATCGGTTAGAGCAATGCGTTGCTTGTCAATCTTTCCATAACCACGCTTGTAGATGAGCTCACGGACGGTTTTCAGGTTGGGGTATCCGTAGGCGATCCATGGCTCGACGACCTTGAGCATCTCGAGAGTAGCTTTGGTCATGCGAACGAAAACACCATTATTGATTTGAAGAAGACGAAGGAGTTGGAGAATCTTGCGGGGTTTTGGTGCGATCTTGTTGATACTATGATGAATTAGAAATAAATTGTAAGGACATTAATTGTGATGACTGACCCCTTGATACGAACAACGAAGACCAACTTATCCTCGGCAGGAATGTAGAAAGTACCATCTTGTTTCGAGAGGCGGGAAAGACGGATCTTCTCACGCTCTTGATCACGGTATTCCTTAACATACTTTTCGGCACGCTTGAAGATGACACCACGCTTCTCTTTGTTGGCCTTGCAAGGCAATTCAAGTTAGCTTTGAAAGTAGACTGGAATTGAAAAAACACAGGTGGCATTGTCATTGACAATTCAGACCCGAAAGATGGTTAATTGGCGACAGCATCGCCGTAGCTAGTCGCAAAAATGGTGTTATGCATCATTAACGTCCTACAATGCCACTTTGTATTCCGAAGAAAAAAAGTTAATGACTAACCTTCTTCTTCTTCTCGATCTCAGCAAGCTTTTCCCCTCTGGCCTTCTCCTGGCTCTTGCGCTTCTTCAATAGGGTCTCGGGGACCAGGATTTGATCGGCAGTCGGGACGGATCTGTGTTTAGGTTAGTCTTAAGTCCCGCATACGTTAAAGTATGGAGAAGAGCGCCGAGTGGGAATTGCAGCTATAGCGCGGCATTCTCGCAGAGGGCTGACTCGACATTAATGATTTTAATCGATGAGATAATCGAATTGATGAATCAATCCCTCTTCCCACGAAGGTAGGATCATTCTAGTCAATTGATATGTCTCTCATCCGACAAGACCTTGGACAGAATCCAAGAGATATGCACAGCACATTTCAATGCTTTCGATGGCCTGCTACAGGTACTACTTGATTGGTGCGGCAATGAATTTAGAAGAGAAGAGATTAATCTTCAACCTCAAAACCCCGTACTATTACTCTCGCGATGCAAGCTTTGTATGCCTAGACCGACGAGGATGTAGTTCAGGAAGGATCGAGCTGGTTGCTTCACAATCGGTGACTCTGGAGCTCACTTTCGGTTGAGGAAGTTTTCCAGCGAGAGGACCGCGACTATTTCTGAACCCAACACAACATATATATTCGATCAACTCTTTGAAGGGGAGAACGGGTATTCGTACGTTGGGGCAGGCATCTTGGCGGTTTGCTGAAGATGTCTTTTGTCGTTGGGCGTTGTGGAGATATGGATTGAGGAGAAAGTTCGAAAAGTTTTTGCAGTTGAGTGGGATTTCGTTCGCTTAATCACAGACTAGTTGAGATCCCTGTTGCTTGCACGTGATGAATATCATACCTCGTTTCCTATGCTGCTTTGCAAATAGATGAATTATTTTCAAAGTACTATATTCAGGATATAAGCTAGTAGGTTAAAGGAAGCAACGCCAATTCTCTGAAAATAACCTCGAATTCTCCAGGTCTCAAAATGGCTACCATCTACGCAATAGGATCAAACGGCTCCGGCCAGCTGGGAATTGGTCACAAAGAAGATGTTTCCGTCCCAAAAGAAGTGATATTCAAAAATGAACCTCCCATCGACATCATATCGGTAAAGGCGGGAGGAAACCACACCCTCCTCCTCTCATCAGCTGGGACCCTCTACTGTTCCGGTGATCCTACTAGCGGAGCTTGTGGAATCACCTCCTCACCCTATTTACCTGTATTTCACAACGTCCAACTCTCAGAAGAAATGGCCCCCTCACCTATCCGTTTCTGTGCTGCTACTTGGGAAGCTTCTATTATCGTCCAAGAAGATGAGAATGGTAAAGCAACAAAAGTGTATACTTTTGGTACGGGGAATAAAGGAGAATTGGGGCTTGGAGAATTCATATTTCGGAGTTCAAAGCCGCAGTCGATTAAGGGGTTTCCGCCAGAGGGCTTGGAGGTGGTTAATTTGGCGGCTTCAGTTAGCCATGTGGTGGTGGTTTTGAGTAACGGAGATGTTTATGGATGGGGAAGTGGAAGGAAAGGACAATTGGGTGAAGTTACAGGAGTGTTTAATTCGCCTCAAAAGGTTACGGGATATGATTTCAAGGCCGTGAGAGCTGTGTGTGGAAGGGAATTCACATATATTCTTAGTGAACCTCAAAGTGGACTGAATGCAATTCTAGGTTCTGAGAAATGGAATGTGAAGAAAACATCAAGCTCTATGGCTGGATGGAAGGATGTGGGAGCAAGTTGGGGTAGTATTTATGTGTTACGGGAGAATGGAGAGTTAATATCGTGGGGGAGAGATGATCACGGTCAATTAACTCCTCCTGAACTGTCTTCCGTATCGCAGATTGCTATTGGCAGCGAACACGCATTGGCATTTACAGAAGGAGACGTCTGTGCTTGGGGATGGGGCGAACATGGAAATTGTGGTCCAAAAACAATAGATGGAGATGTTAAGAGTAGATGGAATGTTGTAGCTTCTTCTAAATATTTGCCGCCAGGGAGCAAGATCTCATATATCGGAGCTGGCTGTGCTACAAGCTGGATATGCCTCGGTGGCTGAATATGTTTCTTAAATTCTCCACCCGCAATAGACTGTGCCACCTCTTATTCGGGTGCTAGGAGCTATGCATAGTAAAGCATATCGCTTATGAGATACTTCCTCTGCGCTTGTACTTTTCTGGATCGGCGATGAAAGCCACGGCCAATAAAAAAAGATGCAAAATTCCTGGAAGTATCAATCGAATATGCCACGAACCTGCCACAATCAGTACTTGCACTTCCAAAATACTATGAAAACCTACTTGTGATAATCGTTGGGTTGGAGCCAAACGCTGAGTTGGTATTGTGGTGTGTGCACTTGTTTCATGTTCTTGTTGAGCAAGCTCACGAGCACTCTGAGCAGCTTTTTCTTGGTTCTCAATTCCTTGAAGAATATGACTAGCCGCTGGAGCATCCTGCATTCTTGTTGGTTTCTGGCTAATGACAATATTTGGAGAACATACCTTTGGATCTGCATCCCACAACAGCATTTCATTGTCTTCGTCTTCATAGTTGACAGGATCCCATCTCCGATCTTCATCCGCTTCAGGGAAGAAAAGTGATTGGGAGTGTAGAGTAGGTGGTGGCGGGGACGGCCTAGAATCTTTACGTTGGACCGCTTCGCGAATCGAACTTGGACCAGGAGCTACTGGAGGAGGCATTTCTGAGGAAGTGCGAGATCTTTTAGAGTTTGAGGCAGCTTCTAATGGCTTTTTTGAAGCTAGTCTTTTCGAATTTGCTCTATCTCCGTTGATGGCTGGAGTTGCTGAAGCGTCTCTCGATTCTCCAATAGTCATGAGGATAAATTCGCTCAACACGCCATCTTCGCTATAGGTTAGCTGCATCGGATGCGAGGGTTGAGAATATAATGCTTTGACATTCGTATTGGTGATGCCAGCATGGGTAATGATAGATTTGAAATCTTTGACACTAATCACAATGTGAAGCTGCTCTTCGACGGCAAAGTCAACAAATTCCTCCGCATCTATGGCAATCGTCGTATGAAGGGGCTGTTTCAGAACCTCTGCCCTTGCGCTTAGTCTCTAGAAGTCGATTGAAGATGAGTGACATACCATTCCCAGACATAATCTTCTCTGTGAAGCTAGTGAGGCTCACACGACCTTCTGCAGAATAAATGTCAAGCTGTTCTGTTCCAGGACCGAAGTGCTCGACGAATTCTCGCAAAGTCTTGGATGAGATTGTCCAACGGTTATTAGCAGCCTCCTTTACAAATAATGCATGCATTGGTGCAACAGACTCGAAGGTCAAGCGGTATGTCTTCAGCACGCCTAGAGAGGTGAGCCAATGGAAGACTCGTTTGGAAGGGGATATATCTTACCATGTCTGCAGACAATTTTCACGATGACTCGACTCTTAGTATTTCCATCACCATCTTCGATAGACACATCGCATCTATCAATTGCAGTATCCTTCTCTCTTGTAGGATCGACGGCCCGACCCTTGAATACTGACAGCAGGGCCTTTCGCAGATCAGCTAGACAGAATTGACAACTGTAAATGACTTATCATACCTTGTTGTAAATCTTGCAGCTAAATTTCTTCGCTGCTTGACCAAGAGTTCTCACTGGTGTGTATTGATATTTCGAGAAGAAATTGCTTCCGGTCAATGTGAAGGAGGCATAGGCCGATTTGGAGGAATTCAAAGCAGTCAGAATGAGCTAAACAATATGTTGTCAGACGAATACCCTTCAAAACTCAACAAGCTCAACACA
The DNA here is from genome assembly GCA_003988815.1 of Chlorencoelia australis. NCBI lineage: Eukaryota > Fungi > Ascomycota > Leotiomycetes > Helotiales > Cenangiaceae > Chlorencoelia > Chlorencoelia australis. The sequence goes on from QYAN01000005.1 coordinate 550,582, forward strand.
CCTTGGTATTTGTTGCCTCGATTGAGACTGCCTCGCTGAACTTCCCTAGACAAACGAGGGCATCATGGAATTTGCCCAGAGCTTCAGGAGTGAGCGTGAAATTCAGGATCGCCATTGCAGGTTCTCACAATCATGATATTGTACTAGTACAACCGCATAAATATATAGTTATTGTGAGCATCTTAAGAAATATCAGACGCTGAGTTGGAGACGGTTTTCCCATTTGACTCACGTGACTGGGGTCGCGCAGGGATGTAGACAAGGCTGCAATGACGCGCCTTTCTAGATTGTTTTCCCCCGCGATTTCCATTTTGCTTCGAGATTATTTCAACTGATAAAACAATTTATTGTACAACACCGCGAAAGTATCATAGACGCCTTCAAAATATCATCCCCTAGATCTTCAAAGTCGTTTCTCTTGATATTATTCGAACCCGAATCCCCCAAAGCACTACCCTACCTTACCCTCTACAGCCTAGTAAAGTTCATTTCCAGCCTTAATAACCCTTTGGGAAGCACATCAACAATATTTCATCCTCAAGATCCCTCAACACCATCAACATGGGCTTACCTGCAGAGTTGCTGGGGATGGTCTGCGAACACCTGGCCCACCAGCTAGCTTGGGGAAGCTTGTTTAATTGTGCATTGTCAAGTAAAGAATTTGCTAGTGAATCCCTCCCAAATCTCTATAGGTATGCGTTTTTTTCGTCTGATATGCTCTTGATGCTTTCATAAGTTACTCTTCCCATCTCAAGTACTATCTATGATCTAACATTCTCCATAGAATCCATTCCGACTTTCTAGATTTAATCAGAGATCAATCTACCGTCGATAACGCGTCCAGATGGGCTTTGCTGGTAAGCACTTCACCAACATCCTTTCCTCTCCTCAAGCACATCCAAGACATCCGCTATTCTTTGGAGAACCCCGTCATTATAAAGCATTTACCTACCTTTTTCGGCCAGATATGACTGACTGCGGATTTAGTGGAAATCCATAATACGCTCCAGTCTTGGACATACAGCATATCCTTACTGTCTTTACATCCATTCTCTTAACTTGAATAATCTCAACGACTTCTTGGATGATGGTGTGTTCCTCAGATATCGACACCTTTTTCAATCGTTCTTCTCGGAAGACATGGCCATGTTTTTAAGCATTTCAGGCACACCAGTCAAACCTTTCAAACGAGGGGTTGAGTGGCAAGCCCCAAGACTCAACTGGGAAACCATTATTGATCTTGTGGGAAAGTCTATTACTAATTTCATCAATTCTTCTGCAAGCCAGAACAATTCAAAAGCAGCTCTGGAGCATCTTTCTGGCAAAATCAATTCAGCAGCTCTTGAATTATGGACAAGTCGATTGTCAAAACTCAAGTTTATGAATATTTGGGACGGGGCTGCTCTGAATGAGAGCGTGGGCGCTGCTTTGTTCAAAAGTTGTCCTCAGTTTGCTGAGTTGGAAATGTACTCGTGCGTGGACAATGTAGGAAACGCCGCCGACCACGTCTTCTCCAAATTCCTCGGCGCTCTGAAACCCAACAGCCTCACATCATTTACTATCTTTCGCAGCAACGACTTCGGCCCTGAAACGTTCTTGGGTCTCAGTTTGCATTCCCAGTCCCTAAAAAAACTTATTCTCAACAGCTTACAGTCAGAAGCGATTAAGAATTTAAACCTTTTGCAGGGATGTGAAGCTCTCGAGGTTCTCCAAATACAAGATCGTGACGGACTCATTGAACTAGAGGCTACAGAGAATGATGTTTATCTGGAGGTGGTTGCGTGGTTGAGACGGTGTACTCAACTTCGTGAGGTGGTCTTCGACAGTATTGTCAGCGCTTCGGCTATTCTCGCTGAACTGTGCCTAAACAATGGTACGCACCTGCGGAAGTTAGAAGTGAGCGGTCACGTCGTGCTTGGCAGTCAGGACTTCCACAGAGCGCTCGCGCATCAGACCTCCCTTGAATCTTTGACCTTGAGAGGAAATGGTTCAGACATTTTCCGAGATGACATCGATATAATGGTATCCTCCATTTGTCGGCTCAAAAAACTTAGGCATCTTGATCTTGTTTCAACATCAGACTTCTTCAGCACATCTGAGATCAAGCGTCTAGCATTAGAGTTGTCAGAACTTGAGAAATTTGCATTTACTGGTTATGGCGTTACGGATCATGTCTTGCCCAGCCTTGCTGGCCTTCATCATTTGAGGGAACTCAACATTAGCGCACTCACAGAATTCACGGTGAATGGTTTACTCAGCTACATTTCGATGTTGCATGACACGAACCAGGGCCTTGAGTTGTTTGTCTTATACCAGAATGAGAGATATGACCTTACCAAGAAAGAACAAGCCCGGATTCGAGCAGCGTTGGCGAAGAAAGTGAATGGTAAATTCGAGTTTGAATTGCTTAGGGAGCCGAATGAGCAAGAGTTCGACTCTGATTCAGATTAAGTTACGGTTGCATGGTATGGTGGGGAGTTTAGTTGCTTCAGGAATGTGGATGGAGAATTTGAAATAGATGATCAGAATAGGGAGAACCCGGTCAAAAGTTATGAGACTTCACCCAAAATAAGCATGTAGGTCCACTGTAGATCCTGGATACTACAGCTCTGACTCACTGAAATCCGCTGTAATTTTTTATTTTTTTTAAAAAGCCGGTTTTCAGGCTGTATTGCTTATGATAATAAAGCTTTTTAGTATTCGTTCCATTTCTTCTTGGGTATAGGCACTATATAGGAATCTTGAAGAGCTTGGTTTTGCTTCGCCGGGTGGGGTTCCTTGAGCGCTATGTTGGATTTAAGCGTAGAGGAGTAATGTGCTATTACTTTTTGAGGATGTTTAGAGATTCCTACTTTCTTTCTACTTTTTAATTATACTAACTAATATCCATAAATTTCACCAATAGCCCCTTTTACGTAAGATAATGATTCTGAATATAATCAAAAATGAGGTGACCGCTCGCTAAGTTTAACCGGTTGGCAGGTGAACCCTTCTATAATATTCTTCACGTCTGCTCAAACTTCCATCTGAAAAGCCGTATATCCATCTCCAAGTCCTTCTAGAGAAATAAGTAGATCCCTCTTCGCATTAGCTATATCAACAACTAAACAGTGACAGATATTTTTGACAGCATTTGACAACAAGTCATAGAAACAGCTAGTAATATCGAATAGAAAGAGAAACAACACATGACATATAGAAGAATGGCCACATTGATTGCCAGATCAATTAGCTAGTTAGATTTTGTAGTTCTCTGAGATACGGAGAAAGACGTGTCTATACTTGAACGAGCCAGAATGAACCATGAGTTCACCTACGCCATGGTAGATTACAACCATCTACACCAAGAAGGTGACGACGAAGAGCGAGGTAATCCGAGCCAGATAAGCATCATATAGGGGGCAGACATAATCGGAATTGACCCCGGAAGTGAAGCTCCATATGCCTACGGCAAAGTGGGCAATAAGTCAGTCAGTGATCAGTTGAACCTAAATGGTTGAAATCTCTAACTGATTGACTTAGCTTATTAGCCGGCTTACATGTGACTTTCTAATCACGGAATACTAGAATAGTAGAGAAAGATAATTTAAAATTATATTATTCTTACACTACAGAGCCGTAGGCACGCTCGATTAGAGCAGGCAGGTCACCTTCTATTTATCTACAGGTAAAAATCAGCCCGCAAGCAATATAAAACTTGATCTTCTAAACGCATATGCGTACCTTTATAGTAAAGCCACCTAAATCCTTTTTATTTGTACAATCTGGACCTCATCTACCCAGTTAGTGGTAAAAAACTGCGCTATAATGCCCATAAATTAAAATTCATAATATCGCGCTTCCATCATCAGCTCTTAGGGTGTCACCACATCCAAGAAGCATCCGGTTGCCGAAAGAGCAAAATCAACGGCTAAAGATCTATAGTATCGCGCTACTCGCGGCCATCTACTCGCCCGTCTGACAACCAACAGTAACCACATATTGTAATGTTTATGCTATATGCAAAGCCGTGGTTTAAACTCTTTGCAAAGCTCCCCTCCCAGTATATATTTGCATTGGTGCCAGTTGCTACCACTAACTGGCCAATCTTGTCATACTCCCTTGATATTTTCTAGCTCTGCCATCTTTCCAACCCCTCGCTCTATATACCTTTATCTAAATCCATTGATCCTCCCCTCCTTGTTGTCTTCTTCTCTAGCCGGGGAGCATAAGGGCTGCCTTATGCCGAATAGGATAACATCTTACACAGAAGAGTACTCTATTCGGGAAAGGGATCATTTATATGCTGCATCTCCAATCGTAGGCTAACGGCGCACATTTTGTCGTCTCAATATTAAGCACCGCCTCTCTGATAGAAGGCCTTATATGCCATGCATCTCCACGCGCTATCATCATACTTATCACTCTTCTAGTTTAGAATGGAGTAAAATCCTTGATAATGATATAAGAAAAAGGTCTCTGCTTAATAAAACTGCCATAGTAATCGATAGCCGATGGTTAAAGGAAAAATATTCGCTCCTGCGGGCGCACGATGCCACCAATCACACAACAAGCTTATCGGTGCGAATCGAAGGTTCGTAGTCAGCGCCGCGTACAGGCTGAGAGTTCGACTTTGCTACTTAAATTTATAATTATATACTTTTCTAATTTATTTAAAATATGTAACACTTTTCAAACAGTATCAATTAAAATGAAAAATAAAGTGAAAATCAGGTTATAATACTTAAAAACAAAAAAAAGGCATTCTCAACTTATAAGCCGCTTGTCACTTAAGAAATATCTAGCTTAATGAATTATTACCCACTCTAGCCTACCATGGAACTCCATCAGACTACAGCAAAGGCTCTAGGAACGACAAGGAAAAAGCAGAAAACGATTCTAGTGATCTACATTAGGGTTATTTGGACATCCATTTTGCTTCAGTATGGTATGCTTATTAGGAGTGATAGCAGATGCGTATGATCGAGTAAATGAATGATCTGGGGTTTCGACAGATGAATAGATTCGGCACTGGCTTCCTGAATATTTCTGGTTCCCATGGCACTTTTTAACTTCCATCACTCCCTCCAATATGCCTTCTCAAAACCCTAACCCCCTCTTTGCATTTCTTACTTCTCATCTTGGAAAGCTTCTGCCTCCTTTTCTTTCTCCTTCGCCTCCTCCAAAGCCCGATATTTCCTCTTACTCTTCTTAACCGCACTACTCTTCCTCTTCCTCTTCGTCTCTCCTACAACTGCAACCCGACTCTCCTTCCCTTTCTCCAATTCCTCTACTCTCTCAGCCAACATCTGTCTCGCAATTTTGCGATTCTGGATTCGAGAACGCGTTGCTTGGACTTTGAGGACTATACCGGTTGGGATGTGCTTTAATTGGACTGCTGAGGAGGTTTTATTCTGGGAGGAGGGTAAGCTTGTGCTCGAATTACTAGGAGTAGGTTGTGAAATCACGTCAATTGACTTACAATCTTCTGTCCACCAGGACCACTGCCTTTCAAGAAGGCCTCGGTGAACTCTTCTTCGTCCACAGGTTTTGGTCGATCCGGCATTTTCTTCGCCCATACTGCTGTTGTTCCGCTGATTCCTCTTCTCTTAATCAGAGAAATTTTGAACTTCGTAACATTCTCGCCTGCTAATTTCCTGATACTAGGAAGGAAGAATCTCATCATCGTGCATTTTGCAGCTCGAGTGATTAATCTTTTCTGACGTTCGCAATAATAATTCGTGATCGGTCTCCGGAATTTAATTCGAGAGCCGCGCGGTGACCTTGTCCGAAATCAACACGAGATTTCCTAATCCATCTTACCCCTTACTCTAACTCGTTCATCCTCTGCCCTTCGTTTCATTCCTGCATCTTCTGTCAAATCCATACGATATAGAACAAAATACCCAAAGAAGAACAATTCTCAGTTATAAGGGATTTGATTGCAAAAACCGGATACGCTGAGAAACTTCACAATGTCTACCATGTTCGCATCTACGTTTCGATGGCTGCAGAGGAAGAGATATCAATATGAGGTATGAACCCCGCGTTGGTCAACTACTACAAATTTACTAATTAATCCAAAGGTAACTTTCTCCCTCTACATGCTCACACCGACCGAGAAATTCATCTTCAGTACGTTTTCCCCTCTTTCCCCTATCCCATCCTTTCCCCTATTCCCTCATTCCCACCCATCCCCTTCTACCCATCCCCTTCTACACCGCAGTCTAACACACCCCACTCTCATAGATTCATTCCTCTTCCTCTTCTTCAGCATGATCATCATCGCCATGACGCTCTACCTTCCCCGGCACATCGCATTCCTCACCAACCGCGCCTGGTTCTACTATAACGGTGACGAGAACGCCAAATTAGCAGTCAATTCTGTTGTTGAAGGGGCGGTTGTTACTTCAAGTTCTGGATTGATGCAGACTGCGAAGGAGACTATATTAGCGGCTGGGAGTACGCTTGTTAGTGTGGGGGTTGGGAAGGAGCTGTAAATTTGAGATAGGATGGGTGATTACGGGATAGATGGGGGAGGAATTGTATCAATACACAAGTCTGGTCCGGTTGAGGAGGTTCTCCAAAAAAAAAAAAAAAGGATATGGTAGAAGGGCAGATTGTTGATAATGGGGTTGGTGTATGGAGTATTAATTGGATTAGGGTATAAAGGAAGGGACTATCACGAACCTAAGATTCGTCGTAATTAATAGTAATAGAGTACCATTACCAATGTACTCAATCAAAGAAACACATTTCTCTTCGCAGCAATAATCCTTACTATTAGACTTTTTTATTCCCCTCAAAGCCCTACAACCGCCTATCATCAAAATTCCCAAACTCCTTCCCCAAACCCAATCTAAACTAAGCAACCCTCTCATTTCTTAGCCATCAAATGCTTCATAGTATTATACATCAACTCTCCGAGCCCCGTAACCCCTCTCTCCTCCAAATACCTTAAAACACCTAATCTATAATCCTGCCAAGCTAACTTCAACCCACCTTCATTCTCTAATTTCATCAATGACATCTGCGACACCGGTCCTGCATGTCTCACCCTAATATCTTCGTCTTTATCTTCTAATGCTCTCACATACTCAATAGCAGCATAACAGGTTACTGGCGAACAGGAAAGATTAAATAATGTGCTTAAAGAGAGGGAAGTATCGAGACTAGAGACATATTTTGTTAAAGTGGCTACGACAGGACCGGGAAGTAGACAACCAAGGGCATTAGGGTCGGAATTGTTGAATGCTCGGGATCGCCAGAGGAGATTACAGATATCCATTAGGAAACCATTAAAATGATTAACGTATTCTTTGGAGTAGGAGGGGGATGAGGGGGATGAAGAAGACATGGCGGCTTCGAAAGCTCGTTTGTAGTTGGCGAGAATGGAGCACAGGCGTGAAGAAGAGTTGATGCAGAGACTGAAGTAGAGCGTGTAGGTTAGGGTGGTTGGCAGGATGCTGATCTGGATGTGTGGCGAGAGGAGTGAGTGGGAGAAGAGCGCGCTGGTTGTTTCGTAGAAGCTAAGGATGGAGGAGTGGGTGGGTACTGAGGAGGAGGTTTGGAGGATGGTCATGGATAGGGTTTCGGTGTGTGTGATGAGGGAGGTGATGGCGCTGGTGGATGATGATGGGGGCGTTTGGTGGGGGTGGGAGAGGAGTGTGACGGTCCAGCGGGAGAGGAGTTGCGTGTAAAAGGTTAGGATGGAGAGTTGGGATGAGGAGGTGTCATCCAAGATGGCTTCTTCGAGGGGTTGAAATATGGTTTGGTAGAGTTCTAATAACTTGTGTTAGGACAAGAATATTCAAGGGATTCAGGACATTTACCCTCAAAAGGTCCGATCGGTGTATAGCTTAGAAGGTCCATGATAACATCGCGATTCGTGATGCCGTTCCATGAGGGTATTATTAATTTCAAGTATGTTGAACAGGCTGGTGGAAGATACTATCATGCGTGAGTATGGCATACCAAAAAAGAGATGTTGCATACCTTCATGAACCTAGCATAGCTTCGAGTAGCTTCTAGCATTTCTGTGATCTTGGCCTCTGAACCTTCACCGTTCTCCAATTGATCTTCAAAAAAAGCCAATAGCCAATTATCAATCCGTCGTGCTGTAGCTGGAGAAGACTTGAGCTGCAGGAATTTCTGAAGCAGTGGATCGCTAATCACTGCTACCAACTGGTTCGGAAGCTCAATCTTCTCGAGATTTCCAATGAATGCATTGACGTCCTCAATCTCCTCCAAAGTGATGGAAGTCTGTTACGATATCAGAGCTTAGTTGCAGAAGAGATGGAGGAGCACTTACTTCTTGAGCATGTGAGGTGTGTACTTCTGGGATGATAGATGAATTTGATCGTTTATTACCGTTTAAGCTATTTCGAGCCACTCTGAAGCTTCGCATTTCGGGTGGAAGAGCATCTCGTGTCTTTTGAAGATAAACCTCCTGGATCTCACCGAGTCTTTGGCGCCATTCAGGATCTGGATGCTGATGATTTTCAGAAATTTTCATGGCTACGTGATATTCTATGACTTACAGTAAATACTCTCGCTCGTCCAGCTGTCACATCACCCACGATCACATCGGGATAGTAGTCTTTATAAACCCTCATCAGTCCAACAAGAGGCGGCTCATTTCCAGCTTGCCTTGTTAATTCCATCCTTCGTACAGTACATGTCAGCAAAGCCTCTCAGCTGGTCAGTATGTAAGTAACCTACAAAGCCTGGATTCTGAATGGGCGAACATGCTTGCGTCTTGTGGTTAAAGATAGTATGTGACATAATTGAGGCCTTTTGCGAATTAGTTGCAGAACATGAAATACCAAGGTCAAACCATGTTACCGAATAGCTATCGTATCGAGAAGATTGAACAACACTGCATATAATTGTGCAAGAATACTCTGGTTCTCCAGGACGTCGTAGACCATAACCAGCCACTTCAAGAGCGCCGCCTGAGCAGCATATGAAGTTTTGCCTCGCCCATGGCCAAGGCTTCCAACGACTTTGATGACAACCGCGTCAGGAACTTTACCGGCGGGATAGAGATTTCTGATCAACCTCCCGATATTTGCCTGGTCCAACAGGTTTGGTAAAGTGATAATGTCAACAAGCCTTGCCAACGACGCGTTTGGCAGACCGCCATATGCCTTTGCGCATACGCTTTCAACAAGTTCAGTCACTTTGACTGGTCTTTGCTTGGCCGGAGTTCGTGAAGCTGTGGCAATGGTAAGTAAGCATTTTTGGCTTATTGTCAACGCGGTAAACCACACGCGTTCTTATTTTTATCTCACTTACCTCTTTCCAGCTCAGTCAAAAGTTCTTCGATTTGTGGCGTATCTATTTCCATCTCCATCTCCATTGCAGATGCAGTTTATTCACTCGTTAAATATATTTCATTTAGAGTCATGCACATTTCATTAGGAGTTATGCTGTGTATTGTTGCCTTGTTGTTGATCTCTCCTCGTGTAATATGCTTGTGTGACTTGAAGTTCGCCTCCAAACTCCGGATGGCATAAGTAGTCACGTCCAAAATCATAATCAACATCATAACCACAACCATTCTATTTGGAATCCTTTCCTTTGACTATCAAAAGTCAAGCCCAGCTATTCAGGTGTGGTTTCACAAAAATATCATCTCAATATGCTGATTAATGTTTCTTCTCCACTCCAATTAAGCATCCAAAGCCACATTCTCCCTCTACACACCCTCATTTGCTTCCTGTCATGCAGCTTATAGAAATATAGACTATTTTCGCCCGATGCTGCATCGTACGATTGTGAACGCCGTGCCGAATAATCAGCAAATGCCATGCGGACGATCGTTCCCATGAAGCCCATCCCTGATCAAGGGATGGAGATCATTGTCTAGCATTCGGTCACTTATAGTCAGTCTCGAAGAGATGTCGAGGGGAGAGGCAAGAGAAGCACGAGACAGCAGCAATCTATGCCCTATATTGCGGACGCTTTCCCAAACGAAACAGCTATACCTATAGAGTTCTTTGTGGCTGCCCCTGAAGGGGGGATGTGCTGTACAGCAAGCGCCAGTGTCTATGTGTATGTGGGAGAGACGGTCCAAGTCCCGGATCCACGACGATTGGGGAGTTGATGAGAGGGTTTCTACTCATGACTCGTTGCTCTTTCAAATTTTCCTTGCCTATTTCAGCTGGGCAGGGACCCTGCTTCTGCAATCGTTGTGCTGGCATTTTCTCTATCCGACGTGCAGTATAAGCATGGTCACTTCTACCAGGGTGCTATTGTTACCTACTTGCTTCGCGGGTCTTCAGTGGAAGTGACACGCGATTTCTCGGGTGTACTCAGGCGTGGTAAAGCCCTGAAGACCGAACCCCTGGCCTGTTTACCTCTTCATCCCACAGATTGGCAGCATCTGTCAGTTCCTGACATCTCGTGAAGACTTTCTGATTGGCCTCGACGTAAAAGATGCTACGCAATCTGCCGGCAAGAGGGGTACCATTGTTAATGCAGTTACACAAGGCTGATTGGCGACTAACCTTACCAAATTTCAGACTCGAGTCTTCATCAAGGCATTTATCCCCGACTATATTTACCTTCACACTGCGAAGAAGCTACGCGCTTTTTTGCGGGTATACAGCTTCTCCGCACTCCAAGACCCCACTAGGAACCCACCTACCGTAAGCTTTGTGAGGCTTAATCAAGTCCTAAATTCGAATCCCACCTTTCGTGGTATAAGTAGTGTAGTCAATATCCGATTCTAGGACCCTCACATCTGAGTACCTCACGAAGAGCGATGCAGTCAATTCTGGACACTGTGTCCACCGACAACCTCTCCTAATTCGATCATGATTTCGACGGTAGAAACAGCTCGTTCAAAACGTCCATAATTCTTCGACTCTATACTTCGCATTGGGTGAGTAGTTTTGAAGCGCCACCCACAGACCACGTTAACATTACCCAGATATCTTACCCTAAAATTTTGACATGTCTTCTAACCCCAGAAGCCCACGGGGCGATGTCGAAGAGGGGGATCGAATGTAAGAAACTACAACTCTACATCGCAACTTTCTTTGACTGCTTGTCTTACTCCTTTAGGGACGGCCCGCCCTCTCGCCCTACCTCTAGCACGGGATCCTTGTCTGTCCTACCGACAGCTGTCCTAGTAAAGGATTCGCCCAAATGGTTACTAGACATGAGAAGCCTAGCAGACTCAGATGTCATAATCCTGCTCACTCCCGTTGTTGAAGTCAGGCAAGATGCAAAGGTAGTCAGTGACCCATTTGAACCGCTTGGCCGTGCAATGGCGAAAAGACATGCCAAAATAAGGCATGTTCCATATACCAGGTAAGCCTAAAGCTCAGTGGGTATTGGGAGAAGCATGTTAGCTCATAGTTCAAAAGAAACGGGGTCACCTCAACGCATCTCGGATTTATAAAGCGTGGAAAAGCGATTGTACTTTGTTTAGTCTCTCCTTTCAAGCTGGAGCTCGCCGACGTAGTCTTTGCAGTCAGCGATGACAAGCCATGCATTGTTGTGCTATGTGGTAATGAGCCAGACTTACAACAAGACGGACCTTTCCCGACGCTTATCCAAGCTTTTGGGTACTCGCCATCAGTCTTAGAAGCAGCCGCTTCACTGATATTTGCAGAAGAGCAACCATCGCCAAGTGAAAGGTTGGCAGACCCAGGGCTGCAACCCAAATCATGGCCGGTTGAGCTGGTATGTATTTTCTCCCTTTCATTACAGGCTTAAATTATCCTCATAGTGGGTCCCACATTTGAGGGACCTTCGCAGCGTACATCTTATCCTACTTTTCTCAAGCTTACCGCTAACTCCGCTATTCAAGTGGAACGAGACCAAAGATATTTCCACTGTTACATCTCTATGGGCACAAAGCTTCAATGGTCAATTTTCCCTTGACCAAGAAGCTCTTCATTCTCTACTTTCTCGTCCTGGTTACGCGAAGCATTACGTTGTTAGGCACCCAAGCAATGACGAATGCACCGGGTTTGCTGCTACTTATCTAGCCTATGCCGATCAAGAAGGCGAGAAACTCATCGCCTCTTTAGCGGTCCTAATGGTTCACAAAGCATGGCGGGGACAAGGTGTTGGCCTTAGTCTGCATAAGCATGCCGTTGGGCAGCTTTGGAAAACCCGAGGGGTTTGCCGCTTACAGCTGGGAAGCACCTTTCCCCGTATTCTCTATGGTCCGCCTCAAGGTATCCAACTCAATGAGGAGTGGCTCGAGCGCAGAGGTTGGCAATTGAGAAAAAATCTACCAGGCCAAGGAATGGCTGTGTACGACTTTATCTTGGATTTCAAGGATTGGAAGTATCAGAAAGCTACTTCCGAAGAGAAATTCAGTTTTCGTCAGTGCACTCTGCAAGACACTGTATCGGTTCTTGCTTTGGTCGACAAAGTCTGTATCCATCAGTCGAAAATGGGCTGGTTTGATCAATATTCTTCCCTTGCGAATAGTCCTGATATCGGTGATATTGTGGTGTGTGTCGAAGACGATGCTATAATCGCAACAGCTTTGACGTATACTCCCGACAGTGCCGCAGCAACCAGTTTGCCTTGGGCTGGTCGGGTTTCGAGGGATATAGGTGGTGTCACTTGTCTATGTTTTGCAGCCCAACATGAGGAAGTTATGGCAAGCTTACTTAATTCTTGTATTACGAAACTGCAAGATAAAGGCATGAAGGAAATGTTTCTGGATGCGGTATCATATACAGCTGATAGCTTGAAAAAACTCGGTAAGTTCTCGCTACTTAGTCTAAGAGCAAATGCTCACTGTTATAGGCTTCGAAGAATGGGCCCGATACAGAGACGTCTACCTCGACCAACCTATTCCCTGAACCGGGGTTTGGGCTGAGGCTGACTGGTGGGTATCTAGCAAGCGATGGATATCTTGTAGTGACCAGAAAATCAAATACTCGGTTGACAACTATCGAGAATTCCTGTCTGAAGGCCTGAAGGTCTAAAGCAGGTTTGAATGCTCGAGAGAGTGCATCTAAAGAGCATAATCATGCATTTTAGAACCCAATCACCCCAGCTTTCTATTCGATATTAAGCAAAATGGTTGGACATCATCAGTCCCTCGGTACAGCCCAACTATGCAGGGCATTACCTCAGATCTCAATAAAGCCTCAAGGTGTACTTGGCGCCTCTCTTCAGTCGCAATATTTCGGCATACAGCCCCATTGGACGGAAATTATTTTATGCAAGAACTCTCAAGGACTACATGACCAAGTATCTATCCTAGGATTATACTAGGGCATGTGGCAGTAAGGCGGCCACACGGTTGACTACGGAGGCACCTTGATCAGGACAACGAATTCTAGAATGCCTGCCACCTTTCGCATCCTACGAGGTTGGTTTTACAACCGACTAACTAACATTCCATAACTAAGACCTTGGGCATCTTGCGGCCTCCGCATAACGATCTAGAATAATGAAGAAGTGGCACAGATATTGTCAGCCTCTCGGCACTTCTGAGGGACCGTTGATGTACCTTGTAGATCCTGTTGGGCTCTAGGAAACGTCTTATCTTCTCAGCCCCGGTAATCCTTAAAGTGGTCACCTTGAGGCCACCCAGAAGTCATCAGCCACTTTTCGATACTTGTGCCGCTTCCTTGGTGGTTCTGGATTCCTAGCTGACGTAGATGGACCCTGAATCCTTCATTGACACCAGGAGTTCTAAACCCTGCATCGGCATTTGTACGACCCCTGCTATCGTGCTTGAATATAGAGGATGAGACCTCAAGCGGCCACAATTATGGGGATAACGGACCTGTCCTCAAATTTATACGTTTATTTCATTTTCATCGGAGGAGTTGATCACACGCGTTGAGTCTGAGCTTCGGATGAAGTTCTGCTCTTAAACGCGTTCCAAGAAAGGATTAGAGAGATACTCTCTTTCGAATATACTTCAGACGAAGTATTAAGTACCCATTAATGAAACTATGTACATTAGATACATATCACATAGCATCATAGGAAACATATCTTATGAATATATTTACTGGCATGCTTACTCCCAATTGCACTATCTCATGTGGACAGGGTTATATTTAAGTGAAGAAGTCGAAACTGGAAATGGGGAAAGGGAGAAGGCGAGCTCAAATACCATCTTTCTCTAAGACATTCCTCATTTTCCCATTTCCTATTCCGTGCTATTCAGATCCTTATTCACAACACTAGGATGCGCCAGAGCGATCCTACTAGAGATCTTTTCGTAAAAGGAAATATTTACACTGAAATTTGTGGTGAACCGATTTACCCCTCTCTCTAGATTGTGCTATAGTGTTGCTTACAGAGAAGAGTATAGAGCAATTTATATTCAACTGAGTAATGCCTGAATCGTTGAATAAAAATGAAAATATGTTATTCGGGAATCCATGAAACGTTCACACCACCACAAAGTTAATGATTGACACTAATAAAACTTGCACATATAAATCTTGATCAAAATTTAATGATTCCAAATCGCTCTTGTGGGATTAATTGAATATAAGACTGGTTTATACATGGAACTGTAAAAGTCTTATTATATTGTACAGTACACCAATCACCATACCATACCATACCATGTGAAGCAAGCAAGTAAGTAAAATATCACGACACCAGACGAGCAAAGCAAAGTTTCATTCCGAAAAAAAAAAGTATTTCATCCCATTTCCTATCCTGAAGATAAAATGGGTCGAACACTTGAAGATCAGTTTATTAGACCAGAAAACTCCCCCCGAGACTTAATTTCCTTTTCGAGGTCTGTAGATATTCTTTATATTCTCTGCCTTACATCCCTTTCATAAACCCCATCCCTACCGCCGCCGCCGCCGCAGCAGCAGCAGCAGTGTCACGGTGCATCTTATAGTTTTTCAAGTCTCCATTATAATCACACCATGGCCACGTACCACGTAGTAGTCCACTACCTATCATTCCATCGAAATCGAAATCGAAATCGAAATCTACCTAGTCCTCATAAAACCCCACCTTCTTTTGTCACTGGGAGAGTGCGCGTCCCTGGTATGATTAGGTGGGTGTTATATACGAGAAAGATTCTGTAAGTTATTCATGTTCATCTTCACGCTTCTATATAGGAAGGAAGGTTTGTACGTTGTGATGTGAACGGAGGAGGAAGTATAAAGACTTCTTGCTAAAAATAAATAAAGGGAGAGACAGACAGAGAGAGAGAGAGAGAGAGAGAGAGAGAGAAAGAGAGCAGAAATCGACTTTTCATCCTGTATTCCACAATCGTCCTAAACTCGATGAACGAGAGAGAAGTATTGAGGATTCGTCCGTACGGTAGAGTAACAAAGAACTCCAACCAAAGATCCCCCCGCCTTCTCTCCCCTCATAAAAAGGAAGGAAGTAGAACTCCGATCCAATGTCTTTTTCATCTCTACTCTACTCCTTAATCCCTTCTGTCCATCGTCACACTACGCATCATCACACCTCACACCTCACACCAAAAAAAAACCAAAAAAATTAAACCATTAAAAATCACTACCTTTCCCCCCTAGCCACAGTGGTTTGACTTTTCCTTCTTCTTCTCTACTTCACATTTACCCGGGAGAGAAGTCCTTTCGAAGCTCCCTACTCCGAAACTCCGATTTGTTAGGGCGAAGGGATGAAGTGTGAGTGGATGGATGGATGGATTGAGTGAGTGAGTGTAGTAAGGAATAAAATGGTTTTTATTATTATTATTATTTAGTTTTTTATTTTTTGGTTATATTAATTGAATTGAATTATTTGTTTAAAAGGGTGTGATGGAGTGTAGTCGTAGGTCTTGAGACAGGGGGATATATATCGGAGGATTTGACGAGGAATAGGCGAGTGGCTGTTTGTAAAAAGGGGGAAGCTTTGAGGAATGGGTGGTTGAGTATGTGGGATTATAGTCTAGGTTTTTATCATTATCATCGGTATGCTCTCCTTCTTTAACCCAAGGATTCTTTTTACTTTTTCTCCTCACTCCTCAAATTGTACCCCCTTCACTCACCTCTGCCTTTCCCAACAACTACCTCATCAAAACTATCGATGACCTTCTGACCCTCTTTATCTTCCTTTGTCAAAGGGACGTTGCCTTCTCTCCATACCAACCTACAAGATAATGTCAGTAAACGAGTAACTTACCCAACCAACCCAGAAAAATTCATCCGAGGAAATTGAGTGCAAAAAACAGGGAGTATATAAAGACGAACCAACTCTGCAACCCCGCCTCCCTTGCAGCCCTAACCTCTACGACCCTATCACTTAAAAACAACCAATCCCCCTTCTCCCCCAATCCCTTATGGGCTTCCCAAATCTTCTCATAACTCCCGACCTCCTGCTTCAACCCAGCATTCGTCGTATCAAAATAATTCTCTATCAAACTCCTCAAATCACCTTGATCCGTATGCTCAAACAAATCCTTCTGAGCTGCTATCGAGCCTGAAGAATAGATGATGGTTTTTATACCGAGAGAGGTCCAGTTTTGAAGTGAGGGATGCACGTCGGGGAATAAATCGCAGGTGAGTTCATTCGCATACCCCCGCTTCCAGAGATAGCCTTGTAGGTTTTTGAGGTAGGCTACTTTGACGTCCAAGGACATGAGGTCTTTGACGTGGGAGAGTAGGGCGTCAGGTGTGTGACGGTGTTCAGGGGGAAAGGCATCCCTGTAGGTGATGAACGTTGGGGAGTTCCATTCGGTGGAGAGGACGTCGGGGAGGGTTTTCAGTGCGTAGGGGAACTGTTGATCATGAGGACTTGGAGTTAGTGTGTGATATCGAAATTGACAGTTTTCTTCTTTCTAGATCTGTCTAGTTTGTTTATGCGCGGCAAGAGTGGAAAAAAGAATGGTCGATTAAGACATGTTCATGAGTCGTTAGCGGGAATGGCTTTTGCTGCTGGAACTTTCCCCGCAATGTCTTGGATGAATGCAAATTACCCAGGTGGCTGGACTTTGGGAGGTCTCACGTGGATATCTTTCCGGTGTCTGATGCAAAAAGTAGAAGTGATGTGACCCTGCACACGGCATTGGCCAATGAAGAAGTGGCAAAACAAGACTTTGGGAAAGAAAACAATGTTTGTGGATCGCAACACTTTTGCAGCTCGTGTATCCAGCCTTTCTTTCGTCCCTCAAATTCATTCGACTCTGGATGAAGCTATTCTGCAAACTCGATAGACTGCATCATGACTTAACCACTCCCGGGGAACCATCCGAATAGATGGAGGAAAAGTGGCGGGTTCTCTACCAGAAGAGATTGGAGAAAAAGGGGTCCCATGACAACGCAAACTTTTCTTCTCCATTCCATTCACCTTCCCATGACTTTTCTCTCCATTGCCTTCTTAGAATTGGGAAAGGGATCAGTGAAGGAGGAAGCCCAGCTTACCAAGACATCATGCACGAACGAGATCGGACACACTGTTCCCTCTACATCCGATCAGCAGTCATTCATTTCCCAAGGAGGGGGCGGGAGTTTTCATAATACGCGATGAAGCACGTTGGCGCTGTCATTGAAACGCTGTCTCGGGGCTCGAGCTTGGGGATTGACATGAAAAACTCGGCACTTAAGGCAACAAGAGAAGTGGTAAGGAAAAAAATCTCTCCGGACTCACCGATATCTAGCAATACGACTTTGATTTCTGATGCGTCTCCGGCCATTTTCGTCTCTCTTTGGAGGATCAGTATGGTTGGGGAAAGCGGTGAAGGTGGTGATTGTTTGGTTGAGATTCGCGATTACTTCGACCAGAGCGTCGAGGCAAATTGATTGATCCGATGGGTGGATTCGTTTTCAGATGAATTTTGCAGCAATTGTTTGGATTGTTATTCACCACTAAATAGCCGAACTTCCTTCTGCCCTCCTCCTCTTCTCTTAAATTGATTTTCAAAACCAGTAGGCCTACTCACTTGGGCCGTAACAGCCTCGATCAATCTAACCCAACTTTTGCAGCGTCGCAAATACCGGAAAATCTTCCAACGCTAGCGAGTGGCACAGTAAATCAAGAGCAGAGATAGTGGCCAAGACGTTTCCTAGACATAGTGGGGACGCAGAGGCGAGGAGAAAGAGCTTGCTGGCTGCCATTCTGCTAGGTCTAGAAACAAGGCTGTTGATTTAGCTGACGTTCTCCGGAAAAAGAATTCGGAATGAATTTTGTGGGTTGAATTATTCTTAGTCGTGTGGAGGATCAAGCGCTTTTCGCATCACATTGTTGATCTTTCCATCATACCTCTTTTTAAAATGATGAGAGCGGTGAGGACATCGGAGAGCCTGAAAAGGTTAATTCTGGTGGAGAGCCTGGAAACAGGGCTGCTTTGGGAAAGAGTCCGGAAGAGTTCAAGACTTTCTGTGCCTATCATGTCATGCAGAGACCAGGCCAGCCAGCACACGGGAGACCCGCTTTCGCACTTGGCCTTTCGATTGATTGTGTGGATGGCTTCACATCAGATGCGGAGTTGAGTTGCAGTGCCGCTGCATGTCTGGACGTGGGCATGATGCAGGTGAGGACGAGGAGCAGCAGATCGTGGCAGGTTCTGCGTATGTACCTACATCCGTACCACTTGACTGGTCTGTCATTAACGCGCCCCGCCACACCATTTACCGTCTTCGAAATTATCGAGGATTTGATTGGTATGGTAAGGGGAGTCGGAGGAGAGAAGAGTTTTCCTCTTCACCGCTTCGGTCAATGGTTCTTATCCGTTTCATCGGGTTATCCTAGAAACCGAGGTCGTTGATGCAATGGATCTTCCACGCGTTGGCCCTGGGCGATGAGAGAGAGGAGATGGATGTGTGTTTTGGGAAATGCATGATCGCTTCAGGATCTGCCCGTCAGTGCGAATGCGGCGGTTGCGTGCAGCAGTTGGTGTCATGAAGCGGGCATCAGAAATGGGAAGATTCTATGAATGAGGTTTCATGTATGAGGATTGAGTGGAATAATGGTTGTTGCATGATGTGGCCCCCAAATGGGCTGATATCATGATGAGCGAGTGAGAGGCAATGAGCTTATCGGGGGGGGGGGCTTCATGGGTCAAGAGAGAATTCTCCATATAGAATCGGCGGTGATCATACGCGGATGAAGCAACACACAAGATTTTCATATTGGGACCTTTAACGAGGCAACCGATGGATGGTGTTGTGTAAGTGTGAAGTGTGTGTATGTGTGTGTGGATGTGTGGAGGAGGGGCCGTGATAGGACAGGAAGAAGGCAGAACCTGAGGTTGCGGTGAGGTGGCGTTGAGCAGCCCCCTTTTATCCAATTACCATGGAGATGGGAACTGGGAATTAATCATCACGGCATCAATGTGAGGTAAATTTCACCCCAAATTACAGCAGGCATGCACGTCGGCGCTTTCTATTCTCCAATCCCTTGGATGAGCAGGCTGAAGGGTTGGAATGAAAGATCGGCCACCAAGACGAGGGAGTTTCGTTGTTTCACACCACCATCCTACCGTCCGGTACAGTCAAAATCGTCATAAGGCGGGGTCGGAGAGCTCCGAGCGGTGGAGGACACAGGTCAGTGGTAAGTACAGTTTCCGACGTACGGATTGCGAAGACAAAGAAGTCGGATCGTGAGCTGATGAATCACTCCTCATGGCGAGATTCGTGCTTCTTGGCTTCTTGGGGAACCGGAACTGGAACGCTCTCCAGAAAGTGCTTGCGTCTTTGCGTGACAGATGATCTTGGGAGAGGCGATTCCTTTCCGGTAGATTCTTTGTTTGTAAGGAAGGGAATATGGTCGCGGTCACACGACCTTTTTTGGGGTTGCGACTTTCTTTGAGCAAGTTCAAGACTCGGATCAAAGGCGGAAAGCTGATAGTACAGGACAAGTAAGTAAATGCAAAGGGCAAAGGACAATGGACAAAGGACAAATGGCGGGTTGTTTTGTTTCGAGTAAATTCCAATTCCGCCATCGACTGCCAAGAGTGAGAACTCCGATCTCTTGACGAAGGGCTTCTGAACGGGCTGTTGGCTGTTGATCAGCTGTCGGAAAAAGGGGGTCGCCCTTCCTTTGGATCCTCGGATCCTCTGACGACATGCGAGTTTACCCCAGCATCTGCATAATTATCATTTGGCATAATTTGACATAATTTGGCATTGAAAGCAATATACCGTAATGTACCGTGATATAGCATAACATCCGCGGGGGGGAGTGAGGGTAACAAAGCGCGTGGTAATTCATGGCAGATTTAGGCCGTTTTGGGAGCAGGAGGTAAAGCGCATCAGGCATGCAGGCAGGACAAGGAGTTGCTGCTGCATGAAGGTAAGATTACGCTCTCCAGGCAAATTAATATTAGCAGCCAATGGGAAGCGGCAGGGTGTTCAAACAGAAGCATGTAGAAATCTTGGCATCTTCCGCTCGCAGGGCGGCAACACGCTCGCGAGGAACATGGGCAATGCTGGGCTGCATCGAGTGGCTGTCACTGGCCGCTCATTGACGCCTTCTTCCGTCCTGCCTGCGTCTTCCTGCTCGCTTGGCTGGCGCGTCGCTTGGAAGGGGCTTCGAGACACGTCGCTGCTTTCATGCAAGACGAGGGCGTTGCATTTGTGGAGATGCTTCGCTCGACTTCTTTCTCTCCACGCTCCAGGCCTGCTGCAAGGGAGGAGTGGGCTTGGTGGATGGAGAAAGAAGGCTTGAGCGTGTGCAGGCCAGAGTGGACAGAGAGCTGTGTCCATTGTTTGGCAGTTGGGCTTGCCCTCTGATTGCTGCTGTCCAGGAATTGTTGCGGCTTTGGCGGTGGCCCGAGGCGAAAAGGCCACCCAGGTACCACCACCTCCCTTGAGCTCGCCGCAATGCTGCAAGAACTGAGCAACCGCTGGTGCGCGAGGAAAATACCACACCCACCGCCAGAACCGAGTAAACAAAGAGGAAAAAGGTACACGCAGGCAGGCACACGCACCGCCAGGAGGCAACCGATGTTGCAGGATCTTCCAAAGAAGCCCTTTCGGCGATAGCCTAGGCCCAATGGAGTAGTAATCTGCTCGACAAAGAATGATAGAATCACCTCATCTTGCCTCTTTGAGCCGGCCCTTTCAATATAATCACACCGCTACGACAAGCACACCCACACCCCGTGCTCCACTCTATCCTTCCCTTCCTGCCTTAGCGACCGCTTCTGTGACTTGGCCCGACTCTCCCAGCTCGCTCTTCCCTTCCCTATCAACACCTCATATCCTCCTCATCCACTATTCCCCCATCCCATTACCTCCTGCGTACCATCCCCCCCCAAGACTGGCCACATCTTCGTCTTTCGCAGATATACTCCCCCTTCTCCTCCTTCCCTCTTCTCTTCTCCCTCTCCTCACCCTCACCTCACTCCACCCTTCCGTCCACGACTGACTCCTCCTCTTCATCTAATTCACCTACAACCTCGTCATCGATACCGCCCGCATTCCTCAGAAGCCTCCTCACTTATCCATCGTCATCGGGAAGCCTACACACGGCAGCAACCACATTCCAACTCCCGTCGAATATCTGCAGATCCTCGTCGACGCCGTCACATCGGCTCCACCCCTCTCGTCACCCTCCACGATCCATCGTCATCCTCCTCTGCTCGTCATCCCAGCGATCGTTCAATACCGAACAAGGCGAGACGAAGAGTCATCTCTTCGACGTCCTGTTCCATCGAGCCTCCCAACATCAACACATGCTTTCCACAATACCCTCCAACGATAACCAACGCCACCTACCCAATCCATTCTCGATCTGCCAGTGTCACGATTGCAGTCGAGCTTCTGCTCGCGGACCATAATCATACTCCAAGCGTCCCGTTCCATTACTTTGTCCAATTTTCGTCCCACCTGCTCGATAAATCAGCTACCCTTTCCCCGTAATTCAACCCAACATTGTGCAATCACTTCCAACTGGACTGCTCTCTGTGGCCCCTCGACCAACCCGTCCCATCCCCAATCATCGAAAACTGAGCACATCGTGCAAACGTTCCCTTGCCAGGAGGAAATACCAATCCCTCCGATCATTCGTTGTCCATACACACTTGACTCCCATGTCAACATAACGACTTCCACTCATTTCCTTACCGGACTCTGCGTCCCTCTCTCGTCACTTGTTTACGACTATTCCACACATTTCATTTGTTAGCGATTCGAATACCCCATCAATGAGCCTCTGACCCTTTATCACGATTCATACCGGAGTTTTCCACAGTTTATTACCTTTTGGCGGTTGAAATACATTTATATAGCGTACCAGTCTGTTTGTTCGCCTTGCCTACGTTTGAGGCTCGCTCTTCGAGCTCCTCCTTTCCCCATCTTCACTCTCCACCACCACGAGCATAAGCTCCTTGTGCCAACAGCTTTGTTTAGAGAAGACAAAAGTCTTTCCAACTCATACCGCCCAGCTAACGTCGGGGCCCAAAAACATTTCGATTGTACCAGTATCCACGCTTCTTCCTTCGGTTTAACGTCTGCCTATTTAATCTACACTATTCAGTCTGATTCTCATCTCATTCCACGACTCATCCCATCATTCCCCCATCTTCTATCTCTCATCATTACCATGGAGTGTTTAAGAGAAAAGTTCTACGACGGAGTCGTCCTTGACGGACGTTTTGAAACCATCTCTCCTCTCAACCATGGCTCCTTCGGAATGGTCTTTATGGCCAAAGATTTGACCACGAACGATCTCGTTGCCATCAAGTGCTTGACCAAGAAATCTGCAACCGGCGCCTTGGAGAATGGCTTTGCCATCGACGAGCATTCGGAGGAACTCGCTTGCCATGCTCGCTTAGGATCTCATCCAAACATTGTCAATCTCATTCACTCTTTCGAGACAAGTGCTCATGTTTACATCGTCCTCGAATTTTGTTCACGGGGGGATCTTTACGAGGCCATTCGAACGGGCACAGGGCCATTGGAAACCGAACATGTCCGTCTGTTCATGCTCCAACTGGTCGATGCGGTTGCATACATCCACAGCAAGGGCATGTACCACCGGGACATCAAGCCAGAAAACATCTTCCTCACCCAAGCTGGTGAAATGAAGCTCGGAGACTTTGGCCTGGCTACCTCGGACAAGTGGACGTATGAGACGATCGTGGGCAGTGACCGTTACATGTCCCCCGAACAATATGACTCCGCTGGGGCAGGCTATGCTCCAGAGCAGGCCGATGTCTGGGCCATTGGGATCTGCCTGATGAACATTCTCTTCTCTCGCAATCCCTTCACCACCCCCACCGAGTCAGACCCTCTCTTCCTTGATTTTTCCCGGGACAAGCAATCCCTCTTCGATGTCTTCCCCACCATGTCACAAGACACCTTCGAGATCATTACCCAATGCATGAGTTTGGACCCTCGCAAGCGATCACTTTCCGGCGTCCGTGCGGCTCTCGAGCGTGCAATCTGCTTCACCACATTCGATGAGGCACTCGATGACTTTGCCTCTGCAGATCGCCGTGTGGTTGCAAGCTCCACCCGTGAGCCTCTTCGCACCCCATCCATCCAGAGTCCGCAATTGGACAACGGTTCATTCCCCTGGGCCAAAGCCTTGCACGCCAGTCCCCCGCAACAATTCCGTCAACTTTCTGCCATTCCAGATGATGAGAGTTTTGATTCCGAAGATCTCTTCCCGAGCTCGGAAGAGAGCAGCAAGGACTGGTTCTCCATTGGTCAGCAGACCCCATCTTTGGTATCAATGCTTGACTCTGCCCTGGGGGTGTCCATGAATTCCTTGAGCATCAGACGCCCATTTAAGAATGGTCCCCCGAAAGCAACTCTGACCCCAATCTCTGGCTCTTTACCCATCACCATGTCAAAGCCGAAGCCATTGCCATCCATGGCTTCGATTTTTGGCCGCAAAGAAATCGTGTCCAAGAGCTGGAGTGATCTCTGGGAGGAAGAGGAAGAGGAGGAACAGGAGAAACAAATCAAGGCACGCCAAATGCAGAATGCAAGAACCTGGAGTCAGGAGAGCCGATCTGAAGAGGAGACTATCCGCCGGGGAAGTCCACTGACACCAAAACGCCCTTCGGCTGTCAATATTGTGATGACGAAGCAGATTGATCCTGGCCGGTACCCCGTCAACGATATTGATGGAGATCTTCTGGTCGATGGGTTCTTCTTCCAAGAGTCACCCCGGAAGAAGACCGTGCCACAATACCCTCCACAATACTCTCCTCGTGAGTACCACCCTCCTCGATACTCACCACCCTCCAAGCGTGAGCGGGATCCTTTAGATAAGTGGTCCGCGCTTGGAGATCGTCGGAGGGCATACACAGTAGCATCCGAGTCGGAGAAATCGCCAGAGCTGTGGCACACACGTCGAAACGTTGGATTAGGCTTCACTGGGTTTGGAGCAGGAGTTTGGGATAACAAATTACATAGTATGAAAGATAAGGGCAACGGATGTCCATGGGGTCAGGTTCCACGGTCTCGGGCCCGTGATCACCCGCTGGCAGCACCACGCAAAGAAAAGTGTCCAGAAAAAAGGCCGCAGCAGCATGATGATCACGGTGACCTTGAGTGGGTTGGAGGTTGGGATAGCCTTCACTTGTAGTCCATATTATTTATTTTTTTCTTCATTCTTGTTACTCTTTCACGACTGGCGGCAACGACATCATTATTGGCTTTGTGCTCCTTAATTATCATTATCTGAAGGACAAAGTCAGGGGTGATGGAACTGAAATCAGGATTGCTGATGGGGGGCATTGAGAAGACGGATTATTAGATTTGGACTCGCTTTTCTGTGTATTAAATCTCTTCGGACTTTGCAATACCAGAACTTACCCACTCACCTTTGATATTTACTTGCATTGTGTGCATGTTTGGTGACTAGAAATCTACATATAAGAAAGCAGGCATGGAAGAACTAATAATAAAGCATACAGTAAGCATGTAGCCAGATGGAGATCCGGGGAAAGCTCTCCCACTTTTGGAGTGGCTAAGGTAAGAGTAAGGTACGAAGCCATCCCGAAGTGCACTGCATTTCATGTTTTTCTTGGCTCTTGGCTACCTTATTTGATGTCATATTCACGTCATGTCATGTAAGGTAGGGAAGTGGAACGATCAAGCATAAGGTATATGGAGAAAGCCTTGATGGAGATGGGATGGAGAGATTGGATGGAGGTTCCGAGTGCGGGGTATGTGTAATCTTGGTCCGAAAGGTCCGGGGAGGGGACAACCATAGGTAAGTTAGGGTAGATGATTCCGCATTGAGGTTGTGGGAGCTTAAGGTTTGAGGGATGGGGGTTGTTTGGATGAGGGATGCTAGATGGATGAGGGATGGGTTGTGGTGGGTGGGTGGGTGTTTTTGAAGATTAGGCTGGATTGGGCTTGACGGGGCTGGGCTGGGCTGGGCTGATGAGGAATAAGGACGGTGATGGAGAAAGAAGGTGCTAGAGTGAAAGGGAATTGAGTTCGGTAGGTAGGCTGGCGGGGGTGGATGGGTAGGTAAGTAGGTAAGTAGGTGAGTGGCTGGGTGGGTAGACTGGTAGAATAGGTAGGTAGGGTATGGATAGGTAGGGGTATGGATACCCATCCCATCCCACTTCTGCTGCACTTTTGATCTTTGCATGGTATGGTATAGTATGGGCGTAGACGCTTAGAATCCTACAGTACGGTGCACTGCGCGCTTGTTGTAGCCAGCCCTACACAACGTAAGGCAAGACAAGAGCAAGAGGGGAACTACTTCGTGGGTGGATCCGGATCTTCCGGATCCTTCGGTCAGTTGGTCGGTCTAAATGCCAGACAGGAATGGTGGATGAGTAGAAGATGTGGGAGGTGTGGGAGAGTGGGGGTTTGTGGAGTGGAGTTGAGTTGAGGTGGGATAAGTCGAGGGACATCTGGAATAGAGAGTGGAGTGGAATGAGGGATTAGAGATGGAAATTCTTCGTGGGGTAGCTCTGAAGAAGACAGACAAAGAGAGAAAGGAAGAGAAGAGACAAGGGGTGAGAAGGAGAGGAAAGAAGAGAAAGGCTATTTCACCATCTTCCGGAGCAGGGAACTCGGAGGTCGAGGATGTTTTGGCATGGGAAGAGGTGTCGGTGAGCAAAAATTTCCTTGGTTGGCTTTAGGCTGTTATCTCTTGAGATATGTTCGTTTGTTCTCCATGAGAAGACTTTTAAGCTATTGGAAAGAAAGTAGGGTATGATAAGGAAAAGGAAATTGAACAGTTAGAGAATGGGATGTTCGAGTTCGGGTTCGGGTTTGGGCTTGAAGTATTAGGAATTGAGTTGAGGGTGATATGAGATGAAGAACCCGGAACATATGACTTCCAGAACTAGCCTCATGTTTCTAAGAGGGCCCTTCAAAGTTTTCTGATATGTCTTATAATGGCTTGAAACATTGAAAATTAGAGCGGGAGAGAGATGAGATGATATAGAAATAATACCATACTGAATTAATTAGTCTTAGTCTTCTCTTTCAACTTTACTTCCCTTTCTGGACTCACATCCGATTCGTGTTTCTAGCTTAATCATTAGACAGCTAGTGCATATGCTAAGGTAAAGGTTCTTAGAACATTGAGACTCCTGACAAAGGAAAGGATACGATGAAAAGACCCTAGTTAAAAAAAATTCTTTGCCTTCGAATTCACCTCCTTCACTTCACTTTCTAAATTCGCAACATCATGTTAGTTGCACATCTTATAATGTTCCCGAGCTACTTAGTAGTGAATGAGACATTGAGAGCTCGAGGAAAGGGAGGATGAGATTGAAGTCGGATCTTACTTATTTCCTCACTCTGATTCAGTAAGACGGGTTCATTATGTCTTTACCTTTGAAAAGGTTATGCGCCGAAAGTACTTGTCCTGGCCGGTTTGAACTGAATCCCTATTTGGACTTCACTTTACTAGATTCACTTTTGTTGGATCTTTCCTATTGTGCTAAAGGAAGTGGAAAGATTGAGTGTTTAATGAAGGGAAGGTGGGATAAAAGTCATATTGCCTGGCAGGCTTGCTTTTGCTTATTAGCCTTCAGATGAGACTCACTTCCTTCTCTCTCACTTTTATAAGTTAAAGAATGTTCCAAAAGCCAGAATGTTGAGAGAGGGTCTATTGAAGGGAGAGACGAAATAAAAGTGAATTTCTTTTTCTCAAGTCACCTCAAGATATTTATTTTATCTTAACCCCTTGAGATTCATTACCCTTTTTAACTTATAAGGGAAAAGATATCTATCCACTGCCAGAAGAGACCTCATCATCAGACGAAATCATTGAAAATCAGCAGGGGACATTGAAACTTGAGGAAGGTTAAGAGGAGATGATATGAGATAGAACTTTTCACGTTTTCACTTCGCTTGCTCTCTGAAACCTGTTTACTTACCTATTAGGCTCTTTGTTAACTTTGATCTTAGCTATGTAAAACTGGAGAGGAAATGATTTTTTAATTACGGAACAAAAACGGATTTTTGCATTGGGGGTGGGTAGCTGTGAGATGTATTTGTGGAAGAAAGAGGACGGAGTGAGTGCGTAGGGAAGAGGATGTTAGGCGGTGGGCTGAGAAGGAGCTGTTGAGGGATGGAAGGTACGAAAGACAATAAGGGGGATATGTGATCAGATAATAGCAGTTCCCCCAACTATTCCGATTGCTATCAAGTTCATTTCCCTCCTTACCTTTCCTTTCTCAATTTTCTCTAATCTCTTTTGTCTGAATATCTAG
Source organism: Chlorencoelia australis (assembly GCA_003988815.1). Lineage (NCBI taxonomy): Eukaryota > Fungi > Ascomycota > Leotiomycetes > Helotiales > Cenangiaceae > Chlorencoelia > Chlorencoelia australis. The sequence continues at coordinate 578,126 of QYAN01000005.1, forward strand.
GAGTTCTTTTATTCCCATGCCCCTTCTCATCTCCTGTATTACTATCCTACTCTTTATCTTTATGTGACAGAATATCGAAGGTGACAATGATGTGTATAGCAACAAGTTCTTCGGGAAAGTACTATACGTTTGATTTTTGTTAGCTTAGGATTATTAGAACCATGTTTATGACAAGAAGGACGTCGCTGACTGGTATAAGAGGGTTTGGCGTGCTGTGAGGAAAAGAGGGAAGTAGCCTGAGGGAGAGGAGAGGACTGACAAAGTATCAAGTATTTGGGAAAGAAGAAGTTTGGACATAAGGTCGTAGTACTTGATAGGAAATAAGAATATGTGGTATGAATTGCATATACATATCTTCTCTAAGTTATCGTTACTTCTTTCCTCATAAAGCGCAGGTACTTAAATTAAGCCAAATGAAAAGAAATGATATCTATCCTTAGAATTCTATATGTATAAAAAGCCACTTAAACACCCAAACCAAAAGTCTTACATACTGAACCTCTTCCTCCTTCCTCCTTAGCTATCATAAAATCTAATCTCTCCCCATAAACCAATCACAAATCTCTCACCTGCCTCCTTATGGCCTCTCTTACAACTACCATAAAAGAAAGAAAATCTATCTCTAACACCTTCACCTCACCTCTCTTCACCCCACTTACTAAATATTTGCTTGCCAAAATGTCACCTCAAAACAGGTTTTGTTGCTGCGGGATTTCGGGCCCGAGAGGAACAGCGGAAGAATCTTTTAACCTTTTGGAGACATTCAATTTTCATCTGAGAGACGGAGGAATAGATATGAGATGAGATGCATCATCTGCCCCCCCCAAAAAGCAGCAAAAATCCCTTGCCAATAAGTGCAAATAATTATAAATTACATATATACACACGAACAGAACAGACTATTCAGCACCAACCCAACCCTTAGGCAGGAAAGCCCACACCGTCCCAACCGTAGCAAGAATGGAACACATCACAATCAAAAACCAATCTAAACACCTCTCTTTGAAACTAATCTCCTTGCTGAAAATCTTCAAGTAGAAGAACAGAGGTAAAATAACACAAATTGTAAAACATAATGTGGATCCCATGAATGCCATGATGCTGTCAAATGCTGGAAAGATAATAGCGATTATTACGAAGATGATAACGACAATGACGCGGATGGATATTTTGAGGAGACCGCGTGTATATGCGGAGGTGGAGGAGAGAGCTGGAGTGGTAGACAGAGTATATGCGTCGAGACCGGAAAAGACCTCGATGGTTGAGACGATGGGACGGGCATTGAGGGGGACTTTTGTGAGGGGGATGATGCCAATGAATATACTTATGAGGATGGAGAGGGCGCGGGGGTAGCCGGAGGTGCCGATGATATTAGAGGTTATTTCGTCTTTAACGTCGTCACCGAACATTAGAATTCCGGCCACGGCGGTGGCTAAGTCAAGGAGATACTGTTGCTTGTTAGAAGAAATGAGTGTTCTAGGGAATGAAGGGCCTTACAGTGAGGATAAAAGAGTAGTTTACAGCACGGCCGAATTTTGAAGGATGTCTCATATCGCGGTATATATTGGGGAAAACAGAATGCCCGCCCCATGGTGACATGAGGAGGCCGAAAGAGAGAGGTAAGGTAAGCCAATTATTCGGAAATAGATAGGTTGCTGCTGGCTGACGTAATGATCCTGGGGTATATGGTTTCAAGAATCCATCAATAAATATTATAAGTACAACTAAAGAGTGTTAAAAGGTGGGATTGTCGTGACCAGGATGGCTTACTGCAAAAACAAGAGAAGATTCCCATAACGCTGGTAAAACTAAGAAGTCGCAGAGGAGCAAAATTCAGGGGTATCTGGAAAGGGAGTCAATATATTAGTTGATGCCTAAAGAAAAAAGAGAAATGTTCGTGTAGAAGGTCTGGCTAGGAACTTTAGAAAATTCCTATCCGATGTAAAAGATATCATACCAATAATAAGCCGCAGAACACCTTCCAAGGTGTCACACCAAACCCGGGAATTAAGAGATCAAGGGTGTCTGCAAAAAGCACAATAAGGGCCACGCATGCCGCAAGAAGCTCTAAAGTAAATAACACACTGGTGGCTATTCTTGCCTTCTGTCCGTATGAGACAAAGGCAATATTAGCAAAGGTGATTAAGCTTGGATCAGTATCCATGCATTTTGCTAGAAGCTTTGCTGTATAAGCGGTAACCCTAGCTGATAAAAGTAAGAAGATCATCCCGGGGAGCCAGCCAGAGTATTTGAAACCCATAGGAAGGGAAAGCAATCCAACCCCGATAAGGACATTCGTAGCGTTGAAAATAGTCTGAGGTAATGTCGATTGCCCTTCAACAACCAGCATCTTCTTTCCATCCTGCTCAATTTCTTTGACAATGAGAGGCATGTGTTCCCCATCGGGCATTTTTGCTCCTGCTTGTTGCTGTCTCCATAGATTGGCGGCATGAACCATAGACGGTTCGTTCAAGGTAGAATGTAGTGTCCCGTATGAAGTTCCATAACTGCCTGCGAGAGGAGTAGTTAGATGAGGAGTAATATTGAAGATGGAACCAATGACACTCCCCCGACCTCCCAGGCTTCCAAATTCACTTCCAATATGTTGTGCGGCCGACGATTTCCGGTGCAATGGTGTATGCTCGTTCGCGGGAGGAATAGATTCGTCGTCAATCGCATTTTCGCTTAAACCCTGTATTGCTTGCCCGAGCAAAGATGTTTGAGGTGCATGTGCATGGCTGTGTGCTGTGTCCGTCCTTCCATATTCAAGAACTTCGTCTACCGTTCGAGGCGCTTCAGACAAGACGAAAGATGATCGATGAGGGGTGACTTCCAGAAATCCAGCTGCTCGAGTCCAACTTCTGGCAAAGTTTTCTATCGAGTTGACGCCTCCAACTTGAGTGAGCTGCCGCATATTGATTGAAGACCTAAGTTTTGGTTAGTAAACTGGATCTCTTGGGAAGCTGCTGTTCTACCTCCTTCTCCTTAGATCATGGTGATCCTCCTCGTCGTCCGGAATGTCTACATTAGAGCTATGAGATTCCTCTGGGCCATCAAAGCGGACACTGCGTCCGCTGATAGAGCTTCTATGCGAGGTTCCATACTGGTGGTACTCATCGAAGGACTGGGGATTTCTCGGCATGGCGTCCTGAAGCCTCTCTCTCTCTTTCTCTCGCTCCAGAACACTGAATAAATATATACAAGAACCTGCCAGTTGACCACAAGAGACCAAGAGAACAGAGATCTGGAAAGTTCAATCAGAAGAAAAAGAGAGTAAAAGTTGGTCCTGGTGGGGCAAAAAGGTGGAAGTTCTTATCGGACAAGCCATGATTGGTCAATGCTATCAAAAATCAATAAATGTGTGCTAGCTATCCAGGAGTGGGAAAAGTCCGTTCAAGAGTGAAATGTGGGTGAAAATGAAGTTGATATAACATGATACACATGATACACCGAGGTGCTTGTACTTGTACGAGCCAAGTTGATTTTCATGCTTCTTGACATGAATTGTAGTAATGTATCTAATCTCAAATGACGAGGACCATGGCGGGGTCTTTTGTGAGCACGAGGGAAAAGTCCTGCAGTACCATGCAAAGATATCTTTACATCAAAGGAGAAATATATCCCGATGCAAGCCGCGAGACGTTTTTGTGTGACTTGGATTCAAGTACGCAATAGCCAGTCATCTAAATGTCTTGAGATGCAAACTCATCCAGATATTAGGGGAAAAAATCTAAATGATGCGTGGCTCTTCCATGGAAGACACCGCGAACAGTTCCGGGAAATTCTCCGTGGCATATTACTGCAATGCTCCAGGATGATGGAAAATCTTCAAGGCCATAAATTAGAGGAGACTGAAAATTGAAGACTGCCACCCCATTTGAAAAGATATGCATATGAAGATACAGAGGTATGATCTGGCATGCAGACAATTTGCCAAAGATAAGAATAGCTTCAAGAGAAGAGCAGACTTGATTGATATTTAAAGAAACATGCTAGTTTGCCCTCTCAGCACTTGATCGGGTCTCGTGCACCACCTCCGAATCATTTCAACACGATGGAGAAATTGTTCCTCGTTTTCCCGGACCTTATCTCTGTCTTCTTGAAAGCTGTCCGTTTCAGAGCCGTTGATGCAAAACGCCATAAATAGTACACCAGCTTCGTCGAAAGCTTCTTCTTGACACAAACAAATCCCAAGCTTTCCATGATGGCCTCCAATTTTGGTTCATCCATATATCTCGAATTCGTGACACAAGGTGCGGGTAAGACTAAGAATAGACTGGGGAAGTAATCTTGTACACTTTCTCTAGAGATCAGTTTCTTCAAAAACTCAAGAGTTTTAAGTAACATCTCTCCCTTCCCTGCTGCATCAGGAACGTAGTTAAGGACCAGAGACAGGCTGATGATGTCGAATCTCTCCGAATCGTTTTTTGGAAGCGGTCGTCCCATGAAATCTTGTTGCTTAATCCCTTCTGATTGACTATTCAAATCGATCCTCTCCACCTCGAACGCCCGACTTCTAGAGCATGCATTTGCTGTACTCAATGCTCCAACCTCAAGCATATGGAGAGGACGCCCTTCCTGCACGTAATCCTTCAACTCAGAAACTACAGGAGCCAACCATTCCATCAACAGTTTGCTGCTGTCACCACCTCGATCATTGGCTTGACCTACGAGACTTGCACGCTGGTAACTTTCTATACCGCCTCGCAATTCAATCTCGCGAGCTAGAGCAGCTGCTTTAGCTTCATCTCCATCGGCTATCGCTTTTGCTTTCCGTTTCTCTAAAGTGTGATGTGATCGAATGAGGGACCTGGTTGCTTTGCTGGATATGGATCGAATTGGTTTGAGGGTTGGTGGTCGACCATGTGATAAAGACTTCAACTTGGTATGTTTCTTGACCATTTTGAATTTGGATCTGGGAAATCTGTTCAATTCCATCACAGTGTTGCTGTTGCTGCTGAAGATATTTGCTCTTCGAAAGTAAGAACCTTGAGTAGAAAAGTTACGATCACGTGACATGATTAGTTAATCAAGCATAAACGAGAAGTTCACCCACAAAATTTGCAATCTTTAACTTTCTTAAAAAGTTTAACCACCAGCGACAACTCTTCTTTCAATACTAATCCTCCAGCAAACCATCAATCAAAAATGGCCCCTCCAGCAAAGAAAGGTAGAGTCTCATTTCTATCCTTCAAATCTTCATGCAATGCGCATTTTCGCCCTCAATATCGAACTTGATAAAATACTTGCGATGACCAAAAATCAATGAAGAAAATATGGAGTGGAATGGAGGATGCGCACCAGCAGAAGCAGATTTTGCGAGTTCATCAAGAGCGATTGCTGATGCGTGAGTTTTTTTAATAGGCGCTGCCCCCAAGGCTGGAAGCACCAAGAAAGCCAGTGCTGCTGCTAAGGCTACTTTGAAGGGCGTAAGTTATCCTCCACTTCTCGCATACAATTGAAAACATTTCTAATATAAATGTACAGGTTCACTCCCACAAAGTCCGCAAGGTCCGTCTCTCGACCACCTTCCACCAACCTAAAACCCTCCAACTTTCCCGCGCACCAAAATATCTCCGAAAGTCGATTGAGACCCAACCCCTCCTCGACGAGCACAAGGTCATCATCCACCCTTTGAACACCGAGAGTGCGATGAAGAAGATTGAGGAGAACAACACCCTTGTTTTCATCGTCGATATTAAGGCCAACAAGGCACAAATCAAGCAGGCTTTGAAGAAGCTTTACGATATTGATACTGTTAAGATCAACACTCTTATCCGGTATGTCTTTCCTTAAGTACATTAAAAATATCACATTCTAATAAATGACTAGACCAGATGGGTCCAAGAAGGCCTTTGCTCGTCTGACAACTGATGTTGATGCTCTCGATATCGCCGCTACCAAGCTTGCCATTGTCTAAAAGGAAAGGATGTTTGGACTGTGGGATGAAGTAGAGATGGGGAATCAAAATAAAATAATGGTTATGGTATCATTTTCACTGGCTGCGGGTATAGTTGGTGGTTGTCACTGGCATCCACAAGGCGTAAATGAGATTCATACCAATACAGACTGCGAAGCAGTTCATTCTCCATTATCATTGGTCTTACTGAATGTGGAAATGTGCTTTTCTACTGGCAGGTTTTCAGCCCTACTTTTGAGAAGCCGTTTACCGCCTCTAGAAAAGGCGTGATGGAGATTTTTATCATTTTATGATGCAGCAGCTCTCATTCTCCATTACCACGAACGCTTTGAATGCGTAAATTTCCCAAGAAAATCAAACAGTCCATCTTCCACTTCCACGATCATCCTTTAGACCCTGGATTTATTCAAACTCGTATCATGTATTTTGGAACCCTAATCAACAAAACTTTAATTCCACCCAATTCTTATATGATCCTATATCTTGAGAACATAAGAGTCCATGTTGCTGCCTTTCTTGAATTTGAACATACAATACAATCCCTCAATTCTTAGGAGGTATACAATGACAATATCTCCTGCTTGATCTGTGGTAGTTTTTAATCAACTTCAAGCAGAATGAATCTTCTAAAAAGCATGATGACGGTTTGTCCTCTTAGCCACATAGAAGTTTCCCCAACTCCATACCTACATCTGAATTTGTACATTTTCATGAATTAGAATCTGCTTTTCAACTACACATTCCAGTTAAGACTTCAGCTTGTATGAACATCACAACTTCCCAGTTGAGTATACCGCAATTCCGTCCACTCAATATGTACAGTTTAAGACACGCATACTATCTATAATTCAAGATATCAATCTAATCCATCTCGTCTCCCGCAATATATCTATCTATCCATGCACCCACCGGGCAAAGTGATAAATTAAAATCCTTAAGAAAATGCACACTGCCTACTTCGCCAATCCTCTTAACCATAAACATACAATCGTCCTCCCCTCTCAATTATACATACCAACGAACTATGAATATGTTGTGGTGTATACTGTAGTCCACTCATGTGTCTGCCACCTCCGTGCTTGTAAGGAGAGTTCTTCCGATTTTGCCACTTTCTCCCAAACGTCCATATTCCCAGTTAGTCCTAATATACACACACCTCCCCCCCCCAGCCCATCATTGTCCTGAACCCCGACTATCATTATATATTCTCCCCTGTCCCGCCCTCACTCCCTAGCCCCCCATCCCTAAACCTCCCTCCCTCACCCTCCCCTTCCTCCCCCTTCCTCCCACAAAGCAACAACACACTCCTTAAGCACCACCCCTCATTTTCTCCAAATTCCTAATAACCTCCATCTGCGCGTCCAAAAACCGATCCACACAATTTCTCGCACATGAGTCCTCATTCCTATCCAGCTGTCCACTTCGAATATTCGAGGTAATGCATTTCTTCCAGCAGATGTCTGTTAGGTTGTGTACGGCTATTATTATAATGCGCTTCATTAGTATTTTCTTGATAGTAATCTTGGGAGGAGGGGGGAGAGGTGCGAGAAAGGGCAATCTGGCGGAACTGGGGAGGGGACGGGGATGGGGTCGAAAGATAGTACGGACATTGCTGAATCCTAGCCTTCTGACTCTCATTAATAACAAACTGCTGTAATTCCCTTTTATCCTGCTCCGTAAGTTTTGACAGGTCGATATTTGACTGTTGCCCTAGACCCGTGGAATCCATCTTTGCTTCTTTGCTTTTCTTTTCTTTTTGCTTGGTCTGTATAGGTGCTTGTGTTTTTGTTTTTGCTTTCGTATTCAATTCAATTGGTGATTGAGATCAGTGGACTCGAGGGTATGCGTTGGTGAGGTGAGGTCAAGATTTTTTAAATTCTCGTTACTCTTTTGACATGAGGCGGAAAAAGTAATTTGCTTGGCAGATCTTAGCGAATATGTCTCAGGGGCAAAATAATTCATTTATTCATCATTGCATGAATACTTGCAGAGGAAAGGTGACTCGGAGATCTTGATTTCACGCGATGTTACTACATGATTATGAAGGATTTAGTCAACCTATCAACAGGTCAAACATAGCGACGGGTCGCTTAAAAAGAGCCCCTTAATACTTTCCTTCAAAAAGTGAAATCTTCGCTAATTATATTGTTATCTCTTTAAAAAAAATGGTAATTTAAAACTATATTTATATGATAAGCTTTAGTAGACGAAAAGTTTATTCTCACTTTAAATAATCGAATAAAGAAGAGAAAATTTTATACTCAAAACTTTTAATTCATCGTCAAGTTTAACTCGCTAATAGGTGAATCCTTCTATCAAAAGCTCACAAATATGTCCCAAGGTCTAGCCAAAAGAGTCAAAAAGTTCTACCTGAGAATCGTGACTAGCAGTCGCTCCAAAACACATCGCTTATTAACATCCATCAGAATAATCAAAACCAATTCGCATCAGAGACTCAACCTCACTTTCTGCCGCTCTTCACTTAAATATATCTGTGTCTTCTGGCAATGATGAGAGCTAAAATTGTAAACAAGATCAGACTTCCCAAAATACCAAAAAAAGGGCCGAGATTGCCAACGTTCTTGAATGGAACATCAACGTTCATTCCAAACATACCGCATACCAAATTGAGAGGAACAAGAATCGAAGCTAAAAGAGTGACTTTGCTAAGAACCTTGTTGGCTTGGTTGCCTTGTGTAATGTTGTCGATTGAAAGTTGTGCAAGGTAATTGCTGTGAGAGCGAGATAGCATCTTTTCAAAATGGGCAAGACTGGTCATCATGGTGACGACATGATCTTGAATGTCACCAAGATAAAGCCCAATGTCCATGCGAGGAGTAACTTTATAATTGGCATTACAGCGTTTGGTGAAACCTCTCAAAACATCTGCTTTTCCTCCCAAGAGCTTCATCAGACCCATGACATTCTTGCGGACCATACCAATCTTACGAAGGAAGGCGTGCATATCGTCAGTGCGAGCAACAAAGACTTGGTCCTCGATCACATCAGTCTCCACTTCGATACTGTGGATAATTGGCGCGAAGGAGTCAACAATGTCATCACTGTCCACCCGTTAGCTGTGCAACTAAATACAAGATAGAAAAAGATATATACATTAAAGCATAACAAATCCAATCGCTACTCAAAGCAACATAGTCCTTAAGCATTGTAATACGCTTCCGAACCTGGCCAGCATGTGGATTTGGCGAGAAGCTGAAGCTCAATGTTCCTTCGCGGAAGACAACTACGTAGATGTTGAAAGGCTCATATTCTTGACCATCGTCTATCTCTTGGACATGAAAGGAACGGAAGCAAGCAAAGTAATAAGATGGAAAAAGCTCAATCTTTTCACGTGCTTCTTGGGTTCCAATATCTTCAATAGTCAAAGGATGCACCCCAAATGCCTTGCAAATAGCTCGAATCTCTTCCTCCGTCGGATTGTTCATGTTCAACCACCAAACGCCATCTTCTTCTTCACCTGGTGGGAATGTGAATAGGTTTCGAATGTCTTCTCCAGGCAGGATGAGATCGCCAAACTCGGCAGCATGAATGGTTGACTCTGCACGAGAAGAGAAGAACTCAAATCTGTTAGGCACAACATGAACGGCATCTTGTGCCCGTAGGTTAAAGTTATCAGTGCTAGTCATGTCATCCTTCGCATCCTTCTCATTGACTGAAGAGGTAGATCTGGAAGGAATTTCCACAAGATTACCGTCAGATGTGACAATATTCGAATATTGATTATGAGTCTTAGGGCGGAGGTCATTAAAAATACGGGCCTGGGGTTGGTTCTTGGGAGGTGTCTTGTCTCGACTTTCCTCATCTGCAATAAATTCTTCGAGGATATCGAAATCAATCTGTAGAGTGTCTTTGTCGGGTGTACTATGTAATGGGAAGCAAACATCTTCTTCGGCAGAGTTGTTAGAAGCTGCAATGCTATTTGCGTCATTATCATTGGTGTATCGTCTGCTGCGAAGGGTACGGCGACTTCGGTAACTGCCTCTAGAGATTGTACGGTGGAGATCACAGTCGTCCTGAAGACGTCGTGCATCAGTAAAAGCCTTAACTGAACTTGGATCTACAGTAGATAGTTCACGCTCTCGGCGTCTGGCATCAGCGAATGCTTTGACAGAATTTGGCGGTGAGACCGACCGGGGATCGAGAGTCGTTACAGTTCCGCGTCGGCTTCTGTTATCTATATTGCGCGGAGGTATAGGAGAGTGTTCTCGGGATTCTTCATCGACTATTGCCTCCTCAAAATCTCTTGCAACAGTATGTAAAAGAGACCTATCTACAAAGGTGATGTTTCCGGATGTCAAGCCATGTGGCGTAACACCATGTTGGGATTCGAAGGTGCCTCGTCTGGAGCGAGGTTTCTGTACAGACGCTGATTGATGTCGGTGGTCATCCAGCTCGGGAACTGGGGTGCTATAGCCCGTGTCCAAGGATGTCTCGTCGTACTCAGACATAGCGTTGGTTAATGTCCTCTAAGAACTTGAATTGGCTCTTCAAAAGTTAGCACCAATCTTCCCAAATGACAGTCACAAGAACCTACAAATGGATTGTAATTTCTATGCTTTTAATAGCAAGGCGGGTCGCAACGAGCGCCCACCGCGTGTTGGCGTCAATTTGATAGTTGTCGTTGCACAGGTCGGCCCTGTACAGCTCCTTCGATCGAAACTCGTCCAACGCCCACTACCCCTTTGGTATCGTTCAATATCTCTTCTCTTCAGTGTTTGTGCTTGTGGTATTTTCTAAAGACTGGTTATGGAGGTTTCTTGTCTCCGCAATAGGCCCAGATTCGCACTGGACCGAGGAGCGGACGGATGAAGGAGAACTGGTGATCAGAAAACCCCGCCAACTTGGTGGTTTGAAAGTAATGAAGCCGCCGAGGCGATTGGATTTATAAGTGTAGATGAGCGAGATCGCTGGAAGGTATTGCTAAGGCAATGCAATATTGTATCTTGAGGCTATAGGTAGGTGAGCTTGTTGGGGAAAGAAATGAGATTTAAAAGGTGGTGGAATTGTCAAGGGACAATGATGTTGGGAGCATTGAGTGGAGGTTAAAGCAAGGAAGGCTATGAAGTTGGAAGAAAAAAAGCCTTTTCGCCTATCGGAGTGGCTGACCACCTCGTCTACAAGACTATAACCAACAAAAAGAAAAAAGTGCAGCTAGAGTGGACGAAAGTAGGGTGAGCGATTATGGTAATTGGGCAGCTATGCATGATATATCTATGTCTCTCTCCCACTCTGTCATTCCCTTATCTTGTATCCTGGCGTATATACTTGTACATATTTAAATGTGCCTACCAATTCCAAAAGCAAGAACGTGCAAGATCTAGAGGTAAGCGTTTAATTTGAGGCTGAAAATAAGGGTTGATAAACTCAACCAATCATCAGATGCCAAGAAATATCTAATCGATAGGAATTAGAGCCACATCTCCTTCCCAAATATCTTGGAAGTGATCTAGTCTCGAACAACTAGGCAACTCTCAACTGAGATCAAGTCATGGATCAACTGATCGAACAAGTGAGAGAGGTTGCAGAAGGGCAGATTGTTTGTAGAATCCTCCACCCTGCTCTCAGAATAGTATCTAATCTATGGCCTGCTTTAGGATTTTGAGGGTCAAAGACTGGCAGATTATCTGACAACTGCACTACTGTCAATAGTCGGCGTACGTGGTCTACCTTCGTTGCAATATCAGTACTGAGTTTTATATAGGCTGTTGCTTTCCTGTTAGGCTTCATCAAGCAAGATATCAAGCTCGCACTCTTTGCGGGTTTGGGCGGAACTGCTCTCACATTCGCTCTCATCGTTCCGCCATGGCCGTTCTTCAATCGTCGACCCATCAAATGGCTGCCTGTAGGAGGTAGTGAGGTAGCAACACAAGGAATTACAGTGGATGGCAAGGTTGTTGGTTGATGGAGATCACGGTTTGCAAGAGCATCATAATTGGCGTTAGGGCTTAAGGGATGGGAACACCACTAAAACTGTAGTATGGGCAAGGCATAGAAGAGCTTTTATTGACTGTCACTGTGTGCAAAAGCTCTGTTTTATGAAATCCCAGTGAACGCCATCTCTCTAAGGGCTCATCCATACCATCATCTCTATCCCTGACTCATTCAGAGCTATTGTGTAGTGTATTTTCGGTGCTCTCCTTTTGAGGACCTGATCATGTTCTCCATTGTATCATTAAAATTTCTCCATCGTTCCTCCAATGCCCGCCGTTCAATATTAGCCGTTAAGAAGCTCTTAACGACCGTATTTCTGGAATTCCCAATCTCTGTTGTCGAGGGGGCAGACTTGACGCGTCTTCAGCCAGCGCGAGATGCAGTGGAAATGGAAGGCGTGCTATATCTTATTAGCTCCTCTTCGAGCTTATAGAGTAGAGCTCTTACATTGCAGATACCCCATGCAACTGTGCATTCCTCACTTGTAGCAGAAGCTTGGTTGGCTTGACATTCAATACCTACAGCATATTAATAAGCTTCCCTTAAATTAGATGATTCGATAGACATACAGAGATCCATAATGTGATTTCTGCAGATGGCACAGTTGTCAACCACGATATCCCATGCCCATAATGCCACCGCGTTCCACTAAGTTGTCAGGAGGATATACCTGCAAGTTTAGGAGTATCGTCTTACTTTCTTGACTTCGAAGCGCTTCTTGCTATCGGATCCTTCAGCAGCTCCAGATTTGGGCTTGCCAACTTTCTTAGTAGGGCCAGAAGCTCCTACAGGAGCGTCGGTCATATCGACATCGGCCATGGTGATATTTGGAGATAGTTTTGGGGAGATCGGTTTGTAGGTGGTGGGGTACTCGTGAAAGGGCAAACACTCAAGCTTGAAAAGTGTAACCTAGGAATTTTTAGGCCTGTGATGATGTTGAAAAATCTTTCGGGGTCGAAATCAAATGTAGTGATTCGCAGTTATAAATGTCTACTCCGGTGTAATAATCATCAAGGTATTTGATGTCTAGAATTGAGGCACTAAATCTAAGTTTAGCGCCACTAACAGGATCGCGGTACATTTCATGCTCTTTTCCTTTCAAGAGCACAAACCCCCCCCCCCAACAACAACAACAAACAAAAAGACAATACAGAACAATGAACAGATTACTCTCATCTATCGATCCAATACGAAACAACCAAAGAATCAACATAACACGAGATACATCACGGAAACCATCGAGCGATCGACCGCCTTCTGACTCTTATTAGTCTACAGTACCACTGGCTCTCCAAGTCAACGAACACGCGTTTTCCTCATCCTCTATAAGCATCTATATTTTTGCTTTCTACTTATTCTCTTTCTGCGCTTCTTTCACGGCTAAATATTTATAAGCCAAAGAAGCAATGTCTGCGATGCTTTCTCCGAAAGGCCATCGCTATACTCAGAGCGCAACGATGCCGGTCGCTACAGCCTCGTCGCAGAATCCTCAAAATCCGCATCATATGAACGTTCAAATGCATACACTTAATTATGACACGTCAGAAATGGGCTATCCAGTACAACAACCACAGCCCTCAACCCCGCCGACAACTCCACGAAAACCCGAACAACTCTCGGCCTCACAAGGCAAATACAGCTCGAACGCGCCCGAGACAAATGGATCAAAGCAGAAATCACGAAATAAGAATCGACCAAAAAATGTCATGACATCACCTGCGGCGAGAAGAAATGATCGAATAACCCCACCTCTGACTCAATCTGCTGGATTACCCTCTTCCTCCAGGCCAATATCAACTCCTTCTAATACTGCTTTCGCAGGTGCGACATTTCACGCATCTCCAGCTCCGTCAACATTGCCAATACCCAGTTTCTATTCTAAATCAGTTCCCGATTCCCCTGGATTGAAAGGGATCAAAACAGCCAAAGATCTTGCTCCTTCGAAACCAGAAGTTTCACAAACTCCTGCGGCAGCGACCTCGAACAAACTGTTCCAGAGAGAAGAATCACCCCTGGACATATTTTTCAAGGCAGATAGAGAAGAAAAGGCAAGGGCACGAAGTGCTAGCTCCACTCAAACGGCCGCCAATGCCTCTAGTCCTTTTCAACCTCCCTTAGAATCTCTTCGCGATGCTCATACTTCGCCAGCCCAGAATCACTCACTAGAATCACCATCAAACAGAGAGTTTTCAAGTGCCATGTTTGCAATGGAACTAGATGATCCAAGCAGTCCAGGAACACTTTTTGGGCCAGCATTTTCCACTCCATATTCCGAGAGAATCAACGCTGCAAGACTCCCTCGATCAACCACACAACCTGCACGAATTCCGCAGCAGCAGCCAATGGCTAGGTCCGAGGCACTCAAAGCATACTTGTTCTCAAACCAGCCTCTCTCAACTTTACCAGCACCAGCTGGTCGTTCAGCTGGAAACTCTCCTCTAACACCAATTTCAGGACCAACTCGACAAAATGGTACCACGATTCCTTCTGGATCTAAGAGTGCTGGTCCTTATTCACGGTCTCAACAATCGGGCTATACTCATACATTCGAGGCCTCTTTCACCGCGTCCAAGATATCTGGCAGATCATCAGGTCTTCGCCAGGAAGTCACGCCATCGAAGACTCCCACCAAGACACCAGAATACAACCTCAACTATCCACAATCCCCAACTCCGTCTCGAACTAAAGGAAACCTTTCGCCGATTTCAAACAATTTCATTAGCGGCTCAAAATCTCTTTCACCTTCATCGGTTCAAAATTCATCATATGGCGTTTCATCTGGAAATAGAAGTGCTGACATCCAAGTCATGGAGGAAAGTCTTCGCAAAATACTTAAACTTGATTCACTTGGGAGCTCAGGTATCGGAGGGGTAAATGGGGTACAACCAACAGCGGTAACCGTATCGTCGGTTGGTGGGAGGCCCCCTGTGTAAATGGTATGGGTATTGGCGTTTCGAAGTCTCATGGGTTATTTAGTATAATATTACGAACGATGGGATTGCCGCTGGCGTTTTGATTTTGACTGCTCGGTTCACGTCAAGCACTTTTATTTACGATTTCGAATTCCCTCCTTTGTATAAGCTGGGATTTTTGTCGACCGGCGTTTCGTGCTCGCATTGCACGGCGTTCTTTTGACGGAAAGGCTGCTATCATTTGAGTTAATATTTGCATAACACCTGCGTTATGCTCAACGACTACTATTTTTTCACGCCTTGGGCAAATTACCGCACTTTCTGCAACGAATTTCTTTTGTCTAATACGGAGGAGGATATATCCTCCATAGCGAATGGAGGGAGAATTGAACGATGGCGTGGGGATTTGAATGGAGTAAGTGGTTGGGGAGAAATGGGGATTGGAGAAGGTCTGGAACATGCTATATTACTACGGATTGCGGCAGATAGGTTCTCTGTCTGTTGTCATAGCTGTAGCCCAGCGAAAGATTATTTTATCATCGGATAATTTATTCAGAAAATACACCTTTTTAACCCCATGCTTGTCTTTGAAAGTAATAATATTCCTTTTTGTGAACTCGTAATTAAATGTCGGTTTACTGATAAACCGTTCGAATCTACCACACAGCACACGGGTCACGATTTACGTGGCACGATGCTTGATGGTTATGATTCTTGGTTGTCCTCTGAATGCGTAGGCCCTTGCTAGGATTTATTGCATTCTTAGATATATAGGCATTCTCTAACTATCGAATACTATTGACTATTACATTCTATTGGATATTGCATTCCAGGCTTTATTGGTACAACATTAAATGAAAGTCGGTTTTGTTGCCGGCCACATGATCAATCGTCAGCTGATATTTCTGTACTAGCCTAGTCGCTTAGCCTACCTGTACATAGCCGCGCGCTCGTTCTTCTCTCCTTCGTTTTATCCGAATATTCTTGCAAAATAATAGCATTTAGTTATTATATAAGCTTTATTATTATTATTATTCCATTTGCGTGCTGTATCAGTCAAAGACCATGTAACACGGCTAGGGGCCTCAGGCCCTAGACTTTGGCCAAAGAGCGGCCGGTCTGTGGGTTTGTTTCTAGAGTACATAATAAGAATAATGGCTCCTAGATAGGTAAAAACCCAGGGGCCATCAACCTCTCCCTATATATATTCCTAGAGCAGGGATTTCTTATCAGGCCAAAGCCTCAGGCCTCCCAACTCCTTTTGACAATTGGAGATCATGTTTCTATAAGCTCTTCCTCCTGCTGCGTAATCTTACCTCCCTCTACCTCCTCCTTCCATATACCCTAGACCCGCAAACTCCTTATCACAGATGGCTTTCCTTTGCTTTCACTCGGCCTTTCCAATGATGCAACTTTCTCTATATGCGTGCTAAATATATGTCATATTAAGTAGGTATATAACAATTGTGTATTCTGAAACCGGTATTAAAGAAGCAGGTACTATATTTCTATTTATTTTAAGAAATGGAATATCCTTTTTTGCTTATTGTACCCCCATAATAGGCCTGCCTCTGCACCTCTACCTCAAAGGGCTCTTCGTTCGATCGTATCGTATTGGGGGTTCGGCTGAACGCCCTCAGACGTGGTCCTGCTTCCTAGATAGATGAGCCGATCCCGAATTGATTCCGTGCTCTGTAGATACCCAATGGAGTACTTGTTTTTTTTTATAATAATTAATTTTTAGCCTTACAAATTATTCCAAAACATAATAAACTTTATTATTAATAATAGATTTCTGTTGCAGTTCGCCGATAAAGTCGGACTTAGCGAGGCCGAGCCGACGATTCCTGTGAGTGGCTGTAAAAAAGTTATCCCGACCTAACCCTCGACATTGTTTCGAGATGCCACTATGAATCGATTGATGCTCTCCAGGCGACCATTTAAAAGGTCGTATAACATCAACCAACTTCTATACCATCGAATTCCTCGATCAAGACGCTTCGCAAGCGTTATAGAAGATACAAAGTATTTCACCCCTCCAAACCTCCCCGGACCTTCTGTCTCTAACTCTTGACAAATTAGACCGTACGATGTAATTGTTATCGGAGGAGGCCATGCGGGGGCTGAGGCTTGTGCAGGGGCTGCCAGGTCCGGAGCCAGAACCGCGTTGATCACACCGAAACTCGATAATATTGGGGTTTGTTCTTGTAACCCTAGTTTTGGGGGTATCGGGAAGGGAACAATGTTAAGGGAGGTGGATGCGTTGGATGGAGTTGCGGGAAGGATTATTGATAAAGCAGGAGTGCAGTTTAAGGTCTTGAATCGGAAAAAGGGACCTGCTGTTTGGGTAGGCTTTCTCCCCGGGACTTTGGAAGTCGAGGGACTGATGTGATGGTTAGGGACCTCGAGCACAAATTGATCGAAAGCTTTATAAGAAGCATATGAGGGAGGAGCTAGAGGCATACCCGAATTTGTCGATTGTGCCGGGAAGCGTGGCAGATATCATTGTTTCGAGAGACGAAGGCGTGGCAAGCAGTGGCAAGATAACAGGCGTACGACTAGAATCTGGAGAAATCATTCCTACGAATCAAGTCGTCATCACTACGGGTACTTTCCTAGGTGGTGAGATTCATATTGGAATGGAATGCTACCCTTCAGGACGGATGGGAGAAGCTGCAACCTTCGGCTTGAGTAAATCGTTGAAAGATGCTGGGTTTACTCTTGGCAGACTAAAGACTGGAACGCCTCCTCGTCTTTCAAAGGGCTCAATTGACTTCAGTAGTCTCGTTGCTCAACCGGGTGATGATCCGCCTATGCCATTCAGCTATCTCAATGAGAAGGTGTCCGTTGAAAAACAGCTACTTTGCTATGCGACTTATACCAATGAAGCTACCCATGATATTGTCCGTGCGAATCTGGATAAATCGATTCATATTCGAGAGACGATCAAGGGACCAAGATATTGTCCGTCTCTAGAATCAAAGATCATACGCTTTTCAGACAAAGACAGACACATCATATGGCTTGAACCTGAAGGATTTGACAGCGATATCATTTATCCAAATGGAATCTCCATGACTGTTCCGGCAGAAGCTCAAGAACAGCTTCTGAAAACCATTCCAGGGCTTGAAAACGTCACAATGCTTCAACCCGGCTATGGGGTTGAATATGACTATGTTGACCCAAGGAGTTTAAAAGCAACTCTTGAGACGAAGATGATTTCAGGCCTATTCTTGGCAGGCCAAATTAACGGCACTACAGGCTATGAGGAGGCAGCAGCACAAGGAATCGTAGCCGGTATCAACGCTGGCTTAAGATCACAATCACTACCTCCCTTAACACTCTCCCGAAGTGACGGTTATATCGGCATCATGATTGACGACCTTATTACCAAAGGAGTATCAGAACCCTACCGAATGTTCACATCTCGAAGCGAATACCGAATGAGCGCCCGAGCCGACAACGCAGACTTACGACTTACAGCCAAAGGACGAGAAGCCGGTGTAGTCGGCGATAAACGGTGGTCTCACTTCATCGATGAAGCCGCTCAAATAGAAGAACTTAAAATGGCTCTCCTAAGTAAGAATGCTAGTGCTCCAGCATGGATCTCAGAAGGCTTCAAAGTAGCCAACGACTCCACGCGCCGCACCGCACTCGACGTCCTTCGTCTCAAAGGAATAACCATCGATTCCCTCATCCCATCGATCCCCCAAATCACATCCTACACTACCAACATCCGTACACGCGTCGGAATCGAAGCCATCTACGCTCCCTACGTAGCACAACAACAAGCAGCTATGAAAGTATTCCAAAAAGACGAGAATTTAAAATTGCCTCCAGGACTAGATTATGATAATATACATGGATTAAGTATGCATGAGAAGAGTTTGCTAAAGATTACGAAGCCGGAGAGTGTGGGACAGGCAAGGAGGATTGAGGGAATGACGCCCAGTGGATGTTTGAGGTTGTTGGTGTATGTGCAGAATAGGAGTAGGGCTGCAGCGAAGGCGGTGATATATGAGGATATGTTGGCTAAGAAGAGAGAGTTTAGGGATCAGTGAGGAATTATTCCGGGGAGAGGAATTTGCGTCCAGATTTAAAGGATTCGAGATGGGAATTGTAGAAATAGCAGTTTCAATAGCATTGTACGATATCTGAATATAAGAACACTACGTGTAATATATATGCTACAAATTTTACATTCGAACCGTAAAATCAAGGTCATCAAATAGCGATCCCTATCTAAACTTTCAAATTCAAAACTCCATAACCAGATGCCTTTTTGATTAGAATGCTTTCTTTTGTACAAATTGGTATACATATACATTACTTCTGTTCAATGTCCTTCTTTCTCACTTCATCCTGATTCAATATCTTGACCGCATCTTTAGTGTAGATATAACTAGCTCCACTCCATACCGTCGTTGTAGCTACTAGATATCTATTCCCTTTCATTAGTCCTGTCTTCCTACAATACCTCCTTCCTCTAAAAAAAATGAAAAATGAAGTAAAACTCACTGCATAGCCACCATCACCCCCCCAACATCGACACTAACCAACGGCATCGCGGTCGTCGCTCCAATCAAGGCCAACTGCAACGCCGTGTTGTATTTACTAATAGTCGTCGGATGCACTTCCGCCGACGGCAGCGAGAAATCCCAATATCGAGAGAATGTCTTTGGTGGAGGGAGGGATATCCAGCGGTAGTAAATGGCTGCGATGGCGAGTCCGACATCTCGACCGAGGATGATTCCTGCTAGCCATACTGATTTTTTGTCTTTTTGTCAATTGCTATCCTCTTCCCTTTCAGGGGGTTTAAATTGAGGCGGGAGAGAGGGGAGAAGGAAAGTAAAGGGGAAAAGAAAGAGGGAAGAGAACAAACCAGGCAACGCCCCCTTGACAGCCAAACAGACTGTCAAAACAGTCATCAACGTCTTATCAGCCATGGGATCAATAACTGTGCCCACAACCGTCTGTAAATTCCATTTCCTCGCTATCCAACCATCAACCAAATCGGTGATTCCCGCATAAGCGAACAGTCCGACGGCCCACAAGTGTTGATCATGTAGGACGAGATAGCCGATGATGGGTGCGGCGAGGAGACGTGAGAAGGTGAGGATGTTGGGGATGGTGTAGATGTTTTCGTGGGGTGTGAGGGATGTGAGGGCTTTGAGGAGCGGGGCTTTTTTAGGTTTGGGTTTGTGGGGGGGTGGACTATGGTGGAGTTGGGGTGTTAGTTTGGTGTAGATTGAGAGAAGAGACTCAAGATAGGTCTTTGAGCCAAGGGAGATTGCTTTTCCTCTTTGCTTGAAGGATATTCCGATGTCCTAGATGGGTCACGTGCTCAAGTTGGAATTGCAGTTGAACATATCCAGGCAACAGGAACTGAAGCAAATAGAGAGTCTCCATACCTTCCGTCATCCTTCTGCTTCTCTGTCGAATAACATCTTCTTCCCTGATTCCGAAGATATCTAGCAACCATTAGCCCGTGACTCGACCCTCCAATCCTCACTGAAACTCAAACCTACCCCCCTAGCACCTCCCTCCTTATCCCCAGCCTCCCAGTAAGAGCCCCCATCTTTCCCATCTTCCCCATCTTCTCCACCCCCTTCGAAGATTTCGTCAGCGTCGTCGTCGTCGAGAACATCATCATGGTGCGGAGAAGCCCAGGTCTCAAAATCAAATTCTGCACAACCATCATAATCGTCGTTGTTCCCTTTTTCCTTTCCTATCCTTTACCCCTTACTACCCTTTCAAAAATTGGAGCAGGATTGTCGTCGTAATAAAATGCAATTCATACCAAAATTCACCTTCACAATACTTTCGTCGATCAGTCTCCCTTCAATATCTCCTTCTCGCGCTAAAAACCCTTGAATGCTAGGTAAAGGTAGTACAGCGCTTAGGGTTATCGCGTCTAATTTAACATTCGCTTCACAACCAGAACAACAGTTCTTATGCATAAGAGCGAGAAGCTCGGTTGTCTGTTGTAAAGTTTCTCTGTTTTTTTAAAAAAAAGAGTTTGGAGTCGCGTCAGAGATGAGACCAACCAATTAAGACTCCGGATAAGAGTTTTCTCTGTTTGAAGCCTCTGCAATAAAGAGTCCTTGTTTCCGTCTAAGTTTCGGCTTCAACGACGTAGTTAGTATAAAATTTGAGTTCTGTTCTCACAGAAAGCAGGAAGAAGTCAATAAAGATGATGAAGTTAATGGTGATTTCTGGTATTTCCTTATGTCCATTAATTCATCCACCAAAAGAAGTCTTTTAAAGCAGAACAGTACAAACTCTCCGTAACTGCTCTAAGAATTAGCTTTTCCATGATGTATCCCCACCCTCTTACACGTCCATCCATGAATGATATGCCAATATATCATTATTAAAAGCATATTTCGGCATTTTTGAAAACCTCCTTTGCCCTGATGATTTCGCAGGTACATGAACAGCCTTTGCAACAGCATTCCATTTTTTTCGCTCTATAAAAACAAAATAATAAACACCAGCATCCATAGTCCTTCGGGGAGATCGTAAATTATGGGGCATGAGTGCCAGCGTGTTAGGTCATGACAGGGTATTTGGCGATCTGTGAAGCGTTATAGACCCTACCACATCTTGTAGCAACAGATTTAAGAGAATTCATCAAAACCAAAAGTCAATCCCTTTTGCAGAATTAAGGTTCGTATGTCTAAGAGCTTCCAGCACTAGCCCACTGCTGGTGAGGAGCAAGATAATGGCCATGTCCGGCGCTGGCATTCCCCATTGGCCACATGTGTTCCTTCGCTGGGCTACTGGCCGCTGAATAGTGTTCTACCAGAGGCCGCTCATAGGAGGTTTGTAAAGCCGGTATAGGTAGTAACCTCTGGCCAGAGTATGATTGTGGGGTGTGGGTAGAGTCTTTCATATTGCCATAGTAGCCTTGAGAAGAATATGAGTCATTAGCTAGTTTAGAGTCAATAGAACCAGAAGACACTCCAGAGATACTCGAATCCATAGAGCTCCCCGGTACATAACTGGAAGATCGTCGAGAGAAGTTCCCAGTAGGACGATCAGTGTCAGCCATCGCGGAAACAGAGTTGTAATGCTGCTGCCTATAACCTTCCAAACGGTGGTCATAATTCTCTGTCTTGGATGCAGGGTATAGACCTAGGGAGGGTGCAAATTGACCAGTGTAGCTTGGGGCGCTCGAGAGCATTCCATCACCATATGGCCCTGCACTAACATTCGTATAACTGCTGAAAAGACCCGAGCTTGGTCCATAAGACAAGGGAGGTGTAGGCAGCGACATCGGACGATGAGCCATGCTCTGATTTGTCAATTCGTACCCGTTTCGAGCATATGGGTAAGAACCATACACAGATCGATCATCCATGCGATCCATGCTGTCAACCTCATCGATTGGAGTGCGGAAGTTTTGTTTCGTAATGAGGTCTGGACGAGGAGTAAAGTGTTGAAATCGAGGGTCTTTCGTAGGAATAGTAAATCTGTTGCTTATGACGTCGGCGACCGTGTAGTATGAGACTAAATGATGAGAAACTCCCCCAATTGTGACGCTAACAGTCTTCTTGACAAGGCCGTCCTCTTTGAATCCATAAGAGTCAACCAGGGACCCTATTAGCGAACGTTCGGTCTCTTTGCTAAGCGAGCCGGAATTTGTCTGATCATAGCCTGAAGAGATTTGCCCTTGGCTGTAACCATTTCCTATGCCACTGTTTGGTCTCCCGAAAGGGTCTTGAGCTTTCCTGATCCCGGGAGATCTTTTGTTACGCTTCATTGCTCTCTTTTTCTCGCCTGGGGGGAAGGGCCGCTCTAGCTCACGGTACACGAGGAAGTTGCCCAAAATTCGACTTGGGCTCCATGGTACACCGTCAGTCCATCTCTTGATGCCAGAAGAGTGTTCTTCGTATATGAACACATTTCCGCTTTTGATCAAGCTACCCCGCTCACGGTCGTGGGGACGACGGGCGACATGATTGAGCGCACCGGTAAGACAAGCTTCGAAGAGAAGCAGTGCATCTTGTGTTGAGGCAATGTGCCCTTGGAAGGTTGGGGACAGAGGTGAGGTTGAACTCATCGTGAAGCCTAAAAATAGCTTCTTGTCAAAAAGTCTTGGATGGTGGGTGGTGCGCTGGAGGACGTGTCGGGAACGTTATAGGTTATCAGACGAGCTCGGAGATCAGCCTTCAAGAGGAACGGTTACACCTAAATCGAACTCAAGCTAGGACTCTTGAAAGGAGCCAGCAAGCAGTCGAAACATCCGGTTAAACCGACAAATGAGGAGGGGACGAAAAGTATGGAGGGCACCGCGCTTTGCTGGAGATATCTAACTGCCGAACGAGAGCTCGTATTCGTTGTAAAGGTATGTATGCTTGTATACAGGCAAGGCTCTTGACAGACCAAGCACAAGGACGGCAGAGCGTTCGTGGAGATAGCAGTGATGCGTCGAGACCGATGGTGGGGTCCAGAGTGTGAGATTAACGGTTTCCCATTCTGTCGCTGGACGCAAAATGGTTGAAGTGGCGGATCTTTGCGAGATTGTAGTGTGAGAATTCAATAGTATGGAGGTGTTCAAAGACTGAAGTGACGATGGTGCGGCAAAATAATAGAAGGGTCGTGCCTTCCCCGGGAATTTGGGAAGGATAAGAAAGAGAACTAGCGTCGCGATTCTAGTTTTTATGGATATAGGATGTCTTTGTATCCAATATCAAGGTGCGAGTGAGATGAGGCTGGGCCCCTGGGCTCTGGGTTTAGAGGTCGGAAGATCATGTATACAAGGGCACCAAAGGGCTCGGGCCTTTCAAAGTTTCCGAACATAAACAAGGAGCCCAAGTGATGGATGAAGGGACGAGAAACATACGGAGGAGGACGAGGGTGGGAGCTCAAAACTGGAAGTAAAGACACAGATATTCAGCAGGTGCTCGCTGCTTGGCGACTAGTGAAATGCACATTTTATAATCAGTCGTCTGTCTCAACGACTCCAGTAATCGTTGACTAGGGTTACCATTGCGGGGGAGGGGATGTGAGAAGAGGGGTTCACGTAATAGTGTGATTGATTAAGCTAACATGTGGGTGACTATGCGCATAGATGGCAAAGCCGACGGCCACTACGGTACACTATCAAATGATCCTGAGGATGTCGGCACGGTTCAGTCTTCCACATTGGTGATAGTCGCAGGGCGGGAGAAAGATTCCCATCCACTCTCTAGGGCTCTCATTCGTTTGGTTCCCCAATATCTAGGTCGCCCCTGCACCAAGAAGTTGGTGAGGTCGAATCTAGATTAGACGAGACGTAGTAGATAGGTTAGATAACTCTGTGCTACTCTGCCTCCAGCTTGCATGGACAAGGTGCCATGATCCTTGCGTGTTGGTAGACTTTGCTTCACGAAGTCACGAAGTGGGCAAAAGCCGTGCTGGGATTGTATGTACAGCAACGCCATATCTGAGCGTAGAACGGATCATTTTGAACTCCGCAACTATCCAAGTAGGTCTAAAACAGTCCATGAGGGCCAAGAGATTGAATGACGCCGCATTCTCACGATTGAACACTAAAGTGCGAACTCGGAAATCAGCTCTAGATCGAGATAAATGAAAACCATCAGACAGATCGCTTTGCCGCTCTTCAACTGGAAGTGGTAGCTGCACACGCTAAGGGGCACCGGCCCCCTTGAGCCAGTACCTCTACTCGGCCAATCCGATCTATAGAAACGGCCTTATGCTTCGACCTTTTCCCCCGTGGAGGGGAGAGAGCCTTCTTTGTGTCTAAAAGAAGTACTAGATCAGCTCCGATGGCCCGCATGAGCAAAATCTACCTACTCTGTTAGTCTGCCTTTGCACTACAGTATTTGGAGGGAAATGCTTAGCAATCGACTCAAGTCAATCTCAGGAGAACATGGTACACCCTGACATTGCTGTACCGATGTTGATCGGAGGTGCAGAAGTGTACACAGAGAATGCACGGCACTATTGCTTTTGCTGCTGTTGAACGTGAATTATTCTGCGGGCGTATGCCTCTCTTATGCGGGAATTCTTTTCGCAGACCCCTGGGATTCATCTTGAGCAACAGAGTGCATGGACTTTGAAGGAATATCCTCAGGAATCGGCGGCGGGGTGAGAAAGATGAGGCAGCTACCTGGCTGCCTCAGAAAGGTCTGAACTACTCTAGGCCTCTCATCTGGTAGATCCACATGCCGTTCATTGCTCCTTAATGAATGTGCCTAACGACTGCCAGTAATTTTTCGATCACTCCAGTCCACTTTCCCCAGATTTGCACCCAGAGAACCTCTGAAAGGATGCGCCGTTGGCAAGTTGCGTGTTGGTGGCTAATCGTTATCCCCATATACCTTATCCACAAGGAAGGAACCTTCTTGTTTAATTCACACTTTCTCTTAAGCCGCACAATGATTGAGTGATTGTCTAGTCTCGGAAGTGTGAAGAATAATGACCTCAGAGTCATCCATGTCGACCCGAATTCTCTGCCTCTGCGTACGTGACTTGACTTCGTATAAGAAAGAGGCTATAGGATAACCGAAATCTCGGGATTTTTAAAGTTCTAGCCTTTGATTTACAAGACTACCGAGCCTAATCGACCTGCTGGGAGCTCACCCGAGGTTAGTTCCAATTGAAACTGATCCAATAGGTAGAAGCGATAGACGCTCCGTTCGAACGTCCACGAAAGCTATGATTTTGGTCTTTCCAGCTTTTACCTTCGCTCGCTTTCGTACTCGACTCTAAAAGCCAGTCTTATGCGTAGAAGTTGTGCGCATTCCCAAAACATGAAAACTGCTTTGAAATCGCAAGAAAACCAAGGATTTGCAGCGCAACGCTGCCCGTCGGGAAGAAAATTGGGCGGCAGCAGCCCTTTAGGGTATGACGTTAACAGCATATGTGATATAAAACGTTTCCTAGATGATTTTTATCCTTAGTGCTCAGTCCTTGGGTAGTAGTATTGAGACTATAATCTTGGATGGATATCGCCGAAAAATTGAATTGTCAAGGTGTGGCCCCTGCTTAGTAGATCTATGCCGAGCCAGAAAGAATCTCAAGAAAACTTACGGTTTCAATAGAATTCTTCAAAACTTCAGACAATTCATGTGTCTACCAAGAGCTTCCCCCCTCCTCTGCTCCTCCGTTCCATTGAGTAAAGTTTTTCGCATCAACAGGCGTATTTCCTTGGCGGAACGCAAACACATTTCAGAACGCATTTCAATCTCGACTATGTCCAATCTCAACTTGTGCAATTTATACGTTGTCAAGATGATACTATTCCTACACTTCTTAGTACAACAAAAGCCTTTAATGTCGGGTCTCCTTGCAACAATTGGTCAATACCGTAAACACCGCTAGAGGGCCTTTCAAGAGCTAACAATCCTATGTCGCTCGTGAATTGCGGGAAAAGGTGCTAAATACAATTGAAAAATAATCAGAGCTCTAAT
Source organism: Chlorencoelia australis (assembly GCA_003988815.1). NCBI lineage: Eukaryota > Fungi > Ascomycota > Leotiomycetes > Helotiales > Cenangiaceae > Chlorencoelia > Chlorencoelia australis. The sequence goes on from QYAN01000005.1 coordinate 604,333, forward strand.
AACGCCTTGTTATGCCTCGCTCTCGCTGTAAAACCAAGGACGTTGTTTGCCGTACTCTCTCCCAGGAACTTGCAAAGGTACGAGGCCATCAAACACTTTCATGCTAGGAGGCCCTTGATGGTTCTGCCCGCCCAGTATTCCTTCAGAGCTTAACCCCGAGGCTTGCGATTCACCTGTTATAGGGACAACAACTCCACATTCCCAGTTGCGTAAATTAAGCTTCGGCTTTTTCGTCATTTGGTCTTTGACAAGTCGTCCCCTTTCAGTGGTCCAGAGTCAGCGAATCTCCATACTTCAAAAGGATCTTGGGATGCATTGCGGGAAGTAATTTTCCCCAAGGAAAGCAGTGAAGTATGATGCTTTAAGTTCCTGGGGGAGCTCTCCCAATGCAACACCACATTACACATGTCCACAATGCCAATACGCTCTAAAGCCCCGAACTATCAAGAAAGCTAAAGGCCAGGAATAGATTCCAGTTCGGCATCTTCTGAACGAATATATCAATCAGTACGTGCTGGTCCTGGAAAGAAATCCACCTTATAATAAGACTTCCATAATAGCCAAGCCCCACTTTAAGGTAGGTGATCCTTCATGAGACACGTCATATTGCCTCGCTCAAGGATGAGACAGTAATTCTGATGGCTGAATGAGCTACTCAGACTATGAGATAATTTTTGACTTACCAAGCTGATTCGGAAAGATTTGCGCTACCAACGTATGCCCAAGCAATATTGTGTAGACTTCCCTCAATTCTGTGCGGATAGATAGCATAGGGCCGGACGAAAAAAATCTTGTTATGACTCAACAAGCCTTCTCTTGAACTCTTGTAGTCACGCATAAGGCCTTTGATATTTCGGAATGTGTTCGCGTCATACCACTTTGACTGAAAGCATATCGTGCCACCAGACTGCAGGTGATTAGCGCGAGCTCTAAACCGGAATCTTGAACTAGAACAGAAATGAAGAGGATTGTCAATGGAACACTTACGCCTATGCCTCCTTTGCTCTTCGCTACAGTTTCTCGAGTAGGGAAATAAATGCGAACTCGGGAATTAATCGATTCCGAAAGTTCTCGCTCATCCTTTGTCTCGGCTTTGTCCTTCGTCGGCTGAGCGGTACGCCATCTATACACTGTTAAGCCATCGTCACCTATCATACAGTCAATTAACTCGCCGTTGAATGTTGCGGATTTCTTAGCACCTGCACGGACTCGAACAGTTGAACACCAAGGGTGCGTATATGACCCGAGCTGCTTGCTTAAAAGAAAAACTAAGACAAAGGAAAAGCTTACCCTTAGCTGCTAGATACATGCTTCTCATAAAGCGGTCATCGAGATTACCAATAGACGATGCCTGTTTAGTGTCAGAAAGTAATCTCAGGTCTCCAGATCCCTGAATGTTTCTAGTACTCACAATAATGTCCATTTCTATATCTTCTTTTGTTTCAAGATGGAGCTTTTTCACTGCAGTGCCGAGGCCGCAACTGTTGATGATCGGGTAGTCAGCTTCTACCTAATTTGGGGGGTTTTAGAAGGGATAAAGTAAATGATCTCTAATTTGGTAACTAGAGCAGGTGCGTGAAAACATGCAAGTACCTGCATAAGGTTTGGGGAATGTAAAATAAGGAGCTTGATTATACGCACTATCCAGTTCGATGCAAGTTTGCATCAAAATGCGAACCCCCTCTGCCCAATGTCAGATGCTTGAGCTTCTACTGAAAATGGGTAAAAAACATACATAGAATGAACAAACGCTAGATGACTCGTGGAAGAGAAGTCAAATTTTCTAAGGCTACCAATTGTGCTGCTGTCCAGACCCAGTGCCTGGAGGAAAAACATCAACTCAGAGCCAAAGTGAGTAAGCTTATCCAAATCAATTTTTTGGTCATTAGCTAGCCTAGGGAGATCCTATGAATTAGAATCTCGGTGTTAGTGTTACTATATTCGGAAGGGGGAAGTAGGAGAGTGAATCGCAAGGCTTGAAGCATTCACTCCCCCAATATCTAATATTTTCCGTGATATTCACCTCTCGGAGCTCTCAAAAGGGGTTAAAGTACTCTGAGAACCTGAGGACTTACTATGAGAAATACAGACTATTACATTAGCATAGAAACCGAATTTCAATGAGCTGGAACAACATACATTCTCCATTACTCCAGTCTCTCCCCAATCATAAGATGTAAGGTTTGCACTTGGCACAACAACCCTGAGGTGCGTAGGATGAGCCAAAAGCTGGAGTTTTGAATGCATACAGTTGATCTGCCCCAACATTGATGGGAAAACAAAACGATAGTTTTTCGGGGCTTGTGATCGGAAATTCTCTTTCTGCCCATGATTAGCCCTTGTTATGTCAATTTAAAATCCAAGCTCTCTTTTGAATATGTGGAGGCATAGGCTCGCTCATTTTTAGGAATACTTTTTGTTGACTTGGCCCCTTAACTCATATCTATAGGTATACATAATTCTTAATTGTATCCATCTATGCGCCAAAGATTGATTCTAGAAGTAGAGGATTGAATAGGCTCTTACGTTGGTGACTATTCCAGAATAGAAGCTGGCCGGTTTTCCCGACTAAAAATAACAAGGAACTATCACTAAAAACAAGATCAAACGAGTCTTGCAATCGAGCAATAAAGGAGATAAAGTATACTTACTTCTGCTTCAGTCTTTGCTTGGAGCACCCATATAACCTTCGTCTTATCTAAGAGCTTTGGGATGATGAAGTCCGTTTCAATTTGGTAGGTGCTCAAGACGGCTAGCTCCAGATCATGTTTCTGTAAAACCTCTTCGATTTTGATGTCGTTTTGTCGAGGATAACCTAGAGCCCAAGTCTTCTTCACAACTCCTTTCGGGAACTGACAACCAGAGGCACCAACAGTACCCTGTAATTCTCGATAGGACATAACCTCGGAGCTTGTTAGCGCTTTGTGAGTCTCTGATTGCAACCTCTTTTTTGTATCCGCGCTTGTCGTTGATAGACTAGACGGGAGCTTTTGACCCCCTCCATTCCAAGGACCTTCTATATATGTTGATGTAAGCTTAGCTTTAACTTGTCGATTGTCTGCATTATCATGTCGTGGAGACATAGAATCTGCCTTTCTCTTCCTAACGTCGGAATTACCATTTGTATTATCTTTCTTCAGGGCTGCCCGTGCTAATCGCTCCTCTTCCATTTGCTTGCGATTTATCAGCCCCGCAAAGGGTTTGTTAAGATCCGCTTGGCAGTCAGCGGCCGCAAAAGAATCTTTGGGGTCTGAGGGCTTCGAAGAGGCTAGGGTTTTGAGTGGACCATCTTGAGTGGTGACAGCTTTGCTCTGGTCGTGAACATTCTCTTTCACCTCTTTTGGGAGATTATCCTGGATGGTAACAGTATTCTTCTGATCGGGAAAGGGGGCTTTCGGTTTGACCCTCCTAGCAACAACAGGTGCATCAAGATCATCAAGGTCGTCCTCGTCGTCGTCCTCGTCGGAGACCAGGTCAATAACAGTGGCCGCATCGCCCTGTAACGAAAGAGCGATTGCTCTCTTCAAATCTTCGTCGTTCTCTAAATCCGACATTGTTTCATTAGAACACGCGGAGATTCCTGTAGATACGAGAGTTGTTGTTGTTTTTGGCCTTCCTTTCGTGTGCAAATCAATGATAACAGGTTGGAAGAATAAGAAAAATGGCTTGCGACGTGAATGTGAACTCTTTGTTAATCCGGTGATGTTTTTCCAGGTTCCTCCTTCGGGTCCTTCCGAAAATAGATGAACTTCAAAACTCGGGTAATTAACGCCTCCGATCCGTTAACCTGTCACCCTTAAAACATTTAAATTGATGCGAAGAAACTCATCGTGTCAATGACGACGATCGGTACCTTTAATTAAACAGGTTGGCTCTCACATTACAGCAGAAGCTTAGAAAATCTTGAAATCTCGTTTGCCTTGATTTTTAATCTTAGACTATGAGCCTTAAGTGAGGTCGAATTTGTGTTGAGGTAGATAAGGATAGAGATGGGTTGTCTTACTAGTGGTGATAGGTACACTTGGAATTAAGGAGATTAGAAGGGGTTTGGAGAGGATAATCGAGGTTTTGGGGTGGGTTTAGGGGGCTAAAGGGACTAAGCAGGGCTTTGAATAGTTGTAATGATAAGTCACAATGGATTCGAAGGTTGGAAAAGGTAGTAAGTTGCTATTGCAGAATTTCACTGATACCTCCCTTTATTGAAATGCAAGAGTTCTCCCTACAGCATCATTCAAAGCCACCCTCAGGTACTATTATTGTCAAACCCAGTTTATTCCGAATAGTGTTTGAGAAATATAATCTATAGGTGCTTCCTAACAAATAATGGCTCATGACCTACTAGGCCCTTGAGAAGTCAGAGAGTATCTACTATCGGTAACCTCTCGTATATCTAACGACTTCTATCTCCCTTAACAAAGGGAAGTACAGCACTGATTGGATGAATGATGGAGTTCAATGTGAAGGTGCTCGCAAGTATCCATTACTAAATTGAATTCAAACATCGTGATAATCATATTCCCTATTCTACACTACCTAATCCCAAAACGGATGCTTGCCTACAATTACACACTTGCTTCACTTCCCAAAACAGAAAAAAATAACTTCAGTCCCACCTAAAACCCTCCAAATTCCAAATTAAACAGAAGCTGACTTCCCAGTCATCATCATGACACCAGTGGCAGCACTATGTAAGAATCGCCCCAAACCTTTCTCTGCTATTCAATCCTCGACTAAGTACCTTCCTCCATCTCACAGGTCCGAGTCGTACCAGGAATGATGTTCATAAACGGCTAAATAGGACTTATTTTGCCGGCTCGTGGATATCTGTAGTAAGCACACCAATCCATCATTAAACAACGCTAATGTAGTAAGAATATGCATGAACTAGCAAATGATTTCGTAGAAGATTTCAGTAAATATCTTTTAGTATCGTTACAGTGTGATGCATAGAGCGGAGAAGAGGAGACGGATGCAATGAGGGGATTGAGGGAAGTACCTAGGATTCTGGGGACATTCTCCGTTGAATGCTTTAGCAATGATGAATGTCCTTGAGAATGTGAATCATTTGGAAAAATCGGACATTTAAAAGGGGCAGAGGATATATCTGAGGTCCCTTTTTTTTCTTTTTCGAATTGGTCATGTGAATGTTGGAAAATGTATATCATTTTTAGAAAAGAATAGAATCACCTAATATAGTAGAACGTTAATTTCAAATAATGTTAGTCTCGAAAACAGTTTTCCTTTGTTTTACACCGGTGATATTCCCTGCCTGTATCCTTCAACTCTAAACTCCTACGCAAGTGATATCTTGTGCCTTGTATAACGCTTTTACCGCCTTCCAGTTTCCCTCCGCAATCTCATAGCAGCCGTCGTAGGACTAGGTTCGGGCCACTGCAGAATAGCATCCTCCATTTCGTCTAGGAAAGTGGCACTGTTATGAACACTGGTTCCTCCCAAGACAATCCTTATACCAGGCGACGAGGCATTAATTTGGGACACGCATTTAGCTTCCTCGAATGTGACCCCTCCAATGAGAAACAAGATTATATCTTGCGGTTTATCTCTAGTTGATCCTCCGTTCTCAACAAAAGGATACTGTTGATCACGCAACCTTCCTTTGATGAGATTTTGCAGCGTCAACTCTAGGCGTGGGGAATGCTGCGTATATACATTTTCAACACCCTTCAATCCCTTGAATCGATCTCTAGCCCCAGAAAAGATTCCGGCAGATTCGAACATGTCGGAAATTCCCCCGGTAGATTGAGTCTGCTGTAATGAGGAATGGTATATCAGGAGTTTTGCAATCAGGTCGATCCGCCGCTGTGGGACGTTTCCAGCTGCACCGAGAAGATCAACCAGAATTGGCAATGCATTAGATGGATGCTTCTCATAACGTAACGAGTACAGAGCCACAAGACGTAATTTGCTATCTGCAGTCACCGTTGGTGACTGAATAAGCCTTTGGACGTTCTATAAACCGTTAGTCTTGGGCCATCACTTGGTTATCAGAGAATTAAACATACTTTCAGATCATTAGCATGGTTGTCATTACATGCCAAACTCTGTTCAACCTCACTGACTTCAAGCAAATTCTCTGAACCAACCTTCCTACTGAGCTCTCCTACGAGAGTTACATGCTTACTCACATTACCAGAGAGTTTTCGAAATTCGGGATACTCCTCGATAAAACGTTTCATATCCGCAATTGACTCAATATTGGAACTATTCTTGGTTCTTGATTGATATTGCTCAACATAGTCTTTGATGTTACCGCCAAGATCTCCAAAGTTGAGATACATGTTCTTCTTGAAGAATGGATCCTGATCTTGAGACAAGACCACTTCCTTCAGTTCGGGCCTGATATCTGGTACCTGGCTCAGATTCACTCGTCCATTCTGAATTCCAAGAAGCTCATGGACCATAGCTTGATAGGTCCATTGCGTCAATAGTGGCGTAATAGGGTCGTCTCTTCGATCTAGTATCAGTAATATTGGAGGAGTATCGACCTTTCTAAAATCAAATAACTGGTCCTCCTGCGTCATATGATACCGTACTTCTCCTGCCAGCTTCTTAGCTAATAGACTGTTCTTTTCGTATCTGATCAAGGGCTTCTTCTTCAGAGACAACAGTACTGCAATAAGGCCTTCCGTAGTGCGCTGCAACGCATCTGTATTCCACATGTCCGGGCTCGAGCTCCATATCCGTTGATTGGGAAGTCGAAGGTCTAGTGTAAATAAGTCTGGGTTAACCACTACATAATCTGCGAAGTGTTCCTGAACCACCCTGACGACTTCATGGTCATCTGCTTCTGCCAAGCGCTCAAGTGAGGACTTCTTCACCACATTACTAAAGTAAATATTGTATTCGCCGTATTTTGGTTCTCGAAATTCGTCAATGAGGAACTGTATCGAATCGGCAGAAGGTCGAACGAAACATAAGCACCGCAGATGTCGCATTTTCTCGCGGTTCTGGTTGTCTAATCGATCGATGAGGTAGACTTCGTGGTTCAACAGCGCAGATTGCGTGATTGCGGTAGAGACAATAGACACAGTATCATTATCCAGTAGTAGTATCTTCATTTTGGCAGAGGGCGTCCCAGATATACCATCCCCAGCAGACACCATCTTCGAGATGTATCCCGATACAGCTTGTACGACGTCCATCTTGCTTGTCGACTCGAAAGAGTTGGAGGGTAGGGATTTGATACTAGGGAGCACTTGATTTGATCATGCTCTCATGGGAGTAAGACCAAGGTCGCAGGTTTAGTGGATTCTGATGATCTGGTGCTAGCGCTTGATATTCAGGTAGGAATGGAATAATTAGATGGAAGCGCCCATGTTCTGTTCTTTGTCAAATGATCAGTAGAGCAGAGCTGTCTCATGGTTTGTGTCAGCCTTGTGACTGACCCTTGCAAAAGTTTATCATAGAAACACCAACCTGGGAAATCTTGCTATCCAACAAAACAATTTTTTACACTTTGCTATACTTCTGCAGATGGAGATACGATAATACTGTAATAGTCACAGCTACATCGACTACGATGCTTCCCTATATTAACCTTCGTAAGATCAAAATGTACTCCCTGATTTTTATTAGTCTGACGTTCGTAGCATTTCTCTATATTGCGGGTATCATAGGCGCTTCACCAGATGAACGTAAGAAGATCTGGCGGTTTCTTCTCTGATGTGACATAACTTTCTGGTTGCTAACACCTACCTAGTCAAACTCATAACTTCCTTCATCCTTTCATATCCGCTAGCAGGACTACTAAAACGAGTACCTGACGAAAAGCCCGTTTTGAAGAACGTCTTCATTATCAGGCAAGTTCTGCTCATTGAAACTTTATCCAACACTTTCTGATTTTACGCAGTGTCTCAACTTTCTACTTGGTTGGCCTCTTCGACCTGTGGGCGGGTGCCAGAACGTTGGCTATAAGCTCTGTGGGAGCATACTGCATCGCAGCTTTCGTGGACGGTCCTTTCATGCCATGGATTGCCTTCGTTCTCCTGATGGGGCATCTGTCGATAAACCAGATTACACGACAATTTGTTAATGACCCAGGGGTTATAGATATAACAGGCGCGCAAATGGTCATGGTCATGAAGCTCTCATCTTTCTGTTGGAACGTGGCCGATGGTAGACTTCCGGAGAAGGATTTGTCAGATTATCAAAAAGAGAGGGCTATCAAACAGTTTCCTAGTTTAATGGATTTTGCTGGATACGTCCTCTTTTTTCCGTCGCTTTTTGCTGGTCCAGCCTTTGACTATGTCGATTACAGACGTTGGATTGAGACTACCATGTTCGAAGTCCCTGAAGGCGTTGATCCCTCTAAGAAAGCTCCGACGAGAAAGAAGAGAAAGATTCCTCGGAGCGGTACTCCTGCGGCATGGAAAGCTGCCGCTGGTGCTCTATGGATAGTCCTTTTCCTTCAACTTTCTGGTCGTTACTATCCGGAATTGTTGACTGGTGATACTTACATGGAATATGGATTCCCTCGTCGAGTGTGGATTCTTCATATGCTGGGAGTAACCACTCGTTTGAAGTATTACGGCGTTTGGGCCTTGACTGAAGGTGCATGCATACTCTCTGGACTTGGTTACAATGGTGTTGACTCTGTCACCGGGAAAGTGTCTTGGGACAGGCTTTGTAATGTCGATCCATGGGGTGTTGAATCCGCACAAAATACTCGGGCGTATCTTGGAAATTGGAATATCAACACCAACAACTGGCTACGAAATTATATTTATCTTCGGGTTACTCCTCGAGGCAAGAAGCCAGGTTTCCGAGCAAGCATGGCAACCTTCGTTACTAGCGCTTTCTGGCATGGGTTCTATCCTGGATATTATCTCACATTTGTCCTTGCCAGCTTCGTGCAAACCGTTGCAAAGAGTTTGTTTCACTCTTCCCTACGTACTCTTATTGTCACTGATTAATTATTAGACTTCCGCCGCTATTTTCGACCATTCTTCCTTGATCCCAAGACTTCAGAGCCTACTTCAGCAAAGATCTATTATGATATTTTCTCCTGGCTGATCACTCAGCTTGCATTCTCATTTACCACTGCGCCTTTTGTACTTCTAACTCTTCCTGCCTCCTTTCTAGTTTGGAGTCGGGTGTATTTTTACGCTGTGATTGGCACTGCACTCTCGACGGCTTTCTTCGCATCTCCCGCTAAAGTTTACCTCATCAAGGCTCTCAACAAAAGGTCAGGTACTACAAGTGGAAGTCTGAAAAGAACGAAAAGTCAAGAAAGCTTGACGGGCAATCAACCTATTCTTGGTCTACCCCCAGATCCACAGAGCGATCTCGCAGAAGTCGTTCAAGAGGTCAAAGCGGAGATGGAGGCGAGACAGAGGAAGGGAAGTTTGAAGAAGGCAGCAACGGTACCTGTCAGTTAGAAGGACGTAGCCTGGGGAGTGACATGAAAGGGATGTCCATAGCGAATCGTAGACTGCGAATCTATATGAAATGACATAACTTATAAAATCGCAACTGCTTGTTTAAATTGTGGATTTCTTTCGCTACCGTAGTAACTGGATTGCAAGATAATGGTTCTGCTACTATGTGAGTAGAACCATTACTATATGATCTCTTAGTTGATTCATCTAAAGTTGAGGAATTGAAATTTATCTGAGTTTATCTTCAGTCAATAGTGTCATTATCATTTAATTGTTAGTGTCAATTGTTAAATTATTACGGTACTCTGAAGTCGAACTAATTCACTAATTCATGTTGTGGAACCGTAAAGCAGTGAAATACCAGAACCTCATTTCACTAAAATTTTCATCAACGCAAGCACCAGTTCCTTAGAGGCCAATACAATTTTGCAGACCTAAGGGCAGCGCGCGAAAACAATGACAGTACGTCGTCGACTTTATCAAATATACCTGATGGGCACACACACCTTGGAGGAATGGGGGCCCTCCTGTCGTTGTAAGTTTCCTCGAGGCCTGACTTATTAATGCTAATCCTAAACTTCATAGATTATTGGTGCCGGAATTGCATGACATTAGCTCGAGTTCTCAGGGCCAAAAGAGTCATAAAAGTCAGATACCCAATGCTCTCCTCAAGCATTTTCAGGCATAGCCTATAATTATTCGCGGATGGAAATACGAAGAGTCTATTACTACATGTTTAGACCCGACCCTTTCAAAATCAATACTCATTGGCAATACAAGGATTGCTTTCCACTCCAGGCAAATTGATGATGACAGGGCCTTTTTAAACCTTTTTGTTTACTAGACTAACAAAGTCAGCAACAGATTATGAAGCATTTCATGGCTTCAAATACAATGAAAGAGATGCTTCTTTCGTAGATCCGGGTGCAGTTCCATGATGGCAAAAGAGATCAATGAACTACCTCTATAGCGTTCGAACCCTTCAACTTTACATTTCTCAGAAAGTATGAGGCATTGAAAATGAATGCTTCGAAGTTTCTGACACATCCTCCTCCTCATCACCCCGCTCTTTCACAATACTAGTTCTGGTATTTAAATAATAGAGGAAGATTCGCCGTATCCCAGAGAGTGTCATTGATCGCCATTATGAGTATGATATTCCGATCTCTTTGTCTTTACCTCGATTGGAATACGGAAATTGGCATGAAGTGCTACGAGCTTCCTTTTTTTTTTTTTTCTAAAAGAATCCTATCGAGGAATTTGTTTCCTTCTTTCTCTTCATTCGCAGTTACTAGCTCCCTGGATTCTGATAGCTCCTAGACCGCATCTTCTTACTCGCGTTGACGCATCTAACATCTTTATTCCTGGAGTACTGATTAGAGACACTAGCCACATTCTTCAATTAACGAATTTAACATACATTCTAGAAACCACGACGATGAATCCATTGCACAGATACCAGCCCCTTTTTACGACCGATGGTCAAAGGCGCATAATGTATAGAGAATAACCTAGGCCAAGAGCACAACGCTCCGCTGAACACTTTCCGTCTCATAGAGAGACGTACGTCGCAGATAACAGCCAGATCCTGTAATTTCAGATGCTAAGGAGATCGATGATGGCCTGGAGACAAGATACGGGAGTGCTTGGAGAGAAAATGACGCAAGACGATGGGAGGAGGTGCTCAGTTTCACGGATGAGTAATGGAAGCGTCCACTCAAATCACATGGAGACAACAAAGTGCCTATAGTACTTGACAGTAGGCTTTTAACTGAAAAGCAGCTGCTTGCAAACTACTCTCGTCCAATAGCTCCCCTTTGGTGATCCCCCATTGCTCTTTCGGTACCAGCGAACCAACATCATAACTGGCTGTATGGCCGTCTTTGACAGGTTGAGGATAAGATGCCTCAATTCAGCATATGATCGAGTGAGTTGAGCAAGACTTAATGGTTAGTGAAAGAGAGGCTTATATTATTATGATTGAGATACTGTTGGGATATTCTCAGTTCGCCTTCCTTCGCCTACTTACCGGATTGGGACTAGCTCATGACTCATCGAGGCATGAGCACATATCAACACCACGCGTAGCACGTAGAGAATAGAACTACATCTGAACCAACTTTGTTACTACTATTTCCTAGTCATCTTAGATACCTTAGTCGCTGTATTATAGAGTAGTAACTGAAAAACACTTAGATTGCTTTAATACTTTGAAATGTCGTATACTGAAGAGCTAGAATGATTAAAGATAGTTGCAAAGTATTCCTGGTTATCTCCAATAATCTAAGTGGCGTATACAAGCAAGCCAAGCAATATACAAGGCTCCAAAAAATAAAGTATTGATTGGGCCTCCCCGTCTTACATGTTACATCTCCTTTCACATTTCGTGGGCAAGGATTACACATGGAATCAATCCTACTGAATATTGCGCCATTAGAAAAGGGGCTTACCGAAAGAGTAAGAAGGTTAAGGAGAAGTCAATATCGTCAAATAGCTAGGCCTCCATTTAAAGGCTTTAATAAACCTCGATGTATTATCTGGCTATTGTCTTAATTCCACTACTAATATAGTTGCCGTCCAAAGAAAGTGCTGACGGCATGAGATAACCTAGTGGCGGACGGAAAAGAATCTTGGTCTCCCGTAATAATTGCACTAGATGAAAATGGTACAACGACTAAGTACAAATCAATCCTCAACCAAAAGCCAGAAGCTCAAAATAAATCTTCATCGAAACCTTCGATTTCTGCTTTTCTCTTCAACCTCCTATAATTAGAGGACAATCAACGAAAGCATGAGAGACAATCAAATAACAATAGCCGAGCCACTCTTTTCTAGGTCTTCTAGAGTCCCCTCCTTCATTTCGTCATTTCTTGTTTTTCAGGATCCTCTTTTCAATCACCTCGAATGCGCGTTCCGGATGATCACACTGGACCAAGGTGGGAAGGAGGTGCGCGATTGATAGATTGCTGACAACAAGGATTGGATAAATATTATCTTTCACTTTCACCCAAGACCGGGGTAGCACTTCAAGGATTCCACCACACCTCCTGCAGCACCCAGGTTAGGACAGAGGAGAAAATCCCTTATAATACAGCCGACAGCTATGGCTGGACACGCCCGCAGACGTTCAAGTGCTCAATTGCCTCGCACTGAGCATCAATATACTCCCCGTTTCGAGGACCACCATGATCCGAAGGTACCGACTATAAATGCCATGTTTATGCGAACAAGGCGGAAAATGAAGTCTCGACAATGTGTGTTGCTGATAAGCTTGCTTACACTAGCTACACTCTCCATATATTTCTTCAAACCGGCTCCTTTACATCTACCGGAGAACTTTCAACCCCTTCCTCCTAAATCACAATCACACCTTGTGCCGTCCACAGCACAAGAACCTTTACTCGATTCCGAACAGACGGCAGAGAAATTCGGGAGTTTGCCTGGACACCCTGTTTATCAACTTATACTCGATGCGGAGAAGGAATTCGAGCAGGTGAAAGCGAGGCAGTCGAAGACGCTTGAAGAAGCAGTTGTCGAGTATCGGAGACGATATGGCATACCTCCTCCACCGAATTTTGACAAATGGTACAATCTCGCGAAGGCGAAAGGTGTCCAATTGATCGACGAATATGACAATATACATACTTCCCTGACTCCATTCTGGGGATTGAAGCCTTCGACGATAAGGGCAAGAGCACGAGAGGCTCTAGGATATGGGAATAATTTAATTGGGTTGTTGATCAGAAAGAGGGAGGTTACAAAAATTGAAGGGGGCAATAAATGGCAGCAGGAAGCTACTGTTGGAATGATGAAGGATTTTATTAAATATCTGCCAGATATGGATCTAGCGTTCAACATTCACGACGAACCCCGAGTTGTGGTGCCATACGATGATCTTACCCGGCTGGTGGATATAGCAACGAAGGAAAAGATGCCTCTTGCAAATGCTGTGGCTGCGCCCAGGAATTCCTGGTCCTCTAGGCCGAGAGATGTCATCAATGATGGATTACGGATTGAGGAGGTAAAAACAACCCGATTCAACATGTTCCCCCATCAGCAAACCTGGACCCATTCGAAAATGTCTTGCCCACCTGATAGTCCTGCCCGAAAGCTCGAAGACGATCCAATCCAAGATAATTTCAAAAGCTATGCAATCACTGAGCTTGGCTTTATTTACAACCAGACAGCTTTTTCTGACATTTGCCAATCCCCCTCTTTCAGCGAAACACACGGCTTCTTCGATCGCCCAAATTCCTATAATGTCATCACCGAACTCTTCCCTATTTTCTCCCAATCCAAAATATCCTCTTACTCCGACATCTTGTATCCTTCACCCTGGTACTGGTTCGGAAAAGTACCTTACAATGAGGAGGAAGACATTTCTTGGCCTGAAAAAGAAGACAAAATCTACTGGCGGGGCTCCACAACAGGAGGATTCAGTCGAGACGGAGGCTGGAGACGACAACATCGCCAACGGGTCGTGCAAAAGATTAACGCAGGCGACCAAGCCAAGATCCTCATTAATCGCGGAGAAGGAGATAAGGAAAACTGGCAAGTGAAATCTGTTCCTCGCAGCGAATACAAGGAGATCTTTGATGTTTTCTTCTCTTATGTCGGACAATGCGACCCAGGAGATTGCGATGCTCAGACTCAATTCTTTGACGTGAAAGAGAGTGCTAAGCAGAATGCAGCGTGGAATTACAAATATCTTCTTGATATGGATGGGAATGCTTTCAGTGGGAGATTCTATGCTTTTTTGAAGAGTAACAGTTTGGTTTATAAGATGGCTCTGTTTAGGGAATGGCATGGAGAGTGGTTAAAGCCGTGGGTGCATTACATACCCATGAGTCTAAGGGGTGATGAGTGGGTGGAGATTGTGAGGTGGTTTGCGGGTGAGAAGGTGGGGAAAGGAGAGGCTCAACGGTTGGCGTTGCAGGGAAAGAAATGGGCGAATGATGTGTTGAGAAATGAAGATTTGGAGGTGTGGTTTTTTAGGCTGTTGCTTGAGTATGTTCTCCCCCTTCTCCTCGTTTTAACTAAATGCTGATGAGAGATCGCAGATACGGCAGAGTGATCGACGACGATCGAGAACTCATCGGTTATATATCCTGAATAGACTCCCTCGTCGAAATTCAAAGTACAAAGTATAAAACTAAATGCCCGCATTATGACAGATACTCCTTCAAGTGGGAAGTGTATTATATAGGAAGGAATATGAATAAAGCTGGAGAGTGGAGCGAGGGAGGATTGTATTATAAGGAAAGAAGGACGGACAGGATGATAATATATTGCATAATCGAGCGAGGCTCGTCTTGGAGAGGTAGATGGATGAATGACTAACTCCGGGAAGGAGTTTTTTTTGTTAGTGTTTTTGTAACCTTTCGCTATTCTAATATACCCCATAGAATGTTTGTTTTGCCTTAGTTTTTGAACATTAAGATATTATAATTTTAGATAGATGGATGGATGTGTGCTTAGTTGATGAATGGGTAATGGGTGGTAGTTAATGAGCGATGTTGGGGTTTAAAATCTGTAGATTACACGATCAAGTCTCTTCATGTCCAACCCCGTCTCTTTTTAGACAGGTTGACGAAGAAATGAGCTGATTTCAAATTCCATACCTTTAACTTTCTATTTTTCCTTGGATAAAAGGCTGCTTTCTGTAATTGATATACATGATGTGGTGTGTATTAGATGGTAAAAGAAAAGATAAGAATCGGATTGTTCGAGTAAAAATATTTGAATTTAGGAAGCTGGGAAATTTGGACTTAGATTTGAGGGTTGGTGTGTGTAATTTGATGAGATGATAAATAGGGATTTTAAGCGGTGGACGTGGTGAGAGGTTTAGGTTATTCGTGGTGGGGTGCTGTGGGTTGTTGGAGTAGTTATGCTTCCGCCAATAATCAAAATTTACTCCGATATCTGTAGTTCTAACTATTGCATTCATGTACTAAAGCTTCAATGGAGTTCATCGGCCTGATATAAATTAATAAGGTGGACGAAGATGTTTGTCATGCAGTTAGGTATATAGAGGAGTGGAAAATCGCGGAAAGAGAAGAGGGTGCTTTAGTGGTTGGTGTGGGTTTAAAGGCTATTTAGGAGGAATTTTTATATTAGAGTGATGAAGGTAAAGCCAAGAAAAGGAACTTATTGAGTCGTCGATTTGAAGGTGTTCTTAAATTTAATGTCGCTTAATTCAGGGGTGAAATTCGACTAATAACTGGATCAAAATTATTCAAAATCTTTAGCCCTCTTTGTATTAAAGACTTAATTAGATTTATTAACACAACGCTATCTTAGAGGTAATATCACATTATTCAGTATCTGTGTGAGGACATTGAGGACTTGTTGCTCAAACTTGGCCTTAGTATGGATATACTTTGCGCTGCTATCCAATCCCCCCCAAAGCTGGAAATAGTGTGGTATATTTCGAATTGCTTTAAAGAGGATGACAGATATAGAAATATACTTACCCAACAGAATGGGAAGCTTCGCCATTTCCAGATACCTCATTAACCCCATTGTTCCAAAGAACAGATTGAATAGCTCTTCTTACAATGACCAATAGCGAGACCACAATAGCCATCGGAGCTGCAATTGAAGCCGCTTTTACAGAAGTTGTGGATGTCGAAGTATCAGGAATGATAGTAGTAGGAGGGCTTAGCAGAAAAGCAACCGATTTACTACTCATCAGGGGGGAAAAAACGTGTCGAGGGGCATGTCAATGGCGCGGATTGTGTCAACGGAATTGTTTGACTCCAATCAAAATAAAAAGTTGCGGATGACATCAATAGGATCGAAGGTATATTAATTATTAATAATGCCATTAATTGTCGTTATCACTATTCATGCTATTATGGGCATTAATCCCACTCTTGCCATCGTCGCCCAACTTGCAAATAGCTTCAATAGCATCAATAATGCTTATAATTACCAATAATGGAATATTAAATGCTATTCTACAAATCGCCCTTGAAATCGCCTGTCAAATAGCCCTCAAATTACCTTTAAATTGCGAAAATTGAAAAGCATATCTATTTTAATTATCTATTCATAATTGCCTATTCATAGTCAACGAGTTGTCATTGACCCTAACTGAAAAAAAATAAGTTCTATTGACATCGTTGGCAGCTCTTGACAGCGGATCCGCAGCCTTTGGCGCGGATAGCACGGACTGAAATTCGAGAATCACTTGATAGAAGTAGGAATATTTTTTCCTGATAGTTGAAGGTGAGACGGGTAATAGTAGCAGAGCTGTGAAGAAGAAAAGAAGAAACATCTTCTCTTCTGGCTTGCGAATGATGATATTCGGAGAATAGCTCCTGGGGTAGTAATATCAAAGGAAGAGTAGTGTAAGTATAGAGTGAATGTAATTGAAAGGCGATGATATAAATCTTTAAAATATCTGATGGCAGGCAAAAGGTTGTCGTATTAAGGATATAGCAGTTAAGTAGATTTGATGTGTCGAGTAGGAGTTGCTTGAGGTTGTTGAAAGAAAGAAAAGTTGGATTCGTGGCAAGAAGTGGTTATTAAATAGACTCGAAGGAAGATGAGTGGATTTTCTCTTCTAATCCAAGTAGAGCTAGGTGAATGGATCTAGGAGAGATGAAGTTATGAATAATGGAAAGAAGAGGCTAAATTCCTAGCTAGAGCTGAGTATTGTTAGATATAAAAGCAGGTGAATCCTCTACTGATTCGTATGAAAGCTATGCGAAAGTACTCTCCCTCCCTTTACCCCACTAGAATTCTCGTCCAATCAAAGACATTCTCACAAATACTCTCCGCTTGACATCACTGCCCCCAAAGCTACTTCTTCCATTCTGGAACATTTAACATATTCAATGAAAATAGTTTAGATAACGATAAATCAAGCATCGAGTCATGCTATGAGAATAGAAAGACAAACACCATTTTAATCCTCTACATATAGAAGCAAAAATGATGAAATACAGGCAAATAAGTGTTTAGACAATCATTCTTCTGGGTAAATTTTCCTCTGACTTCTGGGTCTGGGGTCAACTGGAGAACTGCCGCGCTCCTGGACAATGAATATAGCCCCAAGACTTCTTGGACTGGATTTCTAGGGCAGATGAACTTGAAAAAAATATCTTGGCTTTTAATTATCGTATTTTAACAAGTCGTCGTCGTGGTCGTCCACGGAATCTCGGCAAAATTTGGCCGATGTGCTGCTTATCGATCACCTTGATAAGTTTTGATAAGCAGATATCAGTTACTCCTCACCAAGTAAGTATATATCCCCAACTCCTTTTCCTAACTTCACAAGTCTCCAGATATCTATCAATTGTCAATGCGCCCTAATTTCTACCTAGCACTTCTCGCTATTCGCTCACCTCCTATATTTGCGTGCAAATTCCAATTCCCCCTTACAACTTCCATCCCTCTAAGCTATCCCATCTGCAGGCGAAACTTTACTTACTCCCTGCCCCTTCAGCAGAATTCCCAAGCGATTATGGCGGACCCAAAGACGGACGAAAGTACAATTCCTGCCAACGAGCCAATGGCTGGACTCGCATCTAGTGAAAAGGAGATATTGGGGGGAAATGAAACTTTGAAAGGGGCAGAGGAAGTGAAAAAGGAAACGAAAGAAGAGGAGAAGCTACCAAAATTAAGTGCTACTGATTTTGCGGTTTATAATTCCATGGCGGAACATATGGAGTATTTTGTATGATTTCATTCTGTTTCCCTCCCATTACCCCCCCCCCCCCACACAGGCACTTCTTTAACACAGCCACTTCCGCTCAACCTGGACAACTCTCCATATTGCCTGTGTTAACAATCGACGTCCCTCCAACCTTTCCTTAAAACAATTCCTTTCCCTCGGCCTACAATTCTGTTCTCACCTCTCCATGCACCACGCCATCGAAGAACAACACATCTTCCCTAGTCTTGCTACAAAAATGCCTGAATTCAAGACGGGGGAAAACGCTGCTGAGTTATTGAGGCAGCATAAAGAGATTCATGACGGTATGGATGTGTTCAAGGAGTATTTGGAAAAGTGTAGGAGTGGTGAGACGGAATTGGAGTTGAGGGTGTTGAAGGAGAGGATGGATAGTTGGGGGGATGTTTTGTGGAAACATTTGGATCAGGAAGTGAAGACATTGGGGGCAGATAATATGCGGAGGTATTGGTTAGTATTTCTTGTTTGTTGTTTTGAAGGGGAAATGGTTGTAAATTCTTATGCCTCCTTCCTTTTATGATTCTTCTTTTACTTCTGTCTTTCCATGAAGCAATTGCTAATTAAATGATGCAACAGGACGAAAGAAGAGATGAGAAGAATGCCTATGTAACATGAGGGGAGGGGTGGGGTTCATTTGGGGGTATGGGGGCCGAGAAAGATATACTTTATATAGCTTATACCTTGGAGTTGATTTCGATGCTAGAGATAGCATGAGCTGAAGGAATTTTCCTGCAAAGGAACTGGATACTTAGAGTAGATTCCTATCATACTGTCTTGATTGGATGACGAGATAGATACTGTTACCTTGTGAGTAAGTCTTTTATCTAATTGTAGACTAAGTTGCTCATCCAAGGTGGAATGATTAGCATTCATCTGAGCTTACCTTTAGCTTATGGTACTTATAATGAGGGGTTATGCTTGCGGACGAGATGACTGCTTTCGGTGAAATGGCACTGTGTTTTTCTCTTTATCATGTACGAAGTGCTAGAAGATAAAAAGGAGCCTACTTAGCCTACTGCGAGGGTCAAGCATTCATCATTCTCGCATTTGCCCTCCGTCACTTAAAAATTTCTCTCCTACTCACTTGCCCTTAATATGACCTTAGTTATTGGCGTTTGATTTTAGCGTTGCTTTATTAGATAGTTTAGTGCCTCTTTATGAGTGCTTGCCAGCTCGATTATTTCCTTCAAATTCAAGATAGTCAAGTGACTATGCCCAAAAAGCCAATACAACTTCCTACTTGGGTGAACGAGAATGGAGATAAATTGTCATTTAATCCATAGTGCTCGTCTCTGTATATTATTCAAAGCCGACTCAACTCGGTCGCCATAGTGGGGTTAAGTCGATTTCAAAGCAGCCTCATGTTCCTGAATTGATTACCACACTTTGTGAACACCCATCTTTCTCTACATCTCTCTCTTTTGAGCCAGCCCAGTTCCTGTCCTTCTACACTTCCTCCTAATAAACAAGAAAACTTATCACAATGGTTGTCACAACTCCCTTCCAGGTCAGTCATTCTCTCCCACTCCCTTCTCGTCCGCTTACGGATCACATCACGTGTCAACGAGGGGTCATACTCTCCCAATTCCAAGTCCTGCATTAGAACCGACCCGATACTAATGGTCTTGAATGAGTGTCTAGACACTCTTCGCAGTTCCTATGACATGCGAGAGCTGCGTAAAAGATATCTCAAGTTCGCTATACAATTTAAGTGGCATACAAAAAGTTGAAGCGAATCTGAAAGAGCAGCTTGTTAG
This sequence comes from Chlorencoelia australis, assembly GCA_003988815.1. Classification (NCBI taxonomy): domain Eukaryota; kingdom Fungi; phylum Ascomycota; class Leotiomycetes; order Helotiales; family Cenangiaceae; genus Chlorencoelia; species Chlorencoelia australis. The sequence continues at coordinate 624,186 of QYAN01000005.1, forward strand.
TATTGAGGGCACGGCGGCTCCTTCGAAGATTGTAGAGGCCATACAGGCTACGGGACGAGATGCTATTTTGAGGGGTTCGGGGGGTAGTGATGGTATGCCATTTCATTTCGTTTATTCTTGAAACTTAGTTGGTTTGTTAAGAAAGGAAGAAGTATGTTCGTTGTCAAGAAAGCATGGTCCTTCTCATTTCATTGTTCTCATTCAAAAATTAAGAAGCATGGGTTTCAAAAGCGATGCGATGAGATACTGACATTCGTATTGTATAGGAGCGGCAGTATGCATTCTTGAGACGCATTCTCCGAGCGTATCGGATAAAGTGATGGGTTTAGTCAGGATGGTACAGGTTTCCCCTCACTTAACGATCGTTGATCTTACGATTCGAGGATTATCGCCTGGGAGATATTGGGCTACAGTTAGAGAAACGGGTGATATTTCCAATGGTGCAATTTCAACAGGTGGTGTGTGGAAAGGTCAAGGAGGAAGCAATGGAGTTGGAGTTAAACTACCCACGGGCGTGTTTGGAACGGTGGATGTTGGAAAGGATGGTATGGGGAGTGTGTTTCTTGAGAAACCAATTCCTATTTGGGAGATGATAGGGAGGGGGATGGTGGTAAGCAGGCAGCATGATGGAGAGAAGAGGTTTGAAAAGAATGATGGCGATACGCTGGTAGGCGTGATTGCAAGGAGCGCGGGAGTTTGGGATAATGATAAGACGGTGTGTTCTTGTTCGGGGAAGACATTATGGGAGGAGAGGAAGGACGAGGTCAGCAAAGGGATGCTCTGAATACGGCTTATTCATGAGCCCATTTATCATACGTTGTAGCTTACGTAGTGGGCTTATCGGTGTCTTCCGGTGGCTAGGATTGGGATGGATGAAAGGGGTAATGTCGAGGAAGGTATGAAGGACTTCCTACGAATGTTCCATTTCTTGCTTATGCTGCCTTTAGTTTTAAGTGAGTGGGTATATCTGTCAAACGTCAGATTTCATGCGTTTCAACGTCCTCGGTAGTACTTGGATTTGGGGTGGACACCGGAATTTGCTGAGCCATGCTCATCATTCATCGTGGCCATCATCAGCCGAAGATCACGGCGTAGCCAAAACAAAACGGCCCAGGGAGGCACTCGAACATAGACCATAAAGGAGAAACTCATAATGCGCTGAGCGTCTGTGAATTTTTTCTTGATTTTCTTTTCTCCCCTTTTCTTTTTCCTTTCCTTTCATTTGACCACAGGACAAGTTGAGACGAAAAGGTGGCAGGGCGGATGATGGACTATGCAGAAGGCTAAGGGACGGTACGGGTAGTAAAGCATCCCTGACAAGATTTGAGATCTGGGCGTCATCTGGCAGCATCTTCGAACTCTGGCAGTTCATACCGGGAAATCAAAGGAGCAATTTTTTATTTCAGGTTTGTGATGTGAAATGAAATTGTCCGACGAGGCGAGGTTGGGAAAGGAGATTCTCAAACGCGCGTAAAAGAATTTGGAAACCCACTGATACATGCCAAGCTTCCTGCGCGCAGGGCTTATCCGGCGATGGTCTTGATAAGATCAATCCATGGGTTAGGCCTAATGGCTTGCGGATGGGGATTGTTAAGGTAAGTTTGTACACGTTTTGGCTGTGATACTCATGTTGCTTATGTGACTTGACAGTCGGAGATGGCTCTCCCTGGGGATCATACGCTCTGTCTGGTATGAGCCTGTTTATTCCTCGTGGCTCTCCCTGATCGACCCAAGGGAAGCGAAGCTTAATACGACTGCCAAGCAATTGGGAGAGTCAGAATAGACATCGTCATCATCAAGGAGGTATCAATGTTGAGGCTGGAATAATGTTTATTTGCTATTGCAACATTATTGATCGTCCGGGAGCCCCCTTTGTTTGGCGATGTGAGAAGGGGAAATTGTAGCCTACCTAGACTCTAAAGGAGAGTGTATCGGGGGAGCCAAGGGGAGCCAGGTGAAGCCATACGACATTCACATGGTACGGTAAATGATCCCAAAGGATGATTCCAGTCGCATGTTCCACATACTATCAAACCAAACAAACTCCGATTTAAAGTGTGGTGATGGATGGAGAAGGATGAAGCGAAAGGGGGAGAAGCCCGGTTAATAGTCCGCGAATGGATTTGAGCAAGAGCATAGCTCTTGGGACCGAAGGACAGTGAGCTATTGAGTGTGAAGCAACAAAAGAGCAGTTTAGAAGAGCGTCCAATTGGCTAAACACCCTCCACTCTTCACTTTACGCGCCTGAGCCTTGGAACGCACTCTGTGACAGAACGGCATGGCCTGTCGAGCCAATAAGTAGCGAAAAAGGGAGGTTGGAACACTTTCTGCCTTGGAATGACCGAATGGATTCAATGGAACTTAAAAAGTGGTTCTATGGTGATATCTCCTTGCAACATGTGGTCACCCGGGATGAACTCCCCAGCTACCTGCTTGCTGACCCCAATCCTCGGTGTGCTTGCTGGTGCAGGACAACATGTTGGTGGCTTGGACCATGGATCGAAAGCTAAATCTGCGGTGAATTTGTATGAGAATATCTAGTCTCTTTAATTAGAACCTTGCAGCGTTACTCAAGCCCTGCCGCTGTGCGTCTGCCATTGTCCGATTCTGCAGCATCTTGGGGTTGACGGCTGATCCAAAGCTGTCTCCTGAGAGGCGGCGAGTAATCCTTCATCATGACTGGAAGGATTCCGCTCAAGGGCATCGACAATAAATAATACAATACTACATGACTCTTGGTCCCGTCTCCATCTCTGCATCTCTGCATGGAAACTCGACCAAAAGGAACAATCCGAGCTCAATCCATCGATATTTCCGCATTCGCACTCGTCGTTTTGCACCTGGGCATTTTTTGGACTCTGCCTGCTGCTTCTTTTGCGTCTGTGCCTCTCCTCCGACGACTCGATTTCCCCCCTTCCTCGGTTGCCCCCCTTTCAAACTGCAGTTCATTCCTTTACCATTCCATGCATGAATTCTACCCACCCGCACTCTAAGCCTGGACCTCCCCGTCCCCCTGATCACTGATTCGGATGTACTCTGACGCTTCGAAGCGCTGTATTCGTCCTTTTCAACCCAGTTCCCAAATCTGTTCCATCGCAAAATCTGCTAGCCAGAGCAGCGTTCATACACCAGCCTTCACCCTCATCTCTTCTCTATTTGCGGCAGGACTACTACTCGACTCCTCTTTTGGCCGTCATTCACACTCTCTTTCGATTCCGTAGCTCCTTAAACACTAATCCCACGACTCGGACCACACCCCGCGCAAAGACCCGTATCTTATCGACGTCCGCCACAACCGCTGAGCTATTGTCTGAGGAGGAACATAGAAGATTTGGAGAGTTGTGCGAAGAAGGATATTTGGAGGATACACGTGCAGAATTCGGAACGTTGGGACGCAGAATATTAGATTTAGGATAGGAGGAAATTCCGAAACACTTGAATAGTGTCACATTTGGACCGCTTGAAAGACTGGTCGCTCACGACGGCGAACCACGAACAAAATTCTGGTGTCGAAGGAGATATTGAAGAGAAGGCCCCAACATGTCTCTAAAGCAAGTAAGTCGAGACGGGAAAGACAGAGGCTGGGGAAAGGAAATAATATACTGATAGATTTTGTAGGAAATCGAGACCTGGGTAGCGGCCCTAGGTCATTATGATAATAATGAATTTGATGAAGCTTTGAAGGAGTTCGATGCGATTTCCGATACTTCCAAAATTCTCTTCAACTGTGGTGTAATCCATGCCACTCTGGGCGAGCACGAAAAAGCGGTACGTCCCAAGCTCCCTCCTCTTCTTTCGGCTCATGTCTAATCTAGTGAATTCAGGTCGAATGTTACCAGCGGGCCGTACGCCTAGATCAATATCTCGCCGTTGCATATTTTCAACAGGGTGTTTCGAATTTCTTGGTCGGCGATTTCGAGGAGGCTTTGGCCAATTTCAACGACACTTTACTATATCTGAGAGGGAACAACATGATCGATTACGCACAATTGGGCCTGATGTTCAAGTTATACTCTTGCGAGGTTCTCTTCAACCGTGGTTTATGTTACATCTATCTCCAGCAGAAGGATGCGGGAATGCAAGATTTCTCTTTCGCTGTGAAGGAGAAGGTTGTGGAGGATCATAATGTCATTGATGAGGCGATCAGAGAAGAGGCAGAGGTATGATTTCTCTTTGACCAGATTTCCCGGCGAGATGCTAACTGTCTCAGGGCTATACGGTCTTCTCTATACCTGTAGGTGTGGTTTACAGACCAAACCAGGCCAAAGTCAAGAACTTGAAGACAAAAGACTACTTGGGCAAAGCTCGTCTGGTAGCTGCTTCTGATCGAGCTAATGCCTTCACTGGTTTCTCTGGATCCGAAATTAAGAATGTAAGTGATTGTTGAGAACTGGATCCCTAGGCATCACTGATTATTTTAGGCTACCAAATTGGAAGTCAAGGACGACAGACCAGCAGAGAATTTATCATACGCTGCTACCAATCTGGTAAAACCTAATCTACAGAGTAAACGACAACAATCAGAACCCCCGATCGGACGAACTGTATTCCCTCCCACTCCACCTCCCGAGGCGGAGAAATCCAGTGCTAGTCAGATGAGTCGAGGAGCTTCCGTCCGAAATGGGCCCAAGCCCATGCCCGCTAAGCTCAACATCGAAAAAGCTCGTCCGAACGAAGGCTACCAAATCCGCGACGACGATAAGAGCCCACCGCAAGTACAAAGAAGGGGAACCCAACGCACAAATTCAGAACCACGAGGGCCCCCATCAAACTACGGAGACACTCGTCGGAGACAAGATCCTCCACAACAACGTCGCCCACCACCACGACGCCAACAATCAGCCGATGACGATGAAGACGGCTACCCAGATGAACTATATGACATGTATTCCACTCGAAACTCTCGTGGCAGCAAATCCAACAGCGGACCCAGACGCCAACCACAGTATATCGAAGAAGAAGAAGAATACGCATCTGATTATGATGATGGCTCTTTTGACGAAAACGAATTCGAGATGGTTTCTTCCCGTCCTCCTCCACCTCGCTCCCGCACACAATCCTCCATCGGTGGTGGCGGTGGGCGCAATTCCTCACGTCGCCCTGATATCCGTAAGATTCGCGTGAAGGTGCATTCTGAAGATGTAAGATACATTATGATTGGCACCGCGATTGAGTTTCCCGATCTGGTGGATCGGGTAAGGGAGAAATTTGGATTGAAGAAGAGGTTTAAGATTAAGGTTCGGGATGAGGATGTTCCGGATGGAACAATGATTACGATAGGCGATCAGGATGATTTGGATATGATGTTGATGAGTGTCAAGGGGAATGCGAGAAAGGAGAGGTTAGAGATGGGGAAGATGGAGGTAAGCAAACAACTCATCCTTTTCCCTTTTTCTGAAAAAAAGCATACTGACATGATCTTAGGTATGGGTACAAGAAATATAAAAAGCAAGGATAATGATCTTTCTTTCGTCACACACATTTATGAAGCAATCTCTACCATATTTTTGGAATATTTTTCCTACTTGATACCTAGCGAGAGCGTTTTTTGTTTTGTTTTTTTTACATACGCATCTATCTTACAGATATATATTCTAGAAAGGGAATGAGACTCAAAGGGTGTATGGAGAAATTATTTTATTTTTACTTTTCCTTGGTTTAGTTTTCTTTTTCAAAATAATTCTACCTAAAATACCATGCGTCTGGGACGAATGTGTCGTGTTTCTCTTCTCTTATCTAACTAGTTGCGAGGAGTATGCTCGATGCATAGGTATGGATGGATGGATAATTATGAGAATAAAGTGAAGTGAAGGTACAAGTAGCTAGTCTTAATGAGAATTGAAAAAAAGTTCTATACTCTGACCTCGCCTTGTCTTCACAAAGTTGACAAGTAATTTAATGTTCATAAAAAATTCGTGGAGTCTCCCTAGTATTTACCCAGCATGGAAAAGAACTCGATAGCACTAACGGTATGCAAAATTTATACTGGAGGCTGAATAGACGACCAGAGCCGTCTATGCGCTACTCCATTTCCTCTCTCTCATTTCCCATTAGCTCCTAGTTCCTTATACCCCTCTCTTAATCTTTCACAATACGTTTAACATTTTCTCACGAAATATTATTCTCGGAACTCGAATGAAACTCTTCCCTTCCCTTCCTATCCTCCTCTTAGCATTTTCCCTTTTTTCGCAGTGTAAAAGTTAATTTTCCTGAATCTTTGAAATGTTATGAGAGTTATGATGTGTAAGCGAGATTTTATGGTAGGTTGTGAGGGGGTGGGAAGATCCAGTTGCGTTTTAGATAGATAAGGTGCTAAGCAAAATGAATTGTCGACATCTTGATTCTTTTAGAGAAGATTTTCATCTGGTGACGAATTAGGAGACATGGGAGTTCTCAAGGGTGGAAATCATAGGGAAAGCCCTAGCTCTACGGGGTTCAGGCTCAAGGAATGGCGACTATCTTGAGAGGTAACGTCTATAAGTAGATGAAGATGAAGAAAAAGAGGCAAGTATTTAAACAGCAACGGCTCTCTTAGCTTCTAACTCGCTGGAGCAATGCGATATTGACGGGGAGCTTTTGTTCCTCCTGTCGCTCGCTTAAAGCAAGATTCAAAGTAAAACTTAAGATAGAAAAGCGTCTACCTTGCGTTGGGGACCGCTGGTGCTTGGAGGATAATAAGATTTTGGAGTTTGGCCTCAAACTCTCAATGCCCAACAAGCATGCCATCCTTGGTAACTGGTGATTCATTCACGTTAAAAAGAAACACAATCGAATTATTCGAGGAAGAAGTTGATGTCTTATCTTGATCGACGACAATAAGCGATCGGTTGTTCATTCCGGCGCTTAAAAAAATCGCGCTTAGGATTTCAACAAACCTCCTCCTAATCGACGTCCATCACCAAAATCACTAGAGCTCAGTCGTCGTCTGATATTACCATTTCTAATTGATCAGAGGGCCTTTGAAACAAGATGTCGCAAACCAATGGATTGGTAAGCTCTCCCGACCTTTCACCTCTGAGAAATATGCAGATCTAATAATATATCAATCACCATCTAACAACATACCTCTAGACTAAACTAGCCTACTCCCGAACCTGGCACCACGTATCCTGCAATACACCGCATCACACGCTCTCCACTATCCGTCCCATCCCTTCTCCCACCAACCCACTCATCACCCCCCCCCCTCTAGGGCGTCTCGCTTCACGAATTGCCATCCTGCTCATGGGCAAACACAAACCCATCTGGGACCCATCCACCGACTGCGGCGACTACGTAGTCGTAACCAACTGTTCGTCCCTGCACACCACGGGCAAGAAACGCTGGCAGAAACAGTATTATCGCCATAATACGCGGCCGGGCAGTCTAAAACAGATTAGTATGGATGGATTGATGGAGAAACTTGGGGGTGCCGAGGTCCTCAGGAAGGCGGTTAGTGGGATGTTGCCGAAGAATCGGTTGAGGGATGATAGGTTGGCTAGGTTGAAGGCGTTTGAGGGGGATGCTCATCCGTATAAGGGGAATATTGTGCGGTTCGCGGGCGTGAAGGTTGATGCGAAGTGGCCGAAGGGGAAGGGGGAGTTTGCTGCGGGGGTAGAGGGGGGAGTGAAGGAGGATGTTAGACTATGAGTTTTGGGGAGGGAGTGGTGTGTATTATAGATAGGTGTGTGTATATCAAGGGTGTTTTCTCGGGGTTTGGAGAAAAAGTATTGGTCTTGTAGAATACTTGTGGAGGAAATATGGGAGATGAATAGATCATGCTCTCACAAGACCCTATAAAGTCGTTTGTAGTTAACATTTGACTGAGTCGAGTACCACCTGTTGGCACAGGCTAAGCGGAGAAGATGGCTGGAGATACTATTTCCCCAAATTCAAGTTCTCTAAATTCAAGTGCCCGAGAAATAAGTATCATTTTCCTCGATTCGGAGTTTATTGTTCCTCAACCACCTCCTTGATCTCAGTGTTGGTTCTCGGTGGGTTTCCAATTATATTTCCTTGATGAATAGTGGTAGCTCTTAGCAAGTGCCTCTCATGTCTCATAAATCTTAGCTCTCTAAGCGCCTAAATCCAACTATTTTATATTTCCTAACAGCAATCTGAGGCCCAACATCTTGAGGCCGACAGAAACTGAAAATAGAAGAAATGGAATAACAACCGAGCCTTCACCCAAGCAGGTCCTACCTCATAAATCCACCAGCAACGTGTGGCGCAGTTGGAGTTGACAACAACTCTGAATTGATGATAGGTTCCTATCATGAAAGGAATTCGACTGCCGCCTAATCTAGGTCGTAGATTTAGTTTCGCCTTCCTATAGAAGTACATCGGAGTGGTCTCATGTAATTTGAGTTGTACAATTTCTCTTTTATAGGGGGATTTGAGGATTGCACTCTCTCGCACTACAAGTTTCAAAATAGACTACCAGGTCAACAACTTTTGATTCAAGGTAAACCCCCTTTCTCAGTTCAGCATAAGTACATGCAGACTAACTGTACAATTCCTTTCTTCCTTCCTAGCTTGCCTCCCCTTTCTTCCTTTGCCCAGTCCCCTTAAACACTCTCCCATCAGTTTCCTTCCTTTCCCTTCCCAACGCCACACAGCCTGCCCATTGATCGCTACCAAATATAGTACAGAAGTAAGTCAGTCGTCACTCTACAAACGCCCAGGTGCAACAATCTCACAAAAAATCGCAGCATCAAACAATCAGTCGTCTTTCCTTCCTTCCTATGCCAAAGTAATTTCGTTTCGAAAATATGCCTTTCTTCCCTCTTCCTTCCTTTCTTTCTTGCTTCCCTCATTCGTAATCATACAATTCAATCAAGCTAGATATCCTATCCTCCCTTCCTATTTGTTCCATCTACTCTTCAACCCTGAGATATAGATAATTCAGGAGCCGCCATTGAAAGAGGTAAGCCCGTCTCAAGATCACTAATACTCCTCTGTCTTTCCGTCCTGCCTTCACTCTCACTATCATCATCACCACTTTGATCTCCCACATTCCCGTCTTCATCCTCCTCACTGTCTTCCTCCAGCACAATCTGTCTCAATACCCTCTTTTCAAATAACTCAATAACGAACCTCCGCATCGGAAGCCGGAAATGATGATATTCCAGCAACGTCATGACTTTTTTAAAAAGAGCAATTGATTTAAACCCCGATACCTTTTTGGCTTTGATATGTGACAATTCGCTAATAGCTCGTTTGGTGAGGACCATGTTGCCGAGATCGATGACAAGCTCTAGGATTCGTGCGTTGACTATATCATCATCTGTTCGGGCAGCCGTGAATTCATTTTTCTGTTCTTCTGTGACGATGATATCCGAGACTTTTGTGTGTTTCCAAGGTTGGTAGGAGAAGAGTTTGCTGAGGTTTTGGGGGATGCAAAGGCCGAGGGAGACGCCCATGGTGGTAGTATTGCTGTCCCATCCGTATTCAGACAGGATTTCTAGGCCGTGGATGCTACGAGAGATGAGGCCTAAGACGAAGAATGCTGTGCCCCGTAAAGTCATAATTCCGTGAGTTTCGGCTATTTTGACGATATGTTGGACGACGTCTGACTGCTCAAGGAAAGGTGCACCCAACTCCATCGAGCCTACGTTCCCAACTGCCCATAAGCAGCCTTTGACTTTCAGGATAAGCTCTGGATCATCGGACAACATGCCGTAATCTCGAATCGTGTTCGCAAATTCTTCAAAATGGCCTTTATCTTGAAGAAGCTTGCAGCCTTCTCTCGTTCTAGTCAGTTCCCTGTAGAAATGAGGTGGGACATGAGCATCGTTGTCGCCTTCCATTTCAAAAACATCTATCTCCATGCTCATTCGATTCGATGTTTCTTCTGGCATTTCAACAAAAGAACGTGCCAAAGCTGCCTCAATGACTTCAACATATGTATCATTCCGTCCAAGAAACCAGTCGTCCATTTCATTGCTAATGTAATCAAGACCATCTAGGTAATGATATCCAATAGACGTAGAGAGAAAGCGTAGCAGTAGAGGAGCACCAATTTCTCCTAAATGATCAAGCGCTGGCCTACATTCGACTATGTACTCAAGGTAGCTCTTTCGATTACAAGCTTCTTCCAGAATTTTGATAGCAGTAGCGCATACTTCGACTTCTGGGTCATACAATTGTGTGACTAGCAACTGAATAGCCCACTTAGAGTCACTGACCCCTTGATTCCCCTGGCTATTTGGACGCGCTCTGCTAGAGTATCTTCTCAGAACATTCGTAGCATAGATGCGGATCTCCTTGGGCCCTGCAGTGAGCGCCTTTGAAAGAAGGACTCGAGGATGTCCATGAAGACTGTAATCGAAATTCGAAAGTAACAGTTTTATGAGATCAGGACGTTGCTTGAGATCGATAATGTGATACATCATGTTGATCATTCGCCAACGATCGAGCATCTGCAAGCCCTTAGGGTCGCCACTCAGCACACCGAGCATTGCAAAATAGCCACAAGCAAGTGTCTCTGAGAGTCTCTCTTTCGAAAATGTTGGTGATGCGGCTGTAAGTCCACTCGTCTGTATTTATTAGTTAATATATCGACACGGTATATACACAATGGCTTACCGGATCACACTGAGCTAAGCATTCCGCAATCTGCCTCAGTAGTTTGTTGTCCGCTAGGTACTTAACACCCTCAGGTGTTTGAAGCAAAGTGTGAACAAGAGCGCAACCAACCCGCACGTATTTTTGATTAATTTTCGTATTTCTGACCTCTGAAAATTTGTATTTGAATGGTCGGTAAAAACTCATTATCCTTTTGATAAACTTGGACGCTTTGATAGCTTCATCTAGACGTTTGCCATTTAAAAGGGGGCCTTCAATGATCTTCAATATGATGTCCCATTTCCACTTGATGGGATTCGTACTAGCGAGTACCTGTGATTCAACCATCATCTGACGAGCCGAAGCCTCGTCAAAGGAGATCGAGAGATTCGCTTTCGGTTGTTCTTCTGGACTTGTAAGATTGTCGGTGCTATTACTGATCGCAAGAGTGATCCCAGTAGACGCAGATGTTCGATATAGTGTCCGACTTACACTACTAATTTGATAGACAGTACCAGTAGCTACGAAACGTTCATCATTTCCAAAATGTGACGCTGCAGCAAAAAGCTCTGGGAGTAATTGCAGCTCGGCGCTCCACGACGAAGGTAGCAATTTGCTAGCAAGTTTTAGAACCTCTCCAATTAGTAATGTTGTTTTGCGCTTCAACACCAAATTGTCAGATTCTCGAGTGACTTGGAGCAGGCCCGGGAGCATGTCTGAAGAGATCAAGACAGCGAGTAACAGTGCCGTGTAATGATCGACGAAATTCCTGTCTCCGGTTTCTTCCTCGTTTACTTGAGCCATAGGTTTTGGGAGTGCTGATTTAAGACTAGCAACTCGTCCGTAGGTAGTAAGACGTCGACCAGCTAGGAATGAGGTTGCCCAGAAAGGGGATTTGATTCGCAGGAGTCCGTAAAGCAGGTCAATGACCGTCTCGCGAATGGTTGGATTCGGTAATATCAAGCAGGAAATGAGAGACTTAATAGCCCTAAAATTGTACATGGAAAGAGTCATAAGGCCAGGCCAGGATTTAAGAGCATACGAGATTGCCTTTGAATTTTGCTTCAAGACTTGCTCTTTCGCGAAAAGCGAGTCTGTAAAGGCAGTAAACAGGCATTCAAGCTCGTAGCCTGATCGAAGATACTTCCTTCTTTGTGGCGCATCTAGCAAAAAGAGGAACGCTGCAGTCAAACTCTCAGAAGCGTGATAAGTTCCTTCACCTAGAGCATCTGACAGCGGCCTCAGACCACCAGCGGCGACGATCAACCCCGGGTCACGAACCATGATTTCGGCAAGCGTCTCTATGCAGATAGATTTTAATCGATCTTCGGTGTGGTCTGCAACAGATGCGATGGTTCTGACCACAGATCTAGATACTTCTTGAACTCCATTTTTGACATCCAAAAAAGCCCGTACAAATTTTAGAGCTTGTTCACGTTCGACATCTGATGTTCCCTTCTTGATCAATGACCTGCCAATTTGTTAGGAGCGCATTTTCATACAAAAGCAAGCATAACTTACACGACTACCAAAAAATCCGTATTTAGACTTCGGATTTTTTGCAGCGAGGTTATATCAGATATTGCATATCTCGTCATTCGATATCCAGCAGCTACAACTTCTCTACTACCACTCAGAAGCATAACTTGCATTCGAAGCCCGAAAACTGACCAGACCAAATCATACTTCAGTGTCGGATGTCGTTTGAAAAGTTCCACCAGATCATTGGCATGCCCAACATAATAGTCCGGTGTAAGCCCCTCAACCTCCAGCGCTTGTAGGATCTCGGCCAGAACATATGTAGGTGACTCTGTAGGCTCATCGACCTCCGAACCAACACTTTTAGCTACGCTTTGAGGTGACCGTAATCCATTGCTCTGAAACAAATTATCCATTCGACTTCTCGTAGGCGTAGTAGGTATTTTAGGTCTCTGTACCAGCTCCGTTATTTGGTATCTCAGCTCCTTAATCTTCTGATTGGAAGAATTTAATTCTGCCTCTACTTTCTGCCGCTGGTCCTTTGTCTGCTTCGCCTTCTTGGTGTTTAATGCTTCCAGCATATTCTCGCTCCCTTCCTTGATTTTCATCTCTCGATTCAAGGACTCGCGCAGTTGGGAAATCTGGAGCTCGGGTGTCCTGCCATTGTCTTCCTCCATCCGATCCAAGCTCACCCTTGAAGCGTTCAAATCGTTCCCCGAGCCTACTCGAGAGGGCCCTTGATTTCGCATATTCGAACTGAAGCTGCCCGGGGCAGGGGAGGGAGCCAAAGAGGAGCCGCGAGGTGCGAAAGCCATGGTGGGATTCGATAGAGTTCGGGTTGTGGCGCCTGGAGGTTGTAACCCATCTCGTTCAAAACTGGTCCTCGAGCTTGCAGCAGTGTATAGGACAGGCTGCTGGTATGCTGTCTTCTGTGTCGCTGAGCTACTCATCACGCTCGCTGGTCCACCGACGAGGTCAACAACGTTCTTCGCACATGGGCGGCATGTGTCGCGAACCCCGGAATCGACCTTGAGTTCGGCTGATTATGCAGTAAAATCAATTCTGGTAAATGATTCGAGGTGGTTTGCGCTGCTAAAAGCGAATGGAAAAGTGGCCAGCAGTAAAGCAGTCCGAGGGAATCGGGTTAGCAATCGGGGTTCGATGCCTAGGGCGCTCAGGTTGCAACTTCAAGTAGACAATTCAATCGCTTTCTTCTCTAGCTACGTTGATTTCTCCGATTTGTGTTTTGGGATAAAGTTTATGTTTGTTCAGTGTGTTGGCGGGTAGCATTGTTGAGGTGCTCGTGTTTCGAGGGATTTCAAAGATGACGGTTGTCTACATAGACAAGAAGTGAAGTCTATTCCAACAATATTCGAAAAGATAAACTACGTGTCCAAACTCTTGCTGTAACGGAAATAAAGCCGGTTTAAAAGCTTTCGAAGTTCTTTTGTATTACTTGTATCACCCCTCTAGAGGGGCAGCTGTGAGTGAAAGATATAGGGTCCAGCTTTAGGAGCATGTTATCATGGGTCAACATTGCCTTCCTGCTATCTTACAACAATCTAGAAGTCTTCGAAGACATCTCCTGCTGTGCTGGAAAGAGCCAACACGCAACTCCAACAAAAGCTCCAAAGTACTTATTAGTCGTTAAGGTTCAAGATGTCGTCAGAAAGCGGGGAGATAGAGATAGAGATATGGACCAAGGTAAAAGGCTCAAATAGCCGTCTCGGTTTGGCAGGAGGTCCAAGTCAGATCTGAAGAGAGGCTCTACTGTAAAGTCCTTCTAAAGGTGGGGATCCAATAGGAAAGGTTGCCATCACAAGGTTAGAGAGACATCGTACGAGCTTCAACGGCTCCGGCCTATGCATAGTAGTACAGTACTTTGTAGTACAATACGGAGTAGCCAAATACAGCCTGGTATTTCAACGTTCTAAACAGAATTCAATCTCTATGAACATGGCGTATCTTGAATTTTGACATTTTAAAAGAATCTTCAAGGTCAATCCTATGCACATTTTTGCTCTCTTTTGCCTCGTCGTCGAGGCTTGTCATTGAAGGAGATCGCCTTGTCGGCCAATTCCGATAGGTTTGTCCACTCACTCCAACTTCTACACGTTTGGAAGTACGTCAATGATCCAATAGTAGAACAGAATCCTCTGCGGATCCTCATTTTGAGATCCTCTAGAACACTATGTATCAGTTCAATAAGCACAACAAATTGCCGTACAGGCGCCTCCCGCTCAATCAACCCTTGATATAAAGGAACGGGAGCTCCTCTAGGCTTATCATATTATTCATTCTCACTTTACGTCACTTACTTCTTCCTCTTCTTCTATCATTTCGCATATCAGCCTCATTTCCCTTTCAATACCAACTTCATACGGCTAGCTCCTACTTGTCTATCACCCACGTATCTTCCTCTCTTCTCTATCAATCTTAACTTCACAATGGCCCATGTAGCTTCAGCAAGGTATGGCAAGGACAATGTCCGCGTCTACAAGGTCGACCGCAATGCCGAGACTGGAGTCCAGACAGTAACTGAGATGACTGTAACTGTCTTGCTGGAGGGAGCCATCGAAACATCGTATGTTGAAACCTCACCAACTCCGGTACCCCGCTAACAACCATGAAGGTACACAAAAGGAGACAACAGTGTTGTAGTGACAACGGATACTATGAAGAACACAGTCTATATCAAGGCAAAAGAGAACCCAGTCACACCTCCCGAGCTCTTCGCCAGCATCCTCGGAATCCACTTTGTCGAAACCTACCCTCACATCACCACAGCCAACGTCAAAGTCATCACCCACAGATGGACAAGAATGGCCATTGACGGCAAACCTCATCCTCACTCCTTCTACCGCGACGGTGCCGAAACACGCAACGTCGAAGCTAAAATCCAGAAGAACGGGCAAATCGATATCCGCAGTGGCATTGTAGGGCTCCTGGTACTGAAAAGCACCGGTTCCCAGTTCCACGGTTTCGTGAAAGACGAATACACGATACTTGCGGAGACTTGGGATAGAATACTATCTACGGATGTTGATTGTGGTTGGGCATGGAAGGCATTCTCTGGATTGGATGCCCTAAAGGCGGCCATTCCTAAGTTCGACAAGGCATGGGAAGATGCTAGAAATATCACTATGAAGATATTTGCAGAGGAGGATAGTCCTTCTGTGCAGGGCACCATGTACAAGATGTGCGAATCAATTTTGGCGGCCGTGCCGGAAGTTGACACTGTGGATTATTCTCTCCCTAACAAGCATTATTTCGAGATTGGTAAGTTGAGAATCTATATTTTAATAGCATCTGCTAACTTGTGAATAGACCTTAGCTGGCACAAGGGTCTCAAGAACACCGGCAAAGATGCAGAAGTCTACGCACCGCAATCTGGACCCAATGGACTTATCGAAGTCACTGTCACTCGCGATCCACTACCTCCAAAGCCGTAGATGGAGTCACATCGCATATTTTGATATCATGAAATTTGGACGCACGGTGGTTCTAGCGTAGATCTTCAAAGTCATTTAATGACATTGTACATGAAGTGCGCGATACTCCACGAAAATTTGAAATTCAACTCTTTGCATGTGATTTTAACTCTTTATACCTAAGTGAGCTAGGGAACCCTTTCAGCTCTATTCTATAAATCCGGAAATGGTATGCTAAGATTCTTACGATAATTGCGTGCCCTCTCTTTCACTTGAACATACTGCCACCAAGAAATCAATCTAAAAACAACTCGAGAAAACGGGTTCAGCCCGATTCCGAGTCCTTTATTTTATTATCCTTGGCTGGATATTAATTGCAGAGTAGATTACCCAGAGGTTGATATATGAGGTATTTTCAATTATTGCTCTGGGTTGTTGATTTGATGAAAGATTTTGCCGGTTTGGATTTATATTAATATCAATCAGAGATGGTTGCACCTTTGAATTTGTTATAAAATGACGTTCATGGCCTTCTCTTAACTCAATTTCGACGTCGATGCACATTTCACGCTTCATTATCTGAAGTCTTCAGGAAGGAGGGTAAAGTTGCTGCTCCATGCATGGCTTCTCGGCTTCGAATTGATCTCTGATGTTCCTCGATGCAGTCCGTTTGGGCTTCGTGTGATCTCAATTTATACATTAACGGCATCCCAACGCTTCTGTCTTTCACTCTAGAAATTTCCTCGAAGTTTGCTCGAGGCCTCTATATTTCGGAAGGCGATCTCAAGAGCACATGGGCAAATATTTGCACCTACGAAACAGTCTAGAATACTGCTGACGTTATTAGTATATGGTTCCATTCCATTAGAGAGTAGAGGACTCTTAGGCGTGAATGGAGATGCCGAAAATGGTGGTCTCAAAAGGATGTTTTTCTGTTCATGACCATTTACTTTTGCTTTTACATTCACACTCCTAGGGCCTCCTTTCCTCCATCACCCAATTACCTCAACGGCCTCAACACAGCTTAATCATCTTCCTGCATAACCTTCACCTTGACTCCATCATTCGAAAGCGACACCATTCCTTTCCTTCAGTTGCGGGGAAGGCTTCCCCATACAAATCCTTTTCAACTCATGACCACCATTTTTATTAAAATTTTGCTTATCCTCGACACAGAAGGTCTTCGAGAAATATTCCTGCCCTCGTTGAAGGAAAGCTACATCACATATCATATTTTCTTGTTACTAGAGCAGCGTCACATGCTCAACCCCACAGTCTCATGATGCCTCTGGCAGTCAGAGAGCGTTCCATCCGTCGAGTGTAACCTTGAATCATATCGTAGGATCGGGCCGTTGCTGAGTGCATGTTGATGCCAAACGAACAACAAGTGACTATTCACCGCTTCAAAAATAAGGCTGCATGATCTCTTTACTTATGTAAACTCCAACTGAAATGTTTCTCATGATCCCCGCATAATTCCCCGCATCTATTTTGCCTATATGGAAAAAGGTCCGTTTGTGCCCTGCATTTTAAAATACGCTAATCTTATTGGGCACTTATTATTATCCAATAAAGAGTAAACAGAGTATATATGTTCATTTATAATATAGCGTCTAACTACATGTTTTATCTATATGATATACAAGTAGATAGTATGAAATAGTAGTTTTTCTTTAAAAAAGAGCTAAGTAGATTTGCTTTTTTTCGAAAAATACGTATATCTCGAGAGTTACGCTTTCTTTAGTCTTAACATACCAAATAATAGCCTCTTTATTCCAATTCTATGCTAGATAAGAATAAGAATATTACTCCGATAATAGGGCTATCCCTAGCTGAACATACCCCTGACTATTCGCGGCCAATTGCCTCTTTTCAGTCATGGCTTATACAGAAAATGCCGGCACTTGCTTTACTCATGGCACATACCCATACCTCTTCCGAGCGCTCGTTGATCTACATAAGCAGCTAGTAATCATTCCACACCAGTCATGAGCTAGATGCACTTGATCTAATGATGGTATCGTCGGGTTCCTACTTCTCTATTCTCTGTCCACCTCCCCCTCTTGTCCTACGCACGAAAACTCATTCCGAGCTCGTGCTTCCATCTTTTTGGTGAAATGGTTGAAGTGAAAGTCCATAATGCGAGCTCTATAACGCAAGCATGATGAACAAACGAACAATGTCCAAGACATACGTCAATGACTTGAAGCCAAAAAGCATGGGATGGATAGGTCAGAAATTTAAGTTGGATGATCTATATAAATGTGGTGATGATCCTCCATTCTCCTACTTTCCCTGTCGACATTTCAAGTCTTTTGCATTCAAGATTTGCTATCCTTGCCCTGGCTACTTAACCATCCTATTACCAACCCCATTATCATGCATCCTCTTATTGCCCTGCTATTTCCTTTTTTTCTTCTACAACTACCTCTGCCAGGAAATAGTCAGGAAACTGGTAACACGACTACTAGTTCTCGTAAGTTATTCCTCCAACGTACTTCCCTCCAAAAAAAACTAACTACATGTCACAGTTGCCCCTTTCCTCTACAATGAGCTACCCTTAGGATCCATCAAAGCCGGAGGATGGATGCAAAACCAGATGGAAATCCAGGGTGCAGGCCTGGCTGGACACCTGATGGACTTTTACAGCTATGTCAACGACAGCTCATGGATCGGTGGTTCTTCAGAGTATAGCTCGTTGAACGAAGCTGCTCCATACTGGTATAATGGCATCGTGCCATTAGCATATTCACTTGGTGATGATCGGTTAATCGGCCAGGCGAATTACTTCCTCAATTATGTGATTGATAATCAGTGGGATGATGGTTGGCTTGGGCCAGAGGATATTCCGGACCGAGTTTTGTGGGGTAGGTTTTATTTGTTGCATGGCATGAGGGTAAGTGTTCATTCTCAGTACATCAAAGCCACTTATGTTCAAGGTCTAAAGCTATCTACAGAACCATGCCATCGCAGACCCAACCCAAGAAGAGAAAATAGTCACCGCAATCCACAAATTCGTAGTCATCGCCAATAGCATGCTCAACGACAACTACACGGGCTTGATCAACGCACCAGGAGACGGTTATGAATTTGGTCTTGCCCGAGTACATGAGTTTGTTCTCTCCCTACAGTGGCTTTACGAAAACCATCCCGATGGACAGGAGACTTTGATCTGGCAAACTATGGAGCTTGCATGGGAAGCTACTGTTGTTGGTGAAAGAGATTGGACGGCGTTTTTCGTTCCTGGCGTCTTTCCTACTGTGGGAACTCCTCAGATCAATCCTATTGGGGGCGGGTTTGAACATGGAGTTAACTTAGCTGAAGGTAGGTGATTTCATAGAAAAGTATTCTATTGAAAAGACGTTAATTTTTTTTTTTTCGTAGGCTTGAGATCACCTGCAGAGTTGTATCGAATGACGAAGAATGAGAGTCTAATTCAGATGTCTCGGGATGCTGTTAATATGACATGGACTTATCAGGGCTCTGACTCGGGCACTATCACTGCAGATGAATACATCGGCGGAGTCAGTCCAGTGCGAGGGTAGGTATCACTAACTTCATATTAAACTTACCTACTGACTGAACCTCAAGGTCCGAACTTTGCACCATTGTCGAGACAATATTCTCTCTTGCATAGTAAGTGAATCTATTCGGGATCCTATGAGAAAGTTTACGGAGATCAACCTTGAGATTCTAACTTAAGATTCCTATTAGCCTCTACCGACTCATCGGCGACAATTCCTTTGCGGATGGAGCTGAGCTTGCAGCCTTCAATGCACTTCCAGCTACTTTACTACCAGACATGTGGTCTCGTCAATATGTGAATCAGGTCAATCTACCATGGTCGGACAAACTTAACGGAGACCCATTCTACAACGTCAATAACTACGGAGATGTATTTGGCTTAGAACCTGACTATGTAAGTCCGAGATTCCCACCTTTATTGAAAACCAGATTACTCATGAAGTATTCATAGCCATGCTGCACAGTCAATCACGGACAAGGCTTCCCCAAATTCCTCATGTCCTCTTTCGTCACTGACAACGCTTCCGGACTCATCCACATGTTCCTCATCCCCGCCACAGTAACAACCACCATCCACGGGGGCTCCGTAACCGTAACCAGCAACACGAACTACCCATTCTCCAACACCATCTCATACACCACCTCCGCCGACGTTCCCTTCGACTTCCACATCCGGATCCCCTCCTGGGCCACCAGAGGCTCTAGCATCACCTTCTCCTACGATTGGGGACGAACCCAACCCATCGTTCCAGACCACAACTCCCTCTATCTCGTCCAAGTCCCACAAGGCGAAATCTCCTTCTCTATCACCCTCGGAGCCTCCATCCGCGTAATTCCTAAAGCCAACAACGCCGTAGCCATCTACCACGGCGCGCTCCTCTACGCCCTTTCTATAAACTACACGATGACCTCATACCCACCCCTCGATACCGGGGGCAACTATCCCCTGCCCGCAAACACTATAACCTCACAAACATTCGACCACACACTCACGCCCACATCACTCTGGTCCGTCGCTATCGACCCATCACAAATCCGATTTTTCGCATCCCCAAATGCTAATGAGACGTTACCGAATCCAATATATGCGCCTGGAGCGCCACCCGTGGAGATCTGGGTTGCGGCGAATAATATTACGTGGGATGTGGTTGATGGGACGGCGGCGTTGCCTCCTGATCCGGTGGAGTTGATTGGAGACCCATTTTGGGCTAAGTTGGTGCCATATGGGAGTGCGCATTTGCATATGGGCGAGTTGCCTAGTGTGTCTTTACCTAAACTTAGTGTGTAAGCGTAATTAAGGTGTGGGATACTTGGATACGGCAGTTAGCCTTTCAATCAACGATAGTAGTTAATTATTCGGATTATCTGAGATATGGTACTTTCACAGATGACAAATAATTCTTTAACCTAAAAGGTGAGTTAAGATGAGATCCAAATCTTCTGCTGGAGTTGTGTAATTCACATCATTTCTCTTTTTTCCATTTTCCATACATCCTCGTATCTTTCCAACTACAAAGAGATCCTCTTCCAAATGGTCTCTCTATCTCAAGATCCAACAATCGAGAAATTGCCCAACCAATACACATCATTCGGGCCCACGTCCTGAAAATCCTGAATTGTGCTCACGCTGTTATATCCACTAGTACTGATTAGCCTCTTTTTACTTTCTACTACTTTAACCCAACCCAACCATTTCCAAACAATAGAAGAGGAAAGTAAAGTAGGAGAGAAGGGTAAACTCACAACCAACTGTCCCACCCCTCCCAAGTATTGACAACCGTCATAACTGCACTATGAGCCACAAACACGTCAGCTAGCCTCCTGGTTAAGCTCTAAGAAGTATCAATCCTCTCTCAAGGAACACAGAGGGAGCGGAGCTTGCAGAACATTCATACCTATCAACACTAGGATTATACCCCCAACTAATACTCCAGGCCCCGGGCGGTGTGACACTCGGATTACAGGGATAAGCATAGAAACTGGTTTTAACAGCGTTTGAAGCGTTGTCTTCGACGATGCAGTGATAGGGTGGTGAAGAGGTGGAAATGGTTGGTGTGGTGGTGATTGTTAGGTCGTAGATGCATGAGGAGGAGCAGACTGTGGATTGGTCTTAGAGAGGCTAGGGGAGAAAGGGTGGAAAAGGAGAAGGGGAAGGGAATGGAAGGATAGAAACGGACTTCGAGTGAAATCGGAGACGGTCCAACCGATGTTAGAGACTGTAGTGGAAGGGGGTTTTGAGAGAGTGGGAGTTAGAAGGGCCGTGAGTGTGAGGAGGGTTTTAAAAAGCATTTTGATTCTTTAGATACTTTAGGAGAGATATTATAGAATGGAGAATGGAAAATGTTTATGATTTTGTGAAGTGATTGAATGTTGTTGGAGTATTTTAGGAAGGGACATTGATTTGTATTTAAAATATGCTGAAGTAACACACCCAAGAATAGATAAACGAACTATCATTGATCGACTGATCTTCTGATGCCCAAAATAGCCGTAGATCTGATCTCGTATTCCCCAGGTCGCGGGTACAATGAGCCATGTCAAGTGCACGAAGCCTGTGTAGGTAGGTAGACTCTGCGGGGGAGAAGAGATGAATGACTGCTGGTCCAAAAGTCTATTTGTCGATACCTAGTCCGGAAGTTGGCGGGAAACATTTATCCTGACGATCTTGAAGAGATATCAGGTTTGTCATAAATATTGTAGAGAAACGGGCCGAAGTGCAAGTAGCACATCGTAACCGGATAATTGCCTTGTGCTAGGTAGATGAGAGGTTGCAAATGTAGATCTTTTATGACAGGCTTCGATCCGGGGCAAAAATTAAAACGGGATGTGGTAATGATTACCGTCGTTAGGTAGTACTGTGGCGGAGAAGTCGTTCAGGTACGATGGAAGGTTTCACAAGTGCCGCAAGCCGTCGCGTAGATCTGGGGAAACATGAAATATGAGGCTTGTTGCACTGATGACAAAATGATAGTTGGATGGCATTTCATAAACGGTGCTGCTGGTTTTAGGGTTTCAGGGAGGACTCAGCTACTCATTCGTGTCGCGAGAAAGGGATTGCTCGAGTTGCACGGCAACATGATGTTCTTGTGTAGTGATTTCCCTGTCATTCTTTTTAGCAAGCTAAGTCGCACCGCACATGGTGCTGAAGGAACCTGCCTGAGTAGAAGGCCCATCTGACTAATATGAACATCTGTCTTCTCATTCGAAATCCTTATCATCCTCTCCAAAATCTCTTTTCCCTTCCAAACCCACTTCAATCTCCTTACTAACTGCTCCTTAGGCCAAGGACCACCACAGCCCTCATGTTCTTTTTGGATACCCTCTAGTTCTATGTAAAGACTCTCTAACGTTAGGGTCAGGGCCTCGATCGACCTTTGTAGTGCTCCATCGGGGTCGTTCATTTTAAGAGGTGCCAGACATGCTTCGGAGCCGCAACATTCTAGCACAGGAAGGAGTTGTGTTCTTGTCCGATCAAGATCCGCTTTGAAATCTTCGATTTCGGTGATGGCGGAGCATGTTAGGGTATAAAAGGTGAAGTACCATGCGCCGACAGCGAAGACGAAGGTTAGTATTGAAATGATATTACCGATCCAACTGAGAATAGAATCGCTCACTGTGAGGGATGAGAGGACGCGCTCAACCGGTAGATTCGGAGGATGCAACTTATTTGTATGTTCTGAGAAGTTTGAGAATGAAACTTTTGCATCCGGGTTTCGGGACCTTTCTCTCTCATCTCTTGGTTCCTTCGAGACTTGGTCAAAGCAAAAGAAGTTTTGAAAAAAAAAAAAAAAAAAAAAAAAAAAGGATGAAAAAAAAAAAAATTGGATTCGATAAAGTGAGGTTGATGAAATTATTGCGGTAATAGACAAGGAAAGCACGAGTGAAGACATGATAGAGAGGAATGGTTATCCAGATGCTTAGGCAATGGATCCTTTTTGGCGAAGGCGCTATCTACTTGATTTGATTCTTGTTTCCGATACGTAACAAAAGGAATTGAAATATGATAATAATTTCGAGGTGATGGTAAATATTAAAAGTGCTGAAAATGATACGTTTACTTCGAATCTAGTAGATGTGTTTGTTAATGGCACTTGCCAATTTGAGTCATTGAACAGACCCGTGCGTGAAAGTAAATTTACATTCAGACATCCACTCATTGTGCTTCACCATTAAGACAGAAAGAAGTATGTGAATCATAAACTTGGCTTTTCGCGAGTTGTATTAACGCCTAGAGGTAATTACAGCGAAACAAATCCCAATGATAACAAATCCTTTCTAGGCTCTAATAGCACTTCCAAGCGCACCACCCGTGAATTGAGTACCTCCAGCTTGTCTAGGGGCACTCGATCCACCACGGCCACCGCCTCGCTGACCACCTCCTCGTTGGCCTCCACGACCGCCACGTCCAGCTCTGCCACCTTGTCTCTCAAAGGCATTAGCAGTTCCTTGTGTTCTTGTCTCAAGTGTTCGCTCGTTACTTTCGATTAATCCGCTGGCCTTGTCGCTCAATGTCAATGCCAAGCTCTGGAGTCTGCTCAACTCAACACCCTTTCTGAAGATGATGGATGAGCTGACTTGGTCAAGTGCAGCTGCAAGCTCCTCGTGACTGATCATCTTGCTCACAATGGCAGCCACTTTTCGGTCGGAGAGCTCAAACATCGATGAAAGCGTCTTGACGGAAAGAGTATCATAATAAGGAGCGTATGTAAAGAGATATGTTCGGAGGCCTTCCTCTTGGATTTGCTCTGAGAGCATGGTTTTGATTTCCTCGGGTTTCGACATGAGCTCCCAGATTTTGATGGAGTGGATGAATTCTGTAGCCTTCTTCCACTCTCCAGCTGCCAAAGCTTTTGAGGCTTGCATAACGTGATCTCTGGTGTTCTCAGGTGGTCCGGTAAAGATTTGACGTTCGTGATATTCAAGCATACGTCTGTATGTCTTACTGATGACACGTTTCTTGATATCTGGTGACGAGCCGGTTTGTGCAAGGAGAGGAATTTCGAGAAGCATGCTGCAGGTAAGGTAAACACACTCGAGGAGCTCTAAGTTGATGTGCATGTGGAATGGAAGTTGACGTTGACGTTCAAGACGCTCTTGCTCTGGCGAAACTTGGTTGTATCTTTGGATCATTACTCCTTGGGCTAGTAACTCCTTTTGGCGTCCACTGCCACAGATTTCTTGGAGAGTGGTCTGGGCCTCGTAAACAAGACCTGCTCGGAAAGCACAGAGACCAACTTGGACAAGGGTGCGATTGAACAAGATTTGGGAGTGAACATCGAAAGCGTTAATGGTTTCTTGCAAGTGAGACATCAACATCATATCGCGAGCTTGATAATAATTGTCGTGCAGAGCTAAGAAGTAAATCTGACAAAGCATGGCACGGGCGCGGATGATACCCTCACTGTGGAGGAAAAGATAGTGGCAGAGAGTATTAACAAGAGCAGTGGCATCAGACACAGAGCCTCGAGGGGTAACAGTAGAGTCGAGTTTGGCAGGAATAGCTTTCCAGCAGTTTTCTTCCAGGATCTTTACTACGGCAGATGGCTGATAGATGTTAGCAGGGGAAAGGGGGTTGGAACAGTACCGCTGACCTTGAAGTAAACATGCTCTAGTCTTCTCATAACTATACGGTTAAGGCTGTCTTGGGGAATTTGCAGGCCTGCATCCTTTTTGAGATATTCGGTGTACAGTAGGGTGCGTACGATGTTGTTGTAAAGAGCACTCTCATCTGATAGACGATCGATATACTCGGCAGTATGAGGATCGATATGCTGAAGAGATCGTGTGAGCTCATCATCAAGTCTCTCAACGTATGAGACAATGCTGCCTGGAATCTTGAGTTTTTCACCAGCAGCTACAGTGGGGGCTTTCTCGTCATCTTCCCATTCTTCGGCGTTCTCAACAACGATCAATTCTCGATTCAACTCCAAAACTTTAAGAAGGTTACCAAACTCTTGCTCGGCGGCTTTCCATTGATCTTGGGACATGAATGTCTGGACTCCGGTGCTCAAATCGAATCGTGTTGAGATCAGAGTCAAGAGAACTCTCACTCTCTGGTAGGGTGTTACGGCAACTTCGTAGAGTTTCTCCATGATCTTGATCTGCTCTGTTCGGTCAGTGTTCTTCTTCCCTCGAGATTCCATGATGGTTCTCAGGTGTTTTAGGATGCTCTCTGGTGTAAATTGTAATGTGCGTCCGCCCTTTCCAACGGTAGAGAATCCCTCGTCGTCGTCGTCAAATGCGACAACAGGTACCCCTAAGGCAGGCTTGGACTTTTTGACCTTCTCTGGCGGAGGTTCATCATCTGAAGACTCCATGAAAGCTTCTTTATCCGCCTTGTAAGCATCAATGTCCTTCTGGTAATCCTTGTTGTTCTTCTTGATGCGTTGCTTCACAGCATTCAAACCTCGAGCGTTTGTGGCGTTCAGCTTTCGTGTCGTAACCTTTTGCTTGGCAATAGTTTCATTCATGAAATCCTCCAATTCAGCAATCGCCTTGACATATGGCTTTGGAGTTTTGCCATCCTGAAGGAGCTTGATGACTTGTCGATTGAGTTTGTCGAATTCTAGGTAATTTATGTCAGCCACTGCCCCGTAACATATACACGTAGGAAACGTACCTGCTGCGATAGAACCCCAATCATTGATCTTCTGTCCATTCTCGATTGTTTTGATGGTTCCCTCCAGCTCCTCGTATCGTTTGTCTTTGGCACTCTTTACAACCTTGGTCCGCTCATCATCACTGCTGCTATCTTCACTATCTGATCCTGCATCTCGCAGAAATTGATTTATGCCGGTCTTTTTACCGCCGCCCTCTTCGCTAGAGTCGGAGTCTTCGCCCTCGTCATCTTCTTCAGATGATTCTTCGTCGTCGTCGGCAACCTTTTCTTCGACCTCGTCGTCAGTGTAGAGCTCCTCTTCGTCGGAATCGCTTTCGCTAGAGCTGTCGCCACGGAAAAATCGAGACATGTTGATCGATCGATATTGCGTAGGGAAAGGATGGGAAGGGGTGGTGGTATTTATCACAATCTACTGTCTCGTTGGGTTTTGCATTTTTTGACGCCTACAAAATTTGGCGGGGGCGTTAAGGTGCGGAATCGCCTCGCTTGCTGAGAACCCTAAAATTTTAAATATGAGGCATCGAGAGCGATATGATTGAGTCATATCTTGCCTAAAACGGCTTAAGAGGTTGATTGTACTGGGCTGAAAATGATTTCAACGTTCGAATTGCGACTTTTTGACTCTCTAATACAGAATTTGAGTCACCATTTTTCCCACTTAAAAGCATGAGACAGTGAGTCCAGTCATCTCTAGAGCGTCTGGGTGTATTAATAGTGGGAGGGCTTCAAGGCACGATACTCTAGGAGTTAGATTACAAGACAAGAGTGTCTTATTAACTGTGATTCAAGAAGAAACGTTCTAAAGTCAAATGTTGCTACCCACCGCTGAAGTCCTGAGAAGTCCCAGTTCGAAGATTCGTAACTTAGCCTACTTCCTGAGAAATAGAGGCACTTTAGGGCTAGGTAACAAGGTAAGATCTTCCAGCAGCTTTTAAACTCATCTGGAGTCGTCTGCTTTTCAGAGATTCTGCTTGGCTAGCCTTCACCGTGCATGACTTGGTAACTTGGAAATCTATTTGCCTATTCAAGCAATATGAAAAGAGGATCTTTCCTTTTAGATTAACAAGTGAAATAACCCATTCCGATATGCAGTTTCTCACAATGTGGTGTTATGCAATATGCTCCTAAATCTCAAACCTAACCCTGCACCCCCAGTAATGCCTGTATTTTCTTGCTTTGCCATCTAAACATTGACGCCGTATTTTCCATATAATAGATATTGCGTTGTAAATTATTGATCCCTAGTCAACCAATCCGGATGCTCTGACACTCTCCATGGCTTGATCCCATAGGGATTTTCCGTTCTACTCTTCGTAGCATGCTCCAGCACCTTTTGGCTATCCTCATCGTCCATCAGTCGTCGGAACTGCTGCACTTCCTGGATTGCGGTGCTGGCAGAAGCAGAGAAGGAATTAAATAGGGTTTCGGCTGGGTAGACTATTAGCTATTGAGTCTGACAATGGAGCAAGAAATTTGTATACGTGATGGTTGTTTGGTAGTTAGCGGGGCAATTAGTCGTGGAACCGTGCTTCGTAGACCCCGTAGCTAGAACCCAGATCAGCATTGAGAATTATATGGGGAAATTTTCCATGGCTTACTTGAATATGCATTTCTTTCAGAGTCTTCAGAGCTTTCTCTAACCGTTCCTCGTCCCAGACATCTTCGGACTGCTCAGTAGATTGCTGTATGCTTTCAGGATTCGAAGGAAGTTGTTTCTGGTCGATTTGTTGTGCAGTAGCCATTTGAGCAAGGCTTATTCTTTCCAAAAGCTAGCAATCACTATGATGGGAGAGGTGGCTCTGAGAATTGTTATTATCAATTGCAGTGAGGTCAGATACATAAAAGCTCTGGGACTGTCGTGCATTGAGCCCCTGCTAGTGCCGGCAGTATCTTGATGCAGGACGGATCCGATATAAAAAAAATATAATAATGATCATGATCATGACCATGCTACACTGAATGCAAGAACAAGAGCGTTGTCGCAGCTCTTTCGAAATGTTACCCTTTGATGATAGATGTCCTACATCTGTCCCAAATTGAGTCAAAGTTGTGAGCTCTCTCTAGTTCAAGATTTTGTTTTTCAGACCAGCTCCTTTGTCTGTCCTGCAAAGCAGAGGTTCCTGATACGCTTAAATTTGCCCTCAGTGCAGTATTAAATCTAATCCACCTCGCTAGTGATTTAGCGGAGGTAAACAAAATATTCGAATTATTCGTCACTGTTCAGCCTTTCGATCTCAACAAATACGAACTACAAACCGAACATATCGCTCATCATGGCCGACACACAAAATGACCCGTTCGTCAAGAATGGCACCTCAAGCAACAATAAAGTCTTTCCAACCGAAAGCGACGCATTTGTCACCACAAAGCCCCTCGCCCAAGACGTGGACGTGTCTAAAGCTGAAGGCCTAGAGGCTAAACCTGACCCTACTTTTATACAACGAAAACTCTCCATCTCCCGAAGCCCATCTAGCACTAAATCAGATATTTCTGCTCTTTCTCGAAAACTCTTCCATAATGCATCAGGAAACTTTGATGGCAGCCAAGCGGTAGGCCTTGATGCGGTAGTTGATGAAGTCAGCGAGGAGGATCGACTTGATAGATCACGTGGGGACTCAGACCCAAGCATAGTTGATTCCACAAGCAGATGCAGCCTTTCGAAGACCTCGTCTACTCGATCGGCACGCTCTGAACGATCTGAGCGCTCTATGCGATCTGTCCGTTCGGTCAATGCAGTTGGCAGCTTTCCTCTCGGCAGTCTTCGTGTCCATTCACCTTCCCCAACTCGTGGTGTTAACTCAATTGAGAGACACGAGATTTTGAAAGCTGGCGATGTTGTCATTGTTAGAGAAATCCCCCCTAACTCCCTGTTTGGTTATGACTTCAAGGCTTTCACGATCAAACAAGGCGATCTATTCGAAGGCATCAAATGCTTGCCATCAGGAGCACACTTCATTTGGGGTGGATCAGGAGAAGGATCGGTTCGAACTGGTTTCTGGATAATGACATCTAAGAGAGCCTCGGATGAGTTTGGTGAGGCACATGTCCTACGATGGGACAAGTATGGCGAAACCTTGGCGGAGGAAGTGAGCGAAGCAGAGAAACGAATTCAGAAGGACAACATTCCGGAACTTCTTGATACACTACAACCTTACGACAACAGTCACCCAATGGTGGCTCCTCCTCCTCCTCCTTCCAAGGACAAGAAGACTAAGAGAAGCTCTTCTGTGCCTTCCCCCATTCCCGTCATTGACTCAACTCTATGGGCTCGCCTAACCTCTTGCATGAAAGGAGCAATGTTGACTCGAATCACAAAACATGCTTGGAACAAGTGGAGAGTTACTTCATCTACTGACTATAAACATCCAATCAATTTGAAAGCTTTCAGAGAGGAGGAAAAACTAGATCTGAGGGAGGATGTTTTGCATTTCATCTTTCCAAAGGCTGATCGAACTTTTTCTGCAAACTCCTTTGGACGTGACCGAACAGAACAAGCTATGGATACGAGCGCACACATCATGGCTGTTATTGCAGGAGTCTGTACCTATGAGGATTCGGATGAGATTATCGGTGAACTCCAATTCTGCTTCATCACAGGCATGACTTTGGGAAATATTGTTTGCATGGAGCAATGGGCAAACATTGTCAGAGTTGTTTTCCGTGCTTTCCGACTTGCTGTCGACTATCCTGTCTTCTTTCGAAAAGTCATTGAGGCTGTTCACGCTCAATTCATCTGTGATGAGCAAGCTTACGACTCGAGCATCCTAGACCACGACCCGAAGTTCGCCGATGAACTGAAGATGATTCTTACAATATTCAAGTCTCGCCTCAACGAGCAATTACTTTCTCAGGGCTCCAAGCTCACCGACGATCAAAGTGCAGTCGGCAAGGCATTTGAGGAATTGGAGAGTTGGTTGTGGAAATGGGGATGGGATTTGCGGGGTAATTACGTTCGATCAGGCAGAGTTCAATTGGAAGATGGGGAATACGTTGACATGGAGTTGAAGGATTTCGAAGCTGAAGATGAGCGAGGTGAGTACGCGCCAGTGATAGTGGACTTAGACGAGAATGGACGAGAGAGAAACCTCATTACTTGGTAAGGTCATGAAATTCTAATCTGTTTGGGTGCTCCTAGGTAATCGAAAGAAGAGTCGAGCCCGGCATGGTTCTTCGGCTATGGTCAGATTCCTATCGTCTTCGGGCAAGTAGTCCGACGGCTTTCAGGTATTCGCAAGTGCATCGTCATACGGCTCTTTTTTATTTCGAGATAGGAGTATCTTTCATGGGTTATGATATCTACGACGTAATGAGGCAAGGAATGAAGCAGGATACGAATTAATGGATGGCTTGTATCAAAAAGGGGCGTTTAGGAGGGTTCTCAGCTCGTTTCGATGTTTCTCACCATGGATTTTGTATGACTAGAACTGAACACTATGGAATGTCTCTACAAGTGATGGAAAGGAGTTACAGACATAACCAAAGACCTCTACATAACAAAACGAATCACAATAATTTCATCAGATTTACGCTTTCTAGAGAATTGTTTGCAAGTATTCATTCCCTACGGCTACGCCTTATGAAGGGCGCCTATGTGACAAGGTGTGAATGATGGAGACCAGGCGTAAACTGCCGTTCCCCTCGTGATTGTCATATCTGCACGTAAGAAAGCCCATGCCATGCTCTGTCCCTCTTTCCCATATTTCCCTATGCGAAAAGAGCACCCCTGAAAGTGGAGAATCTAGAGACGACGACCACGACGACCTCCCTTACGACGGGTGGAATCGGATGGGGTTGGGGTGACATCTTCGATTCGGCCGATCTTCATTCCTGAACGGGCGAGTGCGCGAAGAGCTGCAAAATTTCAGGAGAGAGTCAGATTTTGCCTAATTCAAGTAGATCCGAGGAAGAAGAGAATAACATACCTGATTGAGCGCCAGGTCCGGGTGTCTTGGTTCCGTTACCTAGAGAAAAAGGGATATCAGTATTGGGTCTTTTAGTGTGAAAAGCCGAAGCCTTTTCTTTTGAAATTGGGCTGAGAAAGAGACAAAAAAGAACGCTTCTTTACCTCCTGTAGCCCGGATTTTTATATGGAGCGCATTGATTCCCAATTCCTTGCATCGAACGGCGACGTCCTGAGCAGCTAACATGGCGGCATAGGGAGAAGACTCATCACGATCGGCCTTGACTTTCATTCCTCCAGTGACTCTGCCTATAACAGACGATCAGTTATTGATTGAGAAAGTAGACTCAAGACAGATTGTACGCAGACAATCAGTTATTGGTGGAATAGAATTCGGGTTGTACGCACAAATGGTTTCGCGGCCAGAGAGATCGGTAATGTGGACGAAAGTGTCATTGAATGATGCGAAAATTCGGGCTACACCAAATACCATCTCTCCTAAACCCCTTTATCAGTCTGGATGGTCTTTAATGGGATTATGTTGAGGTTTGGGGTCGAGGAGCGTAAAGGCTAAGGTACAAAAATCAGAGGAACATTCATACCTTCTCTGGTTTGAGGACCAAGAGAAATATTCTCCTGTGCAGGACGAGCAGCTTTCTTGGGAGGCATGATTGCGGTTGCGGTGTTTTGGATTTTGTTGTGTCGTCGAAGTCGAGATATCTTTCGGTGTTTTTGAAAAGTTCGCCAGTGTAGAATTTGGCTGTGTGGTGCACGTGCTAATCCAAATTTAGCGAGGATCCGTTTTTTTTTAACCTAAATAGAAAAATTTCGTGCGATTGTAAGTGTTCTTATTTTTCTTCTTCCTGTCAATCACTCGCAATATTCGGGTGTTTTGAACTTCGCCTCTCCTACAATGGCAACGACAAATATGGAACGCTTTACTGTGGGCATCATTGGTATGGGCGATATGGGAAAGATGTATGCTAGGAGATTGTCTGCAGCAGGTTGGAGGTAAGGAGTGACTCCCATTTGGCCTCTTGAGCCCATTGTTCTGGTAAGCCCTAACATTCTCTTCTCTATCCCTTCGCAACTCTTCTGATGACTTGAGGCATTTGGCTCGACGCATTGTTTTCAGCTACCTAATTGCCTTTCTGGTACTAGGTAAGCGGTTGACTTTCACTGATGAAACTTTCTCAGCTACCTTTTTATTTTGTCTGAACATAACTACACATTAGCATCTCTGCAATAGATCTACTTTCTTGTTCTTCAAGCTAATGTAATCTTCCACAGGCTCTTCAATTGCTATATCCACATAAGCTGAGTGAAGGGAACAGGATCAACGCGTGTGATAAGGAGGAGAAATATCAGGGACTGCTTGCAGAATTTGGTGACAAAGTAATGCCTCGTATATAGTTAGTCCGCACATGGTGCTGAGAGTGCGCATAGAAACAAATTCAAATCTTTCCAAATGGACATCTCGTTTCCAGAGCAAGCGATTACATTATCTACTGTGTCGAGGCATCCAGCATTAACTGCGTTGTCGCGATGTATGGCCCATGTATGACCCCACGATCCCTTACCATCATTTATCACGTGTTGATTTCTTTCCGTAGCAACGAAGTATGGTGCCATTGTTGGAGGCCAGACATCTTGTAAAGCTCCCGAGATTGCAGCTTTCGAAAAGCATCTCCCATCAGACATCGATATCGTATGCTGTCACTCTCTCCACGGTCCAAATATTGACCCTCGAAACCAACCACTCGTATGAGCCTTCACTCAAATCACATACACCAATCTCACAATACTTATAGGTCCTAATTAAACACCGAGCCTCCCAAGAATCCTTCGACAAAGTCGAACATGTCCTCTCCTGTCTTGGATCCAAACATGTCTACCTTACCGCGGCCAAACATGACCGCATCACGGCCGATACACAAGCCGTAACTCACGCCGCCTTCCTTTCCATGGGCAAAGCCTGGCACGCTAATTCTCAATTCCCCTGGGAAATCGCTCGTTATGTCGGTGGTATCGAAAACGTCAAAATAAACCTAACTCTACGGATTTATTCCCAGAAGTGGCATGTTTATGCAGGTCTAGCGATTCTAAACCCGTATGCCAAAGAACAAATCCGAGAGTATGCTCAAAGTGTTACGGAATTGTATAAATTAATGTTAGGGGGGCATAGAGAGGAATTAGAAGTGAGAATTAGGAAGGCTGGGAAGGCGGTGTTTGGGACGCAGAAGTGGGAGGAGGAACTTTTGTTGAAGGATGAAGTTCTGGATCAGTTCTCATTAGGAAGAAAACCTGATACGCCTACGCCGAACAACCATTTAAGTTTATTGGCTATGGTAGATTGTTGGTCTCGACTTGGAATTGTTCCTTACGACCACATGATCTGCTCGACTCCTCTCTTCCGCCTCTGGCTAGGAGTTACAGAGTACCTTTTCCGACAACCAGCTCTTCTCGATGATGTTATTCGGATTGCTATCGAAGACAATACGTTCCGATCAGATGATTTGGAATTTACATTTGCGGCGAGAGGATGGTCTGATTGTGTTACGTATGGGGATTTCGAGTCTTATAAAGATAGGTTTCAGAGTACGCAAAAGTACTTTGAGCCGAGATTTGCGGATGCTACGAAGGTGGGCAATGAGATGATCAAGACTATTCTACAGAATACAAAGCATTAGCTTGAGAGGATCAAGATAGTATGGAGTTGTGATAGATTTACTTTAGGAGGCGTTCCAAAGAAGGAGAATTGATCTGTCTTCATTAAACTTGCGTAGCTATAAGGAAGAGCTCAAAACTCATCTGCTACTGACAATCAATTTTGAGATCTTGGAATTCTGCTCTCAGCTCGAAATTGCAAGCAAAATAAGTCATTGTAACACTTTTGTGATTATTGAATACAAATATCTCAGTGGCTTCAACTGTTTGGGAACACAAGTAATATTTTAGATTAGCTTTTGCTTAACAGTCCTTACTATTTCATGTAAACATCTACTCCTAGTTCTAAATTCTGGCTACTGAGCATTCGTGGTTGTTGCAAACCATTCTTAACTACCTAAGAAGATGTCTAAAATCCTAAGCTTGTCCCACCATCCTCGAGTCTGATCTTCGAAAGCGTCCTAGAGCGATGGTTTGGCATTTTCCTCCATCCGAGCGTCAATGAACTTCACAGTACTTAAAAATTCAGTTAGGCATTCAAGAAGTGCAATTCATTTTTATTTTCATTGCTCCAGAGTCCTCACTAATTCATGAAAAGTAAGTGCCGGAAGAGACTTTTGCATTTAGTAGCTCAAAATCCTACAGCCAGCAAAATATCGCAGCCCAATCCATTGCAAATGCACCATAAACCATACCCCAGATGCACTCCCCTTCCATCCTTCCATCCTTAACGGTAAGATTTCTGGTATCTGGCTCTGGCTCCGGGACCTATAAATACACAAATCATTAGCCATGTCCTCGTCATTCTCCCCACAAAGACCGTAATGTAAAAGCTGACCTCCAAACTTCTTTGGCTCTGATCGTCTGTTATCTGCAACCAAAAGCGTTCGGTCGTATTGGACAAGCGCCTGCTTCAGTTGATTCTTGGAGTGCTCATCGACAAATTTTTGGTAGTAGGCGACGATCGACTTGGAGATTGCCTGACGGATTGCATAGATTTGCGAAGTTTGACCACCACCTGTGACTCGGACACGAATATCCACACCAGCGAATTTATCCAGTCCGACGATCAAGAGAGGTTCGTAGACCTTGAATCGCAAGATCTCAGGTTGTACCAAGTTGAGAGGCTTTCCATTGACTTTAACGAGTCCTTTGCCTGCCTGTTTTCCTTCGTCAGTTGCTCATCCTAGCCATTGTATAAGTCGCGCATTCGTACCTTACAGTGTGCGACGGCCGTAGCTGCATAATAGTCAGTTTCGAATCCCTCAAAAGAGAGCAATTCAGCATACCTGTCTTCTTCTTGCCGAAGCATTGAGTAACTTGAGGGGAGGCCATATTATCGGTGGCTTTTGGAAGTTCGATGAAGTTTTGCGAATTTAAGAAATCGGTTTGGTGGGATTTGATTTTCGATTTTAGCGACACTAGATTGAAAATAGTTAGCTTCACTACTGTGCTTACATAATTACGGCGACTCCCCGACTAAGCTGCTCCTTGGAGATTGTAAACTCCATAACAGCCTCAACAATGTCCCGCAATAAAGGTGTTGGTCTTGCAGCTTTCGACCGATCAAGGATAACATCTGCTCAATATGCCTCCCATGGAAATTCTCTTCGAAGTTCACATTCCACTTCTCTAGCTACCCAATTATCCGTCTTTCGTTCTCTACTCCAACAGTTCGCTCAAACTCATGCTAAGGATATCAGATCTAACCCAAGTTTCCGCGCAGAGTTCGCACGGATGTGTTCTGCTATTGGAGTTGATCCCCTAGCTAGTAGTAGCGGTGCTGGAGGAAAGGATGGTGGAGGCAGTTTCTGGGCCCAGCTGTTAGGAGGGAGTGTCAACGATTTCTATTTTGAGCTGGCTGTGAGGGTTGTGGAAGTATGTGGTGCTACAAGAGAGGAGAACGGAGGGCTTATTGGCATGAAAGAAGTCAGGGAAAGAATTATGAGTACGAGGATGGAGGGAGGGGCTGAGATTACGGAGTACGTAGCTTTTGTCAAATGCATATTTGCCAAGAGCTAATGTTTCCTTTCCTTTTACAGTGATGATATTCTTCGTGCCGTCAGTACCCTCAAACCTCTTGGGTCTTCGTATTCTACTCTTACAGTTGGCCAGAAACTGTACATCCGGTCAATACCCAAGGAACTAAACACAGATCAGAGTGCAGCTCTTGAAGCCGCACAATTACTAGGATACATAAGCGTATCTATGCTCATGTTAAACCTTCGATGGCCGAGAGCAAGGGCAAAGACTGCTATCGATGATTTAGTTTCGGAAAGTATGCTATGGGTGGATAAGCAATCCTCAGAATGGGAGTACTGGAGTCCTGGGTTCATGCTGGAAATGGAAGGAAACGGGAATATAGGATGAGACAACTCAACGAGGCCAAATTTTCTTTATCATTACGAAAAAAAAATTACTATTTAAGGTCGCCATTCAGTCTTTCAATGATCTCAGTCACCCCTCGAACTTACTGGCGCATATCCCACCTTTGAGCACGTATAATAGTCCTAATTACTGCCAGCCAGCCAGCCAAGCAAATCAGATATCCAAAGGTAGTTCGCATGGAAAGAAGAGGCAGCAAATCCTATGAAGGAGAATCAGCCATGCATTTCTTACTGAACAAAAGAGGGTGTGAATCCCAAGCGTCCAGCAACCTCAATCCTCTACTCTCAACTTGACACGACCCGCGTCCTCTAACTGTTGACACAATCAAGCACCAGCACCCTCTCGGTCTAGAGTCATTTTTACTGCTTCGGCCTTTGCTTTCAAACGTCTCAGCCAAAAAATCCCCTGCTATCCCAGCCAGAGCTATCAAAAGTATTGTAAATAACGACGCAAATGGTGGTGTTCGGCGACATAGTGTTTTGTATTCGAATATGGAGTACCGACGATGGAACTACTAGTTGCTCAGACGCTAGTCGTTCGGATAATAATAGATGACGATGTTGATTTCGATAACTTGATCGTCTTTGACTTGGTGGACAGCCAGATAGAGGTAACTTGGATGTGCTTGTTCTAATCTGCTCAAGTTAGAGATCGATATGAGCAAGGGGTGTCTGGAAACGCAGAGCTTCATATAGCGAACAATCTCCCTGCGTTGAGCTAGCTCTGAATCAATAGTGCTAGCTCGCTGTTGTGAGTTGAAGCTTTTCTTAGTATGATTAGGTCTACCATTGTCGGCAGATCTCTCATTCACTATCATAGGCTACTCGCAGCCCGGTTTGAGGATTGAGATTCACGGGTTCAAGCCTTTGTACGGCATAGAAGACAGACACCCCTACGGAATGTCTCAAGTCTTTCGTGGTGAATTTGTATGAAAGCTTCCAGCTAAAGTTCGGAGGCAGGAGTCTAGGTCCCCGTCGCATCCTCTCAGTCAATTATTGCTCGCATATCTCAACAATTGGTCGATATCCAGGCTCCAGCTTAAAGCTCTGATTCCATTTGTATGTCCACTTCATAAATAGATAGGGTAGAGAGGAAATGGCATGGGAGCTCAAGTACCGTGGCGAGTTCTTTAGTTCCGCTTCTTTGCTACCGCCCGATATCTCTGCTGGCTTGAGCAGTTGCAAGCTGGTTCAATAGACCTAGTTTCACCTATCTTTCTTATGGTCAAGAATAAACCCAAAGAATCTTTAGCTGCCTACCAACCTCTACACATCTTCTATTTTCGCCCCTCTAGCTTCGGAGTGTTCAAAACAAGCCAAACCCTTCCTATGCGCTCCAAAGTCTGCTCAAGTGTCCTCACGTGGAAATTTCACATTCCGGACTGCTATGAATACGTTGATGGCGGCAGATTGTGAATCATTATAGGGTGACTAGGGATTTGGTGGAGTTAGAGAGGATGAGGGAGGTGCCAGTGCCTGTTCTATAGTAAATATCTTCTGTTCCTCATTTCCTAACTACTACAGTAGTAGAAGCAAAGAGTATAATAGCTAACAAGATCACGGTCGTTTCCACATCTACGAATTCACCACTCCCCAACAAACCATCTTAGGCTTTCTCAACGCCTACAGAGAAAAAAAACACCGTTGTGGCTAGCCACCAATTCTAGCGTAATTGTCCTGCTCAACTCTCCGGTCTCAATCCTTTAGTGAATTGTATGCCGATTCGCTAGGGTAGGATTTCTCGGAATATAGATTAAAGTGGAAGACGGCGGGTATGGGCCAGTTGTCGGGCGAAAGGGTGACTGCTGGTGAAGAGGAAGAGGTAGATGCTAAGGGTGGAGGTGGAGGTGGGGAGTATGTTGAGTATGAGGGTGAGATGGATGCGGGTTATGGGAGTGGGAGTGGAGGATATCAGCAGCTGGGATATAACCAAGGCGAGTCGTTGAATGCAAGGATGATACAGCAATATGGATATCCCCTTTAGACCGGGTATGGAGAAACATCTGGATCTCAATAGCAGCAGCATTCTCTCATTGCATAGCGTACCCACATCCTCGGTATGCTTGTTGCTCCTGGAAAGGATCCAGCGCAGTATTTGGACCCGGAATATGACTTTTTAGATGCGATGCAGATGGAGAGATGGTTGGCAGGGGTAATTTGCGTCGGGATGGCATAAAAAAAATCCTCATAGTCTTTCGTGGAAAAAGTAAAAGGAAAATAAGCTCTTGAGGACTCTCTTTAATTCAAGACAAGAAGTTTATGGTAAGGTCACTAGGATTTTAATTCTGCCTAAGGATTTGTGTTTAAAAAATTTGTAAGATTTACTTAGAAATTTGATGTTTGCCAGACATTTCTTTGACGCAGATAAGTTGGAAAAGGAGAGAAGAGCAGAAGGGCACATGAGGAGAAGTTTCGCTGTCGAGGGTTCTTTTGTTATACTTGTCATCTCCATCGTAGTGAGAAGAGCTGGCTTTTCCTTCTCTAGCACAAGAAAAAAAACCTCCTCGAAAGAGTATTCCACGAGAAGAGACACCCTACATATTTCTTCTATGTATCATATTGCTTCGAAGGTCCGCTTGTTCAGTCTAGTTTTGAGGATGATATGATTAGGGGAGAGTGTTGCTCTTACGAATATGCTGAACTTGCTTGCTTCCTCCCCCCCAAAAAGTAGCTAATCAGTAGGCACTCTGCTCTGTGGAAAGGTTTCACTGAAATTCACTTTAGGTCATTCAGAAGATGTTGCCTCTCTAGATGCTGTAGAAGAGGCATATAAGAGTAGTCAGAAAGTAGGAAATTGTTCCTGCAAAGAAATCCATGGATAGAAAGATGGACGAGCTGAGGTTATGGATATATGAATACACAATCTCCCTCTAACCATGAGATGTTAGATGGGGGAGTGGGAGTGTATGCGTTGAGACTTGGAATAGCAATAATACTTAGTTGTCAACTCGATGTATCTTTGTCATTGCATCTATCTACAGATACTATCATCTGTATATATTCACACCCAATTTTGCCGTTTAAAGAAAAAAGGATTCAAAGAAATCTGAAGAAGAAAAAAAAACTAGAAACATCCAAGAAAGATGGCAAAGTCCTTTTAGCATTGCTTGCTTCGAGTAGCCTACTCTTTACTAATACCCCCAAAAATCTTGCATCGGAGTAAATAAAACCACCTTCCTATCTTCCTATCATCCAAACTATTCATGTTCATCCATGCACTTGCGTGACTTCATGCTAACCCCCACCAAACCGCATATCTCAAAACGTGCCAATTCCCATCACCAAGCACAGAAGACGTCCGCTTGGCTAAGCGGGTTGGATCAAACTATGTTGTGGCCGAGGAGGACCAAACACCAATATTCGAATCGGCTTCAAAAAACCCCAGAGCCCCCCGCGGGGGGGGGGGGGGGTTTCTAAGGACCCTTGGTGGGCCTGAGTTTTTTGTGATTTTTTAAGGTGCGGAAGGCGTTGGAATTATTTTTAGGGTTTCTAGAATTTAGGGTTTTTGGAAGGCGAGGTAAGGGGATGACAGCGGCGATGAAAGCGATGACGATGAGAGACACCTACGAGAAAATACTGAAGGAAGGAGTCTGAGTGGAGCGAGGTCTTGTCCTTATGGTGAGCTGGGTGAAAGGTACAGTAGTAAAACCACAATTCCTTAGAACGAAGCGCATATGCTGTATGTATATCGGTGAAAGGATAATCTGTTGGATGTTATTGTTGAGCTAAATATAATGCTTCTTCGGTAAAGCAGCTGATCATACACATACATACATATAGGGCTTTTCCGTAGATTCACCAAGTGAAGGCGCTACTCAACACTCATCAAGTACGAATAATTTCTATCCTGTCCTGTCTATAATAAGCAGACACTAGTTACAGATAAAAAGCATCAGTTTCCAAAAGTCAATTAAGTAGACCCTCGTAGGTACGTCATTCTCTGTCTCTAGGGGAGATAGTATATGTACTGTACAATGTTTATCTGAATTAGAAATGGTTGTGGTTGAAACTTTCCGGGTGTCGTTGTCGATTCATTTCCTGATAATATCGAAGTGTTTAGATCATGCAGGTTAGTGACAATGAGAATTTAGGAGATGGATAATTGTCATGAGGTAATGAGATGGATGACTCACCTATAGGCATTGCCTGATTTTGAGGAAGGGGTGATTACTGCTTGTTCAGCAAGATCTTTCGTACTTTTGAGTTGTCGTATGAGGGGATGGCGTGGAAAGGGGAAAGCTATGTTAGCATCAAAAATATTTATATCCCTACCAGTAAACTACGCTAGTAATAATAAAGGCATCTACCCAAGCGAGCTCATTCAATGCGTCCAGTCTCTAAGATGTTAGTAGCAAACGGCAACATCGATTCCCCAGATCTCTCACATCTGTCTCGCAGAGGAGTATAAATCGTCTCTCTAGAATCATTTGTAATCGATAGATCATGAGCGAGCATAAGAAAAATTCCTAGGTGCTAATAATATGTCCTCATGAGGATTCAGGCAACGGTGTTGCTTAGATCTCAACTTCGATTTAGTATTAATGCTTTGCTTCCATAGTAGCTGCACATCTTTTATCAAAATCAACGACAACAAAAACACATCGAATGGCAATCAAAAGAGAATTTGATAACACTTAAAAGCTCGCTGTTGGGCGTTGCACTCTGAGGCAAGTTTCGGCTTAACGAGTCAAGGTCTTGATGAGATCTAAGTGCAGGAATGGGCAACAAAGCGCACTAACTCTTGTAGTCTAAAGGTTTCTAGTCTATGGTGTTTGAAATAAATGGGAATCTTTAAGATTTATATTACACCTTTATACCGACCTCGATGAGTTTTCTAATGGGATTTCGACTCTTCAGGCTAATAAGCAGAACTTCACTAAGCAGATCTGAGATAAGTGAATACCTAGGCCAGGAACTAAATATCCGCTGTGGAAAGCCTTCCATTGAGAGAGAGTAAGAGTATATAAACCTCGTGATCTGCAAGGCTGTAGACTCTACTAGTTGATGAATAATGTACCCTAAATGGTCCTTAATGACAGTCTGCTCTTGGAATACCGGCCTGCTTTAGTGCTAAATATTATCTTCCTAGTTCCTCTAGAGATGGTTCTCCCTGCCCGGATCTATAGTACTTGATGCTTACTGTACTATTGATAACGAGAGGCTTTTGCGAAAGGACAATAAAAGCAATAGACTTTGACAATAGAAATATAAACGTGAAGATACGCTCAAACCCCAATTTTGAACTGATCATGCTCTTCGAATGTGAGAGTTGCGGATCACTAAGTTTTCTCAAGCACTTGGTGAGACTAGAAGTCTTCTGAGACAACCACCTCAATTTGTTTATCGAAAGGTGGATGAGAAATATTTAGAATCGCGAGACAGGAAACCTCTTTGTAAAAAGCTAATGAGTTTCACTTGAAACCCCGGCCTCTTGACTCGGGTTATCGAGGTAAGATTACTGGAGTAAATCGAGCGGGTTCTGATCAATCTCTTAAAAGAGGAGTGGGCAGTGAAACAAACCTAAAGAAGTGAGCTCTTAGATAGGAAGGAGTATAGAACAGTAATCTGAGAATAAGGTAAAAGACAAAGAGAAACTGGCTATCTTAGCTAGAAAATGAGTCCAGCTCTGAATTCTAGACATACCTGCCTCCAGACTCCTATAAATGTTTGATTTCTTTGCAAGAAGTTGTGTATATGGTCATTCCTGGAGTTTCCTTTTTTTGACAAACCAAGAATCCTCGGATTCAATCGAGCGCGGAAGGACAAAAGGGTCTGCGAAAATAGGTATAGGTAGGTGCAAGAGAAAAAAAAAAAATAGCTGAGGAGCTTGGTGGGTGCTGGAAGCGATACAATCATTCCGTAGCTGCTTGTGCGAGGAGGTAATTTTTTTGTTATTCAAATAAAGAGCTTGTCTGTGCTTTTTATAGGGGTAGGGCAGGTTGGATTCATTAAGTGCGATGAGTGTAGTTGGGAATGTATGAGGTGAATGAACACGCAAAGAATGGTATTGTTGTCTTCTATCCTCGGAGTAGCAAAGGAAAGCCTCTAAATGATGAAGCAATAAAATTCAAAGGAAAACAGCGGACGCAAATACTTGGAGTAAAGCCTTACCTCGGTATTTTCTTAGGTTACACACGACTTCAACAGAAAAGGATATGTATCTCATGATAAAATGTAGGAGAATAATAACTTATATTCCACAGTTTGCTCTGCTCTATAGTGACCTATATCTGCTCTAGTCTATTCGATTGCTCATTATCCATGATTTTTAGCAGGGCGAGCAGCTTCTCTTAAGCATTTATAGCTAGTAGACTGAAATATGTAGTTGAATTGTAGATTAGTTGAGAGATTCGCTACCCTTCACTTGCTTGTATTCAGCTGAGAATCGAACCAGATGTTGTGCTACAACTGCAAGGCAGCAATGTTCACAACCGGCCCGTATTTATTTCTGTGGGTCAAGGCTATGGCATGTGAAGAAAGAGAGTTTATGGAAAGAGGGGAGGTTACATGAACTATCCACTAGGTAGTGCAGGTGAGAAGATAAGGGACAGAGATTTAGAGACTAAAAGCGGATAGGATGCCTGTGCTTAGGTTTGGTGGAGAATCAAATGATGATGATCAAAACAAAGGCTTAACAGAAGACTCAACATCCCGGAGAATATCACGTCCATTGGGAATCTAGGTCTCCAGACTCTATACAGAGACTTCCTTAGCTCTAAAATAAAGTTTTCATTATCAATCCGGATGCAAAACAAAGTTACGTGGCGCTTCCCCTCAAAATGTGGAAGATGGGTACGAAGGCATGAATCTCCATGCGCTTTGTCTTCTTTACATGAAGACCTCCCCGCCAATAGCGTTATATTCTCATCCAAACATTAAACTTTCCGTTC
This sequence comes from Chlorencoelia australis, assembly GCA_003988815.1. NCBI lineage: Eukaryota > Fungi > Ascomycota > Leotiomycetes > Helotiales > Cenangiaceae > Chlorencoelia > Chlorencoelia australis. The sequence goes on from QYAN01000005.1 coordinate 666,629, forward strand.
AGCTTACCCCACTGCAGGAACGCTGGTTGCAAATCATATGCCGCTGCAACTAAGACATTGGAAACTCTCCTTGTACTGGATAAGGAATCTAGTCCGCGGGACACTACTCCAGGAACATGATGGAAAATAACTCGCCAAAGGAGTTTATGGACGAATACTAGTTCAAGGTACTACACCTATACCAGCAGAAGAGCCCTTTCTGACTTTTCCGTGCTGAGATGTGCATGTGTTCGTCGCAGGCCGTATGGGGGCCGAGGAATAGTGCGAGGCTAGAAATAAATAGGACTAGGGCGGTGCAAATCAAGATGGCTTGCAGATCGACTTTGATCGGATGTAGGGTAGTTGGCTATGCCGTTTTGAGGACAATGCGCTTTGTGCTTTGTTCAGGGATTGGTTTGTGCATTCTGAGAACTGGAGATTTTTTGACGGACGGCAAACCATAAAACATGACATGTTCCAAGCAATGAAGACGGAAGTCGGAACAACTTCCGCTTTTGATGAAGAAAGAGAGCGGGGCTTGAGCTGGTAGAGTCAACATGTGAAGTTACGTACAGATAGATCATATTCAACCATTTTTGAGGAGGGTTGGTCGAAGGCACCGAGAAGGAGGTTAACGGCGAGAGAAATGTATTTGGGGGATAGAGGTTTTAATTTGTGTGGAGGCTTATTGCTAGCTTTCAAACAGTCTAGGCCGAGAAGAAGATGAGTAAGACCCAAGATCTAGGGTGCATCACGATCGTGACTCTCAAAAGGGGGGGTTATCCATGAAATCATGTTGAGATCGAGGGGTGGCGCAGGTATGTAGATATGTGAAGATAGTAAGCGAAAGGATGGAGGATACATACACACACTTGTCTATCCCAATAGATATAATATGCTTATATTCCTAGGAGCGACCTTGTATATATTAAACCTTAAAGTAGGTGAGTGGCTGGAATTGAGATCCGACCTCAGTCATATTTAGGGATTACTGCAGAACTTGCTCCCTTCAGCCTCTCCTTCTCTGTCTAATTTACATAATGTAAATATCAAATATGCAATCCAAACCGAGTACGCACGTACCGTAGGGATCCTTTCTGTCTGACCGAGATCCTCCCCTTATTTTGTTATTTTTACCTATTGTCAATGGAGTGGACGAGAGAGTTTCCGATTACCCTCCACCCTCCACCCTTCACCCTGGGCCATTCGTCTCACTCATATCTCATGACATGGGCCTCCCATGGAAAGTCGAGATGGATGCGTTTATGAACGAGGGGCCATCATTTGGAGTTTGCCTGTGATTTGGGCCAGGGTACGGTTGAAATACGAAGTCTACGGAGCTTTCAATCCTTCCCGGAGTCGCACATTCGATAATCGGTCTGGGCTGTGGCCATTGGCTTACGAGCAATGGGGGGAACCGACCACATTTCTGCATCTCTTCGTCGTGTTGCTGACTTTGTCTTTGGTTGTTGTCGTTTCTATTGTTCTTGGATTCCAACCTTCCCAGATCGCCCCTAATAATGGATCTACATTAGTTCCCTTCCCTTCCCCTGCTTTTTGGCTTTGGCGCTGGACCTCCATGTCGCACATAGCACATGGCAATCTCAGATGGGCATTCTCCCTCGCAAGACTTTGGCCAGTTAAACGCGCAGAAGGATGCTTAACAGGTCTGTTAATATGACCCGATGCTCCCTTGCTACGTCGTAACTGTCCGAATTGTCGGGAGAGCTGGAGCTGCTTTGGGCCTCAACCTATTTTAGAGCGCACGACCAATGAGATCAATCTGACATTTCAATCTCAATCTCGAGACAATCTGATCTACCACTTCCCACATCACCGATTGCGAGCTCTTGGTGATTACGACGCATTACTGTATTCTCACTTCTTCGGAAAGTTCGCTGAATTACTAACTTCAGCTGAGGCAAGCAATATGCAGCGGGGTTACATCTTTTGGAGATCCTTGCAGTGAAAGATCTGCCGCTGTCCTCATCGGTAATCTGCCAGCACTTCCTCTGGAACTGATCATGAACTGTGGATGAAATGTGATTACACCTCCCCATTTCGCTCAGATACAGTAGAGGGGTATATTGCTTGCTCTATGAAGTCCTCCTCGGTTGCCTCGGACCTGAAGTTGGGTGATTTTCTTTTAAGATGGGAGATGCAAAGATAACCACTTCTCGAGGTGTGTGGATTTCAAAAAGTGGATGGGAGACTCCATCATCTCCGATGTAATGTTCATTTGTTCGGTTTGCAGAGGTCAGCAGAGCAGAAAATATTGGTACGGAGTATTCGTTCGCATCAATTCCTCTTCACGGCCTCAAATCCGTTTGATGACTTCATCTCAACCCCCCGGGCGGTACGAATTGTATCCCAATTGAGCATCAAAGGCGATGCGAATTACTCAAGGAGGTAACTTAGCCACATTAGCCAATAGGGGGGGCGAAGTTCCCCAACCGAAAGTAGAAGGGAGGCAAACAGCCCCCAAAAGTATTTTCAGACATGTTTGTGATAGAATTATCGGCAGGCATCAAAGGAGAGAGCGGTAAGAAAACTTCTCCGACAATGAAACAAGGGTTTTTTTATCTTCAGGATGCCACCCACGTCACAAGGGAAGGACATGGCATGGTTGAGAGAGAGGATGGGAGGAGAGAAGGCTAGATCTCTTCATTCTGCTCCCAACACAAAGCGGTGAGAGGATGAATACTGAGTTATCGTACATTCGGGTTGGGTCGTCTTCTGATTTCGACGGGCCCATGGTTGGAAGTGACTCGTCACCAGTGTGCCGCCACCCTGATAAAAATCCGGACCCGTGACCTTACCCATGACTCGGGAGTCAAGGGAGTCGCATCGTGGGATATCATGTTGAGCTTTTGATTTGACTTGGCTGCTCTGTTCCCTGCTTCTCGTTTTCCTTGTGCAGGTCATCGAGCCAGCCAGTCGTAGCACTCAGAGGGCTGTCTGCCCGCGACCCACTGACGTTCTAATCCTATCCTCTTCAGTCTGGCCGATGCGGGCGACATGCTGGCGCCAAGAAAACGCATGTCCCGGGGTTGTGGTATCACACATCTCCCAGCCCCGAAGACTTTTTTTTTCCCAGACCATTTTTCCTTCCATTCTGCGCCCACCTACCCGCGCTCCCCTTCCACCCTATGCCCCCCTCGTCCACTCACATATTGGTCGTGAGCGTTGCAAAGGTGACCTTGCAAGCAAAAAAGGACAAGGCAGAAGAAAAAAAGGAAGGAAGAAGAGAGAGGAAAAAGGAAGGAGAGAAGAGGAGAAGCAGAGGAGCACACGCCAGCACAGCACTTGTAGTAGTTCCCGCCGCCAACTATCCGCAAAAAAATAAACTACGGCCATACCTTAAGTTGACCTCTCCTCGACCCAAAGGGCCAAAGGGTCGTACTGACAAGCACTTGGAGTGCCAGGGCCCTGCTGCGCACCTCGACTGCACCGCTCGACTGCACAGGAACTAGCAGCAAGTTTGAAACGAAGCGCGCGATTGCGAATCTGCTGTTGGAAATAAACGCCTGGCTCCTTACTAAAACAACACTACGAGCCATTCCCCAAGATCATTTAGTAGTCTTCCCGCGATCTGGGTCGCCTACACAAGCGTCACTCTCTCTCCCCCCTCCCCCTTCCCCCCTTTCGCGATCAACGATTGAAGCAGCCTCAAAGGACGCTATTCCCTACCTTATCGATAACACATACATCCATCGTCGATACCCTCCATTCCATTCTGCCATTATCGGCCCTCTCCTGCAGACTGCTGTTTGCGAAAGTCCAATTCCGACCACACCATCGCCAGCTTCAATATTCGCTCTCACTGCTCACACCACTTCCTCACAACTCATTGCTCTCGGGTGTCCGGGATCTCACTTCCCCCCCCCAAGAAAATCCGAAGAGTGGCATTGCGCTTTCTGTGGTGAGGGCTTGACCGATTTGCCAAGCCATCCTCCGAGGGCCCCTGGTAGGGTGGTGGTCTCATCAGCGCTAGTCGGTGTAAGTTAGACTCCCCCCAATGTGTTTCTATAGCATCGTCAAGCTTCGAGGTCAGATTGAAATCTCGAGAATCTGCGTGTCGACGTCCCCCAATTTTGGCCTGGGACTGCGCGATCCATCCCTACACTTCATACATTTGCTTGGGATATCTCCGTCTCCGTCTTCATTCCTCGCGCGCACTGACTGAGAGAAGAAAAAAAAAAAGTTGCCTGAAATTCAGGTTTGGCGGCCCGACCACTCACTCAACCCACTCATCACTGTCTGAGCTCGCGCAACCAGAGGAAGCATCCTCCGTCCACCAAAACCAAACGGAAATCCGTCCCTCATTTGATGCGCTCCTGCCGCCAAAAGAGCCCATCCATCCAAAAGGTTGTTATTTAAACCCTTGCTCATTCCCGGCAGAGAGAAACTCCCATCGGTCGAGGCCCTTCTTCATTCGTTTGCTGGAGACTTCCTTGACCAAGGCTTGAGGGAGATCTCCAATTGATATGCAAAATCCATCTGCTAACGTCAAATCAACACGCTAGACTTTCCACGCAAACAGCCCGTGCCATTGAGGTTTCCCGGCCTCGACGACTGCTTCGCGCCGCAGAGCCACCGTTCGAGCGGTCGACGACTTGGGCATACGCGGCTTGAAGCCAAACGGCGGACACGAAATCATCCTGAGGAGCCTCACACTTGCGGCCCCATCCTGTGGTGGTAGGGTTCGGCGCCAAGTCCGGTTCACGCACAAGTCGCGTCGAATCTCTGTGCAGAAACAATCACGGTGAAACTTCACGAAACCAGCTATTTCGTCCTCCGGGCAGAGACCAGATCTGCGAGAGACTTCTTTCTCCATCCCGGCGACATTGGATCCAGACCCTCCTTGGCTCTCCCAGTTCGTCTCGATTTAGGTATTTGAGTTTTGTGACTAGGTTTTTTGACCTCATATGTACACGAAAGAGGAAATTGCACCCGCACCTCAGAAGGTCAACCATATTAAGTTAGGACCAATTCACTTCGGATTCCTTCTGAACCAATCTCCTGTCAAGGAAATTCTTTGAACCTTAGTGGTCTATTGAAAGAGACCTCCCTTCCTCAAAGGCCGAAGAACATCTTCCATTGAGCCAGCCGCATCCTGCTGATCCGAGAACTTACTCATCTAATCCCACAATCCAGAGCCAAGCGTCATTTCAAGTAACGAATGAGCATCCTGACGTGATCTGCAACCAGGACTCTCTCACTACTTCACTAGACTGAACCTAAACTCCGACTACTAAGGGACCCAAGCTTAACCACAAGCTAACCAAGGCTCACCTCGAAGAGGCAAGGTAGCACGGACAACGATAAGCCGTATTCAGCAGTCACCGTTCTTCGAAGATTTCACCTTCTTCGCCACTCAGGTGATCTAGACGGTCGCACTCATTACATCAGCAGTTGTAGTTGCGTGGCATCAGCAATTAGGATTTTTGAGGTCATTCACACGCTTCCTTGATAAGAAAAGAAAAGAACTCTCTCCACATTCTCCCACAAGCATTTACAACTCGTCTTCAGCTACACCCTTTCAAAGACGCTAGGTCGTGTTCGACTCAACACCCGTCCCGTTGACTGTGCTGCTCCGCATCTCCTGCGCTGGCAGCCACGGTCGACAAGCGCACACCCCTCAAATCACTACAGAGCGCTTGAGCCGTCAACCTGGTCGTGTTCTCCACCTCATCCTTTTTACCGCCATCCGACTTTGGCGGGTTGAACGCCAGAACATTAAAATTTTATTTGTGGTTCTGGGTGGATCATTTTCAGCTAATTGCTTCCTTCCTGCCTTTTCCTCGAAATAAAGGCATCAGCCACGCGCTAGATCCCCTTCGGGCTAAGCGTTGAAGAAAACCAGAAAGGAGCGTCACAGTCATCACCGCCTTCCGTCTTTCCCTCCGGATCTTTTTTCGACACTACCTTCGGCCTTGTCCTATCTCGTCCTCAGTCCCCGAACACTTCGAGTCCAAAAACACATCCACCCTGCCCTTCCCTCCAACCAAAAACCCACACCAAACCAGCACCAAATACAACCCCAGCTTTTCAAGGGTCTTCGAGCCTCGACCCTCCTTCCTGCCGGTCCCCATCTCGTCCTCCCATTCATTACCTCACCTCGCAATTATACTTGCTCTCCCTTTTAACAGTAGCGCCAATTGCTAGCTTGCCCAGGTTCTGCATAACCACACCTTACAATCGTCAATCCACGCTTCGTAACTACCGGGGTCAATTTAGCTCAGTTCCATTTGCGATTGTCGTCATTTACCACCGCTCGACTTATTGTCTGTTCCTTTGACGCACATCATCCCTCTGGACTGGGCCTCTTGGATCTATTTTAACCCTTGCGCTCCCCCTCCATCGGTCTCGAACCATTCCTTTTAAACATCCTGGGAAGCCTTTCTGCCGTTGCCGTGAAGTACAAGTTCCGGCCAAAGTAACCTTTCGTACTTCATACACCCCTCCCAAGAATCAAAAAGCGCCATCGTCGTCCGTCACACATCGCGTTTCCTGTCAGACATCAATCCGTCCCTCCGCTTGGATCGTAGACAGCAAGCCAGCGAAAAACAGTCGGACTAGCTACAGAAATATCAATAACCTCCTTTCGTGGGGCTGGAGTATGTCCTTGGTCTCTTCGCAACTTCCTTACACTCTTCATCCATTACTCTCAAATAACGAGATCGACGGCAAGAACGCTCCCGACGAAACTGAAGCGGCATTGACTTCTCTTCTGGGGGCATTCGCGAACAGTCAGAAGCAACCCTCTATGGAACGAGGAGCAACTGAATATTCGCAGTCAGGTTTGCACTCGCCCTTTCCAAACGCATTCACTGAAGTTCCGTCTGAAGAATCATCCGCAGATCACGCGTCTGCTGCGCAGTATCCTCCTCAACAGGACGCTCGAACCAGTAATTATTCTACTTCTGCGACCCCAACCTCAGATTACGGGGTCTATCCAACTTCGGCGCGTTCAGGTTCTTTCCCAGAACATCTACGAAGCACATATCATCCAGCCAGCAACCACAGTGGTAGCAGTGGAAACATGGCTCAACCAACTAGTCCGTCTATACCTTTGCAAGATGGCCGCAACCATCAAAATCCGCAAATCAAGTCTGACCAGGATGTACCTATAGATCCCTCCATTGCGCAGTCGAGCCCAACCTACCCTCCACACGATGGCAGCGGCCAATACTCTCCTTATCCCCCGCAACAACAAATGCAACATGGTTATCCTCAACACGCGGGCGGCGCAATGTACACACAACCACGACCCGACTGGGCAGGCTACGCCGGCCACGCTGGCCACCCGCAATACATTTCAGGAGGACATCCGGTCAGTGGTGCCCAAACCCCAACTTCGGCAGCTCCAGCGGGACGCCCAGGTCAAGTAAGTCGTTTATACTGCTATCTGAAGGTTAATAGGAGAAGCAGTCTCACTTTTGCACCGAGTCTTTTGTATGAGCTCTCTTCTGTGAAAGGCGCGATAGCAGAAGACTGCTGCGACGCCTTCCGCTCTCTGAAGTTTCTGGAGCTGAATCAATTGAACATGACTATCTCTTAGACCCTAGGGGAATTACTAATTTTTAACCAGCCGCATCACTTGTCTCAGGTTTACTCCTTCGTCCCAATTCCCGGCGCCCAACAACACAAGCGTCCCCGTCGACGTTACGAAGAAATTGAGCGCATGTACAAGTGTGGGTGGAATGGTTGCGAGAAGGCTTATGGCACATTGAACCATCTCAATGCCCACGTTACGATGCAATCCCATGGATCAAAACGTACTCCTGAAGGTATGTTCAAATTGTTTCTTTTTCTCGATTGGTGAAATTCGCGATGCATTTATGTCACATCCAGAACAGGCATAGTGTGTGATGTTTCTGTGGTGTTGAAATAAACATTGTTTCATTCCCCGATGTTGTAGATTGTTTGGTGGAGGATCCCTGGCAGTTTCTTGCGGCAGAATTTTCGTTGGCGTCGAAGCTAGATCGAGGATAACCTCATCGAATCGGGAGCTAGCATGGGCTTACCGAACTGGCGGGATTTTTTGGTGTAACCTTCGGCGCACTAACCCATTGTGTTACAGAATTCAAGGAGATCCGAAAAGAATGGAAAGCTCGCAAGAAGGAGGAGGAGAACCAACGCAAAGCAGAAGACGAACGCGCCCGTGCTGCTGCTGGTGGTTCCCCTGACGGCCAACCGACTGGCGACCCTGCTTCCGCTCCAGGTTATCAACAACCCGGTGGTCGCGCTGTCCAACTTCCACCGATCGGTTATCAACCTGGTACTCAGGTCCCGGCTCAATACCAGCAAGCACCTTCTGCGGGTGGCGTTCAGCAATTACCAGAGTACGGCAACAATCATATTCAGTATTCTGGGTATCCCGCATCGCCTTACGGCCAACCAAACCAGATGTATAGCCAACGTCATTACACCCTTATCTCGTTCCCTTGATGAACCATGCTAACATTCGAGATAGCTAACGGCGGTCAACCTAAGTATGAGCATTAGATTGCCCTAGATTATACTTCCCGGCGCATTATGAATGAAGGTCACACTTGGAGCATCGGAGGATACATTAATTAATTGGTTGCTTTGGGTCTTCGCACACATGTATCATATGGGCTGCGGTGCTAGTGTTCCTAGCTTAAAATTAGCTTGCCGAAATCAAGAAATCATTAACTTGTTTCGATCTATTTGAAGATAAAGGCCACTAGCGAAAGCCCAAAGCTAAAAACATTAGTATTCCATAGAAAGCAGCCATAGCAAGATCATATCTACTTGGCGGATTAAGCTTTCGGGGCTTTCTCGAGAGTTCACATTCTTTTCTCCTTGCTTATACGACCCTTCTACCACTTCATATTTCATTATGCGGATGCCGAAAACGATTTCCACGGCTTGACGACAATTTCACTACGCTCTTTCCCCTTTCCCCGGCAAATAAATCGATACTCGGGGGTTATCGAAGTAAATGGCAGGTGGTTGGCTGCATTATCTGGCTTTGTTTTTCATTTCTTGCGGCGTCAGGGAGGGGGTCTCCAATCAGACCATTTTTAAATGGACTCTGGGAGGGCTTGGGGGATTTGTTCGTTATACAGCATTAGTATTGCGGGGGTTTTAGGCTTTCGACGTACACAAAAAGAATTGATACTAGTACACTGAGGTCTTGCATTGATTTGTGAATTCTTTTCTTTTCTTTTTCTTTCGTAAGTTTTGTCTGTCTTTCTTCCTCCTATTCGATCAACCCCGAAGTCACTCTCAAAGCACCGACAAAGGCGAGAGGGAAAAGAAAATACGTCTCATAAATGAAAGCGACTGGAGTCGAACCAGCAATGTCAACAATCGCAACGACCACGATATTGAGCAGAGGAGTTCATGCAACTGATATCCACTCCAGTTTGCACTCATTGGGCGTCACTGCACTTCGGCACATGAAAACCCCTTAACGCAAATGTGTTAGCATTGGAGTGTGTGCGCTTTATTGTTTAGGCTACGCTTTCTTTTTGGTTTCGGGTTGGTTGGGTTTGTTTGGGGAATGGGTTATGAGGGGGAGATGGTACAATGAACGGGAGGAAGGAAGGGGAGAGGGAAAGATAGTTATCTTTCATTTCAGTAAGTAAGGTAAGTGAGGGAGCTGGTGTTGAGAAAGGGAGGAGAGGAGAGGGGAAGAGAGAAGGTTATTTATTAAGCACGGATAAGACTTGAAGTTTTCTTGCATTTCTTACATACCAGGAAAGCTTGCATTTGGTGAGGCCCGGCCCTTTTTCTATGCTGTTGCAAGCTGTTACTTATCCATCTATACTGGCTATAGGCAGAGAAACACTTTGGGGTTAAAGGGGATTGAGGATTAGGGTGTTGTGAGGAAGGGAAGGGGGGATGGGATGGAATGTGTTGGTATGGATTGAATGGTTTCGTTGCTGTCTTTATCGTGGAGTTTTCATTTGAGGTTTCTTTTTGTTATCGAACTTGTCGTTGTCGTTCCTCATATGTAACGTTTACGTTTCGCTTCAGCCTGTGTTTGGTTTTACATTGAGGACTCGAGCTCTTAGGGGAACAAAGCTATACGCAACTCTTCTCTACCTATGATTCGAAACGGCTAGAGGATGATTTCAAGGAAAAATTATAAACCTTTATAATCCCCCGTTGCCACTTCACAAATTTTGGCGATTGAATAGATGCACGAATCAATCTGATGGAAAATATCGTGGTGGACTCTACGATTTAGAAGCTAATGTTGGGGATCATGCATATATACGGATCAAGTACTTCAAAATCTGCAGAGTTCCAATCCTGACGATTTCACTGATTTACTGGAACGCCTTTTGAAATAGCTTTGTCTTGTCTTATGGATGCTGAATCTAATGTAGTACTGTTTCTCTTGCTGGGATTGGTTATTAGTGTTTAGTTTAGTTGAGGGAGCTGGGAAAGGGGGAGGAAGAAAGGTTTCTACAAACTCTTCTGAGGGGTTATACTTAGCTATGTAGCCTTCTTGAGGGGAAATTATTTAATGGAAATTCCTTGAGGCTTTAGACTTTTGCAGCCAGGTTCGTAAGTTACCCTACGTTTTTGCACTAGAGCAGCTCATACTGGCGGTATTTTAGATCCCTCCCTGCTCTGTCCGCGCCACATTCTAAAGTGAAAATGCGGGCCTCTTAACAATGTCGGTGAAACCGGGCACTGATTTTACTAGCAAGTTTGAAATTGGTCTGATACCTTCGAAATAATACATTCAACCACATCTCGTCAGCAGCAGCCCTGAGCAGAACAAGATGGGTGGGGGTCCCTTAACCTCAGGGTTATATACACTGAGCGCCACCAAGGCCTCAGAATTGATGAGGTCTGGCGAGCTTACAGTCACGGATTATGTGAAAAGTCTCCTAGAGCGGGTCAAGAAACGCGATAAGACTGTCAAAGCATGGGCATTCTTGAACGAGGAGCTTATCCTTGACCAGGCTCGCGACCTGGATGCCGTTCCGCTTAAAGAGCGTGGCCCTATTCATGGTCTTCCTGTTGGAGTAAAGGATATCTTCTTAACCAAAGGTCTATCTATTCAAAACCCTCTTCTTTCGATTCGTTTTCTTACTTAACAAAACAGATATGCCGACACGTTACAACAGCCCTATCTATGACTCCAACCCAGACTTAGGGGTAGACTCATCCCCGATCATGATCCTGCGGGCAGAAGGAGCATTGATCTTCGGCAAGACAACTGCTACAGAACTCGCCATTGGGTATGAGGGACCGTCTACGACCAATCCTCACGATCCAAAGAGAACCCCTGGGGGAAGTAGTTCAGGATCTGGCGCCGCAGTCGCGGATTTTCAGGTCCCCTTTGCCCTGGGCACACAGACTTATGGGAGCACTATTCGTCCTGGGTCTTTCAATGGGATCTATGCCTTCAAGGTACTTGGATTCTTTCCTCTTTCTCTAATTATATCATTCCCCCCTCTTTTCCCTTCAAATTTATAATGTCAAAAAGGGCTAAGGTAAGATACTTGTTTAGCCAACATGGGGAGCCATCTCCTTGGAAGGCGTAGAACGTGTAACCACAACCTTTGATACCCTTGGTCTCTTTGCCCGCTCAATCTCAGACCTCAAGCTCCTAACCTCAGGATTTCGAATCTCAGACGACGAGATCCCTGACGAACCGTTCAGACTTCATAGATCTCACATTGCCTTTTGCAAAACTAGCAAATGGCCTCACGCCGAGCTTGGTACGGTAAAGGCTATGGAGAAAGCTCAATCTATTCTACAAAATCATGGTGTTAGGGTTGAGGAATTGGTTCTACCAGAGGAGTTTGATCGCACGACTTGTTTCCAAGAAGATATACTTCACGGAGAGGCACGGAGCGCATTTTTGAGCCGTAAGTTCACTTTCATTTTGCCTATCTGCCCCCTTTCAACTAAAGGTTCAAGAAAAAGCATACCTCTGATCATTGGTGGAATATAGGATATCTATTATGCCCAGAGAAACTCTCCCCTATGATACGCGATTTAGTAGAGAATAAAAGTCATTCGACTCGCACGCAACAAGTCAAAGCCTACGATGGCCTGGCGAGATTAAGATGTTTATGGGATGACTTGGCTGATAAATACGACGTTATTATTACACCGAGTGCACCCGGTGAAGCTCCTGAGGGGTTGGAGGATTCGGGGTCTAGTGTTAGCATCCCATTCTTCTTCTTTCCTAGAGAACCCTTATTTTACAAGACTAACGGTTCGTGTACTTGAAAAAGATATTCTCAGAGACATGGTCAGCCCTCCAAATACCGGCATTGAACGTACCCGGTTTTGCAGGGGATAACGGCATGCCAATCGGATTGACGCTTGTGGGAGGTAGGTACAGAGATGCTCATCTTCTGTGGGTAGGAGAAGCTGTGGGGAGAGTTTTTGAGGACGAGGGTGGGTTTAGATCGAAGATACCTTTGGGAGATGAGATGGGTCGAGCTTTGGTGAGCTGAACATATCAAATATAATACTTATGAATAAATTATTATATCTTTTTATTATATAACTTATTTAACAAAAATTAATGATGTGGTTATTGTGGCGTTCTGCCCAAAAGGGGAAAGATCACGTGGCAAATGATACCAATCCTGGTTCTATTCGCTTACTTTTTTGATTGCACATGATCAAAACCGCACTGAGACGGCGTGGTAGCGGGCGCTGATGTGCAACAAAAATTTGAAAATTCCCGTGATTATAAACCCCTTAAATAATAATTGAATAAAGGATTCTGGATTTGGGAGTTTAAGTAAGGAGGGAGCTTCACGGGACTTTACCGGATACCCAGGATACTCAGGAGAAATTTGTGGTCTCTATTTTATGACGTTAGGGATTATATATTAATATTTTGAGAAAAAGCCGAGAAAAAGAGAGTTTTAAGTCTCAACATCACCCCCAAACCCAACAGGTCTCCTCTTCCCACCACTCTCGGGCACAATAGCCATAGCTTTATACACCTTCCCCATTCCACTCCCTCCTCTATCCACCAATCTCCTCCAACTACTTTCTACCCTCTTTCTCTTCTCCTCATCCCCTCCTAAACCTTTAACCAACATCTCCGCTCTCTCCTTAATCCCCATACCCTGTAAAAACATCCCTTGCTCAACCGGTCCATGAACTTCCACTCCAGGAGAAGCTGACAACGCCGCTTCAGCCAAGGCGATGAAATCTACATCTGCTGAAAGATCCACCAGTCCAGGCGAAGACAGAGGAGAAACTCGTTTGTGATCTCGTATTCCTCTCAATGAATTCGTGGGAATCGTATCAGCAGGTCCATAATCAAGGATGATCGCCGCTCCTGAAGGCTTTGGTTTCGGTGCGGAAGAGGTCCCGCCTATCCGACGAGCGAACTCTTGTGCATAAGCGTGTGATTCGGGGGATATTTCGATGAGGGAGTCAGGCAGGGATTTTAGAGCTCGGTAGCGAGGTGATATTTCTGGGAGGTAGAGAGAATGTGGTGTGGAGGGCGTGGAGAGCGTTAGTTGGAATTCGGGGGGTGAGTTGGAGGATTGCTGGAACTTTGGGGTGCTGAGGGTGGTGTGTCTTGAGTTCGGGGGAGAGGGGGAGACGACCATTTCTCGCCATTGGGGACCTTTAGTTTGTTGGGTCTTCATGAGGGCTGAGGGAGAGAGGGTGACTTCTCCTGTGGGGGTCTGAATGCTGCTAGGAGTGGTTCCTGGGGTGGGGGCGATGGATTGGAAGGCGTGGATGGGGAGGGCGTCGAAGAATTCGTGAGCTACGATGAAGGGGGTTTTGTCGTGATCTGGTAGAGATGTCAGATGATATATTGCTAGAGGAGAGGATGAGTTTACCTGATGGGACGAAACGTATATTCTCCGTCCATATGATAGGGATATTTGCGTATTTACTGATACTTCTATGCCCAATGTCCGTCTCAGTCATAGGAGCATCACCACACAGAAGCTTCTTCTGAGCATCTCTCAATGAAGGGCTTGCTTCTACCAAATACACAGCTCCAATACTTTCAACCATTGGTTTGAAATTTTGAATTGTCTAGATACATCAGCAACCCTACCACACAGTAATTCTACTTCTAAACGTACCCTCAACATATCATCCATCAGAGTTCCTCTCCCAGGACCTATCTCCACCAATTCTACCCCTTTACTTCTTTTTCCTTGTGCGATCCATTCTGCCACAAACCATATTCCTATCAACTCTCCGAATATCTGTGATATTTCAGGAGAGGTAATGAAATCTCCTTTCTGACCAAATTGATCTCGTCCCTCCTGCTTCGACGTGTAGTATCCTCCTTGGTCGGATGTTAAGCACATTCGCATGAACGCAGCCAGAGGAATTGGGCCGGTTGCCTAGATAATACATTAGGAAGTTATTCTGGAACATATCTAATCGAAAAGACGTACAGTAATAGCTTCAGAGAGCTGTTTTGCCAGGGGCGTCGACCATTTCCTTGTCTCTGATGACGACCATCTCACAGACGAACGTTGTGAAGCCCCTAATCTGCACCTATTTGCAGCGCGCAAACAAGTGCGAGCTTGCAATGATAAAATGGACCTCATTCCGGTCTTCTGTCAATGTTATCTGAACATTTGCGAGTTTTAGTCCGATCTTGGAATTGGTGTTGAAAAGTCAAGCTTATCTAGATCCGAACAATATAATTTTTTCTATCTTCGTGCACGACTACAACACTTCAACCCCGCCAAATTCTCGAGACTCATACGACGAACAGTAAAAAAACATGGGGAAATCGAGATGGGTAGATGATGAAGAGGACGTAGCTGCAGAAGCCGCACGTAAACAGGAAAAAGAAGAGAAGAAACGGGCGAAAGCAGAAAAGGCGCGCAAACTTGAGCTCGAACAACAGGAAGTTGCTCTAAAGCTACAGCAACAACAAAATCAAGTCTCTGCAGAAACCGAACCCCAGCAGATAGATCTCTCCTCACGGCCTATCAAACGACGGAAATTATCACCTACTTTCCCTCCATCCATAGCAAAACAGGATGTTAATCCCCCCCCTCGACTCCTGCGGTTTCCAGCTCCCTCATGGGGAACCTGTCGCGACGTCAACGAATTCAAGAAATTAAATGATATTGAAGAAGGTGCTTACGGATGGGTATCTAGAGCTCTAGATTTGACTTCTCATAAAGTTGTGGCGTTGAAGAGACTCAAGATGGAGAATGCGCAGGACGGGGTTCCCGTTACGGGGATTAGGGAGATTCAGACGTTGATGGATTGTAATCACCCGAATATTGTGGAATTGAAGGAGGTGGTCGTGGGTGGAGAGGGAGAGAAGATTGAGAAGTAAGTCCATCCGCTCTTGTCTTCCATAGATTTCCTATGGGTACATCTCTGTCCGGATTTTGGGCTAATATATAAAACAGTATCTTCCTCGTCCTCGATTTCCTTGAACACGACCTCCGTACCCTCCTCGAAGACATGTCGGAACTCTTTCTCCCCTCCGAAACCAAAACCCTCCTCCTCCAACTCTGCTCTGGCGTCTCCTACCTCCACAGCAACTGGATGCTACACCGCGATCTCAAAACCTCTAATCTTCTCCTCTCGAACCGGGGCGTCTTAAAAATTGCTGATTTCGGAATGGCTCGCTATACATCAGACCCACCACCCAAACTCACCCAACTGGTCGTGACCCTCTGGTACCGATCCCCAGAACTTCTATTAGGGGCCGAGAAATATGGCACAGAAGTCGACATGTGGAGTGTAGGCTGTATATTTGGGGAATTGCTATCTAAGGAACCCCTACTTCAAGGGAAAAACGAAGTCGATCAACTCTCCAAAACCTTCGAGCTGTGCGGAATACCCACCGAAGACTCCTGGCCTGGATTCAAACGTCTCCCACACGCACGCTCTTTAAGATTACCCAAAAACCCTGCATCCCAAGGATCCGTCCTACGCTCTAAATTTCCCTTCCTCACCTCATCTGGTTCACAACTCTTAATCTCCCTATTATCTCTCGATCCCAAAAAGCGTCCAAATGTGGAAGAAGTGTTAAAGCATGCGTATTTCAAAGAAGATCCGAAACCGAAAGCGAAAGAAATGTTTCCAACGTTTCCTAGTAAAGCGGGGCAGGAGAAGAGGAGGAAGATGCTTACGCCGGATGCACCGAAGAGAGTAAAAGTTGAGGAGGGAGAGAGCGATGGCGAGGGGAATAAGAGGTTCGGGAGGGGGATTGTGGATTTGAGTCGGGTGGGGGGTCTTGCGGGGAGGGGAGAGGAGGAGAAGGGTGGTGGGTTTGCTTTGAAGTTGATTTGAGAGGTGGATTAAATAGATAGGTTAATTGTAGATATGTATAAATATATTTATAGTATTTAGAGAGCATCACTGCTTTACACTATACTCAATACCCTACTTTGAATTTCCTGTCATCTTGGTTTCCCGGACTATACTCGCTCTTGAACTCAAGAATCGGAGTCGTCCTGGGATATTGGACATTTCTAAAATGCCGTTGGTGATTTTTGGGATAAACCAGTTTCCTCTTTAAGGGTGTGTTTAGATAGGTAGGTAGGGTATTGAGCTTTTCTAATTAATTAAAGTAGGTAAGCTTGTACAAGTCAGTCAGTCAGCTAGAAAGTAATTCTGAAAGAGTAGGAACCCTTCTTAAGATACCTACTAACTATCTCTGATGTATGACTGCTGTCAAACTGTTCCTGGTGCGCCATTTCTGAAAATGTCTGTATTAGACGTCCTCAAAAGACGTTGAGTATATCACAAAAGCAACTTCACAATCCAAGTTCAAACATCATCTTTCCATTCTTTATGCTTAATCTTCTCCTCAATCTCAATCTTAATCCTTCCTATCTTATCAGCATTATTAAGAAACTTCCGCTAAAACCATGCAAGTATTCTCCAACCCCCCCTCCCAATATGCCAAAAACAGCCTTATACCCAAACACCTTCCTGTCATCCAAACATATACTCCGCAGTACAAACAATCAGCAATGATAATAGAGAAAGAGCGTAAAATATTGACAATAAATAGACTCTGGAAAATGCACTGTTTTGCCCTTCCTTCTTTGTTCTCTCTTCTATTTTCTCCTCCGAATTTCCATTTCCAATATCCTCTCCTCCCCTCTAGCATTTCCATTCCAAGGAGTAGAGTGAGGATTGAGTCAAGTAGTCCCCCAAAATCTACCAAATAATACCCGTCCCCCCCACAAACCACGAAAACCCCAACACGGTCATGACACCTACTCCAACGACGGCCCCTAGGGCCCTCCTCTCCAAATCGCCCAACGCCCCACTACAGGTCGCGCATTTAAACTCATTCAACGGCGTATACGGCTGTCCACTATACATCCCAAAACTATAAGTATCAAAAACACTCAAATAGCCCGCTTCTGGCGCCGCACTCACACTACTATCTGCAGCGTAAATAATCAACTTATACGTCTCCGTCAAGAGCGGATCCGAAACTGCAGTAGCTTGGTAGGAATTCGTGTCCCAGACGATAGATTGGGTGGAATTGGCTGGCACAGAGGCGTTCATGGCGATCGTGTAGAGTTGTTGGTTTGCGGTGCATGTTGCCAAAATGTCGACTGCCGTGGGAGTCGCTTCTAAAGAAGTGTAGTTCCATACGAAGGTTACGAAATCGCCGATTTTGTAGTATTGGGAGCCGGAAGAGGCGGCGGGGGTGAGGAGGGAGATGCCGCCTGCTGGATAAGTGGCATCGTAGGAGGTGGAATAGGTGGTTGTTGCTGCGGCGGAAGAATTGGAATTTGAGTTTGAAGAGTCGGTCGTGGTGGCTGCGGAGCCGCTATTGATGATTGTGGAGGAGGAATCTTTTGATGCTGACGTGCTGCCGGTTTGAGTTACGGAATTGGAATTACTACTGCCGGTGGCTTTTGTGGTTGCTGAGCTGGAGGTTTGGGCTGGTGCTGAACCTAGAAGAGGGGGTGTTAGAAGAGTCGTAAATGGGATGTTTCGACGGAAAATTGTTGACTTACTTGATGAAGATGTATCTCTCACAACTAGAGCATCTAAATCTGGTAACCATCTTGGCCATGGCCATGCAGCGGTGAGGGTAGTTGAAAAACAGAGAATGAGAAAGGTGGCGTAGAGTTGGAATGATCGTGAAGTCTTCATTGTGTGTTTTTGTTGACCTCGCGCGTTTTGGGTTGGAAAAGTCGTCCCCTAATCGTAGCCAGGGAAATCTTCTTTAGCCCTCCAAAAAGCGTGGCAGAATAAATGGTATCTCTTTCCAGAAATAATCAAATTTGCAAGATTCGAATTGATATTGTTGCCGTTCAAAAATCCCCCTTTGTAGCAAGTTTGTTCGTCTGTTCGTTCGTTCGTATTCCCTAGGCGGTTTCCTCGTGAACCACTTTTCTTTCTTACACGCAAGATAAATAGTCGAATTAATATTTTCTTTCCCAACAAGACCAAACGAGTGAGATCTCTTCCCAAAGTATGGCACAAACGAAAGTAAATGTAGTCCTCTATTGAAGAAGCGAGAGTGGGCAGAATGGAAGGAAGAGAAGGAGTATTGTACGGCCATGGGTAAATGCACTTGCACGCACCAAGTTTTTTCCTTCCTCGTGTTCCTATGGCTTTTCATTGGCCCATTGGATGTGGGGTGATTTATTGCCTAAAATAGTCTAGCGGATCGGAGAACTTAAAAAGGGTCCCGCGAGCTCTATTTTTAGCTAACTGAATTAGTCCACCTTGTGAAGACCGAGGGGAGTTCCGCCATGGTTTTTTTTTCATTTTTATACGGCTTTATATGGCTTTATACGAGGAGGGTTCATGCTTATGCCGATGTCATACGTGAAGAAAGTGGGAAGTGGAGTATCGTTTTTTTTCATGTATTCTCGCAAATTTATACTTGAAGGCGCAGCATCATCCTCCAAGCATTGACTCTTTCCTATCCTTTTCAAGGAGAAAAACTCCCCCCCACTCATTTTACATATCTAAAGCATGATTCTCAACCTCCAAATCACCGCAAGAAAGGTATCCCGCCCAACCAAGACCATGCACTAGAAAACCAGCAACCAATAATCGTATCATCATGAATCATCATCCTCGTCGTCATCTTCAATTTCTGCCCGAGAACTTGCCTCCACTGGAGGAGAGTCCTCCTCGTTTGATCCGAGAGAGATCTTCCTCCTTCTAGCGAGAGCGGCTGCCTCTCCGACCTCCATTTCATGTAATTTCTTCTTCTTCTCGACTTCTGGTCGATCCGTATCATTGCCTAGGAGAATATGTCCCGGAACAGTCTCGAATTCGCCTTCTTCCTCTTCATAATCCTCAACTTCTGAATCATCCACACTAAGAGCAGGACTTGCAGGCGGGGCTAGCTTGGAACTCTTCATTACCATACTAGGACTAGAAGGCCTTGAATCCGGTCCGATGCTACTGCTGTATGTTGCCTCGCTCTTCCCAGAATCCACTTTTCGTAATGGTCTGCTGCCTTCGAGAACAAAGGGTTTTATGGTCGGGTCAAATGCTGCTGGGAGACCGAGAGCTGCAGCTACAGCGTGTGCTTCGTCGTCTGGATCATTTGATACTTCGAAGTTGCTGGCAGATATAGATGTTTCGTGGCCATTAACTCCACTATCTTTCAATATCCGAGCATAATCCTGACGTGACGGATCTGCGTCCCTCTTCAGTTTCTTCTTCATCCTCTTCTCTGTAGGCCGAACTACAACAACTGGTACTGGGGAGTATTGTAGACACCATTTTGAGAAGGAATTTCGATTGCTGACGAGACCTTGGAATCCTCCTAAGCTTCGTCCTCGAGTGCCAACGATTAGCATTGCCGGTTCGTAGAGTTGGATCTGTAAGACGTTAGCAGGCAGAAAGTTCTCAAAGATATGAAATCAGTAATTAACTAGCCATGCTCTGAAATGTAGTATGAACCTTCCCAACAGCAAACTCCAGCACAATACTAATGGCTCTATGGTCGTCATTCTTCTTCTGTATAGACTCCATTAGGTCCCTAGCTTCCTGCTGATACTGTTTCTTCTCCAAATTCCTATCTGTGGTAATCTTCGAGTCCTTTTCCACAACCCTCAGACAAATAATCTCGTCCCCGTCATCTACCAGCTCCTGTAGCATCCACTGCAGTGCAATATCCGAGTAGTCGTTTTCGTCTATGCCGACCATGAATGTGCGTGATCGACGCTTGTGTTGATACCCTCTATGCCTAACATTCAATGTAAAAGAGAGCGTATTCTTCTCAGTAGCCTCTCCACTACCAAAGTTGTCAAAAGAAACATGGCGATGAAACCTGCTGTTGGGAGGATCATCTGTCAGCACCATTATATGTACACATAGCCCCACCAGCCAATAAGGAAAATTGTGAACGACCTAGATTCTCTTAGTGATTCTCGTAGCTTTTCAAAATATGGGGGCCAAGTCGTTATAAGCGAACCCCAAGGCTGAGCGGGCGGATAAAGAGAGCTAAAATATGGAAGGAATTCTCCACGGGACGTGAAGCATTCAACGATATCTTTCTTTGCTAAAGAAAACAATTTAAGGTACATACGCAGGAGGTGGAGGAGAAGCAACTCTGGAAGGCGGCTTCGCTCTTGTGCGTGAAGAACAGTGCGAATCCTTCGAGCTTCCTCTGAAAGAGACTGTAGATATCGACTGTTTCCTCTGATGATCCGTCGCTACATGCTCGATGATTGGGTCTAGTTTCGTAAGACTGAAGTACGAATCTGTCGAAGCTGAAGGCACGAGTGGTGGCAACGAAAGGGGAGAGACGGATGGCGAAGGAGAGTTTTCGGATCGGGGGGAAGGCGTAGAAGACATCGTTTTAAGAGATGTGAGATATTCAAAGCGAATAATATTCTAGTGATATTGAATACCTGCCTTTCGATAAACTGGAAATAGGATTTTGGGGTGGTGATGAAAAGAAAGAAAGAAAGAAGGATGGGGTGGTAGTTGTTGCCTCTAGAATCATTCAACCGTGCTGTGTTGTGGAGAGACGAAAGGCGAGGCCCTTTGCTTCCTAGCTCGTAAGCCTGAAAAGAGAAAAATCAATAGGGCAATTTGATGAAAGCGAGTCACGAAACTTTGCATACAGAGTTGGAATGTTGGGCAGCATTATTATTCATTGTTTGGGATGAGAGAAGGTGCCAAGACGCGGCTGACGACAGACGAGGCTGGCAAGTGCAGGATTTTGACTCGGACTGAAAAATGGGAAGGTTTGGGACGAATAAGGGAATTTACCTAAGGTACTAATATTGTGAGTGACTAGACAAGAAGAATTGAGTCTTCGTCCCAGAGCCTTTTACCCATCAAACCATGGGTGATTATGAGAGAAGAATGTCTCAACACTTATGCTAGACTGGGAGCTTATGCGTACGATATCACCAGCGAAGAGCAAAGATATGAAGTTCAGTTGTCTTTAAAACGGTACTATGAAAGACGGGACTGCAATATCTAAGTAACAAGCCAAATCACACATCACATTCTCCAATCTGATATAATACTTTTTTGCATTTACTTAGTTCCATAATCTATGTAATCTGGCTTGCCTCTACCTCCATCGCTTTTAGACAGACAAATAAACAGCAGAGTTTCGTTTCCCCCATACGCCATACCATGCCATGAAATCATTCGCAATAGACACATGAATGTGTTCTCAACTCAGTATGTTCTGACAAGGTTTCGAAGATACCAATCTACCAATTTGCGGCCCACCTTAGCTTCGGAAATGTGGATGAGATCCTAGAGGGACTTTTGTTAGTTTTGAACCCTGGGAGGTGGAGCTGGGATAGATTGGAAAATACTTACACCTTGCATAGCATAGTCGAGATCATTAGAGTTGACGACCTCTCCATCCAGGAGTCCATTATTAACCTCAGTCCATCTAATTTGTCTGCTTCTCTGCTTGTTTACCAACAACCAACCTCTTAATTTCTCAGGCTCGACCTCCAAAAATCCGGCCAGTTTCTTCAAATCCATAGTTGTGTAGAGACGGAGGTAAGATTTAACGGTTGGGCTCCACATGTTTGTCTTGACTTCGTCCATGAAGATAGCGAGATGGTGCTCGAGAGGATCAACGTTGAGTTCTGGATTGTCGAAATCGGGAGGAGTGGGGGAGATGAATTTAGGGCATGAAGAACGGAATAATTCCTCGAAGATTGGAAGGGATTCCGGTCCACCACGTTGTAATTTCAGGAGTTGGTCACCATATTTCTCACGGAGAGCAGTGTGGATGGTATCGTCAAGTCGGGTGGGATGGAAGGCAACACAGATAGCAATGAGAGCGTACATTTGGTCGTTTTTCTTCGATATCGAGTCGTATTGTGCGTTCTTTTGGAAGTTCTTGGTTCTTGAGACGTAAATCAAGATGTGTGAGAACATGCGGATGGCATCTGCGTATCGGCGCATCATCATATAGGAAAAGCCTACATAGTAGTAGGTTGTGAAATGAGCAGCCATAACTCGAGCGAACATAGCCTTCTTGTTGAGCTCAATGTCATCAAGGGTCTTCAATGCGAGACTGAAGTCACCGAGAAGACAGTGCACTCTCAAAAGACCAATGATGGAGAAGTATCCCAACATTCGGTACAAGGACTTCGAGCCATAATCACCAGCTACCGCCGTAGGCTCCTCGTTGCGCTTCATTGCACTCAGCTGTTCATTAATTTGTGATCTTTGGATGAGGGAGTAAAGAACATTCAAGACACTGTAGCATCCCCATGTATTTGGTGCTTCGCGGAGGATTGTGATTTCTTCTTCATTGTTGCCCTGACGCGCGACGCGATTTCTGTACGAGCAGAAGGAGTTGAATTGGTAGATAAATTCGTCGATTACATCCCAAGCCCAGTAGTACTATGTGCTGTTAGATGTTATGCAAATTTCTAGAAGATGAGGAATCGCACCGAGGGGGGTTCAAGATCAACAGGTCCGTCCGAGTTCAAAATAAAGTGGAATAAGCTACAATAATTGTCGTAGCTCGCAAATTTGACCTCGAGAGTAGCAGAAAAATCTAAAGGTTGTGCAGCAGCAGCAAGTCTTGATTGGATGTCGTCAGTCTGTTGAGCCATATTCATCGAATTAACCTGCTCCAACTCCTCCATTCCCTCGTATTGAACCTGCTCCCTGTAGTCTGCAGCGAGGGCCTCTTCCTCCACATCAGAATCATCCTCTATCGCTCTCGACGGAATACCGCCGTTCTGAAAGGCGCTCATGGTGTTGGTTGAATCGGTCGTTGTCGTCGGCTTGGTGACGGTGGGGTGTTCGATTAATTTTGAAGTTGTAAAAATTCTCGCTTAAAGTTCAGTAGGGCTTTTCTGACGAACCAAGAGAGCGAGAGCTACTTATTTTCTCCACGATCTCAAAACTTGCAAATTCTCGTCGTACTTCACAGACGGGAAGAAAGGCGCAACTGTTACGTGATGGGCATTTATGAATTTGTTTCCAAAATATGAACCCCGAGTATCCAGATCTAATTATTCCAGAATATGTGGCTGTTTACATGAGTGCTTTAGCTATAAGGTATTCATCCACATCTTATTCTGTCGTTATATTTACATATTTATAAAAGCCTCCCAATATCATTCAAATGAATATAAAGACTGATCAAAGTCTTAAATCGAGGTATCCTGCAAGAAGCCGCCTGTCACCTCTAGAGTAAAATCCCGTATCCCATACCTAAACTCAAATCCTAAACACCCCATGATCCCTCAATTACGCCCAAATCTCGAAACATTCATCGGCCTTCTATGCTCGAAGAAGATGTCTGGGCTATGCTTCTGAGGGGAGTCTGATTCCTCCATTCGCTCGAAGCTGCCTGATTTCGTTTCGGGGGTTCTCATTGCGAAAACACCTGCTCCCGTTTCACTCTGGGCACCGTCTCTACTTTTCAAGAATGCGATAACAATGACAATCATCCATAATAGCCACTAAAACATCATTGTTAGCTTTGAGCACCCGGAGCCTGAAAGAAATATGCGGGGGACGGGGAAGCGCCAGGATCAAAAGTGGTGGGAGACCAATGGTCGCAGGGAGCGAAATGGGGATCACTAACCATGAAACTGGCGATTACTCCGTACGCAATCTCCCCCTCTGTGGTATTATCCGAGAGCCTCAAACCCAAGCCTCCGTTTATAATACCTAAGGTTACAACGGCTCGACCCCACCACTAAAAATGAGATACCAGTCAGTGATTTTCAACTAAGATAAGCTGAGGAACATCTTAGGGATTGAACAACATGAGTGGACTAATGCCCTCTAGCCAGCATGAACCAGGCAATGGGAAAAGGTAACTTACGACATGTGGGTATGTAGCTACATTAGCTTTCATAGTACGTTTGTACAGAAGATGGTGAGTGAGGCCAGAAATTGGTTGAATCAATAAACATCCAGCCACAATGAGGCCAATGATTGCATGATTGGTGTCAATTTGTTGACTTTCCCATCCCATCCAAATTCCCATGCTCATCGATGTAAGAACGAGCATGTATGTCAATATCATCCAGCCAGCATGAAAGTAGACAAGGTTCCTGAACTTGAAGATTCGAATGGCAATAGCTCCGAATGGGAAGAACAAGACGAAAGCAAGTGGCCCAAGTATTGCATGAGCCAGGCGGACCGTATTATACTTTGATGGTTGGCCACCAGAGCTACTTGAGCCGCTTGAATTGCTTGAACCACTTGACGAAGACGGATTTGACGATGTGGTAGACGATGCAGTTGTTGTTAGGAAAGGGTTAGAGCTACTTCCACCAGCAGCATTTGCAAGGTCAAGGGTTGTAGTGCCGTAACTGCTATGTTGTGTGATAGTTGCAGACACACTGTCCGATGAGATTGCAGCTCCTGACTTATAAGCCCAAATCCAATTGGAAGCAGTATCAGTGAGCGTCATCGTGCCTCCACTCCAGCTATTGCAGTTTGAGCCTGTCCAGAAGTTTAGCTTTTTGCGAAGCTATTAAAAAGCAGAGACTCAACCACTTACATCTGATATTTGCAGTCATCGTTCCGTCTGAGATACCTGAACCACCTAGAAGCGTAACATTCGCTGTAGTGTCGGAAGTAGGCTGTTTGTGACCCGCACCTGGAGGTTCTCATAGTCAGTCTTACTTTTAGAGACGGGGACAAAGATTAGAATTACCCAAACGTGGAGAAAGCGTGACGTTAGTTCCAGCTGCATCTGCGTAAATGACGAAGATATTCGCTCCAATCATCTGAGTGCCCTGTCCTAAGCCAATCCATGACAATGTCGAAGGGCCAGTGATTTGCATGTATATATCCCCATCGCCATTTGAAGCAGTTGAAGCCGGGACATTGACTGCATAACAAACCCCTCCAGAATCTGTACAGTAGGTAACATTTTGGGCATACACAGATGATACTAGGATTCATTAACATCTTACTGTCAGAAGTGGAAGGACGCACATACCAGCAAGAACAGCTGTGAGGATGAGAGAGGAAAGCATATTCAATACGCTTCAAAATATCAAGATGAAAGGGGAAAAGATTTCAAATTCTTTGAAAAGACGACCACTCGATCGCTTCAAATTCTTTGAACAAACTTTGTGGAGGGAAAGGCACCGGCCAACATATATGGGTCAAAACAGAAGACACCGCCAACGCAGCCCACGCTGGAAGGCTTTGTCGTTTGTATCATGGCCATTATTGAAAAGGCCTTAATATGCAAGGATAAGAGTTACCAAAAATCCAAGCATGATGAGAAAGATCCTTTTGCTAAAGGAAGGTAGCCGAGTGGGGGCATCCATCCCGCACTTTGCAAGGGGTGGATTGCCCAGAGTGTCGGAGGATGATGTTTGAGAGTTTCTGAGGTAAATGCAGTATACGCGCCGCGCGTTCGTGCAGACCTTCTATTTTCAGAGACCGCTTTGATAACTCTTCTTCAACAGTCAACTGGCTAGCTATTGAATGACGTTTGGTGCCTCTTAAAGGGAGAGCTGCGAAAAGGTTAGAGCGCAGAAGGCTAGACGAGCTTGCATCTCGTCTAACGAATCTAGATTAAGGGGTTCTTTCCTATTTTGGTAAGAGCGAATGTTCGGAGACTTAACCGTCGAAGGGCCGTATGTTTCTTCAAGAAGGTGATCTATTGTTTTCGTGCTGCAGCTGCTACCATCGATAGATTGAAGCATGAATTTGGAGAGGCGGGAGTGAAGGAATTACATCAGGGCCGGTTGCATCAGCAACATCATCTGTACACGAAGCTGTTCATGATTCTCTCCCGAGATTCTCTCGAGAATGGGTTGGAGTAGAATTAGGGTTGGCTTGGGAAGTAAATCATTTCCCGCTCCCCGGCCACACTGATGACGGATCCTGTCGTGGGGCCATTTTCGTGGAGTTTTCGTGGAATGAATTCCAGTATCGTAGGATTCTGTTCCTTCGTCTGAAACATGAAACAACCGTTCTTCTCCGATTAATCACCGGGATTCTTAAGCCTGTACTCTTTTCCGTGGGGTTTTCCTATTATGAAGATGAATATTCTAATCCTCGAGCTAGTTCGTCAGTTGTTAACGCATTGGAAACGAGCTCGAAATGATTGGTTCTTCGGTGCATGAAAAGTGCTAAGAGAAATATGAAGAGCCATCACGCAAACCTGAAACATCATCAATGACGAAGGTTGTTGGAATGTCCTCGGGGCCACGCAGCCTGCTCAGGGCTTGAGGGTAGCCACTTCGTACAGCCTATCGGTCAGACATCAATGATCAGGCTAGCTTCATAGAGGAGTTAAAGTTTGAATCGAGGTGGGTCTTGGAACTTGGAAAGCAAGGGTTCAATATATTATATATTGTCAAGATCCGCTGTGCTTTATGGCTGAAAGCTGTAGTGGAGGAAGGGTTTGCTGACGTATTGTTGAGGTGTACGAAGTATGATCTACCGAAGTAGCCAGAATATCAGGTAGCCGTAGGTTGCCTCGTTGACACAATAGAAAGATTCTAGAGATACCCAAAGAGGTATGAGACGTCAAATGGAGTTACATATTATGTAACTTCATGTACTTTCATTGTACTCCCGCAATGGTAAGTGGGCACGTGAGCAGCTAAGCACGGTTCAGTCGCTTATCCAAGCGCCTTGGTTTTCCTGAGCTCAGCAAGGCTGAAACATCAACTCCAATTTCTCAAAAACCAGACCCAGCTTGGTGCCGTGCTCTCTTGCATCGGCACATGCACTTGTCGCCATCAAACATGGCTTCTGGTAAAGTGATTATTGAAAAATCTTACTTTGAAACTTTGCTTCGTAGGTAAGACGATGTCTTTGACTATGTCACACAACCTAGCTCCCAGCTGCTAACAGAAAATCGCAGGGCTCAATTCGTAAGGCTGCACAAGAATTCGCAATTGAAATTGGTTACTTACTGGTACATGTGTAGCATACCCCTGGTGTTGAATTGGCAACTCCCTTCGATCTGGAAACGGAAACCGTCACAATTCCCCAGAAGGATCACAATCAACTAGTGCGTTGTCAAGAATCTTTTGCAGTTTTGAACATCTGCTAACCTGACCATAGTTGACATCTGCTTGGGAATATGGTTAGTTTCCCTCCGTCTGCCATCCAATATGGCTGAGAGATTCGTTGTGTTAATTGTCAATGACAGCTAATCTTCGAAGAAATCTGTATCGCGGTGCGTATAGTCGTTGCTGCCGATATCCAGGCCTTAGCTAACTTCCTGAAGGCGGTATTGCAGAAGAGACCCTGAGTGTAAGCATTCTTGCAACTTATTTGCTTTTTGACTATGGACTGTTACTGACCCTTGCCGGTAGATCCTGATCAAGAACGATAATCAAGTAAAGGAGAACGGGACCTCAGCTAACTATTCGACTGTCCACGAGACTGAAAATACTGCTTTTCTAACCCAACCGCCGATATCAACAACCCGCCACCAGAGTGCACAAGATTATACACTTCGAACTCCCCGAAATACCGAACTTCGTCAACGAGACTACAATACCTTTCAGAGCCATACCTATACCCATACTCATGCCAATGATGACTTCTCCTCCCCAGATGGTCACGCAGATGCTTCCGTCGATGGCGAGAGTGGCAACAATGATTCGCAGACAAAATTTCAACGTCAAACATACCAAACATACGACAAATTTGCTAAGCGTACTGTTCTTCTAGGCAATCTCCCGGAGGCCACCACCCACGCTGATATCACCGATGCTGTCAGAGGAGGAATGCTGTTGGACATCTATCTTCGTCCCCATGACCGAACAGCTAGTGTATCATTCTTGGAGGAGTCCAGTGCCTATGAGTTTTTCCGTCATGTTAAACGTCACGATCTCTATATCCGCGGCAAGAGAGTAAGTAATGTCCTACAATGACTTGCCTACGTCTTAACAATGTACAGGTTGATATCCGATGGAATGATCGTCAATTTATCTTGCCCGGCCATGTAGCAAATAAGGTAGCAATTGGTGCTACTAGAAATCTGATTATTCGCAATCGAAATCCCAAGCACACCGAAGAGGTCATCCGTGATGATCTGGAGCACATCCATAATCTCGTCGTTCTCAAAATTATTTTCAAAGGCCAAGATGTGTTGATTTGCACTAATTCCGTCCACAATGCAATGTTCGTATCTTGTCGTCTGTTCTTCTATTTACGCAATACTAATTTTTCAATTTTCAGGTTTGCCCGTACCTGTATGATGAGTCGAGCGTGAGCACACCGATCATTTACCACCAGAAAGCTACTAACCTACTTTAGTTCCTACAAGGGATCCAAAATTGATTGGGATTCGGATGAGTGTGCTGCCCCTCTCGAAAAGCGTCAATTTCGCCAAGAGAATATTGCACCAAAGAAGAATAAAGTATCTCCTTTGGTGAATCGCTTTCAGCTTCTCAACATGGACGCAAATGATGATGGATCTGATGATGAGCATGATACACATGGATTGACATTCGTGAGTACAATTTTATTATGAGTTTTGAGAGGCCTTTATAGGCTCTAAGAAGCGAGGGAAGTAAATTTCTTAGGGAAATCTAAGACGTTGAGAAGTTAAATGTCTGTACAAATCTAGAGCATTCTCCTCTTCCCGCGCTCTCCCTTTCCAGTAGAAGTCGACATCTGTAGAGATGAGGGAGCTGACTGCGTTTATAGGCTACAGCCCTCTCCTCTAACACGGCTGGCGTTCTTGCATGAACTCGTTAGCCACTTTATCATGGCCTGTCATACGTTTCAAACCGTTTTCTTTACCGATTTGAAGCCCTGTTCCCTTCTTATTGGCTTCCTTTGATCATTGGCGTCCTTTCGGAGTCCCGGCGTAGATTTTCTTTCGCCGTGGTTAACTTCAGATACCCGTGTCTGTCTGCCTTGCTATGATTCCCCAAAAGTTTTTTTTTCTGTTTCTGTTGACCTTGCTGCAAGCAGGCTTACTGGGGCATTTTGCTGTGGATGCTTACGGTGGGTTGTTGCTAGATCAACACTTGAGAAAGATCTCGGTAGCAGAACGACCAAAAATGGCGGTTGTTTTCTGATATGCATCTTCAGATTTGGGGGAAGGGTATCTGGTGTTCAGGGGATTGAATAGCGTTTGTTAGCTCTTACAATGTTAATAAGTAAAATGTAATGAAATCAAGGAAACTTATTTGTCCTTGGTGTTGCAATGTTCTGTGGTTGAAATTTAATATTCATCAGAATACTAGATCTTCCTCTAAAGTTTTGCATCTACGCTCTTGAAGTCGCTGAACTACTCTATAATATTTCGATCATTGCTTTAAATTTCTAGTAAACTGTCCCTTAATGCCATATAGCTGCTGTTCAATAATAGTCGTCGAGCGAGTACTAAAAGGCTTTTAGCCACAACGGGAATCGGTAATGCACGTGCAACGTGCATCATCATCCCCAGATTCAAGAACGAACACAGTTTCTTTTAA
Source organism: Chlorencoelia australis (assembly GCA_003988815.1). NCBI lineage: Eukaryota > Fungi > Ascomycota > Leotiomycetes > Helotiales > Cenangiaceae > Chlorencoelia > Chlorencoelia australis. The sequence goes on from QYAN01000005.1 coordinate 696,427, forward strand.
AACGCTATTCCTTGGAATCCAACCGCAACAACTTCCGTCACCTAAATATTATGATGTGATCGCAAGCCAGAGATAAACCAGGCAACACGACAAGCTTCAATGCTTCCAACAGACAAATGTGATGATGCCTGTTCCATGGCTGGTCTTAACCAACCCCGCGGCTCGAACTCCGCATCTTTCACCACACTCGCTTTCTCCTCGATACCTTTCTTAATAACCTTCCTCACTGTTAGTCTTGTTGTTCTCCACAAGCTATTCCCTCTTCTATCGGGTCTCCAACAATCTAAAGACGATCCCCACTATCTACCTAGTGATGCCCCGCCTAGTTTGCGACAATCGCATTTAGAGCACAACAACAAGACGATCAGGAGAAAGATTGTAGCTATATCCTTCTCCACCACGATAGCTCTAGCTACTGTTCTTGCAGAGCTGATTCTCTGTGAAATCTCTAATTTTGCCAATCCGAATGCGAGAGCCCTAGCTCTTAAGATCACTGTACCAACGTTACTGTTCTTCCTCGTTATCCTCATACCATTTCTCGAAATACAATCGATTGTTTCTGGGTTCGGGTGCTCATTTGAGCGCACACAGAGAGGGTCCATTCCAAGGACACCATGGCTACTTCAGCTATTTGGCTTTATAGTATGGATTTCGGCATTTTGGTGGCTGGGAAAAGGAATACCAGGCACATATATCCACTGGATGGCATCGCAGAGCGGGAAAGGACTCAGTGAAGCCTGTCTAGAGAGGGTTGGAATCATCGGAATATCTTTGATGGCTCTTCTGTCTGGATTCGCCGCAGTTTCCGCTCCTTGGCAAACATTCGGTGCAAAGACTAGACCAGTTTCCGAGTCAGATATAATGCGGAAACAAGCTGGGCTGGATGCTACTAATGATATGCTTGCCTCGAAGAGAAGTCGTTTGAGAACTTTACAGCGGAAAATGAAGGACACCCCAAGTGAGGGCTTTATGAATAAATTCATTAGCACAGTACGTGGTAACGCGGATACCCAGGAAGTTCAATCTCTAGAGCTAGAGATATCAGGTCTTCAATCAATGGCTATTAGCCTATCATCAAGCCTCACTCTCCTGCAAAACAGACTTACTACTAGTCGACGAGCTAGCTCTCCCTTGGGCAGGCTCCTCTTCACACCCGCCTCTTATACCTTTTCTCTCTACTGTCTCTATCGAATACTAACCACATCACTCACCACTCTCCGCCGTTTCCTCTTCTCAACCCCCGACACAGCATTCAGCTCTTCTACCACCGACCCCATCAACCGAATCCTCTCCCTCCTCGCAAAACACGTGGATCCAACCCTCGACCAACTAGCCTGGTCGCGCCAGATCTCCTTCCTATTATCTGGAATTATTCTTTTCGCCTCTTTCAACAGCGTTCTCCAAACCTTTCACATGCTCACTAAACTCTCTCCTTCATTGCTCTACCAAGCACAAGCCAACCTCGCACTCATCATCGCACAAATCTCCGCTACTTATGTGATTTCCTCCGCTTTGTTACTAAGAAGTAACTTACCTATGGAAATGAAAAGTGCGGTCAGTGAAGCATTAGGGAGTCCCCTAGAACCAGGATTTGTGGAAAGGTGGTTTGAAGGGTGGTTTTTAGTCGCAAGTGTAGGGACTGCCGTGGGCATTTTTCTAGGGAAGAAATTTTCCGCGGGGAACGGGGATTGGGATGATTGGGATGAAGCGGATGTAGAATTGGGTTCTGTGAAAAGATCATGATTATGGTTTTCTGGGAGAGGGGAAAATGTTTGAATTTTGGAGTTTGGATGGGGGTATAGGAGTATGAAATATGGATTGGCAGAATGGAAATTGGTGCTAGGTTGGATTAGGTATCATGAATGGAAACGGAATATGAGGAGGTGTATTATTTGGCTTTAGAACTGAAACCTCGATTTACTGAGCAGGTAGGCTTAAGGCAACTGCTGGAAGGAATACGCAAATTTTGATATTGGATGTGGATGTGTGTGTTCAGTTTATTTGCTTGCAACACTCTTCGCTAACCACTACTCCTTTTTTGCTCAGCTTGACTATGATTAAAATCTTCCATTCCCCAAGGGAAGGAGCCTATTCTGGGTGCCGCCTGATTAATTCTCTCATTTATCCACTAGAAGGAACCATCTTACCTACTAGTGTATCTAATCCTACACATCCTTTTCAATTGTAAACATCCCTCTCTTTTTTTTTTTCGTTTTTATAACTTCGCTTTCTTTTGGATTGTCTAGAAGGAGTTATTTATACCTGCAGTGCTTACGAAGACTAGCCAAGTAGCAAGGCAAGCTAGCTTGAACGCAACAGAACACCCCCCTCGTGACAACGCGACGTGGTGTGGTATGGGGTGGTATTTCTAATTAACTAAAATAACTATGGTGGTTAATGTATGCCAGCCAAGTACTACTTACTTATAGTATCACCAAATTCTTTCCTCCTACAAAAACTATCGCAATAGTCACCACCGAGAAGAACTTCTCCTCGCCCAACAACTTCAAGAGAAGTTAGATAAGCTCGGAGTGCTGTCCGTGTGTGTGTAAAAAAAAAAAAAAAGGAGGGGGCGTAAGGAGTTTTGAGGGATTGTGAGGATGGAATGAGAGGTTTACTTCGTGGTTAGGATGGAAGGGTTATGTATGTATGGTGGTGTTGATATAAGAGGAAGTTGAGATTTTGGAAAGGGGGAAAGAGAGAGGGTAGGTATGGAAAAGAGAGGCCTGGAGTAAGTGAGTAAATGTCGCTTTGGTCTTATTTATTTTCTATCTTAAAGGTTTGAGGCGAAGATGTCTAGTGATCCCATGGAGTGATTCTCAAAAGGCATAGAAGGTTTGGTAAGAATATACACCTCCTATTACTTCACGAGAGCGAAATAGAAAAACTCATGAGCATAACTAGTTTCTTAATCACCTCATTTCACAGCATATTTAAAGCACACACCAATTATTTAAATAGCATCTTTTCCATTACCTGACGAAAGCTCTGGCTGGCACGCACTAGGAAACCGAAAATTAAATATTTGTACAATGTATTTTACCCACCTCCTTCCCCCCTTCCCATTCCCACCATCCTTTCCACAAGCTAACATCCCATCATGCAAGAAGTCGATCGAACTAGGAACATATTTCGTACCTAATCCAAACCCTCCTCCAGTAACAATGAATCTGCTTTGCTTTCCATTCACTCAAAATTACAAATCCGTTTATGCCAGCCAGGCCTGTGATCAGAAAATTTGAAAAAGGAAACAAAGTTGATCGATTTGCAGAAATATCCCTTCTCTCTTTCTTTCCTCTTGTCTAGTCTTGAGGTTCTAGAGTAGAAAAAGAATAAGAGAAAGAAATCCCGCTCCCCAAATGCAAAAAAATGCAACGCACGCAATGTCGATTTCGTAAAAGAACTTCAGAGATGCAGGGGCTGCGTACCGTCCAGACGAGTCGGATTCGGTTCGAGTCGACGTGGATGTTATCTCGAAATAACCGTAGAAAGGGAAGTTATTGACACAAGAAGCTTTTAAAGGTATGTTGGCCCTCTTAGCCACCGTAGGAGCAAAAGTAAAAAGGTCAAAATCCCGATACGAAGCCCGAAAGAGAAATGTGCAAATCGCAACAAGAATAGCACCCAGTTTTCCCGCACACCAACGACCAGTGATATGCGAAAAAAAAAACAAATGACAAAGAAATCTGGTGGCGGAATGTAGTCTAATGGGTCGAATCTGAGGTATCATGGTAAACAGAAGGAGGAACTTTTAAGACACGTTTTAGAAAAGGCCCCGCCGCAAAATGCAAGATTAGCCACCAGTCTATGCACAGAAATTATCATGCTTCTTTTTTGAAACACTTTTGTGTTCGTCATCACTCGTCATCACTCGCTCTCCTTCTTGTCTCCGGCTGGTGCAGCTTTTGACACAGCTGGAGAGGTGTGTTGAGACGGAGGAGATGCTGGATTATCTGCTTCGCCAGATCCTAGCCCTGCAAGTAGACTATAGAATGTTAGTCGGGAAACCATCATAGATTATGACATCCAAATACCTGAATGCATTTGCGGAGGTAGCGGATTTCTTCTCCTTATCATGAGGAGGTGTGCCAGTTCTTGATGAAGCTCCTGAATCTTCACCGGTTCGGCCTAAACCAGGACCCTTACGACCACTATTACTTCTCGATGAGAACATGGATGTTGGGCCAAACGACATATTTGCACTAGATTGTCTGTTTGCCTTGTTGGTGAGACGACGAAGATCATCCATGCCAACAGTGTTCTTTTGGTAATCAACCGGAGGTTGTTGGCCATACTGTTGCGAGAAGTTTCGTGAGTCGCCGCGACCCATTGCGATACGATTACCACCGCCACCACGGGGGTTTCGAGAATTCTCGACGGCCTTCTTCGCAGCAGCTTCGTCGGCCTATAAATTGGGTTAGCGAAGATTCTTCCGAAACGGAAAACGAAACTTACCTCGATTCTGATCTCCTCCAGTGTCTTTGGACCTTTGTTGTCCTCCTTGGATTGCCAACGCTTCCTACGGAGGTCGACGATATCCATAAGCATGAATCTCAGACGACTTGGCAGGTCTGGCGTATCAATCATGGACTGAATTCGCGTGAAGTAGACATCCATCATTGGCTTGCCCTTTTCGGTGCCGTCCAAGTTGGATCCAATGGTCTTCAGCAGCTTCGTCAGCGACTCGATTTCGGCCTCATCAGGGATACCAGTGTAGTCGACAAGCTTCTTCACACACTCGTGCATGATACGCTCCGTCAGCATGCTAAGTTTGTACAGCTCCCCGATGAATTGTACCAAACCAAGACCACGTCGTTTGGCAGCTGCCGCAATGTAATATTCGTCAGAAAGCATCACAGCTTCGTCAGACTTCTCCTCGCCACGTTCACCTTCTGGCTTCTCTGGCAAGTCGATCTTCCAACCACGCTCGAATTCTTCTTGACATCTATTGAGAAGATACTTTCTAAACAAATTACCACCATAAACAATGTGGCCATTTTTGTCAAGAATGCTCTCATCCTTAATGTCAGGACTCATAGTCTCCAACATGCGCTTGCAGAATTTGGCATACATGGAAGCCCAGTGAGCTTCGTCAGTAGCCTTTTCAAAGGTCAGTTGGATCACTTGTCGAAGGGTACGGCCATCGGCCTCATCCTTGGACTGAGCAGCAATAGCCAGGATTTGATCAGCAATCTTGTCGAACTTCTCGGGCGTCATTTTGTTCAATGCTGCCTTCACCTTTCGTTGAACCATGTCGGGCTCCATGTGGCCTGTACCACCAGGAGCAGGTCCAGCGGCACCAGTAGCAGATTGAGCACTACGAATACTGGTTGGCTTCCAACCAGTTGAGCTGACCTGGATAGGCTTGAGATCCATGCCAGCGGTAAGCGGCATCTTCGCAGCAGCTTGGGCCTCTGCTTTTGCGTTGCTACCTTGGTAGTTCTTGGACCCACCGCGTTGAGGTCTGCTCTGTTGACGTGGAGAATGCGGCATGTTATTCATCGATGAGCTAGATGAAACAGTACGTGATGTCATTTGGTTACCTCCAGGGAAAGGTCGACCTGGTCCACCGAAAGACATCTGGCCGACGAGTCCAGGTCGTTGGAGACCAGCGTTGGACAGCTCAAATCGCTGTGCAGAAGTCGTTCCGGGCGGGAGAGTCTTGCCACCGCCAGGAGCGCCAAACTTGCCCATGTCGAAAGCGCCCACCTGGTTTCTGTGTGAGCCCCCTCTAGGACCCATGCTCGCACCGCCTGGAGTTCTAGTCGATCCACCAGCTCCTCGTGCTGAGCCACCATCACCATCACCAATGAGAGCCTTGATTTGAGACTCAAACTCCATGGAAGGCTTCTCAGTGAACACTTTTTGGAACTGAAGCAAGAACTCCTTGTCGTATTTGAAGCTCTTACCTTTGGTGGTAACAGCTGAGTTAAGTGCGGGATTTGGTGAGCTGATGTTGGGTGGGTAAATCGACGAGTTCAACACTGTGAGGAATCGAGCAGACTTTAAGGATTGGAGAGCTGCGCTTGGCTGAGGTGGTTCGATAGGCTTGGTGTTGAGCGGTGCAAGGTTAAGAGCTGCAGGCTTGCCACGGACATGCTTCGGAGGGGGACCCATAGAATCGTCAGATGCTGGTGTAGAAGCTCCACTGTCCGTTCCGAGGGTGAGATTGGAAAGTTTGGATGCCAACGTGCTTGGTGTGTTGGGAGTATTCCTCTCATCCGCCTCTGATTTCTTAGCAGCAGCCTCCTTCGCTTCAGCCTCAGCTCGCTTCCTCTCCTTTTCATCCTCCAAACGTTCCATCTCACGTTCAGCCTCCTTGAGCTTGCGGTCATTCTCCACAGCATCAATCTTATCCTGCTCGGCCTTTGCCTTGGCAGCAGCAGCTTTCTCGGCGTTCCTCTTGGCCAGAAGTTCCGCTTCTTTCTTCTCGCGCTCTTCTTCAGCCTTCTCCATCTCAATGGCTTGGCGTTCAAATTCCTCTCTCTCCTCCCGCTTTGCCTTTTCAGCAGCTTTCTTGGCATCCGCTTCTTGTTGGGCCTTGAGCTCTTCGGCAGCCTTTGCTTCAGCCTTGGCCTTCTCTTCCTCCTTCAATTTGGCCTCAGCCGCGGCTTCTTCACTTGCCTTCGCCTCGTCTGCCTTGAGCTTTGACTCTGCCTCAGCCGCTTCCTTGACCTTTTGTTGGATCTCATTTCGGATTTGCTCTGCCGACTTCGTCGGAACGCTATCAGTGCGGGCGTGCTGAGGAGTTGCGGGTTTAGGAGGGGGTGTTGGGGTAGAGGCAATCACGGGGGGTGTTTTGGTGCGATTGCTAGGTGCGGGGGATGCAGGAGCTTTGAAGCTGTTGACATCCAATGCTTCGCCGCCTGGGGTCTTGATCACAATAGCCGCACTCTTTCGTGGAGGGCGTGAAAGAGCGGGAGATTGAGGAGCGTTCTTGGTGGGTTGTGGCGTATGAGCATGAGAGACGGGAGTCATGGAGGGAGTATGTGGTTGACCCATGCTCGAGGCAGGGCGGTGCTCAGACACTTGCGAGGAATTTCGCGACATGGGCTGAGCTTGGTGAGGTGCGTATTGTCCAGGGATATAGGCATTTGGTTGTTGGTAACCTGGTTGCGGGGATTGCGGGGCGGGTGCGCTCATGAATTGCATGCCTTGCATCTGCGGATAGATGTATGGACCACCCATCGGCATGTTCATTCGGCCATCGTACGCTTGAGGAGGGTAACCTGGATAATTCTGTCTCGATGTTAGAAGAAAATTGTCAAAATTGCCACTTTCAGGTGATAAATCAATCTTGGGGGTAACGGGGGTAAAGTAAGGAGCACGCTGAGGAAGAGGGGGGAGGTTCGACTCAGAAGTCTTGCGACGATCCGAGAAAGCTCGCGATCCATTGTACTGCTGTTGAGATGGTTCAGCAAGCCAGGACTGCTCTGAATGTATCGAATTCTCTCGCTTTCTTGGCGCGCCTTGACCATTTACACGCTCTGATGGCATTGGCTCATTGAACGTGTAGTTGTGCCCGAAGAGCTCCCTTGAAGGCTCGCGCGAGCGGGGGTGGTTTGAAGACTTCTCATTCCACTTCTTGCCTCTGCCGCCTCTTTGTGACCTAAACGAATCTGCGTGCTGGGTGAAAGGAGGAGGGGGGGGATGATGTACTTGAGGACCACCCATATGCGGTTGCTGGTAGTAGTTGAACGGTTGCGCATTCTGCATGGGGATTGCTTGGTTCATGTTGGGCGTATTCGGGATGGAGTTCGAGAGTGCAGGACTGCGAGCAGCCTGATGCGGCGAGTTGGGGAAGGGTTGTCGGCCTTGACCTTGGAAGGGAGGAGGCATGCCACTCCGTCCTTGGCCCTGGGGATTCCGGAAAGGCGGGTGAGGACCTGGGGGGGGGTATCCCATGTTTGGGCCGTTGAATTGTGCGTTGAAGTTGCCACGACCTCGTCCACCTCCGAAGCCACCTCGACCCGAGCCTGGGCCTTGATTGCTCATGTCGCTCTGGACTGACTGTGAGGAAGGGTTCCGATTATGACTGTTGTTGGCAAAACTGCCTTGATTCGCAAGGTTCGGTCGCATGTGACGCTATCACATCGATATTAGTTCATGAGCCAATCAAGAGGAGAGAGAACACGTTGGGGGAAGCGTACATCGCCATCCGTGCCAAGACTGCCAAATGTCATGCTACCTTGTTGCGGGATGCCAGATGGTGGTCTTCCGCCGCTTGATACTGCTGGTTGTGGGATGGGGGATGGTGGGTGTGCTGGTGAGGTGACGCGTGAGTTCTTGGGAATCGGAATGGGTCCAGAGCCAGAGGCCACCTGGGGAGTGCTATGTTTAACGGCGGGAGAATCTGTGATGGAACCAAACTGAATGGCCCCTTTCGAGCCTCCCACGGGACCTCCATTAGGGACATAGCCACTAGGACCATTTGCGCTTATTGTGACCGACGATTTCCGGCTGTGATCGGTTGAACCACCGTTCGTTGCAGTGATGTAAGCGAGAGCAGCAGGATATCCCGGTACAGCGGGAGGAATTGAAGATCTGCCATTTACGGGTGAAATAGAAGACGACTTTCCATGTTGCTGTACCGGCGCAGAGCCTCCGACAGCCACGGCGGGAGAGGGGGTGGAGGAGCTCGTCGCGATCGGTGGCGACGAGACCGCCTTCTTTGCGGTATTAGCGTACGACGGAGTCGACTGCGACGCACTTGTAGAGATTGAGGCCTGGGTGGGAATTTGTGTTGGTTGAGATACTGAAGTCATATGGTTGACTGTTTCGAAGGTGATGGGGGCTTCGTTTGTCGTGCGAATGAATGTGAGTTGATTTGGATGACGTATCGCGATGAACAATCGGACGTGAATATCCTTCGCAGAAGGGCGATCTGATATCAAATCGGATCAGTTCTAAGAGAGAGAGGGGGGGAGAGAGAGAGAGAGAGCGTCAAGAGTAAATATTAAGCGGAGTGGAGTTGGGTGTTGCGGCGGTTGTTTGGGAGGTTGTCGAAATTAATCGTTCTCTCTTTGTGAAGGCGGATTTTGGCTGAGTATATTCGAGATTCCGAGATGGATTTCAAGGAAACTATTCCTGCCGCAATTATATCTTCTACAGAATAGAAGATATGGCTGGATTAGTTGGGGGGGGATGGGTTTGAGTGGGTGGATTGTGTTTGGAGGGATGTTTTTTTTTTGGTCGAAGATGCCGGGAAGGAAGAAAGCAAGCAAAAGGGCGCCAGAAGGAAATTATAAATTTAGTTCGATTTTTTTTCTTGTGGCCCCTGCCAAAAACTTAGCCGATGCCGACCATTGCCAAGTCGAAGTCGCAGTCGCCGTCGCCGTCGTCGTCGTCGTCGTCGTCCAAGTTTATTAATTCATCACAGCAATCACAGCAACACCATGCCAAAGATACAAAAGAAGATGCATGATTTTATTTCCAAATAAACGGTAATAAATATAAGACATGTAATAAGCACCATACATGTCATAAATATAATACATGTAATACATAATACATATAATACATGTAATACATAATACATATAATACATGTAATACGTATATAAATACAAGTATCAGAATGAAAATAAAACATCCTTCCTTCCTCCCACCCAAGTCCGTCTCACCCTTCTTTTGATATCTTTTATTTCCTTGTTCTGTTGCTCTGCTTGATACCCTCTTTTCTGGAAGCGTGCCCTGCCTGCACCACCTCACCTGCACACACGCCTAAAAGCTTCAAGTATCAGGACACTTTACCCAGGGAGAAGGTATCACGCTCCCCTTCATTCCAAATCGTCATCAGAGCGACCGAAGTGTTGCGAGTACCACGTTAACAACGATGCATCCGTCATCCCCTCTCTTCGCTCGACCTTCCTAATAGCCCTAAATAGCCCTTCTCCAAATCATCAATCTTCCCATGCCCCCAAAAGTGCGGGTGCTCTCGAAGTTGTATGGCTGCGGAGTTAGCCTCTACAGCCGCAGAAGGTTGGCCCAATGATGATATGGCTGGGGACAATGAACGGAACGATAGGGAATCTTCAGACAGCGCTAAGACGGCATCTACCCTCTTGAAGTCGAGAGAATTTGTTTTCCATCTTCTCCCTTTCCTTGTCTACTCCCTCCAGCATCAAGCATCACGACGCGCTTACCTAATCACCAATCATGCTTTGACAGAGCAGCCCCAGAACTGCATCTTGCCCGAGAACAAACTCCACCGAGTCACATCATGAACGGCTTCGCTGGTGCTGTTTGGATGCTCTGATGTTCGCATGTTCCGATGTTCCAGTCCCAACCATCAGACGACCACAGCGAATAGGATATGAAATGACGATAGCCATCCGTTTGGACCAAGCACCTCCCATCCAAAGCTCTAATCAGCCTAGGGGCCCAGAAGGTCTTACCCGTCTGTTCGGTCCTCCTTGCCTCGCCAACAGCAAAGACCAGAGCCCCTTAAAGCTCGGGAGAGATCGCTCTTGGGCTTCTCCCTGGGCAAGATCAAACGAACCGGTCCTGACTATCAATCCCTTACTCCTTACTCCATTTCTTCCATCACTTCTTCTGCGTAGGCCTGACATTCCCACAGACCCGCAATGACTCACTCAGAATCCAACCAAGATAGATGCAGCAACAAAAGCTTCCAAAAGAACTACAATCCACACATTAATCAGCAGCATGCGGCGACACCATCATCCAACCACCACACGGCAACTACATTATTCATGGCCATAGTTTTCCCTTCGATCCACTTTTCCATCCAACTCCCCATCCGATCCGCATATCCTTCTAAATATAGGTATCCACATTATCCGGAGATGCTGCTTCTTTTTTCCCATGCAAGTGAAGAAGAAAGAAAGAGCAATTTTACTCCCCTGTCAGAAGTGTCTACGGTACCGGCATGCAGCCCTTGCCTTCCCCCTTACCCCTAAACAATATTCTGGAAAATGGCAAGCGAATGACCCGCATGTGATCGTCGTTGCACAGCATGCAGTAGTGTACGGTACGGATGAAGTTGAACGTCAGTTCTGCTTCAAGCTTGTAGCATTGCTTATCTGCAAGTGACGGTGTTACTTGTTTCGCACCCGGTTGCTGTATTTTCTTGGAATTTTCTGTCAGAAGTCAAGTTATGATGCTCACCAAAGGGAAATTGCTTTTCTTCCGCTGCCCTTTTCCGTTTGCTCGGCTAGGCAGCAAGAGAGGTCGGGAAAGTTCCCATATCAACCATTGAAGTAAAATGCACACCAGTCATTGATGATCAGTCAAGTGACTAGTTTTTTTTTTCAATCGATGATCATGATTAAGGGTTGAGGGATGACAAGATTGTTGAATGCTACTTGTAAGCAGAGCATCTTCAATCCCGTTGAGTACGCGGAGCAAGAGTCAGCACATACAGAAGCAGAAATTGATTTGAAAGCTCAATGTAATCAATATCAGAATCATGGTTTCTAGATTACGCGGCAAGTGCAGGAGAATGTGTCTTAGACTCTAGCATGTTCTCGAGATTCCTTGGACCCTTTCCTAATTTATCCTCCAGCAAGTGGTTATATTTCTGAAACTCCTGTTACTTGACCTATCATTTCTTCTACTCTCCTCCTTTCTCCATTTAAAGATTGCAAACACTCTTCCGGTCTCCTACACGGCTCTCTAACTAACCTCCTCCGTTACTGCTTGAAAATCTCCCCAAGAAGTCTAGCATGCTTCCTAATACCACAAAGGTTCGTCCAAGTTCCGGCCGAATTTGACAAACGCTCATATGCAAACCACCATACCGATACTTTATCCGATTTCATTTACTACCCGAGAAACGGAATCAAAATGCGGCGGTGCTTTTTGCATATCACCATTTCTAATAACACAAACGCGCCTATCAATCCCCATGCATTTTATCCACACTTACAATATTTCATCCCAGAAACACCTTCCCTTCACCGCGTCATACTAAAATCTTAGCTCCTACTGACATGACGACATCATGTTGTATTTGAATTTAGTCAGATCTAGCCCCCGTTTGACTATACTCTTACCTACACTCTTATTTTCGAAGGGTGGGGGTCGGGTGATCAATTGAAAGTTTTACAACTGTAAAAATGAGGATATTTCGCCTTTCCTCGCTTCATTTATTTTCTTTAAAAATTTACCACAGTTAGAATACCCATAGAAGAAAAAAAAAATACTTAAAGAGAGCTGCTAGAATGATTCTTCATTCTCTTTGATTATTCTTTCGAAGTGCATACATTCATAGATTGTAGTACTTGACAGTGAGCTTCTAAACTATCCTTCCAGCTCCCGCAGACATGGTAAATACATAGATAGATGTCCCTTTTTAGCTACCGGTGGTTTATTAGTTGATGAATGAATTAGTTCGCATCAGTTTTCCGCGTCGGGGTTTGAAGAGGACTTTTGAATAGTGAAGGATTGGAATGAGCTAGCTAAGCTTCTTCGCTCTCACTACATGTAGAGGGTTGAGGATTGAGGATTTTCGAACCACATGTTTTGTTTTACTCGAGAGATGAATATATGCATTCGGAATCATATTCCTGCTAAAGATTGGGAGAGCAATGGGATGACCAGCCATCAAGTGGCAATTGCGATTGATATTTGAAAAGGTTTCTAACAGCTATTGTACTCATAGCCAGAACACAGTTTCATCCTAATTAAGAACTCATCTTGTAGCCAAAGTGGACCCCGCAAATACAAAATGTGATATCATCCCCGAGCGCCTCGCTAAGATCAAAAGTTTCAAGCCAGAGTATATGATTAAACACTGAAAGAAGAGATGTAATACTAAGAAGGGTCAATAAGCTTGCGAGGAAAGAGGGATTGTCGGACTTACTGTTAGTACTGATTCTTCAGCACCAGAATCATTGTGATTCTCCAGGTAAACGTAAAGGATCAGAGCATGATCATTTACAAAACCTGCTTTCGTCAATGCCACATCCACCATATAGAGGGAATAACCTTACAAGCAATAACCCTCCCACCAAGTCTCCCAACACTCAAAACCTTCCCCCAATCTCGCCCATCAACCCTAACAGTCGACCACGCATCCGGACCTTGAGCCTTGAGCCTCGTAGCCGGATGATTCTCCAACCCATCAATCCCATCCTCAATCTGTCGAGGATCCAATTCCGGATTATTCAACCCCGTCCACACACTCTCAATACTCAGCGCATCCGTCTTAATGCTCATCTTCAAACTCCCATACATATTCGCGCACAACTCTAATTTTGGCGCACTGGAAGAAGTCCCCTTCACCCCCGCACCGGAAGAAGTCCCCATCGCCAGCTTCGTAAACCGATCCGAAATCGCCTTCAGCTGAATAAGTGACGGCAACATAATATGCGCGTCGGGCTCTCTCACCCGCGGTTCATGAATCCCCTCGACGCTATCGGCCGATAAGATGCGTATCGGAATGTTCTGCGTAACAATGGTTTCTCTTTCCCTTCTTAAATTGGCATTTAGGCTTTCCTCCCGAAACGCATCATCTCCAAACACATCCGCCGCCCCGCTATCGAGAAAATTCGCGCTGTTTCCGCTACTGAGGGTGTTGGTTATGATGGTGAGGGAGAGGACGGGGATGCTATCCTTCTTCGTGAGTCGGATGGAGGCCGATGACGCATTCAAGCCGGATTTTAGGGCGCGGTGGAGCGGTGGCAGCGGAAGCTCAATGTTGATGGTATTGTCTGCCGCGGCGGATTGGATGGTGTAGTCTTCGAAGATGGACTCGATTGAGAGGGACCTGGACCCAGTTAGTTTCTGGAACAGTATGGAGGATAGCCAGGCTTACGCCCATACTTGTGTGCCGCTCTCGGGGATAATCGTGAATCGCACTCCATTGTCATCGAGTCGTACCCATGCTACCTTTCCTAACGAGGAAAGAGATGCCGTGAGCTCTGTTTTCGTATCAGTTTTGGTGTGAAGGTCTCCGGATAGAGGGCATACTGCTCAATGTATGGATATTCCGGATAGAGGTTTTGAATCGCATTTTGGGGATATTTGGATGTGTTCATGGCGGAGAGAAGGAAGAGTCGGCCGAGGCATTTCGAAGCGAATGGTTGTGGTTTAGCCTCACCTTAACGAGACCTCACTCCTTCATACTAGTACAAATATCATGAACAATGGATTTGTTAATTTATTCTGATAATTTTCATGTTTACTGCCAATGGAGAAACTCAGTCTGATATTTAAGATGAAAACTGATCTATCATCGTGAAGTAAGTTCGGTCAACATCGAAATCCTCTACTTAAGATGGAGGACTCAATTTGACAATACTCAATTTGACAATAAAACATCAGAAAAGTTACCATATATTCATTTATACTGCGAGAAAAATTCTAATATCTAGAATAGTTTAACTTAAATCACTATCTAGAGTATCTATAGAGCATAGCTTTGGAGTTAGACCTCCAAAAGATGTGTTCAGAGCTCGATACCGCCTATAGAAGAAGGCCCAGCCTCGAGGAACAATGGATGGTCAGTCTTTTATGTGCTCATATGGTTGGCCGTAGGCCATATCAGTCTAGAGAGTCAGGGCTAGTATTGTTTTGCGCTCCTAGTCCTTAGGTCTGACACTTTCCTGCACCTATATGGCAACTCGATGGGCCCAAGAACAATAGAATAGAGGGGGGGTGGGGAAATGGTAAAGTTCCATTCGAGAGTACTACTCCAGATTAACAACAGCAATATTCATTCCTTTCAAAACTTATCTCCCCTCTCCCCTATCAGAACTTCAAATGACCCTGTCCCGTCCGCCTTCTTATCCATGTATAAAGTCAATGAATACAGTGGCTTTTTCCTGCCTCCACCACTTCAATCCATGTTTTCTTAACTATTCAGAGTATTGGAAACATGACGCAGCTTCAGGACGATGTCATACTTTTAATCCCAAATAGATGGAGTGGGATGGTGTCAATGAAGCTATAAACGTACTAACTGCGTGCTCGTCACCCCTTCGATTTCCGAGCGGGCAGAGAACTAAACATTAAATTATAACGCAGATAAGCTGGATGGGACTCATGGTGAGTGGAAGGACATGGGAGAGTCTCGAAGTGGCTGCTCGCCAGGGCCCTATAGGAAAAAAATATCAGTCAGTAACTGTAAGAGGTAGGAAAGTATTCAGGTAATTCTTCCTTAACGTACCTTATCCCCAGGAACTCCACCATGATATTCTATGAGCCTGCCTTGTGGCTTCAATCTTGATCTCAAGTAGGACCTGCTTTAAAATCCACACCCGCCTTCTCTTGATGCCTTTCAAAAGCTCTCCTTCTTGGTCAGCGGCTTGTCGAATTCGAGATTAAAGTGCAACAACCCCAGAAGTCGGGTTATTGGCTACCAGTAAGAGCTGGCCCATCCAGGGCTGGCAAGTTGTCTAAATTTAGTTATGTAGAGGGAGTAAAAGCCCCAGGGCGTTTTCGAAGTCAAGGTTGAAATTGCCACCCGTGGAAGTATTCGGATAGTAAACTAGGAAGATCGTCGTCTGTATCGCAATGGTCTACCTCAAAATGGTCAGCGAAATAAACAGATATAATTATTCGTGTAGGGCAGTGCACGATAAAAATGTCTTAGTACGGTGATGAGAAATAGCATTGCTTGATTAGTGAGAGGGGTTTGAAGGTAGCTACGAAGCGTAATTTCAGGGTAGCAAGTTTCTCTCAAAAATTTCCTCACTCACAACGATGTCAACACAAAATAGTTCCTACAAGAGTAGCACTCGATGGCAAGTAAGCTTTCCTGATTAAAACTATTTGATACTCAAGAAGCAAGCATACTGGGTGGAGAGCTTTTTAGAGGCCTAGGCTAGCAAGTACAACTTATTCTACTGTTTGCTAACTGGACGATCCGGCTTATACTATGCTATGAATATACTTCTACCATATTTACACGTCTAATAGATATAACATAATAACTAAAACATCTTTGTAGGTTTAGGCAAGTGTAATTGATTTAATGTTAAAGGGTAAAATCTATTTCAATACTTGACTGTCTAAAGAGTATTAAAATCCATCTAATTGCGTTCTTCGGGGTGTTTCGTTGCCTAATCAGCTCTATGCTTTGTCCAATCCATACAATTTTTGTGGAAGTCTAGTAGCTTTTGAACTTGGTTTAATCCACGTGAAACCCTTTTGCTGGTGTAATAGGTATGATCCTTCTCCTCACAATCTGCCCTGCATACTTTCTGCGGATCTAATAATATTAAACCTGGATGCTAAGCTTTTGCAGACGCTAGATAACCTTGAAACTGTATCTGACCTACTTAATGGCATTTGTGGACGCTAAAAGGATTTAGCAAGATGTTTTGACAACATGCAGAACACCAATCTACCCATGGAGTTTGCGAAAGCTAGGGCTGGAGATTCAGAGGTCCTGGTTGATGAAATTCTATCTACTAGCTTCCTGTCTATCTAAGGACTTTACTTCTTCATCTCAACCCATTCTACATTCTTGCTACACGTCTAGCAACCACAACGCTACATTCAGACCCTCCCGATCTTATCCTATCTATCCAAAATACTCCTCCAGAGACTCCTTACTCCCCTCTTCGACGAACCAACACTTCAAATTCTTATACAACTTCTACTGGAAGCTCCGAACTTTCGATATGCGCGAATTCTGGATATTTTATCCCGGTTCTTCAACATAACCACAATACAATCGCTGCTT
Organism: Chlorencoelia australis; assembly: GCA_003988815.1. Classification (NCBI taxonomy): domain Eukaryota; kingdom Fungi; phylum Ascomycota; class Leotiomycetes; order Helotiales; family Cenangiaceae; genus Chlorencoelia; species Chlorencoelia australis. The sequence goes on from QYAN01000005.1 coordinate 713,080, forward strand.
CCCAAAGCAGTTCGAACCAAAGACCTCTCCATCCTCCCGCGCTCGTCTATGACTACTTCCGTACTCCCCCTTCTTGAAATCAGCGATTTGGGTCCTTTGGACATATCTAGAACCATTCTGCAACCTCCTGTATCGACCCGTTTTCCATGCAGTTTTACACGTTCTTAAATATTCAATTCAACACCTTGTCCTCTTTCATATTCTGAATATTCCAATGTGAAGCTGGCCGTAAATGGCATATGGAGGGAGCCATTTGCTATTCTGCTATTTTTCATTCATGGCCCCAACTTCGAACATCTGCCTATTCTGCCACATTGTCTCACATCCTTTATGATATATCCAATACAGAACATCTTCTTCATCGTCCCCTCCTCTTCCCCTCCTCCTCCTCTTTATTCATGGCTGAAGATCTCTACCTTCTCTCCAAATAAATCCAAAGTTTTTTTCCTACTCCTCCTCCTTCCCAATAACTCGTCGAAGCTCCTCGACCTTCTTCCCCGATGATTAATCCAGACTCTCTCCTCTGCCATTTTCTCCGACACTCCATCTAGAGCTTCCTCATCCTCGATCCTTCTTGAAGCTCCCTTACCTTCTCCCCGAGACCCTATTTATAGCCTCCCCCTCCTCAATCCTGGTCGAAACTCCTCCAATTTCTTCGCCAACACTCTATCCATGTCTCCTCCTCCTTAATCCTTGCTGAAGCCTTGAACCTTCTTACCAGCACTCCATGCAGGGCCTTTTTTTCATCCGAAATCTTTTCGACATTTTCCTTAAATATCTCATTCTGAGCCCCTCTTCCCCACGGTGGATCTATAAATATTTCCACGAGTAGATCTCCTAGTTCTGAATCTGTAATATCTTCCCATTCGGGGCGTCTTCTCGTCCTCCAACGTATACAATCTAGAAAGCTTTTCTCCCCTTACCGTGGTCCTAACGACGGGTAATATTTCCTCCTCTGCCTTTCCCCCTCTACTACTCTACTTATACCTTTTCTCTTCGTTCATGTTCCATGATACCCCGTTCTAACCTCTTAGATGCTGAATACTTCGGCTGGAGCAATAAGCTCCTCAAACTACGCACTAAAACCATCTTATTCCTGTTCCTGTTCCTTGGACATCTCTTCTCTTCCAGCATCGAAATCTGATACGATTTGGAGTAGTATTCCGCAAGAAGTCCAAAGCGAGTCTAGACTTCTGTATATATTTGATGGAATTGGACTTGACCTGTCGACTTTACGAGAGAAGCTCAACTCAATTCGGGAGTTCGAGTTGGACTCAAGTCCATACTAATAATAGAATTATGCCATTGTAAGGTAGCTAGTAATATAAAAGAGGGAAATTAGCCACTTTAAGGAATAATAGAAGGATATTATAATTCCTTATATTTTATATATACAAAAATCTAAATATGAAATTTATAATTTACCCAAAAAAAACTAAGAAAAGACATAATATTAGAAACCTTTTTAGGTGTCGGTATCACCGGTGTTTTGCATATGCAAGGTAAAAGGAAATAACAAGTCTGGTTCAATGATCTTTGATTCTTCTAAGTCCTACGAAGGTTGATATTATCCCAACATTGGGAGTAGGTTTAAAACATTGTTAATTTTATATGCTAGTAATTAGCGTCCTTAGCAAAATATATTTCTCGAATTTAATAGAAATTTGCAAATCCGACTTGAACTCTTAGGTTAAAGATCTAGAGGTCTTGTAAAAGGCGAGTTGAAGTCAGAGCCTCAAGTCCAACTGGGACTCGCGGAACACTAATCTGGAGGTTCTGTTCATTTACTGATCCTGCGCCATTTTAGGCACAAATATACTCCTCCTCGTCAACCAAAGCTTCAAAAACATCCAAACATCTTTTTTGAATGGTATAATTCTTCCTCAGAACATTAATACTCTTTCCGCCTGTCAGTGATAATGAAAAGAGACCTCGAATCCACCCTCCAAGTCGAACACCTATCCGCTCCAATAGATTTGTCCCCTGAAGCCACGGTCTCTGGATTCAAACGATTTCCTCTAATCAACACCAAACAAGAACCTAAGCACTCCACTTAAACCTTCTCTCGAAACAACGACGATATTCTGACTCCGACCTCGAAAAATCTCTAGATCCCTCTCCTCCTCACATAAAGCCCCCCTTCAAACCCACTGAGCAATTATCCTTCGATTGCTTTTGAAATCAACATCCCCGATCCCTTAAAGTTATCCTCTAGGTTAGTACGGCGTTTCTAATCTAATGAAGCTTAGAATATCCTCTATATTTTATACCTCGAATGGCAATATTCTGACTTTAAGTACTTATTCTAGATCCTTTCAAACCCATTCCACATACTCCTACCTCGCTCGAGTTCTGACCAATTCTCGTTGAACAAAAATATCCATGCCTATACTCGACTCCCTCCATCAAACCCCTTCCTCGAAATCCCCTATATCGAAATCCTCTTCAGCGAAAATGCCGCACGAAAACTTCCTTGAAAAAAACAAACAAACAAACATACCTACAACTGCATCCCTTCATCAGGAGAAGGGATACAAAGCTCGGGGACTTAGCAAAGCGTGGGGCAGTTACCCCCAGAAGACCCACGCTTTGCTTCGTTCCTTCCTGGAGTGGATTTGGCTCTTATATATTAGAAGAGAAGGACAAAACATCGGCATATACCTTCTGTTGTAAATTAGCTGGTCCTTTGGGACTTGGGAATGCACGTACGTACAAGTTAGGAAGGCGAGCAGGCAGTGAGAAAGTACGGAGGCCAAGCACCTCCCGAAAACTCACTGCCCGTTTCGTTCTTTCTTAATATGGCTCGCTAAGAAATATGGGGGGGTGGCTACGGTGACTAGGGTATGGAATAGGGGCTCTGGCGAATATCCACTGCGGCTGAACTCCTTACTTTCTTGTAAATGGATACAGGGGATAAATTGGGTTCCTGGGACATCATGGTGGGCGAACAAGATAGCTGACTAGCTAATCCTTGCTGTTATTACATGATATCCTCCTTCGAGAAAGACTTCGATTTAGACTTGGGCACATACATATATTGCATGGAGGAGATTAGGGTTTTATTGTTGTAGGAGAAGACATGAAGCAAAACGGAGTTCGGCTAGCGATTCCCCACTGATGTATACAATTTTCTTCTCCAATTTCAAAATGATTTAGATATAGATCTTGGTATAAATGTATGGATGGATAGTGCTGTCTGGATAGAAGGAAGGAAAGAGTGGTGAAATGACACTATTAGTAAGCATGTTATACCAATGCTACTCAGCAGGCATGTACACAGGCATGTATGCTAAGAAAATAATATATATATACGTAGCTTTTGCTCTACTATGAAGAAGAATAACCTGTTGGACAAAGAACAAATCCATCAGTTAATAGGCTTACTCAGTGCACTAAGGTAATACCTACATTAATCAATAATTAACCTCACTGCCATCCCAGCAGCTTCGATCAAAAGCAGCAGATCAATACCTAGCAGCAAACCATATTCCGGCGGCTTCACAGCGGCAACCATCTCCAACTAGCTTAGAAGATTACAGATTTCTTTACAGCTTGCAAATCAGCATTTAGTCTTCGACCTTCAAGACTTTCAGTATAACAGCATCCAGCTTCTTCACAGCAATCCAGCAGCTCTTCCGCAGCACTACGGCCTAGCCATACGCAGCAATCTAGCAAGAGAACCCAGTCCTCAATAAGTCCAGCGGCCTCACGGCAGCATCCAAATACTCAGCAGCAACCCAACATTCAGCAGAATATCCAGCAAACAAACATCCAACAGCCTCGCGCAGTACTCAACACCCAAATATCCAGCGGCTTTACGCAGCATCCAACTACCTAGCCAGCAATCACAGCATCCAATACCTAACAATCTAGCCGCTTCACGCAGCATCCTACAACTCAGTAGCATCAGTAGCATTAGCAGCATCAAAGCACCTAGCTTCTCCATAAGCAATTATCTCCAACAAGAGCACCCTACTTCACAAATATCAGGTCGACCTCTGCGAATTGATCTACAATCTCGATGCCGTTTGCCACCTTGCAAATCTCCCAGGTCGAAATCACGTCAATCACACGCTCTCGAGCCCTCCTACTCTGTTAGCATCCGCGGCAGTTGCTAGCGCGCTTGTTTGCCTCTCCCTCCTTCAATTCCTGCAAATCTTTTAAACCTGCCAATATCCTCAACATGGCACAATAGCTTCCTTAAGGATAGAAAAGTAAAAACGATATAAACATTGGACAACTTTATTATACCAGTATCTATAATAATAAATAAAGCCTAGTGGGAGTTTTCAATTATACCTGCCTATTAGAAATAAATTGAGGAAATGCAAAGCATAATGCAATCTTTTAGAAAGAAATTAAGCCAATAAGAAGGAACAATTGATTTATGTCGACAACAATATAAGAGAGTAGAGAAGCACTGCGAAGAACAGAAAAAAGAGATCCAAAAGCTATAGACCCTACTTCAGCAACAGCAGGAGGAGATTTAGGAGCTACGATTATTAAGTAAGCAAGCTCCGCCAGCTTCATCCTCTTTATCAGCCAAGTTAGAAGCCAAGGAACCACGACAACCCAGCTCGTACAAGCCTCCACAGCCTCGAACCTTTCCTTCAGGCCAAGCCCTCTTCAAACATCTACCAGATTGCCAACCCTTTCAATACACAAATGCAACTCTACGTTCCCTTTGAATACTACCCTTCATAAGCATATCCACGGATGTCGCCGCACAAAGAAAGGATTGCCAGTGTTGGAATGACATTATTAGCAAGCATGTTAGCATACCAATGCTACTCAGTAATGTACGCAGGCATGTATGCTGGGAAAATACTATATATATTTATGTAGCTTTTGCTCTACTATGAAGGATAACCTACTAGACAAAGAACATATCCATTAGTTAATAGGCTCAATCAGTGCACTAAGGTGATACCAACAAAGAAAATGGCAAGCAGTGAAGAAATAGGAGGTTTCAGTAGTGTCAGTAGACTGAATGCTTCATGTCCCAGAATACACTTGGCAAATACATACACACATAAAGGAGAAAATAGAGTTAACAGGGGAGCTAATTTCGAGGAAATAAGGATAAGTTAAGCTGGTGAATTCTTACTGTTGTATTTTCCTTTTATATCTTTGGAGATGCACTAAAAGGAACTATGAGGTAGATTTTCGAAATCCCCGAAAACCCGTAGAAAGCTACAAGTATGTGTTACTATCATGGCAAATTCTGATTCTGATTTTACGTGCTGCATATCGTGTGACAGACTTTTGGAAATCTGATTGGCTTATTATTTTATTGATTAGATCTGTAAATTCAATATGTAGTTGTTTACTCTCGGAGAAAGCCGACGCTAGTTCCTACAAACTTTTAGATTTTAGTGATTAATTCGATCTAAAGTATTTTCCACGAACATTACAATTTCAAAGATCATACTTTTTCCACAGGACTCAGATGTCTCATGCAGAGTAGCTTCTGACTGCAGCAATTTGCTTAGATCTTGTGCATGAAGTCACACAGCTTGTAGTGTTTTTTTTTTTTTTACCAGACTTCGCCTTTGTACTTCTATCATCCTCTTTAAGTACAAGACCCTTTATCCAAGCAAAATGACTTCTAGCAACCGTCACAACTGGGGTCTTACAGTTCCAGGCCGCCTGCCAACTCCCTCAGAGGGCCGTGCTCAGGTAAGTCACGCGTTATTCATCTCCATCACGCGTGAAGAAGCTAACAAAGCTAGGCTTATTCACGGATTGGAACTTCTGAGACACGAGTGTTAAAGACCTTTGGAAATGGAACTACATTGGAATTTGGCCCTGATGTAAGTTGATATGTCTATAGATCTCTACCTCATCAGCAATATTAATAAATATTCTAGGATTTGGTGGATGAATTTACAGAAGGACACCCCTTTATCAACCAAATTGCACAAGTAGATACCGCCATCCGTGATCTCCAAGTAGCCCGCAAAAGCTCTGATATCGGAAATGATGAAGCATATGCAAGCTTTAGGGACCCTCAGCAAAGCGAGCAATACAAGGCATCCGAGGAGATGACTACATATCAAGTTGACGGTAGAAGCTATGTTCGAGTCCCCTCCCGATATGCGTCTGTCATGAATCTTTTCAGTGTTCACAGTCTTCGAATGAACAAGGGTGAATGGCCAGGAACCCGGTACGAGGAAAGAGTCTCAACAGATAGCAGATTTGGGATCCAACCGCATATTCGCCCTCAAGGTATGGACTCAAACAACGGCCAAAGTCATCATGAGTACCAGAATCGCCGTGTATCTGCTCTTCGTAGCTCTCAAATGCAAGGAAGGAGTGGTCCTCCAAGGGGTCCTGCTGCTGCTAGGGGCAGAGAAAACGGTACACACCAAGTAAGAAAGCTACTTCTACTTGCTATCACAATTACTGACATTATGAACAGGGACGCGGTGTTGGTTTCTTCCAAAATCACACTGCAGATGGCGATTTTAATCGAGGTGTCGAGTTCAGAGATCGAGAGCATCATGTAAGAGAATTCCTTCTGACTGAAAGGACATCATTTTACTAATTCTTGGAAATAGAATAATCACGAGGGCTTTCGTGCACAAAGCTACACGATTCCAGGTCCGCGGAATCCATTTCAAAGCAGAGCACAGGAAGAATTCGCTCGTGAGATGTTTGAATCATCGGGTGGTTGGGATGCTCCACTACAAAATACCGCTATGAGAACTCACCAAGAACAATTCGGTCTGCCAAATAGGCTTCAACAATCCTTTATTGGAAATCCAGCAGCACACTACCCACAAGTGGGAGCTGCCTTGGTGCAGGATAATTTCCCTCGCGACACCATCGAAAATCGTCCCTGTACACCCGAACTTCAAAAATCGCCCGAGTATGCCAAATATCTAGATAATATGAATGCAGCATCGCGAGCTGCCGGTTCTCAAATCATGTTAGGTGATATGATAAACCATTCTATGGAGATCAATGTTCATCCTCCAACTCCAAGTTCCAGCATGCTCGCCCAAGGCGAATTAATCTCTCCAGACCAAGCAGGACCCGGAAGTCAACCCAATAATATCAAAATCTGGCATCATCCGCGTTCTCTCACCCGAAATCAACCTACTATCACTCAGCCTATACAACCTCTACGTATGGTAGCTCCACCAGTTGTTCTTACGGAAGGACCAAACTCTCGCCCAATTACTGCTAGTAGTTCGTTTGCAGACTTGGCTGCGGCTCATGGGGCTTACGTGGGTTATGAAACTGCTCATAGGGGATTTGTGTCTGTTTCTTCGGAGAAAGAGCCGGTTCAAAGAGGTAGAAGTCGTTTCCATGGTCATTTCCATGGAGGTGATAAAAATACTACGATGAGTACGCCGGGAAGCCCGGGAGTGGATACGGAGGATAGTGAGGAAGACGTTTATCACGAAGATCTGAAAAGAACGATATCCTGGGTTGGACAAGGTGGTGCGGGTCCTTGGAAGGTTATAGAGGAAAAGGGGAAAAAATGAAATTTTCGGGTTCTTTCCTAGCTCTTTTCAGACTCTTTTTTTTTTCTAGCTCTTTTCAGACTCTTTCCTAGCTCTTTTTCAGACTCTTTCCTAATTAATTTTCAGACGCGTTCTAGGTATTTTTATAACTTTTTAAACTTTTCTTGCGGTTGTGGGGGATTTTTAGGGGATAGAATAGAGTTTTTAGGCAGATATTATAATTTGCGGCCTAAAGAATAAATAAAATATAACCTTTGCCTCGGGTATATAAAAGTAATAAGTGAGACCTAATCTGCTAATATATCTCCTAGTTTATATCTTATAGATATATAATTATAATAGTTATATTAATATCACTAGGTTTGTTTGTTCGTACGAATTGGTTCTTTGGTTTGTGTTAATAAAAGTTGATTCCCTAAGAATAGGTAAGAGCTATAGAGGTTTTATACCTACTATAGTTACCGTATCCTCGTTTACTCCTCTGCTACTATGCTAATAGATATTTACCCTGCTATACCGCTATTCTATATTGTGGTATTGTGCCAACAAGTTAATAATCTATAATTATAGTCTTTATATTCTATAAGTAGAGACTATAAACTATGAGTACTCGAATCTATAGGCTATATTTATAAATGTCTAATAATTATAAATTCTTAGAGCTATATTTAGAGCCCCTCAACTGCTCATCTTAAGCGAACGGCTATAGATAAATAAAAAATATTATTAAACCTTATCTAGTTATTTAAGTAAAGTCAACTCTTATTGTCATTTTACTAACTCTTGTCGCTGAAGCTGCCTTTTTACCTGAGATTGTCCTTACTAGAGATGAAACTCTTATGATCTCTATATTTATCTTAAATATCAGAAAATATATCTAGTATGAAATACTTAAATTTCATCTCATATAATTTTCAGATAATATACTCCCATTTTCATCCTAAATATTTGAAAATAGTTCATCTAGTATGAAACACTCAAATTTCATCTCATATAGCCTTCCGATAACACATTGTTGTCACTGAAAATATTATTCTTTATCATTTTAACCTATTCCTTCTCTCTATCGCCGCTATTATATACTATATTACTTATCGATATAGTAATATTGCTATTAAAATTAGGTTGTAAAACTCTGCAAACTATTTTAGAGGTGTCCTATTAGTTAAATAGGCATTAGTTCTACGAGATGGGCATAATTCTTATATAGATCTTTAACTATTAGATAGTTTTTAAAAGGATTATGATAATAGTTCTCTCTTCTATTGTGATAATTGTATTAAAATCGTTAGTCGGGCAGCAATACTCGGACTGACATCGCAACCTTTATACCCTCGTATAATAGAATATGCCCACAACAGCTCTATCTAACTTAATCTTGACTCTACTGACACTCTCTCGAAAGCTGCAGATTCGTAGAGTGCATCACGTACCGGTGAGAATCGTCGCGCTCTAATCTACTGGGAAGGAAACGAGGAGGTAGTAGAGGCAGGAAACAAGTATGGAATGAATGCTTCGTACCGTATTTTGTGGACTGGAGAATTGACCAAGTATAATCTACAAATTTCGGAAAGCAGGGTAATAATATGATTATCATAGCGGGATGAGGGTTGGGTTGAAGAGAATGGAGTTCTTGCGAGTTCTTAGAATCATCAGACCTGATTTTGGTATTTTAATTGGGAATCAGGACTAATTTATCTCTTCTTGGACGAATCTAGTCTTGTAGTCAAACATAGCTGATCATGAGGGTATAGGAGCAGAAATTTATAGTACACGAAGTCTCACATCTTTTGCAGACTTCAATTCGAATCTTTTCTCATGTCCTACAACGAGTCTGGAAGAGGATTACGGATGTTACCGTTACCGGATCACTAGACTATTGTAGAAAAGGGGGGTACATGCTGAGGCAAAGGCAAATCATCTTTCTGGAGGAGAGCTCAAGCTCTTTCTCGAACAAAGATCACAAAGTGGGAAGGAACCGATTCTAGGATTCCTGCTGAGAAAGGTGCAACTTTTTCTTATCGCAGGCTAACACAATTGTCTAGCCTTAGCGACTTCATTGGAATTTTATAGTGTAACCTTCTCTAGCATGGTTTACTTCTATCTCCGAACCTCCTGAAAATGTATGTTAAAAGTCTTGGACGAGGTTGCTGTGAGGGAATTCGGAGTTAGAGAATCTACAGCGGCCGCTTGCCCCCCTTTTACGCGGCATCAATGCTCGCTTACGCTTGCTGTCAACTACGGCGATAATTACTACGCGGCCGCTACTCCCCGCATGGCCTGTTGGCGTCATGCGGGTAGGATTTATGCGAGACTATTTCCGATGTTAATTCCTATTTGCTTCAGGAATATATATATTCAAAGAGGAGGAGTGTTGATACTATATATACCACAATGTCTTCTCTTGTCTTTTCTATTCAACCACCAAATACTTTTCTTTCTTCTCATCAGGTTTCTTGAACTTCCCAAATCCCATTAAAAACAGCCATGGCACCAATAACCTCCCGCTATGTCACCGCTCACGTCTCCCCTAAAGGACCAGGTGATGCACGGCCAACAGCCCTACAAGTAATCCAGGACGAAGGCCTTGTTGGCAAGCTTGTTGGGAAGACCTTCCTCGTTACAGGTGCAAATGACACCACGGGACTCGAAACCGCTCGTGCTCTCCACATGACTGGTGCTCGGGTCTTTATCACTACTAGGAGTGCCGAGAAGAGCGCTAAGGCTGTGAAGAGTATTATTGATAGCAATGGGGGTGAGAAGGGGGGGGTCGAGGGGATTACTATGGAGCTTGGAGACCTTTCTTCTGTCAGCGCTGCTGCCAAGGAGTTTCTTTCCAAGAGTGATAAACTCAATGTACTAGTTTGCAATGCTGGTATGTCTTCTTATCTTTCCAAAATAATAATAATAATATAATATTCATCAAAAACAGGAGCCTTCCCCCAAACCCTCACCCTCACCACCTCCGGTTTCGAACAAGCCTTTGGTGTTAATCACCTCGGACACTTCGCCCTCTTCCAACAACTCCTCCCCACTCTCCTGTCGTCCTCCACCTCCTCATTCAACTCCCGGCTCATCATGGTTGCCTCAATAGGTCACCGGGGTTCCGAAATCTCCTTTTCTGACCCCAACTACAATTCCCGCCCTTGGGACCCACTGGGTGCTTATTCCCAAAGCAAAACAGCCAATATCTACATGGCTAACTACGTCGATAAAACTTATAAGGAGAAGGGATTGCGAGCATGGGCCCTGCAGCCTGGAGGTATTATTTCTAATTTATGGACGACCACTGAGGAGATTAAGAAGGGCATGCTGGCGGATCCGCATTTTGGACCATATCTGAAGAATGCGGAGCAAGGGGCGGCGACGCAGGTTTGGGCTGCAGTGGGGAAGGAGTTGGAGGGGAAGGGGGGGAGGTATCTAGAGAGTATGCAGGAAATTGGGGAGTGGACGGGCCCTGAGGAGAGGAGGATGGACTGGACGGATTCTGGGTATTCTAGGTATATATATGATGATGAGAAGGCGGAGAAGTTGTGGAAATTGAGTGAGGAGTTAATTGGGGCTAGGACTGAGGTTTGATTTTGTTGTGTTTAGGGACTTGATAGTTATGGATAGTCGTTTGTGATGGGATGTTTTGATAGATATGGAGTGCTCACCTCTACTTGTTCGTTTGACGTTTTCTGAGTTCTTAGAAAAGGTTCGTCAGAGCTGCCAGTTGTCAACATTGCATTCGTGATTTTCGATCTCGAATGGCTAACGTTAACGGAACGATGATAGTGTTTATCAGTTATTAATATCTATCCCGCCTGGTCAGATTTGCTTTCACTCAAATCCAGGCTCTGCAGCACACAAATGCCTGTCTTACACACAGTTTCACCTCCTTACAATCTATATATACGTCGATTTATAGGGTAAACCTTCTTAACGATTATAACAAGCTTAAATAGGTGGATCTGCCATTTTGAGGATCCGAATGGCGGAGAGGCATGTGTTCTAGACCTGAAAAGGATGAACAGGTGGGCTAAATAGGGTGGCTTGCAATTCTAGCTTGGCGTAATTGTATCCTGGAGAGAGAGAGCATCGAGCCTTGTTTCTGTCTCGAACTTCAATTTAGAAAGAGGCATAAACAATGAGCAATGCAATATATGAGGAAAATTACTTTCATTCAAATTATCCTCTGACAATAGTAAGGTTTCACAACCCCTCTCCCCTTAAGCTGCCAAAATGATAACTCCTCATAAGCGAATACCTTAAGCAGGGGCGGTTAGAATCAAATTTAAGTAAAAAATACTTGTGAAAGGCAGAATATAGCATTTTAGCATCAATATAATAAATTACCTCAATATTTGAAATGTTGCCTTTTGAATAGGGGTTTTATTGACAATTTAAGTTGGATTTTACGTATAAAATTTCACCCCTTAGCTACCAACTGGCAGGTGCTCATAATAATACTTACCACTTGATTGGGCGAAACTTGTCTCGGCTATGCCGTCATCAGGGGCTAGAATGTGATCACTTGGTTTTCATTTTGAGTCAGCTTTTGAGATAAGGAATTTGTACTTAATGACTGGCTTTGACATGTGATGGAGGTTTGAGACATTTTGGGGGCATTTGGGGAAATAAAAGTTGTGATGGGGAGGGAGTAATGAGAGAAGGGTGGAGGTGAGGGGGTCATGAGGTTCGATGTTGTGATTTTGTCAGAAGTAGAGTGATGGATATATGATATACTTAAGTAAAGGAAAGAAGAGAGATGGGAACTTTAATGGTAACTTGAATTTTAAAAAGGACTGAACTATTTATTACAGCTTTTCAGCTACAACTCCAAGACAATGATATCCTCTGCCGAACATCCCTCTCTTCTCCTCCCATCCCCAGAAGAACAAGGACACAACTGCACAATATGTTCCTTCACGCTCGGGATACCTCGTAGCTCATTCGATGGGGAGACTGAAAAGGCAGTCATATTACCATGCGGGCATGTCTTCGGCTCCCTCTGTATCTCTCGCTGGCTGGACCAAGATTCGCATCGGAGAGATTGTCCAGTTTGTAGGAGAGTGATGAGATATACTGGTTGTGGATGTGTTATTCGACCTTGGGAAATAGACTCTTCCGAGGTGGGAAAGCTAGATTTGGGGGGAGCTGGGATGGAAAGGAAGGGGGAATGGCCAAGTGTGTGTAGAGCATGTAGATTGATGAGGGGAGAAGTGGAAGGTGGTGGGGCAGAAGAGAGAGAACTGAGAGAGGTACTAGAGATGTTGAAGAGGAGGGGAGAGGCGGAGTTGAGGGCTTTGGAGGGACTGAGGAGGTTCGGTGGTGAGAGGAGAGGATTTGGATTGAGGGGGTATGATTCGGGTTTCTTGTTTTCTCTGTTTTGATTGGGAGATGTGGATTGGTATTAAGTTTCATAGGTTCTTGTCCTTAGAGCTCAAAGTGCTTTCTTTTTTTGATCAAACTTTTCTGATAGGCAAGTGCTGACTTCTTGGATTGCAATAGGTGTGGATTGTTATTGATGGGTAGTGAGAAGCATATTGAGAGGAGGATTGAGGAATCGAGAGAGTTTTTGAGGAGGGAAATGACGGAGGTTTGTAGGAGGTTTGAGGCTAGGGTGGGAAGGAGAGAGTGGTGAAAGATATGCACAAGTTTCGCTGCTGGTATATATTTTGGCGTTTCGGAGGATGGGAATGTTTGTATGCGTATACGAAATGCGGTTCAGTATAGCTAAGAATATCTTATATAAGTAGAAATAGTGCTGGAGACTAGATAGGCCATACCAATCTGTGCGGATATTTTTATTCGCCCCTTCATCACTGTCGAGAGACCAAACTAGTGTTATTAAGGTATTCATTGCTGATCTTAAAGTCTCATTCGATACCAATGCGCCTCCACTGGACCATCATCCACATAGTCACTGTCACTGTCATCCTTAAAGCCCTCTTCCAAATCCCGGCTCAGTCTTCTCGCATCATCCCTGCCTCTATTTGCGTCCAGTGACAAGGCCTCCCTCCTAGCATCATTAACATCAGACAATTCCTCTCCATCCTCTTCATCGAATGAACTCCTCTGTCTATCAATTGGTATCAGACTCCTTTCATAATTCTCTCGCCATGAACTGGGTATCAGGAAGTTGTATGCCGCTGTTTGTATTCGCTGTCGAAATGAAGAGGATATTCGGTCTAAAGGCAGGTATTGGCTATATCGTGCACGGTATCGTTTCCATAGAGGGACCAGGAGGTAGGAGATGAGTAGGTAGAGGATGAGGGAGATGATAGCAGGGATGATTAGAGTCTTAGGACATTAATCATTAGCCTAATCCTTTCAAGAGTATGTTAGAATAGGATTGATACCTTTACTATTGACCAAGTAGAGCCCATCTTGACTACTTTTCCTTGGTCTCCCCCAGTGTTGGGTGCAGATTGGGGAATCAGGATTGTAGGTATTGGGAGAGGAGGGAAGGCCGTAGTCAGCATACAGACTTTAATGTATTCGGTGGTTATCAGCTTGTCAATCGTATAGCTGTAATCGTATTCATCTCTGTCTAGCTAATTGCCAAACTAATTTGGAACAAATCAGAGATGTCGTAGTCACGGCTTGTAGCTGATCTCCAACAAAGAGTGGTGTTCTTTTCTGCATCTTAGCAGAGCAGAAGAAGGGCTTACATTGCTAGATGGGGCCTTATCGGTCACCGTAACATAAGAATGGCCCTGGCCCTCTTATCGGATCCCCCTTATGATATGGATCCTTCCAATCCAACTACGAAGTCTTCAACTTCAACTATTTCTCTGGTCTCTTTATTTTTGAGAAAACTCTCTTTCACAACCTTCACTCGTTCCATCTCTGCTGTTATTTAAACCTGCGAGCAATTTCTATCTTGGCCTGTCGCTGCACTTTGCATGGTTTGCACTCTGGCACTGTTTGATGTGACTTGCATCGAGGATTCTACTGTTTCAGCCTTCAAACAGTAAACCAATTCAGCATTGCTGCCGACCTGCGGAAGACTGTCATATATCCACAGTGGATATCTGCATTGTATTCAAGCCGAAGCGCAATATTGGCAGTGTTAGGAAAGCATAGGGAGCAATATTTCGGTAAGATCGCAAGATACCTTGTACTCCTGGATTTCTCGGCGCCAAAATCCAATCCATGTACATGAATGGAATTTGGATGGCAGATGGCCTTGGTGCTGGAACTGTCGCAGAATTCAGAGCTAATCCAATTCCTCAATGCAGAAAAACACCCCAAGTCTTCGACCAAATCATAACCCTGCCAGCCAATTCGCAGACATCTGCAAGATCCCATCATGCGCAATTGCCTGAAGTTGTGAGACCCTGGATGATCAGAACTCACGATCTTCGAGGCCAGGTGCAGAACTGTGTGGCCAGGACAAGGGACCGAAACTGTGTTGCATAAAGGCGATCGAAACGGCTGACTCAAGATCGTCTTAAAATGTCTGGTGCAGATAGCAAGTCGAGGCAGTCTTCTGCCACGAAGTCTTTTTTTGGCAGAAGCAAAAAGGACAAGAGAAATGTTAGTGAGGAGGGAAAGAACACAGGAGGAGAGTTTGATAAGGCAAGCTCTATTGGCTCACGGTCCTCAAGACACACTAGAGTCTCTTCAACCCCGTCAATTGAACGACCCACTTCGCCCGGTGCGGATGGTCCTGGTCTGAATATGATGGCAGGAGTTATTACTTCTATTCCCTACGAATCCATCATGGCCGACAACAAATCCCCAATTCCAGTCGAATACCTGCCTAGGAACGACCAAATGCCGGTGCGGATGCGACTACCTCAACCTCACCATTTGAACAATGAAACTGCTGATTTTCACCAGTACCCTTCCTTTGAAGGATCGAATTCAAACACGCATCTCTCAGGTCCACGTCCACTACCAGGCAATGGCAATATTACAATGGCGTCAACTGGGAATCGCACCACGCAGCTGCAGCAATGGGGTCCAGGGCGGGGCAGTATGGCAAGCATCAATAACGGCAGTCATAATTCGAGATACGACTCTTATTCTACAAATAATTCCTCGGCATATGGAAGGAGCTCGTATGATCAATCAGATTCGATGACGGAGCGCTCGAGTGTTTTCTCATCTGGCAACACATCTAGAACTGTGATTCCTATTTCTCATTCCACCAACTCTTTATCACCTACCTATACAGCAAGTCGCGATTCTCATCGACTGACCAAATTTGCACATGGCCAGGGCTTCAATTCGCCTACCTCTAATTCATCTGAAGGATTCAAACTCAATAAGCCAACAGATGATCGAGTCATAGAGGAGCAATTTCTAGCCTTGATGCAAAAGCGAGGATGGCACAATTTACCAGAGCAAGCGCGTAGACAGATGATGGCTTATACGCCTGCGAAAAAATGGACTTTAGTACATCAAGATCGACTTACTGAATGGCAAGGTGAACAGAAGAGGCGGACGACCACTCGAAATACCAACAATGGAGGTCAATATGGTACCGCTATGGAAATGCTTCTCAATGCTGAAGAAGAGGGAACGCCAGAGTGGTTTGTGCGCAAGGTGATGGACAACAGTATAACTCCGCAGCAATTAGGAAGTTTGGCCGTAAGCTTGCGCACTCAACCGATAGGATGGGTTAAGACGTTTGTTGAATGTCAAGGTCAAGTGGCTCTTACGAATGTGCTTGGCAAAATCAACCGACGACAAGCTCAGGGTCCAGCACCAGCCGAAGGAACCACTACTGAAAAAGATCTCGACCGAGAATATGATATTTGCAAATGTCTCAAGGCTCTCATGAACAACAAGTTCGGAGCGGATGATGCGTTGCAACATCAGCAAATCATTGTGGCAATCGCTACCTCTTTAATCTCACCCAGGCTTAATACGCGAAGAACTGCTAGTGAAGTTCTGACTTTTCTGTGCCACTGGGCTAATGGCCAGGGTCATTTGAAGGTTATCCAGGCTATGGACTATGTGAAGAATCAAAATGGAGAAAATGGCCGCTTTGATGCTTGGATGCGTGTCGTTGAAGTTACCATCGATGGACGAGGAAAGATGGGAAGTTTGGTAGGCGCTAGCGAGGAAGTCCGAAGTGGTGGAGTCGGCATGGAGAATCTCCTTATGGAATACGCCTTGACGACTATGTTTTTGATCAACATGATGATTGATGCTCCTGAGAGAGACCTGCAACTTCGTGTCCACATTCGAGCACAGTTCACAGCATGTGGTATCAAGCGGATTTTGACCAAAATGGAGGGCTTCCAATACGATTCCCTAGACAAGCAAATCGAGCGATTCCGTCAAAATGAAGCCATCGACTATGAAGATCTTATGGAGCGTGAGAATAGCAGCATCAAAGACAGCATTGAAGGGGAGGTTAAGGATATGAATGATCCAGCCCAGATTGTTGACGCTATCATGCAAAAGGTTCATGGCACCAGAACTCAGGATTATTTTATTTCAGCCATGCAGCATCTCCTACTCATCAGAGACAACGATAGCGAAGAACGCCTAAGGATGTTCCAACTTGTTGACAATATGCTCAGCTATGTCGCTATGGATAGGAGGTTGCCGGATATGGATCTTAAGCAAAGTCTCAATTTTACCGTCCAAAGTCTGCTTGACAAATTACACACAGACTCAGAAGCTCGTCAGGCACTTGATGAAGCATTGGAGGCTCGTCAAATTGCCGATTCGGCAATGGCCGAGCGTGATGAAATGAGAGCACAAATCGAGCTTGGTGCAGATGGATTGGTAGCCAAATTGCAGCGACAATTAGACGAGCAAGCTCAAATCATCGAAGTGCAGAGGAGACAGGCTGATGCTTTGAAGGCCGAAGTCGAGAATCTTCAGAACCTACGAGCAAAGGAGGCTCAACGAAACGAGCTAGAGACCAGAGAGCTTTACCTCATGCTTCGCGATGCACAAGATATTGCTGCTTCAAATGCTGTCAAAGGCGGAGCAGCTGCACTTGGGGAATCTAATCCTTTACAAATGAAGGGCATACTTGATCGTGAGAAGCTTATGGACAGACTTGAAATGCAAATTGAGCGACAAAAGACCCAGTACAAGCTTGAAGGAAGAGTTTGGGGTGAAGGAGCTGGCCCATCCGATCGCTTAAGGGCTCTTCGTGAAGAAATGGATGGAGACCTCAACCTAGGAGGCACCACGCCACCAGGAGGAGGAACACCACCAAGAGATTACACGAATAGCGTTCTTGGCAGTGTCTCTCGACAAACCAAAATAGCAAGAAACCCGGTCAATTCATCAGGCTCGGTTATCGAAGAAGACTTTGAGGATGAAGAAGGAACTGTTTACGAGAAGCCACGGGTGGTTGAATTGAGAAGACCCAAACAACCTCGTGGTTACGTAGATGAAATTAGCGCAAAGGTCAAGCGATATGATGCTAGTGATGACGAAGAGGGCGACGGAGTTACGACTGGTCCTTCTCATCCAAGTCTCGAATCCAATTCTCCACGTACTCCTAGTGATGAAGGGCCCCTCAGACCCCCCAAGGATAGCAAAACAATCTCTCCTCAGAAGGGATTCAATGGCCCCCCACCCCCTCCTGCGCCTCCTATTTCTGGCTTCAATGGCCCGCCTCCTCCCCCACCACCTCCACACCCAAATCTATCTCCTACGAAAGCAGGCTTCAACGGACCCCCACCTCCCCCGCCTCCACCGCCTCTACCTCTTCCTGGTGGTATGATGCCTCCTCCCCCTCCCCCMCCCCCACCTGCACCTGGATTGCCTGGAAAGATGCATGGTCACTTCCTTACACAGCCTTCGTATAATGCTGTTCCGACTCTAGGCTTGCCTGTTGCTAGATCAAAGAAGAAGCTTAAGGTTCTGCATTGGGAGAAAGTCGATACTCCTTTGACAACCCATTGGGCTGCACATGCACCAACTGCAGCCGAAAAGGAGCAAAAGTATGCTGAGCTCACCCGGAAGGGTGTTCTTGACGAAGTCGAGAAACTCTTCTCTGCCAAGGAAATCAAGCAGATTGGAAAGGGTGGTAAAGCAAAGTCTGAAAAGAAGCAAATTATCTCTAAAGACCTGATTAGAATCTTTCGTAAGTTTATCCATTACACATTGATTGCTTCGTTCACTAATGCATTTCAGAAATCTCTCTAGCCAAGTTTTCTGCCTATTCGATCGAAAAGATTGTCCAAATGGTAATCCACTGCGACAAGGAAGTTCTGGATAACCCTGTTGTCATGGATTTCTTACAGAGAGAAGACATGTGCAACGTTCCTGAAAATACAGCGAAGTTGATGGCTCCTTACAGCAAAGACTGGACCGGACCGGAGGCCACCAAAGACAACCGGGAACAAGATCCAAACGAGCTCACCCGTGAAGATCAAATATACTTGCAGACAGCATATGAACTTCACCATTACTGGAAATCTAGGATGCGTGCTCTGGCACTGACAAGATCTTTCGAGGCCGAGTACGACGAGGTGTCCAAAAAACTTAAACAAGTGGTTGCCGTCTCAGAATCTTTACGAGACTCTGTTTCTTTGATGAATGTTCTTGGTCTTATTCTTGACATCGGAAATTACATGAACGATTCGAACAAGCAAGCCTCTGGTTTCAAGCTGAGTTCTCTAGCACGTCTCGGTATGGTTAAAGATGACAAGAACGAATCAACATTTGCTGATTTGGTTGAGCGTATTGTTCGAACACAATATTCTGAGTGGGAAGGATTCACAGAGGATATTACTGGTGTTGTCACTGCTCAAAAGCTTAATGTCGAGCAATTGCAAAAGGATGCCAAGCGTTATGTCGACAACGTCAAGAATGTCCAAATGTCTCTCGACTCTGGAAACCTGAGTGATCCTAAGAAGTTTCACCCACAAGATCGTGTGAGCCAAGTTGTGCTACGGTCGATGAAGGATGCTCGAAGAAAAGCAGAGCAGATGCAACTCTATCTAGAAGATATGGTGCGAACGTATGATGATATCATGATATTCTATGGTGAAGATCCAAAGGATGAAAATGCACGAAGAGATTTTTTTTCGAAGCTTGCGATATTTGTGCAGGAGTGGAAGAAGTCGAGGGAGAAGAATATATTATTAGAAGAAACTCGGAAACGTAACGAAGCCTCGATGAAGCGGAAGAACGCACAAATGAAGGTCTCCACCTTAGGAGAAGCTGACAGTGGACTGTCATCACCTGTCTCAAGTGGTGCTATGGATTCTCTACTTGAAAAATTACGAGCCGCCGCCCCACAAACGAGAGATCAAAGAGATCGCAGAAGGAGAGCTCGACTTCAGAGCAAGCACCAAGTCCGTGTCGCCTCTGGGCAGAAAATACCCGATTTCGATGAGATACCCGAGGTTGAGGCTGGGCTTAAGAGTCCGGATTCAGTCCCTTCAGAGGATCTGATGAGCCCAGAACTACCCGAAGATCAAGAAGATGTCGCCAAACGAGCTCAACAGATACTTCAAGGCATGCGTGGAGCTGATGGTGCAGAAGATGGAGACGCAGATAAGAGAGATAGTGTACGCAGATCTCGACGAAGAGATAACGCAGAAGAAGAGCGAAAAGCTCGGCGGCGGCGTCGTGAGAAAGCAAACACATCCGAAACTACAGAAGGAGATGTAATTCTAGAAGAAGGCGAATCGCAGTTAACCGTGGAAACATCTGCTTCTGGAAACCTGGAAGAATATCCAACTACGATTGTTAGTCCTCCTAGTCCTGGAGGTGGCGAGTGAAGAAACCTATAGAGGTGGATCAATGAAGTGAATCAGGTTATCAGGAAAGTGGATGGAAAGAAAGTGTTAGTGATAATAGGATAAGAATTTGTAATGTCTAGTGCTTCTTCTACTTCTGAGAACACGGCTTTTTTTCTTGAGGGGAGAGAGAATTGGAAAAAGGGGAAGCGGACTGGCTTGCTCTCTTGTATTTTCTTGCAGCTAGGTGAGCATAAGTGCGGGGATTATATAACTGATTGGAGTTTGTGGATACAGATTTCCGAGAGAGAAAGGTGGGAGTGAGCGAAAAGCAACTAAGGTTGTAGAGGGGTAGATAGGAGATCTGAGGGAGAGGGAGAAGTTAGGGAGAGGGAATGCTAATCCAAGGCATTTTGTTTGTAGTATAAGAGATGAGATGATGTTGAATTGATATAATAACTTTGACGTTTTTCTTGCTTGATTCTGCGTGTGTGTTTCTTCGTGAATTGCTTGCTTACTCGTGTCTGACATCTGTGTTTCTTGTCATGCAGATCCAGTCTATGAGATAAAAAATGGGACGCTTTCCGTAATCCAATATTCTTGTGTCTCAGCACAAATCTAAAGATTTTGTTTTGATGTCATTCAGGTAGGTAGGTAGCAGTATCTACTAGGGTTCTTTTCGTCAAGAAGAGCTATTCCTTAGATTGCAAGATCACTAGGCATAGTGTCTGCACGGTTTATCTGTCTTCAAAAGTAAAGAATGTCTTGTCGCAGAAGAGGCTTCTGGAGAAGATAGGAGAGAGTTCATAAGACGAAAGCCTAGATGCTGTCAAGGCCATATAGAGTAGAGGAAGAACGAAAGTCATGCTTATCACTCACCTAAGCACACTAGTAAAAGGAAATTCTAGGTGTCAAGATTCTCCTGTACCCTGGCACTTAGCGGAGGGTTTATCTGACGTAGCTTAGGTAAATCCTTGCCGCCAGCTCTCTCGCTATTTCGGCAACCTTTTACAAATCACACCTACAACATCAAGACGATAATAAGTTCTAGTTTATCGAAGTTTGAGCCAATTTCTGATACTACAATACACCTAGTATACTTGCTCCTTTGCGGACTTTGCTAGCTTCGATCTTAAACTTTTAAGTTACTCTTCCTAACTCTTACAATAGCTGCGTCTGACAATCACACCGTGACCAAGTTTTCTTATTGTGAATGCGCTTGGTATATCTACTACTTCTTTCTATTTGTCGATGCGTTTTAAGATTTACGGAGGATTGTGATGATACTTTCTGCTTCAACTAGTCACCCAGTTCTTCCAGCGCTTTACCTGATGGATTATTTTAGTTTTGTTATCTTAAAGAACAAGTTGCTAACTGAGAGTGGCTTCTACGTGTATTGCATTGCGTTGCTTTGAACTCCACATTTACAACACTTGCGGATATTAGCAGAGTTTGGGACATAAAACGACCAACATCTAAAGACTTTTGATTCATTTAATCGATTTCTTACATATAAGTTGCCCCGAAGACAATGGTAATTCTAAAATAACCAGAGGGCTAGTATGAAGTGCGGATCCAAAGACTTAACGGGACATACTTCCATGAGTATGTAAAGACTGGGTTACATGGAATCTGATGATGATAATACTCGTACACGGTGGATAGTGGTAGAATCTAGCACTCCCTTTCTCGTTGGGATTACATTGAGGGCTGGGTACGATTAGGAAGGTTAGTGGCGGAATTCCACCTCTTTGGTGGTAGGTAAATAACGATCCAAGGATTTCTTTAACCATCTATAACAAACCCACCGACATCCCAGAAGTCACGACCGAGGATATAAAAGTCAAGCTTGAGTTTTCAAAACTCCAAATCGGTGGACTCTAATTCATGGTGCTAGATTTACTTTTCGCGCCCTTGAGCCAGGTAAGTATACTCTTCTTCTCATGCTGCCGCCTTTCACAAGTTGACATTCAGTTAGATACGACGCTATCAGAAGAGACAGATGTTTTAGGGTTATACCGAGGGGTCTGGGGAGGTTCAAGATCAGGATTTATAAGCGGAAACTTATCAACAGACCTCTAAGAGAAGCTAAAGAACTGGGAAAGTTTGCAAAACCGTCCCCGAGAACCTGTATCTAGGCCCAAAGGTTCATATGCTAAGAAGATTGGCGAGGATACTTTCAAAAAGCACGGCATCTCGTATACTCCGGGGTGAGACCTTCCTTGCCAAAGAAAATATTTTAATAAAAATCTTAGATTCGTTGGCGGCGAAGCTATTGACCCTCCTGGCCGTCCTCGTCCTACTTACAACGTAACCGAGGAGGAGAGACACAGTCAGACGGTGGTGTTTAATTTCTATTACCACACTGCAGGTACGAACAGTTAACTGACACGAATAAGAGAATTACTGATTGGCTTTCATAGAAATCTTAGAACAGGTAAACATTATCAAATATCCACCGCCGCTATATACGTTTGATTGGGATAAGGTAATGGAGAAGAAAATTAAGGCGAGGACGCCCAGAAGGATGGTAATTAGACTCTCTATCTCTATACATGTGAGCAAGTACTCGTTTCCTAGTTTAAGAAGTTGAGAAAATGTTCAGGGGAGTCATGGCGATTATGAAGGTTGTTACATTGTGGCTGTGTGGTTGAATGCTCGTTTCCTGCATTAGCATGGATTTAATATGTCTTACTCGATAGAAAACTATGAGGACTATAAGCTGCCGTGAAGATAGGGTATAAGAACGTAGTCATTGAAAGGATGGAACAACCAAGCGTTTGGGCTTCAGCTATGCAGATATCTCAAATCACTCTATTCGCTTCGAGACGATCAGTTAAAAGGAGGTGGCAAAGCGATAATTCCAATGCTTTTTTTTTATATGTTTTGAAGACGATGCATAACTAGGCTAATTTTTCTATTCTTATATACAATGTACCCCCATTAGGATTCTTTTAGATAGAAGAACAGAAAAAGAAAAAGCATCGTATTCAATATAAAATATAGTTATTCATGGAAATAGGGGTGCTGATCAAGGAAAATTTGGTGTTTTAACTAGAGCTCGCCTTAGAAGAATAGCAACCGAGATGCCTAAATTCAACGACTTCCCCTCTTCTCCCTTCCACATCCAAACGCGTTGGCAATGTAAGTAACGCAATGTAGCTCCCTGTATCGGCAGATTCCTTATCGGAGTCGGAGGGGTATATTGATAGCCAAGAGGGAGCTTCGTTTCAAAATGTAAGTGATTTCTCAATCCTGTTCCTATGATCAAAAACCCAAGGTTCGAAGTCCTATCCATTCCATCAATCATCATGGCGACCTCCTGGAATACGGAGCAACTAACTTTAGGATACAACTCCATCCATCCCTTCTCCAGAATCGATATCATCGACCGCACCGCCGTTCAAGACCTCCTAAAAACCCTTCTAAATCCTCTCAAACCTCACTTCTCACCCCTCAAAGCACGCATCAGAGTCCCCGGTGGACACGCGGTCCGATTCGACAATACAGCTGCGGAAATTGAAGGGATATGTAGGCCAATGTGGGGATTGGGAAGTTTGTTGGCGGGAGGAGGAACGTTTGAGGGGACGCAATGGTGGATTGAGGGGCTGAAGGCTGGTACGGATCCGGGGAATCCGGAATATTGGGGAGATCCGAGAGATAATGATCAGAGGATGGTGGAGATGTGTCCTTTGGGGTTTACATTGGCTGTGGCACCTGTGTTTTGGGAGTCTTTGTCTGTGAAGGAGAGGGAGAACGTAGAGGCTTGGTTGGGGAATTCTATAAACTCGAAGAAGTACGTATGACTATGACCTTCTTTGCAAACTACAGGAGCTTTTCTGATTTTTGTATTCTAGTATGCCGAATACAAACTGGCTGTGGTTCCGTGTCTTTGCAAATCTGGGTCTGAAGAAGAATGGTGGAAAGTACTCCCAAGAAAGAATCGAACAGGATATCATACACTTGAACTCTTTTTTCCGGGGAGAAGGCTGGTCGAATGATGGGCCTGAAGGGATTTGGCAACAAGATTATTACAGCGGGAGTTTTGCAATCCAGTTTCTACAGTTGCTCTACGCCAAGCTTGGAGGAGACGAGGATCCAGCGAAAGCAGCAGAATTTAAGAAACGGGCGCAGGATTATGCTCTGGACTTTGTTCATTATTTTGACGAGGAAGGGAAAGCAATACCTTTTGGTCGAAGTGTTGGATATCGGTTCGCAATGGCTTCTTTCTGGGGTGCTTTGGCCTATGCAGACGTCGAACTGCCGGCACCTTTAACTTGGGGTATTGTCAAAGGGCTATTGTTGAGAAATCTACGATGGTGGCAAACACAGGAGCAGATATGGAGTCCAACCGGAACACTGACAGTTGGATACTCCTTTCCCAACATGTTCATGTCCGAGAACTACAATTCCTCGCAAAGTCCAATGTGGGCTTGTTTGGCATTCATATGTCTTGCTGTTCCAGAAGGCCATCCATTTTGGACGTCGAAAGAAGAACCATATCCCTCAAATCTCATTTCAAGGGTGAAAGCACTAGAGCATCCGGGACACATAATTAGCAATCTTGGGGGCCATAAATTTTTGCTTTCATCTGGACAAGCATGTTCATATCCAATGCGAGGTACTCATGCTAAGTATGGAAGCTTTGCTTACAGCTCGGTATATGCTTATTCAGTCCCAACTGGCTGTTTTAGCTTAGAGCAATTTGCATTGGCTTCACAATTGGGATTTTCGGATGACGGAGGGGAAGTTTGGAAACCTCGAAGACTGTGTGAAGTCGCAGTTATTGAAATACATGAAGATCAGGCGGTTCTAAAATCGATTTGGAGAACATTCCCGGATGTCAAAGTAACAACATATCTATTTCCGCCAGTAGAAGCAACACCAAATTGGCATCTACGCGTTCACAAGATCGAAGCTGGTCGGGAAGTTATGACAGCAGATGGGTCATTTGCTATCTGCAACGAAAGAAAGCAAGATGGCCGATATCTAGATCTGTTCGATCAAGAGAAGCACGAAGGAACATTGCCAAAGATTATCGGTAACTACGATCTGAATACTCTAGAAGGAAGCTCGCCGGGTTCTGTAGGCGCATTTGCTGTGTCTAAAGGAGCTGTTGGTATAGTTGCTCTGGAACCAGATACAGCTCGCACAGCTATGCATGTGAATGCTGACCCAAACTCCAATCTTGTCGAAAGTCGAACTATTATTCCAACTTTACAGCATACTTTGAAGAAGGGAGAGATGGCGTGGTACATAACTGGAATTTATGCAAAGCCATCTGGATCACCTGAATCTTATCTTGACGGCTGGGAGAAGAAGCCAGCGGTTCCGGCTTGGTTGCAGGATGAGATCTCTGCAGTGTAATGACCAGTCTTGCAGTCTATTATGGCAAGTACAAAAGAATTCAAAGATCATGATCTGGCGGATCTCCTGTTCGTCACAAATCCCGCCTAATGGGTGCTTTTCGTACACTCACATCGTGAACACTAATCGCTAGATATTTGGTCAGCCAAGACACTCCTATTTCGCTGACCATATACCAATGCCATCGGCTTCCTTTCTGGGCAAGCGATTCGCTATAGAGGCATCTTGACCATCCGGATGAATGCGGGGTAAAGGCAATGCGTGCTCCAACGTTACATCCTCCTCCTCAGCTTTTCTAATAGCCTAGCCCTAATCAGTGGCCATCCATTACGCCTAAATGCTATTCACCCTGCATAGCTAATTGGATGGCTAATATTTCTTTATTTAGCCGACATAGGATGTGCGGCAAAGCTTTTTGAAGTTCTCGAGACCTTATCCTTGAGCTTAGCTTTTAGGGCTGTATATTTTTCTACCGTCAAAGCATTTCTTTTCAAGGTCGATTGCAAATCACTATAGCCTTTGATTGAATTCCTTCCACGCTCCACCTTCAATTCCGACGCAGCAGCACACCGTACACTAGTGTGAGTCGCTATATCGCAAAGATGGGCTTGTTACAATGGATCGTGAAGAATGAGGCAATGAAAACGTTCGTCTTGTACCAATTGCTTTAGCTCATCGCCCGATTAACTTCCGTCTAGTGATCCGTAAGAGTTCGAGATAATCCAAACCCACGAACATTGCGATTGACTCGAAGCCCCGACAGTCCGGAAATCTATGGATGGCGGGCTTTCTTCTTGGCATGCTCCGGTATAGTTTAAACCAGGGTTTCCCATGGCCTACGACAGCTGATATATGTCAAAGCTTGTTTTGGCGGAATGCTTTTCGGTTGGGGTGAGTTATTACAATGCATGGTCATCCTGGGTTATACTGAATCCCGAATGAAGATATCGGTACAATTGGAGGAATTATTGTGATGCCAGCATTCAAGACGTGAGTTCTACCCTGCCCTGAATATTGGTGAATGCAACTTATTAGCGAAGTGCGTATCACATTGATCATCTTGATGCTACAGCAGGAGCAAATCTTCTAGCAAATAGTGAGTGTATTCAAGAGGTTTTATGGCTGAGTGGCAGGACTAATCTCCTACAGTTGTTAGCACGTTGCAGGCTGGATGTTTCTTTGGGTCGTTAATTGCATATTGGGTTGCAGATAGGTTCGGGAGGAAGGTAAGAGGGGACTAAAGTTTTGCTATTTGGAATTTATGGGTTCTAATTACTT
Organism: Chlorencoelia australis; assembly: GCA_003988815.1. Classification (NCBI taxonomy): domain Eukaryota; kingdom Fungi; phylum Ascomycota; class Leotiomycetes; order Helotiales; family Cenangiaceae; genus Chlorencoelia; species Chlorencoelia australis. The sequence goes on from QYAN01000005.1 coordinate 739,850, forward strand.
CAGCCGGCGTTGCTCACTGCAGCTGGGGTTACGATTGTTGGTGTTGTCATTCAATGTTCATCGTCCGGGCATATGTGAGTACTTCCAGGTCTGAGACGTTTTCAAACTTGCTGATGGCAAATATAGAGCCGCACTCTACATTGGAAGACTAGTTGCCGGATTTGGAGTAGGCGCTGCTAGCATGTTGACTCCTCTCTATGTAAGCTAGAGTTTTGCCCTTTTTAGCCAACCTCAGCTAAAGATGGGCTGCAACAGGTCAGCGAAAATGCTCCAAGAGCTATCAGAGGCGGTCTCACTGGGTTATATCAACTTTTCATTGCTGCTGGTGTGATTCCCAATTCTGAACCATGGGGCAAATATACAACTGACTCGCTAAGGAACTATGCTGAGTTTCTGGATTAATTTTGGGACTTTATCGAACCTGCCAGGAAATCAAGTTTGGATTGGTATGTTGATATCCTCTACGTGATCCTTTTTTGGCCAGGAACGTTATTAATAACTCTCTCCTCCACACAGTCCCTCTCGCTTGTCAGATGCTACCAGCTATATTTCTCTTCCTCGGCATATGTTGCTGCAACGAGTCTCCTCGTTGGTTAGCCCGCCAAGACAACTGGGAAGAAGCAACGAGGGTACTTGCAAAAGTTAGCAAGTATGGCTTTCTTAACACCCCTTCAGTATCTTGTGACGCTGATTGAAGAATAGTCTACCACCAGACCATCCCTACATCCGAATGGAACTCGAAGAAATGCACGAGCAACTCGCCAATGAAGCTCTACTCATCGGCGGCGCTGACTTTAAAGATCTCATGCGAGAGATGTGGACCATTAAAGGAAATCGCAATCGAGCCCTGATTTCCATAGGACTTATGGTATGTCAACAGATGACTGGCACAAATGCAATCAACTACTACGCACCAACCATCTTCGCGGATCTAGGCATAGTCGGGCCCAAAAACGGCCTATTCGCAACGGGCATATATGGAATTGTGAAAATGGTTACTTGCGGGGTGTTTTTACTCGTAGCAGCAGATTCGCTGGGCAGAAGACGCTCCTTGTTATGGACTTCTATAGCTCAAGGACTAGCTATGTTCGTTATTGGGTTTTATGTTCGGTTTGATCCTCCTATTACCGGCGCGGCTATTCCTCCGGTGGGATATTTTGCGCTGGTTTGTATTTTTCTTTTTGCGGCTTTCTTTCAGTTTGGGTGGGGTCCTTGTTGTTGGTAGGTTATTTTTATGTACTTGTCATATATTGCTAGGTCGATAGAGAAGAGCTGATGATGGTAGGATTATTGTTTCGGAAATCCCGACTGCAAGATTGAGGGCTATGAATGTTGCCTTTGCTGCTGGTATGTATAAATATGTTTGGGGAGAAAATAGGTCTAGGGCTGATGTGTTGTAGCTACGCAATGGCTGTTTAACTTCGTTGTGGCTAAAGCTGTGCCTACAAGTAGGTCTTCCTCTCTCTCCCAAGCTAAGACATCAACTAATTTATCCCAGTGTCTGTCTTACACAACATCTGCTGTCTCTATTCCTCAATACTGATACAATTTCTAGGCTCGTGACTGTTGGAAGAAGTGGTTATGTGAGTTCAATATATTCATCCCTCAAGAACTTGAATTCAGACTAATGAATATTCTTAGGGAACATATTTTGTAAGTCGCTCTATTTTCTACCGATTATGAAAAGACCACACCATCCTCAGATATAAAATTCATTTACAAAGCCGCAAAGAATCCCCTGGGAACGAGGCTAATACTCAGTCTACCATCTCAGGTGTTCGGCAGTTTCTGCTTCTCCATGTACGTTTTACCCCTCGCCTCCCACTGACGAAATCGTAATTACTAACATATCTAAATAGGTTCTTCTTTGTCTACTTCCTCATCCCCGAAACCAAAGGAATGAGTTTAGAAAAGTACGTCCTCCTTTCCCACCAATCTCCTATTACTACCCTATCATTCCGTTTTCGTACCCGCCAACCTCAACCTCCTCCCTAACAAAAAAACAGAATGGATGAACTATTCGGCATAACCCAACTCCTCCCCAAAAATGACGATGAAGAATCCGCTCATCATCAGACATCTTCTCCTACAACTGGAGATGTAAAAAGAAGGGAAAAGGAAGGAGGTGGTAAAGTTGTGCATTCTGAGAATTTTGAGATTGTTGAGGTTGGCGCGGGGTTGGGGAAGGGGAAGGAGAAGGAGGATAAAGAGATTGAAGGGTGATCTAGGAAAGGGGGGGGAGGGATTGCTGGACAGAGAGAGAAGTAAAGAGAAGGGATTGAATTTTTGGGGTAAGGAAGGTGTGTACTTTTGCGATGGAATGGAATGAGAAGATATAAAGATATTTGCAGCTTGGATGATTGATTGGTGTTGTGTAACAACACGCTTGATACCATAGTTGATTTATTAAGATACTGGATCTACTCTTCCATTTAAAATAGCACACTTGCATTGGGAAGCATCTTATCCACGCTTTCTTAGTGAGAAAACTCACAAAACACCCTTGTCCCATCCCCGGCCTAAACACAACCAAGGCTCGTTCATTCGCTGCGAGTGCCTTTCTACGATTTCCATCTCTACAAAGCGCTCCCCTGTTCAACTTCTTCCGTTACAACTGGGACACGTGAATATACCACTTTGATATACAAATAAATCCACTGTGTGAGAACCGAGGTCTACTAGTCTGCTGTATTGCGATTGGAGTCCGCCCCGGGAAGGAGTCACAGTGGAATCATTAAGATTGAAGGAAAAAAGAGCCGTATCGGCCGTGAGGTCCAAAATGCACCTATGAATGTGTTGTCCCAGAGACGATTCCACTAATCTTCCGTAAAATCGTCGATTGTCTTGCAATCCACGGCGAGAAGCCTGTAATAGCTTCTTGTGGTTTTGCGAAGACTGAACCTGAGATCCATCCCTATGCACATTAATGCATACAGGAGGACTACTAAAAACCAGGCGTCAAGTGTTGGTACCCGAATTACGAAGAGCTGCCTTGAGCGTTGCCAGGCTTATTTTCCGGCTTGGACAGTGCAGCCTGACCTACATCACTCTTAAAAATGTCCACGGCGCAGCTAACTTCGACAAAGTCCTCCAACTCTTCGCTAACAGTTTTTAGCTTCTCCTTCACCGAATTCACTCCTTCATATCCAACGATATGTCTCGCTGGAGGGTTTTCATGACCTCCAATCGCTGTCAATGCATGCACCGTCTCGAGGACCAACCTGTCCCTTGCCTCACTTGGCAAATGTGGGTATCTTGACACAATTCCTATATCCTTGCTCTTACCCTTGGGCTGGGTGATCCGTGTCTCCGGATCCGAATTCAGAACATTTGTCAAGATGTCTCTTAGTCCCGGTGCTGGATTGTTTTGGCTTTCGTACTGAGGTAGTTGCGGAGCAAAAGTAATCTTGTTCGTCAGAACGGGAATCTCTTTATTTGGCTGGACTATAGTAAGCTTGATATTGAACGGAGCAATCTCATATGCTAAAGAATCACAGTATCCTTCGAGGGCCCACGTTGCCGCAGAATACATTGGCATTCCCGGAGTACCAATATGACCCGTAATTCCTGTAAGGATAATGATATGACCAGTATGCTTCTCGCGGAGGGTAGGAAGGGTAGCTTTGATGAAATTGACCTGGCTAAAGAAGACTACCTCGAATTGGTCGCGGACGAGGTTTTGGGTGGCTGTGGAAGTTGACAGCTCTTCAACCGTGCCAACAACAGCTATTGCCAGGTCAGCATGGAAGGAAATCAATTGTCTACGATTCATACCCTCGGATGTGCAGCAGAGCAAAATATCTATACGGCCAAAGACCTGGACAGCATCTGCAATGGCTGCCCCGCATTGTCCCATAACCCTATGAGAATTCAGCCCCCTCCTCGAATTATAACCTCTATATAATCTGCTCTCACCTGCCATCGCATCGTATTCCACGTATCCTCTCCTTCCAGCCCTCTCTATCTTTCCCACCAATCTTGCATTCATTTATCAATTCCCTAAATTCTGCACTTCGATCGTCGTCTTCGGTTTCGTTTGGTGGCAGTCCCGCAGCTATGTAGTCGCCATGAGCAATTAATAGCTTGATTAAGCGCACTGCAAGAGGAGATAATGCGGATGTGAAGAACCAGACCCGAGGATAATTATGCGTAGCTGCGAGACGTTAGTTATCGTTGCAATATGCAAGCCGGGAAGAGTCTAGGAACTCACGAAATGACACAGCTGGTATCGTAACCTTCGAGGTACCTGCTTCAGACGGTTTTCGATCCACCATTGCTTTGCTATTACTGGGGAATAACCAAAACACCTCTAGCCCTCTTCAACGACACTCCTCCGCCCCTAAATTAGGAATTAAATATCGTGTCGTCTTGACGCAGAAGTGAGGGGAAAAGGAGAGGGGTGAGACGAAGCGACTGGGGGGTGGGTTTAGCAACATCTTGCCAAATATGGGGTAACAAACAGAACCTAATACTTGACTCATTCTCAGCACAAAACCTTTGTCGTCTTCGTAAAATCGTCTTTTTATAACCTCACGAGCTGTAGAACACCGTTGGATAGTCCAGAAGGAAATATCTGAAGGCGAAGCAAGTAAATCTCCTTTCATAGTCCTCCCTCCCCACAGCACAATTGCCCCTCCCTCGCCGGACTCGGAGTCGACCGAGCAAAAAGAAGTACATGTTCAACAATTGAAACAACAATTGAGACAAGCGTAATGTCAAGACAAGGTTCTTTTCGTTTTGAGGTTGTGAAACATGCTAATTTTTCAAAATTGAAGAAGCTTATAGCTATTCTAATAGAAATTGCACCCCGCGAAGAACCATAGCTATCGTATCACGACTACGAAGAGATGACTTCTCGCGAAGGCATCACATACTTTGGTGCCGGGCCTGCATTGCTGCCAACAACTGTCCTCGAAACTGCTGCACACGCATTGCTAAACTACAAAGATACGGGTTTGGGTCTGGCAGAGCATTCTCATCGCTCCGAATTCGCGTCAAATATCATCAACGAGACTAAGGCAGATCTCGCAGCCTACCTCGACATTCCAGATGAGTACGAAATCATCTTTATGCATGGAGGTGGCAGTGGAGAATTCTCAGCAACAGTTTACAACTTAGTTCAGATTTGGGTGGAAAGAAGAAAACAAAAGATATTGAAGGACTTAGGGGTAGCTGCAGACAAGGAGATTCCCGAAGATGTCATACTGACGGAGTTACGAAAGGCTATAGAGGAGGAATTGAAGGTGGACTATCTCGTGACAGGATCTTGGTCTCTGAAAGCCAGTCAGGAAGCAACTCGATTACTTGGTCCGGAATACGTCAACATTGCCATAGATGCAAGGGAGATCAATGACGGGAAGTTTGGCAAGATACCCGAGGAGAAAGACTGGAAACTCTCAAAGAATCCAGCAATGGTATATTACTGCGACAATGAGACAGTAGATGGGGTTGAGTTTCCTAGCTTCCCAAAAGTCTTGGAACCAAATGGGGATGGTCCAATTGTGGTGGCAGATATGTCTTCAAACATCCTCTCGAGAAAGATACCCATCAAGTACTTTTCTTTAATTTTCTTTGGGGCACAAAAGAATCTGGGAACTACTGGCATCACTGTGGTTATTATCAAGAAGAGCCTTCTACCACCCGCAGTTGCCACCCCAGCTCCATCTCTTATGAGAAAACTCGGTCTACCAATTGGTCCTATTGTACTCGACTATGCAACTATTGCCAAGAATAACAGTCTTTATAACACATTGAGCATTTTCGAGTAAATTACTTCAAATATCTGGATGCACATAACTGACAATTCGTAGTGTATTCATCGCTGGTCAAGTCCTCAAGAAATCGCTCGCCACATTCCCAGACAAGGTCGCCGGTCAACAAGCCATCTCTGAGGAGAAAGCCGCATTAATCTATAGTGTTTTAGATGCTCACCCCAATTCCTATAAAGTACTCTCCCTATTCATTCCCTAATCTCACGCTTCACTAACTCTCTCCTAGTGCGTAACCGACAAATCCGCGCGCTCAAGAATGAACATTTGTTTCCGAATCACACACGTACGTCCTTCACTCTGCTCTCCCTCTCCCCATCTCATTTCTAAAACTATACCAACCAATCAATCAATTCTAGCTCGAAAACCCCTCAGAAGGCGAGAAACTCTTCATTAAAGGCGCAGAAAGCATCGGCTTAACAGGACTCAAAGGGCATCGAAGCGTAGGTGGTGTCCGAGTTAGCAATTATAATGCTATTACTCTCGAAGGAGTAGAGAAGTTAGTATTGTATATGGATGATTTTGTGAGATGCACGCCAAATTGATGGGTGTGTTGCTCAGAAAGATAAGGAGAATGTTATTGGAGCTTAGGATGATGGACGGAGAGATGGACGGAGAGATTCAACATGACAAATTAAAGTGTGTGATAATGTCAACAAGAAAATTAGGTTTCGTTTTCGAGATTAAAAGTGGTGGCAGAGATGAATTGATGAATGGATGGAGGAATGGATTTTTGGGAGAGGGAGATAAAAAGGGCGCTTGATTCAACAAAATCCCATTCTTTTCTTAAACACAATTCAATATCGTTATTTACGAAATGACTACTTGCTTCTAGTGTTCTATCCTTATTCCCGGAGTGTTTTCATTTAACGAACGTTACATTGCAACTGATATAGACTAGGCAATAAGTTAGTCATTAGTTAATTTCAAATAGTTAATTAAATGACTTATAATACAGCAAAGTTATAACGGGCTTAATAAAACTAGCGTTCGAAAACAAGATCTAGTATTAAAACTATAGTAATCATAGCTACGGCTATTCGTAAACGATTAGTATTTAAATGCTTATTGGCTCAACTCATTGGTATGCGTGCCACTTTCCACATATCTCACTTTGCTTAATACGTATTGAAATGTGTATAATTAATTTAGCGGTACTCTCCGATCTGATTTATATTGCTCTAATAAGACGGTTCGTACAACTACTCCCTTCGTGGCTCTTTTAGTTATGTCGATCCCAGAAGCAATCATGGTCATACGTATTCTATCCTTACTGAAGTGTGAATCATTATACTCTGTAACTTTGGCTATGTTTTCCCTCATATGTAGAAGATCCTTTATCTTGTGATTGAATTTCGTGACCTTTGAAGCTTGCGGTGCTCTGCTCTCAAGCAGACACAGAGACTCTTTCTGGGTTGATCCTAGCTGCGATCCATGTCCTTTTCCATGGCCCATGAATGCTCTTTCATTCACTAATGCCTTAAACGGCCTGAATGGATCACCAGGATAATAGCTGGAGAATCTAGTATACGTAAAACGAAATGCTATGGCTTAGCTGCACGGCATAAACATCCTTCATTTAAATCCCGTGCTGCTTAGACCAGGGAGCATGAAGCCAAAAAGAGAAGTGAGAGGGAAGTGTGTAGGGAGATGTTATGGGCTGCGTTTGAAGAGCTTCGAATAGTCCGGGCGGCAAGGGCAGAGTCAAGAGATTGAGAAAGTTAGCAGACTTGATGTTCTATAAGGAGAGAAAATTCTTGGATGAATCTGCTTAGTTACGTCTTACTCTTCACTAATGCTTTCGACTTCGATCTGGAGCCTCCTGTGAGCAATTTGCTCGTGACACGTCCGTTGATGCATATCCGAAGGATACAAGCTGTAAGGAGTTCTCGCATATGCTGAAGCTTGCGGAAGAACGGGGAGATATTTAGCCTGTTGGATGGGACGAGAAATGGTGGGTAGAGCAAGATCCGGAAAAGCTTGCGATGCTCAAGCGCCTGAAGATGGGGTTTGGGATGAGTAGTACTGGTGGTGTTGAGAGACTTAAGATGTTGAGGGAGTTGGGCGCAAGATTTATGGCGCTAACCATGTGCATGGAAATGGCCCTTCGTTGCCATAGGAATGACAGACTAGAGCTAATAAGGAAAGATCCTGTGGTAAGCAGTAGTCTTGTATTCTGCCGGATTGGGTAGAACCATAACAGAGTCAATAGACATTTTGTCCCCAACCGTGATTTCCTTTTTTGTCGGGAAAGTTTCCTAGAGTTAAGCACTGCAAGAATTTGGAAATTTTCCCCATCACTTCCTCTTTATTGTGAGATATATTTGAGTGATTTAGGATGGTTAGACTGAAATGCCCTAGAAACATTTCCCATCTCCTACTATCACTCCTGAGCTAAGATCGTATTGATAACCCTGGCGAATATTTGTTTAAGCGCGGCATTAGTGCTAGGTGATATTAACTCCGAAGTTAGAACAATAAATTCTTTTTCAGCACCAGAGAAACATTATCTAAGGATACATGCTTCAAAACGTGGTGTCATTTATGACGCCGAAATTCTGGTGTGCAGAGCCGCCTATAGGACCGATTTCAAAAAATCCAACTAATACGTCATCTGAAGATTTGATAAAAGGATGATGGCATAATAGAATTTGAATTTGGTGGCAGTATACTTCGAGTTTAAAGAGATGCATCTCTCAAGAGCCATCTCTCAAGAGGCATCTCTCAAGCAAGACGCATCTTACAATCCGAAAGTACAGCCATGAACAACTCGTAAGCCTGCGCTTTGTTTTTTTTATTTGTTTGTTTGCAGCGGTTCTCGCGGTGGCTTCATCTTTGAACAATTTTCGAGAAGCTCAGTTTCCTTTCCAAGTTTTGAAGGAGTGAATATCAACGGGCTCTCTAGCGAACTCCGCAAACTTTCAGATACCAAGTCGGAAATTATTTCCAAACCAACATCGACAACTAATCTTCCTTCCCTCCTCATCACAAATTGCGATTTTCATCTGTGCTTTCCTCGCTCTCGCATCGCAGCCATGGCTCGTAAGAAGACCGTACCAATCGATGTTCGCGAGTATCAAGCATACAATAAAATCCCTAAGGGTAAGTTTGCTGGCGACGTAACTCACCTCGGTCAGTAATCAGGCTTTCTATTCCCCATTCCTGGTCCTAGGTGGGAGGTGCATAAACGCCTATTTCCCCATTTCCCTTTTTTTTTGGACCCAAGCGGTCTCCCCTTCTCGCAGCCTCCCTGGTTAGACAGTTGCTGAGTTTTCGATGGACAGAGATCAAAGACAACCGCGTCGTCCGCTCTATTTTGCAAACCATCCCGCCCGTCATTCAATTCGATCGTAATGGCACTGTCAACGAAATCCATCTTGTCTATGAGTATCAAGAGCCAACAGACACCTTCGACTTCAAAGCCACCTGGACTTCCGAAGCATACAAGCTGCATGCCAAAGGCGAAAAGGCTCGACTTACGGATATGGCGGAAGATGGAGACACTCTACCAACCCCCTTGCGCATCAGAGAGCTTGCGCATAGTAGAGAGGTCAAGAATTTAGCGAGATACACTTCTACGAGTATCGCCAAGGATGGAAAGAAGCTGAAATCTAAGTTCAAGAAACAGCAGAACCAGAAATTCGTTTTCCCAAAACAAAGTCTGTTGCCACCGGTCGATCGTACGGTCCTAGAGTTCGCCGAGAGAATGAAAGGAGAGGAGATGATGGGTCGTGCTTCATTGATAAATTATTGGGAGGATTGTCGTGGAGACTCGGAGGCAAAGGCAATGGATGCTCCATTGAAGAGAGGCCTTGAGAGTGAGTTAAAGGGAAAGGGAATGGGTAAGGCGACTGAAGCCACAGAGGCTGCACTTGAGTCCAATTATTCAACCAGGGGTGGACAACTTCGACTACCATCGGCCAAGCTAACCTCCTACATTGAGGAATCTCTTGAGAAGCAGCCCGAAGGCCAGAAGAAGCCTGCCTCCAAGCCAGATGCAAAGACAGCCGCCAAACCAGCTGCTAAGAAGCAAACCTCAAAGTCGACCTCCCCACATGGTACCATATTCGAGACTCCTTATTTTCCTTCTTTCTCTCCATTAGGAAACTGCTAACTTCTTGAATCTTGACAGCTTTAGGATTCGTCAGACTAGAGAATATCTCCCAACGTGCCTGTATCGGATGTGCTAAGCGCCATTATGCATGCAACAAGGGCCTTCCGGTCTGTAGACGTTGCACAGAAAATTCTTCGCTGTGTATATATCCAGAAGTAAGTTCCACTAATTCCAACTTGGCAGCAATGGCTAAGTTCTTCGGGTAGACATCTTCATCATCATCAAGATCCCCACCTGGAAACAAGAGGAAGTTCCCTCAATAAAGTGGTACTGGATATCACCCTTGGTCTGTACTTAATGGAAGGGGGGATAACTCCGAAATGGTCGAACATGTTCTTATGAATAAAGCGAGTCGGGATGTAAATTCTTGACTCACACCTTAGTACAATGTCTACTACCAGATAGTCACAGTGTAGTACCTAGTTATGGTTAAAGAATGACTCGAATAATGAATAGACTCTCCTGAATTCTTTCTACTGATGAGCCTGTATGTGAAGCAAATAGTGGGCTGGTTGAAAAGGTGACTATGACCTAGGACGAGACTTTATTCCACATTACCTGGAATACAAGGAGGAGAGAATTATAATGATAAAGTCTATGAGCGAGCAAGGTATGAGTGAGTGGATGAAGTAAGGTATGAAGTGAGGTTGAAAGTGTACTGTAGTGCACTTATGGAATATGTGGGAGACCGTAGCTATTTCGCACGGCTGCCAGAAGATAATTCATTTCAGCACACGACTTGGAGTGCATCTTGTAAATACTGCATACCACAGAATTTTGTTGCTTTGGGAAGCTCTTTACATTGCTTGTTGAATCACTTACTACCATGAGTCTTCAAATAACACCATAATTCCAACTCTTTCCCCCTACCGGAAGCTCGACACCGCTAGGCGCAAACCAAATGTTGTCAGAATGCTTGACCAGCTATCGCCCGTTGCTCCTGCGAGAGTACGAGTGGTCCTTTTACCAATCGGGCAGATCAAGCGTGCTAGGTTCTTGAGTTTTGTGGAAAGGCTACAGCCGGAAAATATTGTCAGGCTGGGGGACATTAGTCCAGATGGACGGCCAAATAGGAGTAAGAGATATCATATTATCCGAGGTTCAGATATTGATGAGCATTACTGACCCCTTGCAGATATGTTTTCCCCATTGGCATTTCCTACTGGCATGATTGTATACGACCTTACGACCCACTACCCCCCGCCTTCCCACCTGGCTTTGTCCCCATCCGAAATATACCGCGAACCCCTTGTTATACTAGCCATTGCAGATGGGGCAGAGCTTGGCCATGTATCTTATAAGGAGTCTGCTAGGAGGAGCTTGAATGGAAATGGACCAGGACAAGAAGAGTACAATGTGAGAGAGCTATATCAAGATTTGGAGGACATCCGGGACAGATATCCAAAGGCATTAGTCCATCAGCTGCTGTTGTTCGACTATGTGCATGCGTCTGGCAAAACCACAGCTTTACCGGAAGGACTGGTTGCTGTGCCTCCACCAGCTGATTGCAAACGCACAACTTTGAAAACCATTATGTGCGATATTTCCTCCTTGTTACTGGCAGAAATGACAACATTGGCAAAATCACTCCAAGCATTAAATACGATTGAATCCCCGAGTCAGTTGCAAGGAAACCGGCAGTTTAATGGCGCATCGTGGCCTTTAGGTCAACCAGATGGGCTTGGAAGGCGAAATTCGCAATTTTCCTTGCCAGAGAATGACTCGAGACCCTCTTCTCCAGCTGGAAGTGGTGACCGAAGCCATGTTCGAATTTCGATGCCAGCACAGCTCTTCAGGTCCGCCACTTCTGACTCTGCAACATCTTCTCCTGCGGGACAGCCTGGAACCCCTGTACATGGCAGCACATCAGATCTTCCTACTACGATTGATGACATTACGGGAACCCAAGGCGGATTGAGGGGCCTGCCTGCCCGACTTGGTACTCCCAATGGCGTTAGAGATCATAGCCGGGATCGAGTTGCTGTCCAAGGTTTTGGATCCGGAAGTGTTAGTGAACGGTCAAGAAATAAAGGGAAAGGCCGAATTGGTATTGTTATCGGGTCGCTATATATCGCTGCTGGAAGGTGGAACGATGCTTTGAGGGAATTGATTGAAGGGGCCAACATAGCAAAATCAAATCTTGACCATCTATGGCACGCTAAAGCTCTCGATTATATTTTGGTGAGCATGCTTATGCTTGCTTGGACTGGCCTCGATTTTCAAATACCCCAGGTTTGCTACGTTACACCGGAGAGAGCTATGACCCCAACTGCCGAGCCCAGAAGTCCGACAAGCAATCGTCTTGTTTCTTTACAAAATCTTGAAATCCTGCTTCCCGAGCTGCTAGATAGGATTTTAAATCTTTATGCTAGAGCAGCCAACAATACCGGAGAATCATTACCACAATTTTCATTTTCAGAAACAGTCATTCGGTTCTCGAAGCTCCTATCATATGTTCACCTAGCTGGTGGAAAGCTAGATGACGATGTTTTGCAGTTATTGGTGCTCGGAACACCATTCAGGGAGCCACCTAATGTTACCACTCCTCGTCTGAATATACAGCCTACGCGAACCGAGATCGTCAAAATTCTTTCTCAGGCATTCCCCCTTGAGTTTTCTCCTTCGGAGAACTTGAAAGTTGTTGACTTCATAATCATATTGAGTGGCATAGCATCCGTTTATGGACTGCTAGGATATGACAGAAAAAAAGCGATGGTGATACGTCAAATTATAATTAAATTAAGACCAGGCCTCGTTCAAGCTAGGCTGAAAGGAGCTGCAGAAATGGGTGTGCATCCAGCTGCTGGCCTGACTGCAATTAATTCTGCAAATGGCAGCACAAATGGTGCCGGTGCTTTTGATTTGGGTGAAGGAGACATGGAACAGGGTGTTGACGCGTTTCTTGGGCTTCTAAATCAAACATATGGGGCTGTTACTTTCACGTCTGCCAGCTCAATAGATGGTCCCATTGACGACTCCGACGAAGCCGCAATCAGAAGAATAATTGAAAATGCTTCTTGTCGGTATTTTGGTGGTCGGTCTCTGAAAATTGACGTTTTACGGTACTGCATCAAGTTTTCAGAGGCCTTACCTGATTTCAGTGGCGTTCTCAGATTCAGTGCTGATTTATTGAGGACCGCTGGTAGCGGAGTTGCTCCTGGTCCTCGTAGTGAGGATGCATTGCCGTTCATAAGTCGAGATGAGCAAGTCCAAATGGCGACGAACATTTCCAGGGCCGTCAATGCAGCAACCCTTTTAGGATTCCAGAATTTGGCGGCAGAATACTGGGATGAATTTCTGGTTAGAGGGGTAGAGCTTGAAGCACTGCCCCCCTCAAGAACACCAATTCCACACACACGAAGTGAGCTCCCCGGTGCAAGCGCTGTTGCTTCATCGCAAAAGGCAAACCCATTTATTTATAACCCGTTCTTACGAGCACCCGATGCTGCTGCCATAGACCATTTGATGGTGGCAGGCGAAGGAGCAGTCTTTAGGGTGACTTTGCAAAACCCATACGAGTTTGATGTGGAGGTAGAGAGCATCAGACTCGAGTCTGAAGGTGCAGATTTTCATTCCTCGATACAGAAAACCGTTATTGGTCCCTACAGAACACAAATTCTGACTGTTCCGGGAACCCCAAAAGCTTCCGGTCCCTTACGAATTACAGGATGCATTATCAAGGTTCGGGACTGCCGTGAACGAAGATTTCCTATCTTTGCTGCACCATGGTCACCACAAAGGGAGGCAAAAGTGAAGACTACTGGACTTGCTGCTCTTTTTGAACCCAAGTTTCGTCCCAGCAGCATCAACTCGATACCAGTCAAGATCTTGCCTAGCATGTCGGCACCCAAGGTCAAACCCCTTGGATTAAACGTAATTGACAGACAGCCCATTGTCGTTGTCAAATCGAGCACATTATCTCAGTCTGCGTTGATGGTCTTAGAAGGGGAGCGTCAAAGATTTTCGATTATCTTAGAGAACCTCTCCAAAGATACCCCTGTCGATCTTCTACTATTCTCGTTCAAAGATTCTACGCAGAGCCCATTACAAACTGCAATGAGCAATCGCGATGCATCGCCGGCTGAATTGTACGAATACGAACTGATACTTGCACGGAAGCAAGCTTTACGATGGATTCAGAGCGACGACGAGAAACCATACATCAAACCAGGGGGAACGGCAACTTTTGTGATGGAGATATTAGGCAAGCCTGGTCTGACAAGTGCCACGGTGCATATAGACTACGCACATCTAGGTGTTCCCCAGACAGATGTGCAAGACCAATTCCATACTCGACAGGTCAGTCTACCGCTTACAGTGACCGTTAATGCGAGTATCGAATTAGCAAAAATAGATGTGTTACCACTCACTACAAGCATACCAAGATCACTATCATCAAGTGTCGATGTCAAACAGCAAGAATTCAAGGATCATACTCCAGAGGGTTATTGTCTGCTCGTCCTTGATTTTCGGAATGCTTGGCCTAGCAATCTAAAGGTCCGTCTAGACGTTACAAATGGTGGGACAATTGAGAAAGAGGTACTTCCAGGCAATACCTCCCGAGTTATGCTTCCAATACGCCGCATATTTCTGGAAGATCCTGCAGCAGCCATTCCATCACTCGATCCCTCTCGCCAACGGCAATTCGTCGTAAGCACAGGGCGTATCTCTGCAGATTCCGAACGAGCCACACGAGAAGCCTTCTGGTATCGAGAAGAAATCTTAAAAATGCTATCAGGCACATGGGAAACAAAATCTGGACTACGCAGAACAGGAGAAATAGAACTCCGTGGAATTAGACTCAGTCAGCGAGTAATTGAATCCGTCAAAATTGACGACATAGGCATCGATCTCTTCATCAACAATAAACCCTCTTCCATAACCGAACATTATGTCCACACAGATAACTTCCTTGAGCTAAAAGTTCGAATCACGAATCGCTCACGAGAACAAATCCAGCCCCTCCTCCGTCTCCAACCTTCTATCCGTAATCATCCGTATAATCAATCTCTCGACCTCTCCAAGAAATTCGTGTGGAATGGTATACTTCAAGAAAGTCTCCCACTGCTTCCCAGTCATGAATCTATTGAACTCATGATAGGCATCACGCCGTTATGTAGAGGCGAGTTCGAGATTAATGCTTCAGTAGAAGAAACGAGATTATGGAATGCAGGGGAAGAAATGGGAAAGGAAAAGCAACCCAAGGGCCAAGCGTATTCGAGAGCAAGGGCGAATACAAGGACGATGGTGGATTCGGTACTTGGGGCGAAGGAGAGGAGGATTTGGCATAATAGGGAAGGATGTGTGTTAGTTGTTAGGGATGAAGATGATAGTGATAGTGATGATGGAGAGAGTGATGATGGCCAATGAATAATTGTAAGATTAGTTTAGGGGTGCTTGCTTGACTTGCATGCATAGCACTGGGAAGCGTGAGAGCAATTCTTTGGATGAATAATTCTTCTGAATACCTCAGAGAAAGAAGTGGTGTGGTAGACGACGGGAAGGATAAAGAAGATAAATGAAATCCAGATATTTTCCAAATAGTGTCAACATGCGATTGAGTTGACGAGTATGCCGGAACCGAACTCTAGAATAAATAGTGTGGGTGAATAATTAATTAAGCTTAAAGAAGATTGAAAAGAAGATGTGTTCATCATTCAGGGGCTTAAGCGAACTGCTATCGTGTTTGAGCAAGATAGTGAAGTCACGTATCCTTCCAATCAACATCTTTCAATAACACTGCAAGGTTTTTTTGTTGCACATCGCAAAAATTTCGAACTGGACCTTGTTGAACGCATCCGAGAAGGAATTTACTTAGTAAGCACCCCAAATCATCACAACAGTGGGTGTCAGAATTCTGAACGCACGGGCCATAAACACCAAGTTTGAAAATTATGTAGTTATTAAAATCACAACAACTTCTCTTTAATTTTCAATATGGCACCACCAACACGTTTAAATCCTCTGCGAACCCCTTCCCCTGAACCTCTTGCTGGTAGAGAAGCTATAACTACAAGAAAGTGCAAATTCTTTGATGTATTAGCTCGAGATGGCGGGTTAAAGTCATTATGTTATATTTCATCTGACTGTGGAATTTCAGAGTATTGTGGTCGAAAATGGAAGAAACAACTTGCAGATATGGGCTTTATAGCAAAGAAAAGAACTTGACAAAGATCCCAGATACTTGGCCGCAAGTTAAAAGTCACCAAATCGATGTGTAATATACTTATATCTCCTTCCCAAAATCCAGTTCGAAAACATCCCTTTGAAATTCAGATTGAATATCATCATATACCTGTTTAGAAACGCCAATTATAGCGGAAGTTAAAGGAATATACCAAAGAAGGTGGGCGGTATCTATATGCCTTTATTAAGAAGGTTATTTCTTAGAAAAATTGCGAAAAACGGACTTCTTATAGTTAAAATCATCTATATAATCTGCTTTTCGGGTTTTTCAACCATATTATCTATACAGATAAAGCACATATCGACCTAACATCGCAAGCTCAAGGCAGAGTTACTCGAGAGCAAGAAATACGAGATAACCCAGAAAATATTGAAGAACGGCCGCCATTAAAAGGGGTTTGCTTTCACATTATAGCTTGAATTAGTTGGTGGGGTAAAGCAGAGAAGCTGGAGTTCTATAATAACGAGGAAGATAAAGTTGAACACCCTCCTTATCCTCCAAAGCCTCGACGGCGCCCAACAACCGAAACCGAAGCAGAATATCATCAGCGCATACAAGAATAGGAGGCTGGTAAGCCTC